>OY365799.1:9882500-11132500 GCA_959347355.1 Napeogenes inachia | reverse complement strand
ACTACATATTACAGAAAAAAACATTTTTTTTGTTAAAAAAATATAAACAAGCCGAAAATAACGTATAATCTTTTGATTTTAAAATTGTAAATCTTATTCAGAGCTCATTTGTAACATAATCTATTTCTCATCGTTTTTTAAGTTTATTTGATAGACCAGTATCCCCTTAAAATCGAAAAAGCTGTTATTTTTGTGGCTTTGTAGATAAGAGGTGATGATTTTACTACCGACGGGGTGAGATCATTTAGTCACTTAATTGAGATCTCTTTCAAGCATCATGATAGATTTATTGAACTTATTACGTTACAGGTCTCAGAACTAATAAAATAACAGATTTATTACTTAAATAATTAAATTAAATTATGTATACATATCTATTATATGTATGTTTTAATATTTACCTAAAGACGCTTATTATTATGTAAGAAAACACTTTAAATAGTTGTGTGGTTTGTACAACAGGTTTGGTTAAAAGTTTTTTTGCAAGCAAATGCCACGCGACATCCTGTAAGAAGTGTGTTCTTTATGGCCATTGTTACAATGGCATTTAGTGTGAAGCAGTTCAGTTAAGGCTTTGTTATCCTGTCACCTGCTGTTCACGAAAAATGGAAATACCTTCCTCTGATATAAACGAGGTAAAGAAAGTTGAGAATAAGTGTTTAAGTAGAAATTACATCTGTCATATTTCATCCACGCCTTACATTGTTCAAGCACCAAATGTCTTTAATACTTATAATAACTATATGTCTTGTATGGAGATAAAAATATCAAAACAGTTTGTAAGACTATAATCAATCTTTAAGGATGTTTATTTGATTTGAATTGGTCGTAAGGAGTAATTGTAATACATTTTGATTAAGGGTTTAACTGCCTTCTCCGTGTGTGTATCTACACGCGATGTTGCTTCAAGGAATCCGCAGGTAGACTCGTCACTAGAATTACCATTTTTTATAGATTCCTGTCCTCAGGACATCTATAAACTATTAATCAATAGAAAATTTAATATTTATAGCATTATATATAAAAATAATATTAATATATAAAAAATACGTTTTTTAAATCATACGCGTCACTAAACTATAACACAAACATGGGATCAAAAGATACCGTACAAAAAGAATCCCTTTTAAACGATTGAACTACAACAATACCCCAAAATATCTAATTTCTCTCAGCAAATAAATACACATGCGATTAAACTCACGTATTTGACTTAAAGGAATTCGAGTTAAGACAGAACTACGTATTTTTTATAGAACCCGCGGTAGGTAGTTAGGTAGGTAGCCAGCAAACCACCGGTAGCTGATCAAGAATACGCTTTGGTCAAACAAATCGTATGATGTCTCTTCGAATCATGTCATTTCATTTTGACCACCACTTTGTATAGACCGCTCTAATAACGAAGCAGAATATTATCTGGTTGGATGACTGTAAAATTAATTTAATTTATTTATTTATTTTATTATAAGAAAAATAATTATTCATGTTCAGAATAAGCTTATTGACTAAATAATATAAAATGAGTAGGTTACTAATAATTCAGATAGGTATGTGTCTAGCCTAAGATTTAACAAATAAGGATTCCTACATAGCCATATTATTATAATTACCTTTTATATAATTACGAAATAATCCCGGGTACAGAGCGGCTTCAGACGATTAAAACCAATTTCGGTCTGGGCTCGCTTTATACTTTTTGTGAGAGGCTAACACGGTATTATGTTTCCAAAAAATCATCGAAGCGACTATTATTAAGGTGTCGATCTTTGTTTTAAGATCTCTAATACATACAGGGAGTTTTTAACCTTATGTTTTTAGCATTTGGATCCGTATTCCTGTGAGATAAATTAAATGTTAAGTTATTGTGTCGCACGCCAGTAGCAAGCCCAGTGGCCTAGGTAACTCGAGAACGTGTATCGCTCTGCCTGCGCCCGAGTATTCAGCGCGATTAAGATGAAATTGCTTATTTTTACATTTATTAAAAATATTTTTTATGTCTCATTACGTTTCAACGTATTAAATATAACAAACAAGTAAAAGTCGATAAAGTCGAAAAGCGATCAGGGTTACTGTGACTCCACAAAAATTACAATTAGTTTTATTGTTATAGGGAACTGCAAATAATTTGTTTTTCTGATTCGTTATGTTAATATTTATATCACTCGTCAACTTTTTTAAATAAAACTGGTGCATTGAACCACAAACTAGGCAATTTGGACCGTCCTCAAAGAAGTTTTTTGGAAAAAAACAAATTCGGTAGCTTTACGCGTCACTGAGTGTTTTTTCTAACTTTTTATCAAATTAAATATATCTCTCATGATTATATTTTTTTTAACATTAGCATACAAATAATAAAACACGTAAAATATTATTACAAAAATGATTATTTTATCGCTTTATTAAAGAACCTAAATAGCATCTTAATAAAAAATAGAACCAATTAAATATATTTACTGGAATCATAAAAAAAAGCTTCAAGCTTCGGTTCCCACCTACCAAGTTCCTACTGCACGTCACCTTTCACGAAACAAAACACTGGGATGATAATATTATAGGACGCCTTATCGAAGCGTTTATTTTAATTTAATCTGTCAGAAGAGACAAAAAACGAGAGCTGGGCATAGCTACTGGGCGCTTCGTAACACGATATCATGAGCATACAGAATTACATCACTCAAGACAACTATTTTAATACATTTTAAACTTGTTTCTCTTTAATGTATTAGATCATATAATTCTAAAACAACGTAAGGACTTAGAAATTGTTTATATATATGACAAGTGTATGTTTTGACCCGAGATGTTATGACTTTAGTTGCCTAAAATATAATAAGGTCCTATAATTGAAAGCTAAATAACATAGCGTTGTTCACGATGACTTATAGATATACCTATTAGGTGCAATAAATGAAAAAGTATCTACGATAGACAATTATTTCCCAAACTTTTTACTAAAGTTAAACATTGAAAAACTGCAAAATAGTACCTATCTTGGACTATTTTGATATATTTCATCTGTTTATACTACCTACCTACATATTATCCCATTAAAACAACAATTGCATAAATTAGTAAGTTATTCCACAAATAGATGTATGTTTAGTAACAATACATTAATTAATTTTAATAAGTGTTAAAACTTTTGTTTAAATAATAAGGCCATTAAATAAATATACTGTTAAATACTTTTAAAGGTAGTTCATTAAGTGTTTGCGCATTGAATGTAAATTATGGTCGATACAGGAACATGTAAGATGAAGTAAGATGAAGTTATAATGCTACCACGGCTGTGGGACTTCGGGGTCAGGTTTCGCGGTAGAAGCAAGGCGCGCGACCACTCATTCTCTGAGACATACCCTGCGCAGTCTGCAGTCTGCCCACAAATTACAATTATTGACCAGTCACTATTATGTTATTTTAGTAACATTTTAAATAAATATAGAATTACGTTATTATATAAGTACTATTTTTTTTTAACTTCGATTGTTTCTTTATTACATATTATACACATCCATACATACAGAAACATGACTATACCACTTAAGTTTGGTTAGGGTTATGGGTAGGTACTGATATTAGGCAAATATTATTTATCAACGGATAAACTTTTTGTAAAGCCTTTATTGAGTACCTAATACTTAAAGGAAACAATATTTATACAAAAATTAAGTCAGTTGAACGTGGCATGTTTATAGACATTTTACAACGTATTATCATACTATGTTTTAAACATACCTAGGTCTATTAGTATTATAATAATTGCATAATTGTCATGGATCAATCGATGAATAATAATATTAAAATTTCAACTCTACGTATGATACATAAAAAATTGAACAACAATAAAACCTCTACCTGACGATTAATAAACGATAGACCGTGTAATTTGTGAAATTATCAAAAATTATATTCCGGTAGTCAGTGGCCGGTTATGGTATTTTTTGTGATACACCCCGACGTGAACCCAAAAAAGACGTCAGAAGCACGCGACACGCGATCTAAGGCGTCTCAACAAAAAATAATACTTAATAAAATCATATCTGTGAGTTCGGTCGATATTAAGCGACTATAAATTATCCTAATACATCCATTATCACCCAATACAGCGTCGCTAGATATTTGTAGGGTCGGGCAACGTTTTTTGTAACTAATGTAATGTAAACCATAATTTCGGGTCTGACCGCTAATATTTGCAAACAAAAGATAATCACAAAGCGGTTAAACGTCTGGGATACCATAACCGCATTTAAAGAAATATGCCAATTATGCACCACCGCCTTTATTTGTGTGAACTAGGTTCAAAGATTATACGGTAAAAATATTTAGTTTTTTAATAAGGTAAGTAGTCCATAGCATTTTTTTGTAAGGATATAATAGACTAAAAATGTTTTATATTTTTCATGACTAATAAAATACATGTTTCAATTTGTCTTTAAGCGCAGGGTTTCTCAGAGAACGCGGGTTTGAATCCCTGCCGTTGTCGAATATTTTTCTCATTACATATTTATTTAAAATTAATATAATGCTGTCAGTCCGCTAGATAGAATATAAATAAATAAATATCCACAACGTTATTATCGTGTGGATACATTATTTAAGGCCATACTTCTTTAAAGGCCAACTATTAAAAAAAACAGTTATTGTTCTATCATCATATTATGTACAATAACTATGTTTTTTTCATAACTTCTTTCCACTCACACTATGCTACATCAAACTCTAGGACACAGATGCTTCGGCGAGTTGCTAGCGTCTCTATTTTGTAAATGCGGTCTCTCGCTTCGTAGAGTTCGGTTGTCGAGGTAAAATTGTAATTGTAATTCGCACACACACAAAAAAGGGCAATGAAAAAATTTACGATTGGCCTTGTTCGGTTACAAAGGCCTTATTAGAAACATTTACAAATCTTAAAAAAATTAACGTTTAGTATTTAGATATAAATATGTAAAAGGAATGTTGAAAGAATATTTCATATTTATAATATTAATATTTATCAGTGTTATTCAATCTTTTAACTGAGATTCTAATTTGGCCTTACAAAGAATGAACACATAAGAAGACCATTATGGGTTATTCTTTCTTTTATTATTTTTTTCTAAAACACATTGGCAACTTATTTGTTAACGATATACTACTCATTACTGCGATTTTAAATTATTTCAATCGAATAATTTCAATTAATATGTTCTTAGTTATACGATTATGTTTAAGGAATATTTCTTGAGTTTTTAAAAAAAGAATACAATATGTTAAACATTTAATGTTTTATTTAAATGAAAAAGCTTTTTTTGTAGTTTTAGGAAGAGCACATAATTCATGGGTAAACCCATATCAGTAGTCCTAGTACGAGTTTTGATTTGATTGACGAGTTTTGAGTACGAAAACTATGATAGTTTTACAAATCGTAAAATCAAATCATGAATCAAAATCTGTTGAAATTTTAAAAAACTTTGTTAAGAATTATATCTTTAGTTATTTAGAATGAAAAAAAAAACAGTTTTTTTTTTATTTTTTAATAAATTTGGATTCAAAGAGTGTATTATAATAACTTTATTTTAATATTACGATTTGATAAGCTGCCATAGTTTTCGTAATGTCCAAACTCGTAGTAGATCTAGCTCTCATAGAGTTTTTTTCAAAACTTTATTGAATATAAACTATATTGAACTACTCTGTGACCAATATTTTTAGTAGATATTTATTATTATGGCAACCTAATGAGGAAATGGTATTATAATCGTATTTAATAAATATTATATTATATCAACATAGTAATATTTAATGGTGAGGTAGCTTATGCCATCTATATACATAAACTCGAAACTTTTAATATTGCACTGACGCCACCTACTGGCTACTACTAATACTATGATGATGCCGGGCAACCTTCCCGCTCATAGTAACGGTATCTTACAATGTCATTCATAGATGGCTTCAATTTAATTATTTTTTTATGATTATATAAATTTGTAGAAATAAATTATTTAAACATATGGTCAATAGATAGATTAAGGACTTATGATAAAAAGTAGTGAAAAATAGTTAAAAAAAATTATATATACGCTTTGAAATCTTTTAAAATGTATTTTACTTAACTTCCTACCTTTTTTAAAAGGAACAGATATTCCGTGACGATTCTTTTAAATATCAATAGTATAGATTACAGAACATAAATATTTAAGTGTAAGTTTGTCGTCTTAAATGCTCACTTCAATATATTTTTATGGTTTGTTCCAATGTCACAAATATGGCTTATCGTACCTCGTAAAAGTGTTCACATTTGTGATTTGATGGGTTCAATAATAAAAATCTCGTTTGCGCGACATAGTCGTTTTATCGAAGGGTATCTGTTTTATTGGAAGGAGAATGTTTTAATCATTTAATAACAAAAGATGTTTTTATGTGAAGTGTGTTATCTCCTTGAAATTTTAATAGATAAATATTTTAATACAGCATTTCGAAATCTGAATATTGTTAAATACGGTGGTGAGGAGGGGCACAGAAAAGGCCCCTCGACCCAGGCAGGCAAACCTACAGCCCAGTGTTGTCGTTGACGTGGCTTTGACGGAGACGGAGGGCCAACGCGGGGCTGCTATCGCGATGCAACATCAACACTGCGGATGGCCATCGGCAAGGCGAACCTGGCTCGGGCGGAGGTCCCGGCGGGTCTTGACGGGGATCCATGGGGACGCCCGTTTAGAGTAAAAAAATTCCGTGCGAAAGAAAGTCCGCGCCATTGACGTCCCGGTCATGGAGTAGTAGACAATAAGGGGATGAGCGGGATCTGTCCCGCCAATCATGGAGGCCTGGCTTAAGGGCACTTTGGGTCGCCTGCGAGCCCGCAGTACGACACTGGAACCAGACAGTATTCCTTCCTCGGCTTAAAATTGCGAAGGCTTCTGGGAGGGACGAAATAGTTCCTGAGCGCATTAAAGCTGGTGGGAAACCATTCCTTAAAGAGTTCAAAAGGTCATTTAATTCGGCTATGAACAATAGAACTACCGTGATGGCGTGGAGGAAAGGTGGCGCTCCTCAAAATCTTCTCAAAAACTGAAGGTCAATTACACTTCTCGAGTCACGTTTATAAGCTGTTTTTCAGTGTCATTACGAATCGACTGGCATCGAGATTTGATACCTTCCAGTCATTAGAGCAGGCTAGGTTTCGTGAAGGCTAATGTACTGTAGACCAAATCCATACAGTTCGAGAGATTCTACATCAATCCGATGAGTATAACTGGCTGCTGTGTATGGCTTTTTGGACTAGGAAAAAGCTTTCGACTACGTTCAAACCTGGGCTATTCTACAGCCTTTGCAGCGCTGCGAATCGACGGGCTATATGTGGAGGTGCTGAGAAATCTGTACCATATAGTCAATACAAAGTCCTATCCAGTTGCTTTGAGGTGTAAGACAGGGTGACGTTATATTCCCGAAACTCTTCACCATTGATCTGGAAGATGTTTTCTAGATATTAGAGAGGAAATCAATGCGCTTCAATGTCGATGATGAATATCTGACGCATCTCCTTTTTGCCGATGATATAGTCATAATGGCAGAATCGCTGCAAGACTTACAGGAAATACTGTCTAGTTTCAATGCCACCTGAAGATGTATTGGGTTTGGGATGAACTTGGTTTATAGGGGTACGTTTTTCTAAAAACTCTTTCAAAATTATGTAGCCTGTAAAAAAAGATATACTTGTATCTTTTTTTTATATTTATGTTTTATATTTATGACTATATTGGATAGAATGCTTTTTGTTTTAAAAGAGTATCAAAAAATTCGTACGTAAAACGTACATTTGGTACATAAATGCGAAAACAATAAAAAAATAACCTTTAAAAAACAAGACAAACAAAATCTAAACTCCAGAACTTTGTGATAGATTTACTTTATTCACTACATACAAAATAAGGTTATTAGTTAAAAAAATACATAAACCTTTTGACTTTGATAAATCTGCTTATTGATTTGAACAGTTCTAAATAACAAATAAACTATGAAGATCCCTTTAAAGGTAAAAACTAAATTTTTAATACCAGTGAAAGTTATTGCAACTCCGATAACGAATATGAAATTTTATTATCTCAAATGGAACTTGCGTAACAATAAAATAGCAACTAAATAAAAGACCACATCATACCTGAATTAGCCTTATTGAGTATTTTAAAGATTACTTCCAAACTTCTTTTATTTTTGTATAATTTTTCAACGACAGTCTGGGCATCCGACTTGCTTCCATTCTTCTGTAAGAAAATAAATAATTTTCAATCAGTAACAGCTATATATTTTATATATTTTATCAGCAAAATAACCTGATTTCAAGAAAGACCATAAAATGAAAGAGCGCATTTCTAAAATGGGTATTTATCCGAAGAAATGTCGACGTCAATCGAGAAATCACATTACGTTAGTCGTCAGCGTTTAAAAGTTTTTATAAAAAAAATATCTTGAATGTTTACATCAGAATTTTATAGCATAGAAGTATGATAGACATATATTATTTTTCTTTTAAAATTTAGATGTTTTGTTTGTTATTGGTTTTTTTTGGCAGATTATAGGATAACTGGTAACATAAGGTAATAATGATCTTTTATAATAAGTTGTTAAAATTGTAAAAAAAAGACCTATTAACATGTCATTTTATATAAAACGTTAAAATCAGTTTCTTTTACTATATATATTTGCTTGGCATTTAACTTATAGTAGGAGTTCCCTGGCCTATTTTCATAATATGATTGATTGAAATAGAAATAGTCGTCTCCGAGATATTGCGTTTTATTTGTGAAAGGTTCTTATGCAATTATTAGCTGTTCCCAGCGGTTTTGCCCGCTATATAAGAAAAAAGCCTTGTTATGTAGGCCAAAAAGTTTTTACACTTATTTACTCGGGTAAAGTACTTTATTAGGGATAGCTGTTGTCCGTGACTGCGTAAACGTAGACTGTATAAAAATATATTTATATGGCTTATGATCGTAATCATAAAGAGTCATTGGCAACAGCTAGTGATAATATAAATTCCTTCATCATAGTGTTATTAGTGATTGTAAATCATTTTAACTCTAAATGTTTATATTTATTAATATTCGTATATATAAAACCTACCTATCTATCTACCTACCCATATGAAAAATACTTGAATCATGTTACTTAATACATTTATAATTTATGACATTGTCGAATCTTTCACGTGGATCCTTATTTTATTAAATATATAATATATATATATATATATATATATATATATATATATATATATATATATATATATTTCTCGTAATAAATATAACCTTTATACATAATAATGTAGGATTCTAATGCTAAGTTTTCTTTAAATCGGTCCTGTAGTTTCGGAGCCTATGCAATTCAAACAAACAAACAAATCTTTCCTCTTTATAATATTAGGATAGATTAATAGAAACACTTAAACAATTAAAACTTTAAAAAGCAGAAAAAAAAACCCGATACAAAAAGACCTCTAAAAAGATTAAATAAGTTTTTTTTTTTTTTTTTTTATTAATTTCTACATTTATCCACGGACACGTCGCCCGTGCACTTTTCGCATTTGGTTTGTATTTTGCATATTAATTGTTGAAATTTTGAGATAACATACTCAAAAAGGAGTCTATTACTACAGGTACCTTAAAAACTATATTAGTAAGGTAAGTCCTTTGCACAGCAATTACACATACTTATATAAATAAGTTTAATAAAGGAAGAAATTAAAATGCAAGTAAGTTAACAAGGCAAATAAAGAAATTACCATATCGAATCGTATAGTTTAGGTCCTCAATGATTAACTTCGTAAAATAGACACCATCGTCAACGTACGTACAACGGTCTCCCGACTCAACGACTTCAATAAGTACATAATAATATTATTTTTATTCTTTTTAGAGGTCTTTTTGTATCGGAGATTTTTAAATTTTTAATTTATTTTTTTTACATCAAGGATTAGTTAGTATCTACTATTATATGTATATTGATATATATCATATTATTTGCTAAGGATTACGTATACTAAAGATTTCCATAACTGATCATTCAAATGTTACTTGAATTGTGATATTCTAGTTTAGAATCCAGCAACATACTAGAAATAGTAGGTATATTGGTGCGTTCTAAACTAGAATACCGAAGACCGACGGGTCTTTATAGGTGTGTACAAGCAAATTACATAGCTTAATAGCCTTGGGAATAAAATTTTTTTTTTATATTTTTTATTGAAATATTATTCTTTTATAAACAATAACTATTATTTTAAAATTAGTAGTTAAAATTGTAAGTAGTAATAATATTTTTGAGGAACGTGGTATTTTTATGTCTCGTTATGAACTTTGTTAAGCTAATTCGGGCAGCTTTCACGATTACCCTCAAAAAGGACAAGTTACTTAAAAAAGAAACATACTGGAGACAATTTATTATCGCTTATTTTTTAGTTTTATAAAAATTTTTACGTTTAAAAAAATTGCAACAAGGGATATGTGTATTTTGTTATCATACACATGACAAGCTCACGTTGGCTAACAAATAGAAGGTGTCAAGTTCGATCCATATTAGTTTATTCTTCAGCACCCGCCGTTGCATACCAAGATGAGTTGTCTCCTCCATACCATAACACCAATCACTTATTGTAAAGAAACCTGAGATAAGATTTTATTTAGTGCCTTAATTTTATTTGTAGCTTTTTTTACATTTTATCAAATAAATTTAATTTGTAATATTTGGCTACATTTGTGGTTTTGTCGTCTTTGATTTATAAAGCAGATCTATTAAGGCTACATTTGATTAATGGACACTCAGAAGTTTGGTGAATTCAAAAGATTCAAGACTAATGGTCTATTTTTAGTTGACTATACAAAAGTTTTAAAAAAGCTTTCTTTTCTTATAAAACCCTTAGAATAATTAGAAAAAACTTTTGTAAAATAATTTCTTATAATAAAAAAATAATAAAAAAATATATAAGTAAATCTCTTGAACTGTCTCGATGTCATTGACTTCATTAGTTTTTCTTTACGGCTGAACTAAGCTCTATTAACAAGCGCTAATATTTATGAATAAGAACTAAAAAAACACTTACACATAAAAACAAACATCCTCATCCGGATACATACAACTCTAAAAGTACCAACCGCTTTAAAAACCATACTTCTAAACGAGGCCTCGAAAGTTCTTCTGGCGGTAATGATATGACTATGGAGTTCTCTTATCGCAAAACATTCAACGAAACCGATTTGTTGACGATATAACGCTATTTACAAAATTACATGTAAAGGTTTAGTAAGAGATGCTCCCGTGGCATTCCAAAGTAATACCTCTTACCAATTTTCCTCCAATTTTATCGATTTTCAATGAGCAATAGATAAAAAATTCTAATTCCGTGATCCTCTTCCCTTAGGTAATTAATTATATTTAGCTTAAGCAAATATTGGGAATGAACTCCGATACACTGGGTTTAAGCAGAACATGTATGTGTAGCAAATGTAAATACAATTTTATCATAGTAGATATTTATAAATTTCGGTCAGTAAATCAGTTAATGTCACCTACTCCTAATGCAACGGTTCATAAGTTTCCGGCGTATAGTTCAGGATGCACACAAAATTCACTAATAGTATATGATACTATTGATGGTATCATGGAGGTCTCATAGTGCGGTTACAGACATGGGAATTTACATTGTACATGAGTCGGTCCCAGGTACCAGAAAGTCTCTAACCATCTACTGTATTAAAATTAGAATGTTTTCTTAATTTCAATAGTTTCGCGAACCATTCTTGGAATGTAACGTTATTCCTTAGCGAGGACTAATTTAAATACGTTATTTAAGCCTAACGCTATCAAATCTTATATAATGATTACGCTAGTCTACCATAGAATCTTCACACACTGCTGATTTCGATGTACGCTTATACTTTACATATGAAATGTGTTCCATAACTCTTTTACCGATGCTCCTCTTTATTTGACCTATGTATGACAAACCACAAACGCAGTCAAGGTAGCTATACTTTGCTAATACTCTAGCTCTAGAATATAGTCTCAAGAATTGGCTCACTGTCCTTTAAGGTTTGTAGATAGTTCTTATAGAAACCTTTTTTAAGATGTTGCCAATTCTGTCAATAACGCCTTTCACATATGTCAGTACGCTAGGTTGATGCTCAACTGTGGTAGTATATAACGAGTAGAAGACACCAATATTGACTTCATAACAATACCAACAATCGGTTAGACTTAGAATTTAATCGCCTGCAATATATGAAAGCTAGGGAAATATTTGTATATAATATTTGCAATAAAATTTAAAGTTATTTATATTTTTTTGAGGTGATCAAAACATGGGCAATTATAGATTTAACAATGAAACGTAATAGTTTCGATGAAACTTCATAGGTCTGTACAAAAAAAATCTTTAAATATCATGCTCGAGTAAATTATAAAATATTTATATTTCAATAACATTTTGTCAAGTTTAATATATTTTTAAATTGTCACATAATTATTTACTTAAAGTTATTAATTGTGCAATCGCTTGACTGATCAACAAGAGGGACTGATCAGCAATGTGGCAGCTCATCCGACCGTCAACTCTCACTACGCTCGCAATATTTATAAAATACTTAGTTTTCAGCTTATAACACAACAACCTCAAATATCTTCGCTTACTTTGTTTTAAATGTTTGATTTAAAAAATTGCTTATTTCATTTATTACAATTGTTTTAGTTTCTTTTGTTTGTCCGTCAATAATGCAAGAGGTTCCCAAATCATTTTTGAAATTTGAATGAAAATTTCACAAGGATAAAGGAAAAGATAGGCTATTTTTATCCAGCCAGTAACACTCCAATTTTCATCCCCGACAGATTCAAGAAAAACGCTCAGTCATCATTCATCCGTAGCTGTGGTACAAAAACTGTATGTTTACCTACATCAAGGGACAAGTAGTTAGCGAAGCAAAACCTTGATTTAAAAGTATTTGCGAGTTTTTTTAATTTTATGCCTAATTAAACCATTACTCTAAATAAAAAAATAAAATTAGAGATAGTATGTAAAGTACCATAGATATAATATAACTTAGTACCAGATATAAAAGAAAGAGAATTACTAATGACAACTAATTAACATCCTTACAAATGAATGGAGTAGGTAGTAGAGAGCTTGCTTTGAAGTCTTTTTACAGTTTATATTAACCTTTGGATATAGCGCTTATTATATTTACAAAATAAAACAGCAACATGATTTAAATTTTAAAATATAACAACATTTGTTCAAATAATACCTCCAAGTAGAAAGTAGTTGAAATCATAAATTTACCCATATAAATTGTCTTCTTTTTTAATAGTGTCATTTCTATTTTTTTAAATAACATTTTATAAAGAAGCTTCAAATACACGGGAAAGATAATCGAATATACGGGATCTAATATTATGAAGTAATATTTTAAATCGATCAAACGAAATAACTAACAAACGAACTAAAAAAAAACAAAATAATTTCTATTATAAAATATATTTTAAGATCTTTTATTTTAATAGATCGTATCTTTAGTTGAAATTCTCTAGCCTAATTTGAAAATGATAAAGTTTTTTATTAAAATCCCTGAATAAGAATTAAATATTTAAGGTATTCAAATATTTTAATATAATTTTTAATTAAATGTAAATCACGGCTGAAACAACAGAGGTTGACAAAATGTTTCTATATTCCGGCCATGAGAGAGAGACTCTTGTTGACTTAATTGAATAATGATAAACTTTGAACTCATTGTATTTAACTTAAAAAGCCTAAAACGTTATAATTAATTTTTATTTATTATTATAAGAATTCTTTTAGACAACATTTTATAAACAATATGAAGGTTTTAAAGTTCAAAGAATATTAGATAAGTTATCTTTAGTTTTATAAGAAATATGCAAAACCATTTAAAAGTAACATAGAATTATAGCTTAAAATGTGTTTCACCAAAATTTACCTTAAAATTTTGGTGAAAAATTAAATCTTTAAACGTTAAAATAGACCACGTTTGTTTATATGAGAAACAAAATTCGTAAAATACCATCGTTAAACAAATTTCTATGGTACAATTAGGGTATCTAACTTGTTTTTTGTACTCTCATCAACGAATTGTACAATATTTACATTTCAAATGATTCATGATAAACTTTTCGTAATTCAATAATTAGGCTCTGACAAGTCTGATTTACAACACTGATAAAACGTATCAGACATCATAAACCATAAAGCAGAACTTTCATAAGATTATTACAACTTTATAGAAGTAGAATTTGAAAGAATTACATATTTTGATGTTACTGATGTTTTATATTTTATAACATTTAAATCTTAAGTAAGAATTATATTTCTATATTATATTAATAATAATATTCATAAATGCAATTTAATGTAACTTCTGGTAAGATGAAGGCGTCTGTCATTATTATTGAAATCGTCTTTAAATCGTCGTCTTTTCTGAATGCTTCTTCAACTTCGACCTAAATGATATCACGGTTTCCTTTCGATATCTACCTATTCAGTGGGCTGTAAGGAACCGGATGTCCTCCACACGTCACATCCACCTTGTCTAATCAGTCAAAGGAAACGTGCAGTCTTGACGACAATATAATTAAAACCATTCTATTAACTAAGAACTCATTTAAATTATATAAGAACGTATTTGAATAATTGTGAAAGTAATAAAGTAAATAGTAAGTATTTAGTTCTAAATATATCTAAATATGCTAATCAACTGACAATCGTTTTGCGTCGGTACTCGCAATAAAGAAATGAATATCAAGGAATTTGGTTATTTTATTATACAGTGACAGCGATGACAAATTAGATTTCCATCTCCTTACTCCTTATTATCTCAGATTGACATAAAACGTATTATGATCAAAATTTTAAAACAAAAACCATTAACAACCCAGTTATTTTTACCCATATCAGATTTCAAGATAGTGATTTTTTTTCCTAACAAAGTAAATGTAAAAAAATAAATAAAATAAAATAAATGGTTCTTTAGTAAGTGTATAGATCTACAGAACGATCTATTGCTCTAGCTATCAGCAATTACATACTGGAAGAGGCATGCAAGTTGTGTTTACAACTAAACTTATTTGAGGTCAAGATTTAGGGTAATTTCGCATAAAGCTGCTCGTCCAACTCCGCATACATCTCTATCAAGCATTGACACGCTATAAGCGATGAATTATGAACTCTTGTTACTTTACGTTTAGTAAAGCTTATTATTTACTTGTCTTTCGCCGTAGATAAAAGTTATATAATATGAATGTTGGCATAAAAAATATAAGAAGAGAGTAGAAATCATCACATACACACAATTTACACAGTGTAAATAGATAACGTGTTAGTGATATTCAAGTACTGTTAAATTGTACTAACATTATGTGAAAATTTGTTTAAGCTACTGAATACAGCAATAGAAAATTTTAACAATAATATCTCACATTACTTCCCAAATATTAACCGATTTTCTATCAAAATGTAAAATGTGCAAAATGTCTCACTGTTGATTTTGTGATAACCGGTATGTTTATCAGAGCCACTGAAGCAGGAACGATGATCTTGTGTAATAGTAGTTTTAAATAAAAAGAAAGAAAAGATATCACAGCGTTTTCTGTTGATTCTTCACTTGAGGTAGAATATGCTGAAAGAGACGAAAATATTTATTGAGGGTCCCGACTTAACTTATTATCATTTTTGATTTCTGAAACCAAAAATCTATGCAACTAATGTCTGAAAGTGTTTTTCATTCTATATTTATATAAATCTATAAGAGGCTTTATAAGAGCAAGAGAATCCAAAACAATGTTTTTTTGATTTTATCTGTTCGTCTGTATGTTTGTATGTTTATGCACGCTAAGCTTAGAAACGGATTAATCGATTTGGATGCAGTTGTCGGGAATATATTGTCATTGGATTCACTTTATATTTTATTAACAAATAAAGACGTTAATAATTTCTTTCTGTCGTACCAATTGCTGCTTACAAGTTTGAAGGTTTATAGTTTTTACATACATTGGTAAGTACAAAAGATACGTTTTACCAAAATCGAAATCTACGCATACGCAGTAGCAGGCACAGCTAGTGTATAAATATAACAGATTTACTGATATAAAAATAAAAACTGTAATGAATAAAATACAATGAGTATCTTTCGATAGCCATAGGCGGTGACTTCAAGTGGAGTTTTTCATCACCCAACAAATGTTATAAAAATGATCTCTCGAGATAAGATTCTAAGTGGACCACTATATCAATATACACTTAGAACTTTTATCTACGTATAATAAGTTATCAAAACATATCTTGCAAGGAAGTAAAAGCGATAAGTTTCGGTAAAATATTGAGTGTAAATTTATATGGTGAATAATTAAAAAAAATTGTTTAATCCAACTAACTACAAATTCATGGCAACAAGCCTTTATCCATCATATATAATAGCTTATTAAGCTGGTCATATTAAGCTTATCTACACTATGTTTCATCTTACGATTAAATAGTCCTAACAAACTGCATGACTAGTCTGTTGATTTGTGAAGGTTAGTTGGTAAATTAGTTAGTGGAGGAGCTTTCGTAGACTAACTGTAATTGAATAGACGGAGTTTGAATCTGAAACTGCTCGTTTTAATTACTGCAGATAGTAAAAACTTGAAAAAATTGCATTCGGTACTCAATAATGGCCTTTTGAATAAAAAACCTCCGATACAAAAAGACGTCTTTAAAGGATTATAATAATATTATTATGTACTTATTGGAGTCGTTACGTCTGTTACAAAGTTTTTGAAGTAAATGGGGACTTCCGGTTTACGACTTCCGACTTATGGGTACTATACGATTAGGTATTGTTATTTTGTTATTGGTCTTGATAACTTACTTGCATTCTTATTTCTTCCGTAATTTAGCGGTCCCCCGACGAAACGGTTTCAATAAGTACATAATATTAATTTAAATTATATTTTATATTATTAAAGCCGTAACTAGACTTATGTTTTGTTTTGCACAATTATAATGATCCTATTATATGGTTTTAATTTATAATAAGTTACCTTTTAAATAAATTCATCATCTCTTAGTTTCGAAAATAGTACCCAATCAAGTCATGCATAGTTTTGTTCTGTCGGACTGATACCTTCTTTATCACTATAACAATTGTCTGAAAGTTTGCTAAGTTACCTAGTAATTTTAGAATTATCACCATTGAGGCATGAAAAAAGCATTAAACACTTTAATCTAAAAATAATTATTTTTACATCTGTTATGTTTTTTCAATCAATTCTTTTTGCTTTTATCAGACTTATTTTTTACATCCATAGACTTACACAAATAATATGTTGGAAAAGACGTACACATATGTAAAGGCGGATAAGAAATTATGTATTGAAGAACTGTGAAGTTCATTTCTAAAGTGGATTAGTCTTTAAATCTTACGCTGTTAATTAGTAGGAAGGAAGTTGCTAATATTACTAAAATAACAAATTTGTACTTCTTCCTGAAGCTTTACTTGAATTAAATGGAATATTACTTTATTTCCATTTAGACTTAGACAATGATTTTATTGACGAAAGAGACGATTCCTCGAATTGTTTGTGTCGAATTATACCCTGTCTCTACATTTATGTTTTCGCTGGGAAAATATTGTTTACCTGGCTTCTGTTAACGTATTTGATTTCATATATTAGATTGTACCTTTGTACGGTATCACGATTGCAAAATTATAGCATGCAAATCTACATATAGCTATTTATATTTGAGAAGTCCCTCACTTGAATGGTTCATATTTTGTTTATTATTGCTTGCGACAAATTGTATTAGTATAGTTATCCTCAAGGGACGTTAATTTCACAGTTGTCGGTAGTACATTGCACACTGGGGTCCGGTCGTTTAATATTATAAAGCTACTACACAATTGTAACTCTAGAATTGAAACGTACTAATAAAGTCCTGAATTAATCAGTAATAAAAACATTAAATATCTAAACTTACATATAATAATAATAATAATTTATTTTAATGCAATCCATATATCTCTCCCAGACCAAAATAATTTAGTAAAATGGGGCAAAGCGACCGAATAGTCTTACAACATCTGTGGGGAGGCAGTAGGAACTGCGAAACACTTATTAGTAGGGTGTAGGGTACTTCTTTATAGAGATCAATACTCGCGTCACCACGATAAGGTATTGGAAATCGTAAAGGAATCAGTTAGTCTGTCAGTAGCAAGAGCGCGGAAGGGTATAGCAACCTCCAAACTATCTGTGGAGTTTGTAAAAGAAGAATGCTCCAAAAAATCAAAACCGAAGCCTTATTATATTTTAAAGTTTATTTTTGTTATTTTTAACTATGTTCACTTGCATCAGCTGTAACTTGCAACACACTGATGGTCCCGTGTGTAGTGTTTGCAAAAATAAATACGATTTTGAAGTCTCTGAAGTCGCTGACGGCGCTGAAGTCTCGGAAGCTGGTTACAGGCGTTTGGGTGATAGGAAGAACACTTGGCGCTTTTCTAAGTGCAAGGCAAGTTCGTCTTCTTCTCCAATGCCGACATCAGCCTCGCAAACTCAACTCGACAGTATCCAACTGCAGTTCAGTGCAATAACTCAGCAATTATCACCACTAGCATCTATCCTGGCGAACGTTGCAGATATAAAATTCGACATAGTCCCCCTAAAGGAATCTGTAAAAATGGCCCAAGACCTTATACATAAATTTTCGGACTCTGTGAAATCTCTCGACTCAAGGATATCCAAAGTAGAGGAGGTGACAAGCGAGATCCAAATCCTACAAAAAGAAGTTGCTAGACTCAACTGCAAGCTCGACGATAGTGATTAGTGGGATCGAGCGAAAAATTTTGAGATACGGGGCATTCCCTTGAAGAACAACAAGAACCTGTATGATCTAGCCCAGAAAATTGGTAACCTAAGCGGCCAGAACATTAGAAAAAAAGAAATTAACTATATCGTCTGAACATCAACTAGAGTGCCAAAAGCGGAAATATCTATAATCATTTCTTTCAACAACCGATACACCAAAGAAGAATTCGTAGCATTATCCCGTTGAAGCAAAAAACTCAGTCTGACCAATTTGGGTTTCTCAAGTCTCGGAAACTTTTATGTTAATGATCATCTAACCCTTAAAAACAAAAGTTTATTTAGTAAAGCTAGAACATTAGCCAAAGAAAATAACTTTCAATATAATATCTGGGTGAAATATTGAAAGATAAAGCACCGAGAAAATCTGATAAATCACCAGTATTTTTTATAAGAGGCGAAAAAGACCTTGCAAAATAATTTAAAGCAACATTTATCTCAATGTTTTGTAAGTCTAACTATATTAGCTAATAACTTCATAATGAACAGTTTGAGAACTATTGGAGTCAAACGAGTCATTAGCACGGTTTCTGTAAGTCATTACTTCGCTGTCAGCTAGTTACCTTTAATACGCAGTTACACCATTTCTCAGAAAAACTATCGTTATTTAGGAGTTTGTGCCCTGATAATTTATTTTTTGAGTATAGGGGACTTCAATATGACCAATGTCCAGTGGCAACTTAACGAACATAACCATGCCTACTGAAATATCAAGAAATACACAGACTATTTTATTTGACCTTAAAGACGAATGTAATCTCTACCAGTTTAACTTACACGCAAATGTAAATCGAATGTTGGACTTAGTTTTTTTATAATACCACATTAACAGTTGTGCAATGCTCCGATCCTCTAGTACCTGAAGACCCACACCATAAATCTTTAGATGTTTGAATATACAGTCAGGCCACTTGGGAACAAAACCGCGACTCAAATATTATTACCGCATAGGTGATTACGACTCAATAAACTCGACATTAAATGAATTTAACTGGGAACTTCTGAAATCTGTTTCCCTAGAAAATGCCGTTGACATTTTTTATTAAAAAAAAATAAGATATCATTGATCAATATGTCCCTCATAAATTAGTTAACTCATCTTTTTCCTGCCTGGTATAGCTGTTATTTAAAGAAAATACTTAAATAAAAATATAAGTTTTACTTAAATACCACAAATATAAAATAGTACGACCATGATGCGTTTGCTCTTTTGAAAAAACGGGCTAAAAATTTTGAAGCTAAATGTTACGTTGTATTCATAAAAAAATTCGGAGAATCAATAATTACCAAACCAAAAATTTTATGGTCTTTTAAAAAATCTAACAAGAAGGTTTTTAATTCTCTCCCATCTACCTTATACTACGAGGGTCAGACTGCTGACACGGGGGAGGATGTCCGTCAGGTTTTCTCATTTTACTTTCAATCCGTGTTTCTTGAGCATCAACGTGGCACTTACAATAGTCTGTTCATACTCATGATAAGTAATGTGATTGATAATATAGAGATCTGTGAATGTATTGTTCTTGAGTTATTACTAGCACTAGACGTGTCTAAGGGGCCCGCACAAGATCGCATAGTGCCTTTTTTTTGTTGTGAAATGTGCTCGGTATCTTTCTGAGCCATTTCTATCTAATTCAAGCGCTCGAAAGTCAGCCTTTATAACTCCCATACATAATAATGGATGCCGTTGTGATATAAAAAATTACCGCCCTATATCAAAACTTTGTACCTTTGCAATGGCCTTAGAAAAAAAAATGTATACACAAATCTATAATACACTTTCTATATCGATCATCCCTGAACAACATGGATTTTTAAAAAGGCGTACTACTTTTTTGTCGAATTTGCTAACATTCACAGAATATGTTTCCTTCAATATGGAAACTGGGGGACAAGTGGATGCCGTATATACAGATTATAGCAACGCTTTTTACCATATAGATCATGACATACTGTTACGACATACTTTTACGCCCAGGAATCACGTCGTTCACGTCGTATATCGAAAATCCTTTCCAAGCAGTTGTTCTCAATGGTTGCGTTTCGTCCTGGTGTACTGTCCCTTCCGGTGTTCCCCAAGGTTCCCTACCTTAAACATTTACTCTTTAATATCTTCATAAATGACGTATCTACATGCACTCAAAATTTCTTTTGTATGCAGATAATATGAAGATAATATAGAACAATCAACTCCGTGAACGACTGCTATCTTCTTCATCTTTTAAAATTATTGAACTTTAAACAAGCTAAATCTAAATATTGGTGAGTGTCACAGCATTTCCTTCAGCCGGAAACCTATTTCCTTAAACTACGATTACATTATGAAAGGCCATTAACTGCAAAGAGTTCATAAAGTACGTGACCTAGGTGTGATACATGACTGTGGGCTCTTGTAAGACATGCATATCGATTTTATTGTTAAAAAGGCGAACTAAACTTTGAGGTTTGTGTTAAGATCTAGTACACAATTCAAAAGTGATCATAATTCTATATTGTTCCTTTGTGCGTAGTATTCTCGAGTATTATTTTCAAGTGTGAAATCCAAGATATCACGTGTACATTAATAGACTGGAGTTCATTCAAAGCAGGTTTCTGAGATTCTTACAGTATAAATGTAACAGCGACCCACTGTACGAACAGAGATGTCACAGAGACACCACATACTAACTTTCGATCAGAGACGAAATATATCCGATATTATATGTGTAGTAAATATAGCTCAAAACTTATTAGATTCACCACATTTACTTTCAAAAATCAACTTACGTGTACCGAATAGTTTTATAAGTAAATCTACTAAAATCTTTTCTAATTATATCTGCTAACAAACTTAATGCACTTGCTGACAACCCGAACCTGGACTTGTTACATTTTTTAATAATTGTAGGTACTAATGACTAAAAGCTTTAGGTTCATTCATGTGAAATTAAATTAAATTAAATTAAATTAAATTAAATTAAATTAAATTAAATTAAATTAAATTAAATTAAATTAAATTAAATTAAATTAAATTAAATTAAATTAAATTAAATTAAATTAAATTAAATTAAATTAAATTAAATTAAATTAAATTAAATTAAATTAAATTAAATTAAATTAAATTAAATTAAATTAAATTAAATTAAATTAAATTAAATTAAATTAAATTAAATTAAATTAAATTAAATTAAATTAAATTAAATTAAATTAAATTAAATTAAATTAAATTAAATTAAATTAAATTAAATTAAATTAAATTAAATTAAATTAAATTAAATTAAATTAAATTAAATTAAATTAAATTAAATTAAATTAAATTAAATTAAATTAAATTAAATTAAATTAAATTAAATTAAATTAAATTAAATTAAATTAAATTAAATTAAATTAAATTAAATTAAATTAAATTAAATTAAATTAAATTAAATTAAATTAAATTAAATTAAATTAAATTAAATTAAATTAAATTAAATTAAATTAAATTAAATTAAATTAAATTAAATTAAATTAAATTAAATTAAATTAAATTAAATTAAATTAAATTAAATTAAATTAAATTAAATTAAATTAAATTAAATTAAATTAAATTAAATTAAATTAAATTAAATTAAATTAAATTAAATTAAATTAAATTAAATTAAATTAAATTAAATTAAATTAAATTAAATTAAATTAAATTAAATTAAATTAAATTAAATTAAATTAAATTAAATTAAATTAAATTAAATTAAATTAAATTAAATTAAATTAGTTAATTAATTAATGATTATTAAATTAATTTAATTTAGTTTAATTTAATTTAATATATAAATAAGGAATTATGTAAAAAAAATATTATTTTAAACCCTAAAGAAACAATAATATCACAATATACAATAGTGATCTATGACAGAATGTATTTCTGAAACTATTGATTACTTAAATTAAAAGCAATTACTTGAAAATTTAATTAGTTCTTTTATTTAATGTTTGTTAATACGATTTAAGAATGTAATACAGTTCATAAAATCATCGACGCCTCTGAATAGAAAACGTATTGCTTGTCTATAATTATATTAATATATAAACATTTTAATAATCCTTCTTAAGTCTAAATCGTAGTGAAACTTTTTTATACTTTTACTGTAAACAAAACATTGCTATGACTGAGATAGATAAAAATAATTACTATAATATCATACATACAAAAGGTAAGAAAACTTAATGTTTTTTTCCAAAAAAATCAGAAGGGATGTATTTACTTTATCCTTGAAAATCTTATTAAATATTAAGAGATAAAAAAGAATAACTAACAAAATAATACTGGATGTATTATCAAAAATGTAACATTATTGTTTATCATACCCTTAAGTGTTAAACATATTTGTTAAACATAAATGTTAAATATATTCGATGTAAAAAAAAACAAAAAAAAATGCTATTAATAACAGTTATATCTATATTTTACCCTTTTTCTCCAAGAGATGCTTTATTTTATTTTCAAGGGAACACATAGACACAGATTTCGGCTCTTTCGATACGAATCGTATAACATGTTTATTAAAAGTATATATCGTAGTTGATATCATAGTTGTGCAACTATAGGTATATTTTCCAAAACACTATATTCCTGTATCTGTCAAATATCGAGTCCGAATTCGATTCACGAATCAGTATCACCGAAGTGTTTCGCATCAGATCGGATAGGTATAATATCGTTATCGCATTTTGCCGTCGCGTTGCCGACTAGAAACTAAAATCTATTGATGAATTATTTGTACTTATCTGCACATATATGTTTTGTATTTTTTATTTAGATTAATAATTTTAATTAAGATAAAAATAAAGATTTAGCATATAAAAACAAACATTCTCGTTATTGTTATGATGTGAAATCTGATTTTGAATCGAGATAAAGTAGCGATTTCAAAATATATAGTTTCGATAACCCACTCCTAATGACAATACTGTAATACTTCAAAATTATTATAACACTACTACTGCAGATTTAATAGTAGTTTTACTCTCTGTGTCAACATCTCAGTCACCACATGGAATATGACAAATGAATAATTGATGTATGGATTTGAATAAACAGATTAGAACTATACATAAAGATTAGACTTGATTGTTTATTATTTAAGTCAGGACAGCAGGAAAAGGGTGGACAGTGAGCAGACGAAGTCGCTGGTATTGCAAAAAAAAAAAAACTACGATCGATTAATTAAGATATTTTATTTATTAACATTTTTATTTTCAAATTAAGTTGAAATTCCCCAGCCCCTATTAAAAATTATAAAGTTTATACTTAAATTTCTTGATATGAATTAAATCCTTAAAGTATTTAAATATTTTAATCTCGTTTTAATTAAATGTAAAACATGATTGAAACAACAAAGTTTCAACAAAATGTTCCTACATTCCGGCCATGAAAGCCTCGATGACTAAATTGAACAATGACAAACTCGCTGTATTTAATTTAACAAAGCTAATAACGTCTTAGTTAATTTCTATTAAATATTATAAAGGTTCTTAAGTTAAAAACAATATTAAATAATTTACTATTTTATTTATTGACAATATATTTAGTGTTGAATGAAACAATTTAAAAAGAACATAGAATGAACATTAAATATGTTAAATAAGCTTAATTATATTCATTAAACAAGCTTAAAATTTACCTTAAAATTTTGGTGAAAAATTAAAGTCTTAACCTTTTTTTATACGATATAATATATGAATAAGAAAATACAACACCATTCACACGTGTTATAGATTTGCAAACCCAGGTGTTGCGACAATATTTGTCTATTAGATAACGAATATAGAATATTGAAAATTGTCGTATGGTACGACGCATGAGGCGTTTCAGTTTCCTTGGCGTTAGAGCCGGCGGCTCCGTCAGCCAGCAGCTCCGCCAGTCAGCAGCTTTATCAACCAGCAGCTCCGTCAGTCAGCAGCTCTGTTAGCCAGCAGCTCCGTCAATCAGCAGCTCTGTCAGCCAGCAGCTCCGTCAGCCAGCAGCAGAATTTAAACAAATACATATTTATAATATTATCTATATTTTATATTTCATTACTTAAATCTTATGTAAGAATTGGTATGTTATATTGTCAGAAATCATGAAGTAAATTAAAAAGTAATAATAAAAGTTTTAAGTAATTTCGAAATTTACATATTTCACATAATTTAATACCACGAAATCTAGATTACGACGTTAAAACTAATTCAGTAATAAAACTATGACACAAAACGACAAACCTACCACAGTAATAAAAAGCTAGACAAGCTACTCAAAGTAGATAATCAAAGATCACATCGACAATCACTATTCACACCTACAGAGCTTCAGCTCACAAACAAGTATGACAAAATAATTCATAAACACAACACTTGGTTACTAATTTATAGGAGTTGATGCCTACTAATTATTTAGAAATACCCTCGACTCCTAACAATATTATAACTTATTACTTGGTAAGAAATGCAATTTAATGTGACTTCTAGTTAAATTTGATGAAGACGCTGAAATCATTATTAAAACCGTCTTCAATACTTTTCCTGAAAGCTTCCTCAACATTGACCTAAATGATATCACGGTTTCCTATCGATATCTACCTCTATTCAGTGGGCTGTAAGGAACCGGATGTCCTTCACACGTCACATCCACCTTGCCTTATCAGTCAAAGGAAACGTGCAATCTTGTGGACAATGCAATTAAACCAATTCTATAAATTAAAATTTATTTAAAAATTACATAAGAACGTATTTGAACAACTGTGATAATTAAGTGGTTTTTTATTGTTTACTAATGTGTAAAGCACAGTGAATGCATACCCGTCTAGATATTTTAAATAACTGACAGTCATATTGCGTTTATACTCACAATAAAGATATGATAAATAATATGTAAGTACTGTGAGATTGAAGAAATTTATTTATTAAAATAAATTATTCCACGGTGACAGCGATGAAAAAATTAAATTTCCTTCTCTGTCAATATTATATAATAAGGAGTAATCTTATCTATACTAATATTATAAAGCTGAAGAATTTGTTTGTTTGAACGCACTAATCTCTGGAACTACTGGCCCGAATTGAAAAATTATTTTTGTGTTGAATAGTCCGTTTATTGAGGAAGGCTATAGGGTATATGTCATCTCGTTGTGACCTATAGAAGTCGAGTAGCAATGAAAAATGCTGCAAAAACGGGAAAAGATTTCTTTTTTGAGAGCTTTCCTCGCGTGCGCTGAGGAAACACTACAAACCGCGCGGACGGAGTCGCGGGCGACCCCTAGTTATCTAATATTGACATAAAATACATTATTGTAAAAATGTGAAAACAAAAACCATTAACTACCCATTTCTTACCCATCAATGGTCATTTGTGAAACAAACACTATAATACATTTTACTACTTTATAAGTTATCAGTAACTAAATATTTAAATAGTCCACAAAACCTTTTAACGTAATTAAGTTAATCTATCTTAAATACCCATTTATTAACTTTGTAAATTTGAATAATTACGTGTATAAGGTATCCCATAAAAAAACAATACTTTAAAAAAAAACCGACCCACAACTCAGTTCTTCCACCGTAAACAGGTGAGAGAGCCAAGTAACACCAAGTCGGTCATTAATTTATATTCAGTCCCTACCTAAAGGATCTTCTGTTTTAAGTTGTTACCAAACTATGTACCCTAAAAACATCTTATAGTGGCCTTATCAAAATTAAAATCTTTAACATCTTGAATAAATATATTGACGGCTATAGCACGAGAACACAACATATCTCACAAGTAATACATAAATTAGGTCGTTTAGTGCAATTGACAAGTCAATTTAAAATATACTGTGCTCATGCCTGATGGGTTAATAAAAATTCAGTCTTCTAGTTTCATCCCCAAAGAAGTTATAGGGTGGTTGAAAATGGCCTAAACTGCTTTAAGAAATGGATGTTACGGCCGCGTCTCTCGACTTGGAGGGGACACTACCGTTCCCCCAAGTACGTGGCATTTTGAAATGAAATAAGATTAATTCTATTATAATAGTTAAGAGATATCGATGAATATGCTCTTGAACTCGTATTAGAATGCACCACACAAATGAGAAATGTTCTACAGCTTCATTCAATTTAATTCCATTTCGACGAAGCCAACCATCACCCCTATCACAATTTATGGCGAGGGTATACGAGTACTTATCGATTATCATGTTCCTATCGAGCTCCTGTAAGTCGCATATTATCTAACCTAGTAGTATGTTAAGTAATATTCAACTACTATTATTAACCTAGTAGTATGTTAGGTAACATTCAACTACTATTATTTAACTTACCATTTAATACATTTTTCGTCATGGCACATCCTTATTGCGTGTGGTCGACAATACCGTAATCATTAAATAGCAGCTGCTATCGTTATATTTACCTTATTAATGATTTCATGTCATAATACTCAAGTGTAGGATACATAGGTTTAGTCCCTGGATCGGTCCTGGAATCGCAGAAAAAAGGCCTCTAAATGAGACAGCATGTCTTAAATTACTTTTTTATAGCGATGTATCAAAATGAGTTTATAATTTCATTGTGCTCATCATTTTATAGAAAATTGGCAATTATAGTACCCGTCAGTACAAAGATTCATACACAAGTGACACAAGTTTGGAAATTACATTGTGTATTTTAAATCCCAATAACGTTCTTCTGAAAAACATTTACTTTATATATTATTTTACTTTTTTAGTTTAGATTTATTTCTCAAGGATATTTTTTTTTTTTTTTTACGAGTAACCTAGACTAAATATGTAGGTGGTTATTTTCGTGATAAAGATGCTTGGTCGACCCAAACTTGACCTGGAAGTTTATCGTTAACAAAAACATTCAAATAATTAGTTAAAAGTTAAGTTATGTAACTTCTATTTTATATAGATTGAAAACCTAATAATTCGATTAAAACGTTTTATAGAAAACAGAATACATTCTGCGGTTTATCACCGAATCCCTATAAAGAGGCTGGGTCAGCAATTTCTAAACCCGAACGAATTAGAATATGTTATGTCAAATTAATTATATACAAACTTTTACAAATTAATACAAACTTCTATTAAGTTTGAATTTATTTATTAGATTGTATTGTTTTAATGAATAGTATTATTGTATTAATTATATTTATAATTAATTAATTTAATTATAATATTATTATTTTAATTTATAATTTGATTAATTTATTTATTATTATTAATTAATTTATTAGTTTGTATTAATTTTCAAATTTAATTCCTTTGTAATTGCACAAATATCCACCTGGACGCTGAATTTGAACTTTGTAGGTCTTCTGGATCTGGGTTGGAATTTTTATCTATAGATCATTCAGCGATAAAAAAATCTAATTTTGGACATTAATATCTATATCTAGTTAAAGGTGTATTTCTGAAATTTAAATCGACTACGAATCTCGTAAGTCTCAATAAATAAGCCAAATTAGTGATGTAAATGATAAACAGTTTTTAGTTATCAGGGTGGGAGGGGGGGGGGGGGGGGAGTACAATGGACTCTAAATGATTTGTTACTACACATACACGGTGCTGATCGCCAATTTTGTTAATTTGTACTTGCTTTTTGCTATGATTAAAAAAAAGAAAAACTATGTGCTCTTTATCACAATTTAATGGACAAAACATTCAGGTTACACATCATTATGTTAATTGAGAATATTGATTGTATGGTAAGTTATTAAGTTTACATTAACTCTTAAAATCTACAACAGATAAATTTGAAATTGTTAAGGATATTTTCTTACATTAACATTGAATTCATTTATTTGAAAAATACGTTGGAATGATTAATAAATTGAATTGTAAAGATATGTGCAATAGTACCTACTTACGTAGAAATGACTAGAAAAAATTACAACTTTAAGTATTATTATGAAATATATTTTATCTTTGAATAAAATTTCTACTTTAGAAAATTTTAAGGAGTAAATTTCATGTATATTTTTAATAACTAATCCTTATTCCCATATATATTTAAATTAATTAAATACGTGAATATATTTTCTTACTTTTACTTCAGCCATATTATATTAAAATGGAACATATTTCAAAATTTAACTACCATTTATTTATGTCATACAATTACATCAAAATATAGATTTAGTTTTATGTGACCATTGCTCCCATCGTTTTAAAAACTTGGCATCCATTAATATTTTGATAACACAAATTTTAACGACAACTTTAGTGTCAGTTACCTAATATGTTAATTAAGGATAATTCTACTTTAATAACATATAATATATTTTAGTACTTAAATATCTTAGGCTCGATTTAAAATGCATTAGAAAATACGAACATTTAAATAAGTCACCAGGAAATAAATTAATGACACACATTCTATTTAAGTAAACTTAAGCAATAATAATAATAATAATAATAAATATTCAAAGGGCTTGAGACTTGTCAATTGAAAGTAATCTGCTCTTAAAATGTACGAACAAAAATCGTTACATAAGTATTAATTCAAAACATGAACATTGAATTTTAATTAAAGACAATAAGATCATCTTTTATTAAAATAAGAATACAAAAAATTACAAGCCCAAATTGAGTACCAAAATCGAATTAAGTAATTTCTCTAAATTTCACTTTCCAGCAATCCAGCTCGTCTGGGCCTTTCGTAATCCAATAGCTCAATCTCCTCCACATCCCGCGAAGAACCAGCGCCAATCACTCGTCCATTACGTCTCTGACCTTCACGTCGGTTTCTGAGCCTCTGATCGTCATTATTTCTTCGTTGATCATCTCGCTCAGTGTTTCTCCGAAGATCATCATCGTCTAGTTTCAACAATTCGATGTCTACACCAGTTTCGTTAACATCGACCGCTGTCCTACTAGGACAACGGTCTAGCTCATGTCAGGAAGCTTTCATTTCGGCCAATGTGTGTTCGTCTTCGTGCAAACTCTTTTCTGCTAAACGGAAGCTCTCTAAGAACTCATTAAGATCAACTAGGCCATCCTTATTGATATCCATTAGGCGACATATGTCGACTAATTGTTCCTGAGTCAAGGGATTTGGCATATATTTGCCTAATAATTGACAAGCTTCCGAAAATTCTTCCAAGGTTATGTAACCTGTAAAAAAAGGTATAACAATATCTCCTTTTAATATTTATGTATTATACTTGTGACAATATTGAATAGAATGCTGTTTGATGTGAAAAAAACCAAGGAACTTGTTCGATGTGTTTGTTTCCTTCTTAAGTAAAATGTACCTACAGAGGTTTTACACTATACATAAAGACAAATACTTATTAAATATTATAAGCTTTTTTCGTAGCACTACGCCAAACGTACAATAGATAGGTTTGTGATAGATTTATTTTATTCACTTCATACAGAATTAGGCTATTATTAAAAAATAAGACAAACAATTGAATTTGATTTGAACAGTTCTAAATAATAAAAATTGATACACTTTATCCAAAATGGTAATATGAAGTTTTCCTTAAAGTGTAAAAACAATTTTTGTTTTATATCAGTGAAAGTTATTGCAACTCTGTGAACGATATCGGGAATCTTATTATCTTAACTTAAACTTGCATAACATTAAAAGAACAATGAAATAAAAGACGACGTCATACCTGAGTTATCCTTATCGAGTATTTTAAATATTGCTTCCAAACTTCTTTTATTTTTGTATAATGTTTCAACAACAGTCTGGGCATCCGACTTTTTTCCAATTTTCTGTAAGGAATTAAATATTTTTTATAATAAACACTATTTTTGACATTAAATATTTATTACATTTTTTTTTTAAATAAACTATTTATGTAACAATAGTTACATAAATATATATTTTGATGCCATTCTGTAAGTATTATAACCGACAATTTATCCCTTTTTGCAAAAAATACCATAAAATAAAAAAACTCATTTCTGAAATTGGTATTTATCCCAAGAAATGTCGACGTCAATCGAAAAATAAAATTGAATTTGTCAGCTTTTAAAAGTTTCTATAAAGAAAATGTCTGGTGATGTCAGCAACATTTTATAGGACATAAGTAAAATAAATATAAATTATTTTTCTTGTAAAATTTTGTTTTTTTTTTTATTTTTATTGGTTATCGGATAACACAATTTATAATATATATTTTTTTTATAAAAAAAAATTTTAATTAAAAATAAAACAATACTATTAAGATATAATTTTGAACAAGACGTTAGAATCTTATTTTACATATTTGATTGCATTTATCTGTCATATATAACTATATTATACTTTATTATTTGCTAAGGATTACTTACTTACACTAAAGATTTTCATAACTGTACATTTAAATATTAGGTACGTGCATTGTTGTTAGTTGAATTGTAATATTCGAGTATAAGACGCACCAATATTTGTAATTAGTTGATCACCTCCTGCAGGCAGCCACTTTACAATCCCAACAACATTTGTTATATGACTTTTTAAAATTAATAATTTTTAAAATTTAAATTTTCCCACACAAAATTTATTTGTTCCGATCTGGCATTAACACTGACAGTCGGTATGGCGCCCGAGCGTTGACCTCTTTAGTACTTCTTACAAAATACAGAGTAATAAGTAAAAGAGGTAGCAAAAGTTTTTTTGTTTCGTTTTGTGTTGTTTTTTGTGTTGTTTCGTTTTTTTTTGTGCTGCCTGTAAGAGGTGGTCAACTAATTAAAAATAACCCTGTATACAATATAATATATATATTCAATAATATACAACTTCGGTCCTGATGAATGTGTACAAACATGTTATAGAGCTTAATAACTTTGACAATAACATTTTTTATATTTTATTGAATCTTATTTATATTTTTCATTGAAATCTTATTCTATAGTCATATAACTACGACTTTGAAATTAATGGCTATTGAATGTCGTACTGATTGTTTTCAGAAAACTTAGTACCTAAGTATTTTTTTTATTAATTCCCACAACTTTCACTATTACTCGTAAAAGAGACAAATTAGATAAAAAGAAAAGTGATACATACTACATCAATTTACTATCGTCTACTTTTATAATATTGTAGATGTTTATAAAATAATGCAACAAGTGTATATAACTATTATAAGCAAGGCAAGCTCACGTTGGCTAACAAATCGAATGTGTCCATGTAGCGTACTCGGCGGGTGTCAAAGTCGGTCCGTACTAATTTATCCTTCAGCATCCGCCACGGCAGACCAAGATGAGTTGTCTCCTCCATGGCATAACACCAATCACTTATTGTAATGAAACCTGTGATGGTGTGATATTTAGTACCATAATTTTATTACTAGGTTTATTGTTTTTTGAAACAATTTATAAAATAAATTTAATTTGTAATATTTGACAACATTTATGGTTTTGTCGTCTTTGATTTATAGAGCAGGTCTATTAAGGCTACATCTGATTATTGGATACTCAGAAGTTTGCTGAATTCAAAAGATCCATGACAAATAGTTGAATATTTTTTAGACTATACAGATATGATTAATTGAAAAAAATCTTATAATTTCTTATCAGATAAATAAAATTAAAAATATAAAAGTAAATCTCTTTAACTGCCTAGATGTCATTCGCTTCATTGGGTTTATTTACGACTCAACTAAACTCTATTAACAAGTACTAATGTTTATCAATAGAAGCTAAAAATACCCCCTTCACACACACTTACACACACACACACCCTCATCCTATTACATACAACTCTAAATATACAAACCGCTCTGATCCAAATCCATACTTCTAAACGTGGCCTCCAAAGTTCTTCTGGCGGTAATGATATGACTATGCAGTTCCCTCATCGCAGAAGATTCAACGAGACCGACTCGTTGACGAAAGGTGAGTCGGCGAGTGCGAGATACTGCAGCAGTGTACTGAACGAACTGACGGTCCAACGAGTTCCCGCAGAGCTTGAGGTAGGCACCCTTGTTGGAACCAAGCTCGTAGTAGTTAGACGCGGAGAAAATTGTTATTACCTATATCAAAATGAATATACCGTATAAATGTTAATAAAGAGACAAAGATACATCCATTTTTTTCATAAATCATCTTACGTTGCCGTCGTGAAGTAGCTCGTACCCCCCGGGCTTGCACTCGTGACTTCTTATGATGAAGCTCAATTTGTTCTTATTCAAAAAGGAGGTGGTGACGTCAGGACCGAAATAAGTGCCGGCACCTCGTAAGGCATTTGCCACACAGCCACTTGTACTTTGAGGATCTGACCACAGGATATCGAAAACCTGTATGAGAAAATAAAAAGCCTTATAAGAGACAACTTTTATTATGCACAATAAAATCTTTTTAGTTTCGATTTCTATTGCTGATATAATGCACTTAACCCACTTGGTAATGAGATTTTAATGATTTTCTCATGTCAAGAAGTATTTAAAAGTGTAAATGTTGAACTTTCAAATTAGCATAGACACAATATTGGTAAACATATATCTTAGGTATATATTTTCTACTTATAATATACTCGTATAATAGTCTAGTAGTCATCCACTCTTCTTTTTCCATCGTCTTTATTAACTATACGAATACAAACAAGAGATCATTTATAATGCATGATAATTAATTTATAAAAATAATAAATTCCAGCCCATGACTTTCTATACTTACCTTTTAACACTGTTTTTTTTAAATATAAAGGTGTAAAATTTATTTAATAGTCTCTGTGAAATTTATCTCTGCTCTGTGGGTTAAAAATTTTATTACTAACCGATTTTTGGCAGATGCAGGTTATCATCTTATACCCCTATTTACAATATTACATGTATAGGATTAGTAAGAGGTATTCCTGTGTAGTGGGAAATAAACCAAAAAAAACCAATCACGTGATCCCCTTCCTCTAGATTTTTATATTTAAAAGAGCCTCAATCGGATTCCTGCTCGGTCGGTGGACAGTGGCTTCCCTCAAGATTAGGACTATAGAATCCAATTTTTATGTATAGCAAAGAGCGTTTAGAGAGAGTGAGGCAAAAGAATTATATAAATATAGAATGTAAAATAAACCAATACGGGCTTCGAACCCGCAACCTCTGGGAAACCGTCCCGTCGCTCTACCAATTGAGCTACCGTATCGCTATCACTACTGCTTAATTCACCGAGACGGACGACGAATACGGTAGCTCAATTGGTAGAGCGACGGGACGATTTTCCAGAGGTAGTGGGTTCGAATCCCTGCTCGTATCGGTTTATTTTTCATTCTATATTCATATAAATTAAAATAACCTTAACATGGCCATACATGTGTATAGATATTTTCAAACATTAATTATTTAAGTCTTCAACGTTAAAACTTTGTGTAATGTTAGTTTATTGTTCATAATTTATTATCCCATAATTTTATAACTTTAATCATCAAATTTTGATTGTAAATTACGTGTTTTGTAATATTCCTTTATTTAATGTTTAATTATTTTCGATGAGTTTAATTATTTCGAAAATTATTAGCATGTAAAGTAAGAAAAATTTACAAAAATAACGCTCTTATACTAATAAAGTAGAACTACGGCGAAATATAAAGTAACTTCTAATTATTCTTGAAATTGAATAATTTATTGTTCATTTATATTTATCATCAACTTAGACCAATAGGTCAATGGTATTATTTTTAGGCCAATGATGTTATCTTTCTGCCAATATAGTATCGCTTCTGCATCATCCTTCGCGACGCATACACCAGTATTAAGAGGTAATGTAAAGGAAGATAAGATTTTTTTTTTTTGGAACCCAATGTCCCAAAGGCTGTATACGTAGCCCAGACGGTAGATGTGAACCATTTTCTCTAAAACAAATCCTGTATATGACATGACATGAAGAATGTAATAAAAGTATATCTAATGTATTTTATTAAAGAAATGTTTCAAGAAGTGTTTCCTTTACTATTTTCAAATATCTTGTCTATATAATAAGGAAATTTAATCAATACCCTTCTGAGTAAGTAAAATAAAATTAATTAAATAAATAATACACAGTTGCTGAATTTCATTATTAAATGTATTGACGATTGATTAGATATATGACGAGAACAAGTTAAAAGTCAATTTGCAAAAAAAAATATTGAAAATATTTTTTAAAGATCTACGCTCTTAATTTGATATTTATAATTAAGCCTTCTAGACCTGACATCCATTAGTAGAATGACCCAATAAAGAAAATTAATTGCTTTTGATAAGCAACAGGTTTGGTCAATTAATGAGATTTCAAGCGATTAAGTTCTTTTCACACGATATGAATGTATATAAAATGGTCTTAAGTGTATATAAAACTAGTTTTAAAAAGGTTATCTTTGCCTAGCTACAAGCGATTATATATGGAAAGAGGATATGGAAAACTTTTTGAGGTAAAGATGTTTAAGGGGGTTTTGAACAAAGAGGTAGTCCAACTCCGCAAACATCTCTACCGAGAAACGACGCGCAATAACCAAGTAATCATTTTGTTACATTTCTTAAACCTTGTTATTCTCTTATCGTTTGCTTTAGATAAAAGTCATATCATATTGATATTAGCATAAAAAGTATAAATCAATACATAGGTTAACACGTTAACGCATGTACAAGTCACTGTGTAAATAGTTTAAGTGTTAGTAGTGATATTCAAGTACTGTCAAAATGTACTAACACTATGTTAAAAAAAATTAAACTACTGAACAAAACAATAGAAAACCGCAACAATAATGTCTCACATTATCACCAAAATACTAACCGCTTTTCTATCGAAATTCAAAATTATCGCATTGTTGATTTTCTGGTAACCAGTGTGTTTATCAGAGCCAATAAAGCAGGGGTATTGTATGAATTAACAACTTTGTGTGTGTTTTTCTAAATAATAATAATAATATTACAGGATAAATTACACAAATTGCTCTAACCCCTAAGTAAGCAAATTATTTGCTTGTCTTAAGTGATAGACAAAGATACAAATACATAGAAATAAACATTAAAAATTCTAGGAATATATTTAATAAACAACTAAACCCAGAAAAATGGACATCTATTTGCATCACCCACATGTCTGTCCCGGTCGGGAAGCGAACCCGAACCACAAAGCGCCACTATACGTTAGGCGATTGCTTTAACAAAAAACGTAAGCTTTTTTAATTAAGTTTTTAATTTGAATTACATAAAATATAACAAACTTGAGAGATATATATGTAATATTGCTTATATGACATATGACATTGTTATTATATTGTAATTCTGTATGTAGATAAAATAAAGATATTATTATTTATGTAACTACATAATACCATTGACAATAAATATGCTAAATATTGTAGTAGCAATCAGATTTAACAGTTTACAATTATTTAGAACTATATATCATTGTTATTTCTGGTATATTATTAAGGTATTAAAAGATTTTGATTTGACGAACTATCGGAAGTAGCCTGAAGAAATTAAATATATTGTATTTACATATCTTATTAGGTAAGCCATAAATGTGTGAAAAATATAAGATTGTTATAAATATACTAAAGCATTTAAAATGGTTATGTACTATTATATTGTTATTATGAGATATTTAATGATGCTTGAAGTTGTGAATATGACCATTCTCCAGAAGCTGCTGTTGGAGCTTCTGTCGATGTTATTACGTTATAAATATGGCTGTAAGCCTCTATTAATGCTAATCTGTATTGGACAACTGGCAAGATAAGTGGTTTTTATACTTATAGTTAAGTAATATACGTTATATCTTTTGTGAGTATTTCATCGTATTGAGTTATTGATTATTGTCTCTGCATAAGTACACAGTATTAACTATATTACTGTTTTTATTATATTCTTGTACCGGGAGTCATTTAGTAATATGTATTAAATAATATATTTAGTAAGTTACATCTTTTCTTTAAAGTTATCCAGATAATGCATTGATATATATTATCATTTTATAGTGTGAGGTAGCTTGATTAAATACCTTATATAATATTAATTTAGTGTTCTTTATTTGTATCTTCATGTACCTATAGATAGAAAAGTGTGCTCGATGTCTGTCTGAGCTATTATAAATCTTATTCAAGGCCTCTGTCACGGAAGGCATTATTCTTAAAACATGGGAGTCGGCCTTTATAACTCCCATACACAAAAATGGATGTCGCAGTGATAAAAATAATTACCGCCCTATATCAAAACTTTGTACTTTTGCAAAAGGTCTTAGAATAAATTATATATGTACAAATCTATAACACACTTTCCATATCGATTGCCTCGGAACAACGTGGATTTTTACAAAAGGCGTTCGACTTTGACGAATATGCTAACATTTACAGAATATGTTTTCTCAAATGTAGAATTTGGGGATAAGTGGACGCGTATAGATCATGACTTACTGCTACTAGGCTATCTCGGAAATCTATGAAAACTTATTCCGGTGGTTCACGTCATACTTCAAGAATCGCTCCCAAGCAGTTGTTCTCAATGGTTATGCTTCCTCCTGGAGTACTGTCCCTTCCGGTGTCACCCAAGATTCCTTGCTTAGACCTTTACTCTTTAATATCTTTATAAACAACATATCTACATGCATTAAAAACTCATCACTACATAAACAATCAACTCCGTGAACGACTGCTATCTAATTCGTGATGATTTAACAAGCTTTTAAAATTATTGTTCTTTAAATAAGTTAGATCTAAATGTTGTTAAATGTCACAGCATTTTTTTCACTTGAAAACCTTTTCCCGTAAACTATAATTACATTATCAAAGGCCCTCAGGTACAAAGAGTTGTTAAAATGCGGGACCTAGGTGTGATACATAACTATAAGCTTATGTTAGCACACCGATTTTATATTAAAAAAGGCGAACAAAACTTAGGGGTTAAGATCTAGTTCACAATTTAAAAGTGTAAAGGTCATCAAAATCCAATATTGTTCCTTTGTGCGTAGTATTTTCGAGTATTGTTCTCAAGTGTGGATCCGACTAGACTAGACTAGACTAGAGTCCATTGAAAGTAGGTTTCTGAGATTCTTAGAGTATAAATGTAAGTCCAGCAACCCACGCTACGAACAGACATACTACTACATACAACATTTAGTTCAGAGCCGAAATATATTCGATATTGTAAGTTTAGTGAAAACAGCTTCAAGGCTATTAGACACACAACATTTACTTTCAAAAATCAACATGCGTATACCGAATCGAATTTTAAGAAAACCTATATACTTTTATATCCTATTTGTCTAACAAATTAGAGACAACTCACAAATTTAACGCACTGGCTAAATTGCCGAACCTAGACTTATTCGCAACAAAACCGAAAAAGTTTAAATATGTTCTATCGCAACTTTTATTAAAGATTGTACAAACGACTAATGGATAACTTGCTTTTTCTTTTTTTTTTTGTTTCTTAATTCCCTTTAGGTTCATTCATTTGAGAGATAGCGGTTGTTACAAGTATAATTTAATTAGGTATTTATTTTATATAAAGCCCTAGCTAACAGAATGCGAAAACGAGTAAATGATGTACAGCTTTTTGTGTAGGTATAAACAAAGCTATCTTAAACTGTAGGTTTTTGTGTAAAAGAAAATAAAATAGAATAAATAAATGAATAAATATTTTCATTAATATAAATACTCGTAGGTCCTCTCTAATTAGTGTCGTTAGGTCTGACCACATAGTTCAACTTCAATCTTTTAATTCTTTGAAGTTCGAGGAATGATATATTTATGATGATATATTATTGATGGAGGATACACTTTCTTTAAAAGAAGTATTAATATGTAGATAATGTTTAATATGGCTATTATAAACAAAATATACATATTGCACAATAAAAAGAATGTTATATATATATATATTTATATTTATATATATATATATATTTATATTTATATATACATTTTACATTAACATTTTCATTATATAACATTAACATTTTCAACTACATAATGTGATTATTTAATGTTATAACTTTTCAAATATAGTTTTTAAAGTTCTGAATTTACAGGAATTAGAAAGACACATAATATATTAAATATTAATCAGACGCTACATCAACTTGATATGAATATATGGTATGTAAATAAAAATATGACTATAATATGAATATATGATATTTAAATAAAAATATGACTGAATAATCATAATAATAAAAATAGGATTGAATAATCCTAGTCATATTTTTATTTACAAAATTCTATCATGAAAATGTGTAAAATGAATGAATTACACTCATATCAAGATCACTGCTATCTCTGTTAATTGTCAATTGGTTCTTGACCACTAACGGAGAGACGTAGTTTAGTACTGTTTTGTTACGTCATCGTACAAGTATTTTTTTTAAATATTGAACCACAAACCTTCATAAAGTAGCAAAACTTTGTGAAAACTGCCCTTCTCTTTTTTGTACTCATGACTATTATATTTGTTTGTCCCTGCACAAGGAGAAAACCCTATGTATAGTATTAGTAGTAATTAAGTAGTAAAAGTAAGCCCAATGTAAGCCTAATGTTCATGACATTCATACTATATACTTATTATATACACATCCTTTTTCCTAGGTTATTTGGCAACTGTGACCGATAACAATTTTGAGACTTCTTACACCTTTCTTGACTCTGCACACACATAATAATATAATAATAATACAGGACAAATTACACACATTGATCTAACCCCTAATTAAGCAAATTATTTGCTTGTGTTAAGGGTGTTAGACAACGATACTAATACATAGAAATATTGAAAATATATAAATTAAACGATCAAACTCAGAAATATAGACATCTATGCTCATCTCATACATGCCTGTCCCTATCGGGAATCGAACCCGAGTCCCATTGGGCCGCTATAAGTTAGGCGTCTGCGCTAACCACTCGACCTACGAGGCGGTTGAATAAAGCACTTAGTAAGTAAAATACGTATGCTAAAATGCCTTCACTTATTCGGAGTTTTTAATTGATTAATTAAAAGGTCAAGAAAGGGTCTAGAGTCACAGAATATGCCTTAAGTCCGTGAGCTACACATTCGAATGTTACCACACTTATACACCTCGAAAGTTATGTTCAGGCATTTTATTTGGGTCAAAGGTCTGTACCTTTAGATCTGTTCTAAGTCATTATACTATAATAAGGATATATATATATATAAAGTTTTTGGAACTTCTTTGCATATACGATAATTCCTTAAAAATATTTATAGTACTTTTCTGAACAGTGCCTCTTTATTATTTTTAAATTCCATTGTTTTATTAAACTTATTACATATTTTTAATAAATGAATCCCTAAATATGCGCAAGACAAACATTATTTGACGGAACCCAGAAATTAAAATACAGTAATTATTTAATTGAAGCCGAACGACCGCTAGTTTTTAACCATGAGTATAATTGTAACTCATTTTATACTATAGTACCTCTCTATTTATAAATGAACTACTTGTATACTTTAATACAGTATAGTATAATCTGGTAGTCAATTTAGTATATAATATGGTAGTTCAATGGGCAAAACGACGAGACAGTTTCCCAGAGGTATGGATGTTGTATTACTTGTTGGCCTGTATGGATACATTTTTCATAGAATATTTAATTTATATTTAAAATATATTAATAGATTTCAAAAATAAATTTCAGTTGATGCATCTATCCCATTCTAAATGAATACTGCAAAATTCCAAATTTTCAAATTTCTTAAAATTATCGACGGAAGAAGATGCTGCGGTCATGTTCGTATCAATTAATTTTTTAATTGTATATTTTCACGAAATTTTATATCTATCAGTATTTCATTATTATTACATTATTTAAAACATTTTTTTTTATCAAAGGTCACAAGTACTTTCATTTCACCAATGATTTTTTTTTGTATTTTTAATAATTAAATGTCTGAAAAGAGTCTTCTCCTTGTTATTGTACCTAATACTACCTAACATTTACTATTATTAAAAAATCCAACATGTCACTGATCAGAGATCACTACCCAATATAATCCCAATACTATAAAACCGCCCTAGTACTATTATTGAAACTAAGAAGAAATTATCGGTATATAAAAGGACGAGCTTCAACTACGTTGGTTAATTTAATGAAGCCTTTGTAAGCTTCGCTCGAATCAATTTACTTTGCTGGAATCAATTTAGTCGTGTAAATAAATTCCCTGAAACATCGGCGTTTTACACCGACCTGGGTCCGTCCCCTGTCATGTTGTAAAGCAATTTAAAGCTCTGAAATAATACATTTATCTATATATTAATATTATTTTAAATGACCTTAACATTAACCTTCTATACAAAAGCTAACCCGAGTCAAACGGAATCTTAGCATATAATATATAATCCTAATTTTATTTGAAATTTACATACATAATGAACATAAAATAATACAATGAAGAAATAACATGTTAAAGAGTTAGTTACAATGAATCTGAGAAAGTAAGTAAGTTATACTAAACACGTGATATGTTGTTGTTAAATTCATGTTTATTTAATTTTCATAATGTAGTAATTATATTGTTACTGCTAATTTAGATGACATTAGAAAGTCTTACGTTATATGAATCATTTTGAAACATGATAACATTGAAAACTTTTGAAACTATTTGATAACGTCCGAAAAGATTATGATAGAATTTAAAGCTGTATGATAATTAATTTCTTAACTGTGATTTTAATAAATACATATTTATAAATAATAACACTGGAGATGATGCATACAGATATATTTACATTTGTAAAAATTGCATTTACGAAAAGTTTCCACATTCCTGTTGAAAAGGAAAATAATTTTTAACTTATAATATGAATTATCAAAACTTATTTGTGTCAGTCAATATAAATATGTATCAACATAATTCCCACCATAATTTCGTGACATGATTCTATAATGACGTATAATTTTATAGATTATCTGCATTTTCATTTGCACATGCTAATGACATCATCACTATTCGGGAACGTGTCGTTTTGCAAGTTAAACAGATCAAATATATTATTATTTATTTAGATTTCTCAATTAAAAAACATTCAATGCTTTATTTTGAAATATGAAATGTTTTCTTAATGTTAGAATATGAAGATAATTGTTCAAAATTACAATAACTAACTAAAGCAACTTGTGATTTTTGATGTCAGATTGTAATACAGTTTTGGGAAGGTAATAGTTAATAGTGATTAAGCACTAGCAATCACTTCAAAATTATTATATCAGAGTCGGTTTTATTTATTTATGTCAGTAACACTCTTGCTTTCATCGGGTACTTAGTTTGAACGTGTCGGAAACAGAGGATATTGAATGGGAAATAATTAAACTAGGCATCGGCTTTGACAGAAATAATACATTTAAATTATCTTCATTCCAGCTACAACAACACTAAATACTATTATAATATAAATAACTAGCTGTTGCTCGCGGCTCCGCCCGCGTGTAGGTCGCTTTTCGCGTAATCTATGGAAATAATTTCATAGAACATCATTTTTGCGTAACGTTAATTTTTTACACCTTGCGTTAGAATATTCAAGTTTTAGTAATCATCCCTAATTTTTTGAAAATGAATCATAGCCTATGTCACTCGGGAATAGTGTAGCTTGCCAACGGTGAAAGAATTTTTGAAATCGGTCCAGTAGTTTCGGAGCCTATTCATTTCAAACATACAAAAAAATAATCAAACCTTTCCTCTTTATAATATTAGTATAGATAACAAAATGACATTTTATCAAATACTTTGTACTGCTCTTATCTAATATCGGTTTAAATATCGTTTATGGTATTTGTATATTTGAATATTTGTAAAAGTTGATATAATACCTTTTTAATCTGATTCTGATTTGAATATAAAAGTTTTTACCTTTATAAAATAAAAATTGGTAACGAATAAAATACAATGAATACCTTTAGAGAGCCATGAGAGTTTCATTTAATTATTATAAAAAAGTTATTTAAAAAAAATTATTTAGAGAAAAGTATTGAAAATAAAAACATGGTATAATTTGACTAAAGATGACAACAAGATTTTATCCACTTTATGTAATAACCCCTTACTAGAATGGTCATATTACTTGTATTATCTGGTTATATTATTAGTCATAATAATCATATTATCTAGTTTTTTTATTGGTCACATTAATTATATTATCTGGTTATATTATTGGTCATAATAATCATATTATCTGGTTATATTATTGGTCACATTAATTATATTATCTGATTATATTATTGGTCACATTAATTATATTATCTGGTTATATTATTGGTCACATTAATTATATTATCTGGTTATATTATTGGTCATATAAATCATATAATCTAGTTACATTACTGGTCATATTAATTGTATTATTGGTTCATATTAATCATATTATTTGGTTATCACACTACGTTGAATCTTACGTTTAAATAGTCCTTACAAACTGAATGACTAAGTCTGTTCGTTTGCGAAGGTTAGTTGGTAAATTAGTTAGTAGAGGACTTTTAGTAAACTAACTATAATTAGATTGACGGAGTTGGGAGCTTACGCCGCTCCCAATTGCATTCGGTATTTGAATGTTCTTGTGAATAAAAAATGGAAAAGTATCTCAACCCCCATTTATATTAAATATTATTAAAATATATTTTTATGTTATTAAAGTATGCGTTATGCTTTGTTTTGCACAACTATAATGTCTTTATTACATTTTTTTAATTTATTATAACGTTTTAACCAGTACCAGTACTTCTTTAGTAACTAAGAGACTTACCTTAATTACTAAAGAAGTACTGGTAAGTACATGAATAGTTATCTTCTGTCTGACCGATACCTTCTCCACCATTTAAACAATTGTCTGAAAGTCTGCTAAATTAACTAGTCAATTAAAAATTAACACCATCGAGTATTACAAATAAATCATTTAACACCTTTATATAAAATAATTATTTTTATGCTTCTTATGTTTTTTTGTTATTTCTTTTTACTTTTATTAGGCTTATTTTTTACATCAACAGAATTACACAAATAACATGTTGGAAGAGACGTACAGGTATGTAGAGACGAATTAGAAAGTACGTATGTATTAAATAAAGGTGGAATTAATTCTAAAGTGGATTAGTTATAAAATCTTACCCGGTATCTTACGTAATTAGTAGCAAAGGGATTACATAAATTACAAAAAAAAAAATTAAAATTTATTAAGTTTAGCTTAAAATAAATTAAATTTAACTTATCATAAATTATATAGATTTAGACAATGATTTTATCGACGAAACCGACATTTCCTCGCGTTGTTTGTGTGGAATTATACCCCGTCTCGGCATTTATGTTTGCGCTGAGATAAAATAGCACACTTGGCGTCTGTTAACGTATTTCATTTCACATATTACTACTTGAATATCGCCTCTTTGTGTTATCTTGTACTGTATTCTCAGGTTGACTGATAGAGAATGCTCTTAGCATTAAGTCCGCCTTTTGTATCTTTATTTGGCTCAATAAAGATTAAATAAATAAATATTACATTGTACCCTTTTAATCTGGCTCCATGATTGCAAAATTAAAGCATGCAGACCTGAACATACCTACCTATTAATATTCAAGAATTCACACCCTCACTTGAATGCGTAATATCTTGTTTATTATTGCTTGTGACAAATTGCATGAAGACGTCCACGAGGGATGTTAAGTTCCTGAACGGCTACAATACACAGTTGTAGGCAGTACATTACACTCTGGAGACCAGTCGTTTAGTATAATAAAGCTATGACGCAATTATAACTAATAAAGTTCTGAATAAATCGGTATTATTTTTTTGTTCATATCCGAACTTACCTATAATATTTCCTTCAACTTATTATACTATTGTTTTAACGTTTTAAATGTTTAATATAAAAAATGTGTTTATTTTAAAGACAGAAATAGAGTTTAATTACAAATAAAGTGAAGTAATTAAATGACAATTTAGAAAGTTGTTATCACCACTAACAAAGTTAGAAGTTTATAATATTTTAATGAAAATATCCAATATGGGTCAATTTAATGTTTGAACGCTTTTCCAATATCCACGTTCATCAAAAGCTCCATGATACAGGTTGTTAATTACATTTCTCGGCTCGAAAATAAAATAAAACATAGAAAGCTCATCATAGTATCCATACTAACAACATACATACAACGTGCGATCGATACCGACATATAGTATTTTTGTATAAAAGATCAAGTTATATTGGTTTATGTTATATGTATACAAGGAAAGATACTTTTATGTTTTTGAATGGACCTTAGATTCCAATAAAAATTACAAACATTTTCTATTAGAACTTTCGTAAGTTTGAAGGTAAGTTTTAACGCTTGCCACTTAAGCTCTCAAAGCTTTCCTACTCGGAGCTTGAGATCACATTTTCTCTGGAGAGTACTGTGTTCATGCGGTGCTTTTGTCTGAAAGCTGGTTAAAACCATCTCCGCACTGGGTATTTTATACTACACCTGGGTTTTGTGCTTTTCAAAAATGATTCGTACAGAAAAGAGGAGGTGGTGTAGCCATTTACTTAAAAGCTTGTTTTGCATCGGAAATAATCTTAGCATCTCCTTCTCAATATTCTGCCTCCTATGAATATCTGTTTCCGGAGCTTGGATTCAATGGTACTATGGTATGTATCAATGGTATTTATTGTCCCTCTTTGACCAATTACTTCGCGGATTTGGAAGCACTCTTGGATAATTTTTTGACAAATTGTACACATTTTGTTATATTGAGCGACCTTAACACTGGTCTACTCAGATCTTCTTCGCACTCTCTTAGTCGATCTATTTTTGAGTCAGAAAACATATCAATTCTATCTTCACAAGCGACCTATCACAATATCGACTGCGAGAATTCGTGGATAGACCTTATAATGACAGGTTCTCACGATTTTTGTAAGATCTGCAAACAGCTTGAAGCTCCAGGTTTTTCGTGACATGACCTCATTTACTTGTCCTACAAAATTAAAGCCACCATAGCATAAGGCCACAGTGTCAAGAATACGCAGTCACTCACGTAATAACTTAGACTGTTAAGGGATAGGATATTCTTAACTCTAAGTTTTCTATGGTGAATGCAGTAGCAATAGTCGATGAGAAAGTTTGTATTTTGAATAAAAGTGTATTAACGTTATATAACGTCTATGCTCCCTTAAAAACATTAAAGCTGAATCGTTAATCTGAGACATCCCTGCGTCGTGAATGTCCCAGACTATCCGGACTTCTATGGCAAAGCTACTGCTTTATTAATATGCAATTACGATACTTCGATAACGATACTTCGTTATTAATATGCAATTTCTCATCATACACAGAGGTTAACTGGGAGAGAATGTCATTAGGCATCAAGTTCGCTTTTGTAAAATCCATAAAGGATAAATAAATAGATGTTACAAATATTTTTTAAAGCTACAGAGCCTATCCTTTTATACTCTCCAAATAAAGACAAAAGAAACCAAATTCTATCTCTCAACTAAAAGAAGAGACTATCGCTAACGTACATTTATTGACAGAAATTTTAAATTGAGTCAATGTAAAAACTTCCTCACATTTTAACGGAGCGCTTTACAGACGGTGAAAGCCATCGATCACATAAATAAAATGAACGAATAAATTATTTCAACTCACCTGCTTCCACTCAGCCTTATCTATGCCTTCAGCGCCGGGAGCAGCGCCTTCGTTTAACGGAGGTCGTAGTAAAGATGCATACTGAAAATATATTTATGAATCAACTTATTTCTATTATTTATGTTTTTTATACTAAAAATTATTTTATTAAATTAATATTATAGAACATTCTCAAGAATTATAACAAAATAATAATTATATAGAAATATAAAAGTGTTAATATAAAGAAATATAGATTTTTCTTATAAGAGTTAATTAAAGAACCGTGATTATATTTCAATAATAAGTTTCAATATGTGTTCTCAGAACCATATAATGTAGTTTAACTTTAAGAAAACTATCTTAATTAGAAATGAGTAATTACATTTATATTATGACACGAGTTAATACTTATTTTCAACTATATAATATTTTGTTTTATGCTCTGAAAGTGTATTAAAGTTTAAACAAATACATAAATTTTACTAAAATTAAGGCTCACGTTAATATTGAGACGGATTTCAAAAAATATTATTGTCTTGAAATTCAAGATATAAAAGTTGTGTAACGTCACGTACGTGCAGATTATTCGTACATACATGATAACATATATACAGTTAAAATATCTTTCCTATTTATATTTATTTATAGTATACTATATAAAATAATTCATGATTTAATCACCAATCATAAAAAAAAATATGATAATGTACTCTATAATGTGCTTCAATAAGTAGACAACTGCATGAAAAAAAAATAGTTTCGGAGATATATAGAGTCAAACTTAAAACAAACTGTTCAGGATCGTACCAGTAGTAGTATTAAGAGTTACCTTATCCCTGTCCATTCCCCTGACCATGTCCAGGTCGGTGGTGTCAGAGATACCTCCGTGTACAACGAACACCCGGCTGTTGATGATGGTGCCCAAGGGCAGCCAGCGGTAAACGTTCTCTATCAGCTTTAGAAGACGTTCCGCGTTGTGCTATATGTTAACAACGGAAGAACATGAAGGAAACTTTGATGTATTTATTTCACTAAGAAATACAGGTACAGAATATGTATTTTAAATAATAGCTTGAGATGTAGGTTGTTAAAAAGGAGCACGTAACTTGGTAACCGATACTAAGAATCCAAATGGGATCCTACATCAAATTTCAATAGGTAGTAATGCCAAGATGAATACATATTGTATTCAAAAAAATAATACAATAAAGGTACTCTTTGTAACATAAAAGTCGATAGGAATATTATTATTAGTAATTTATAATAAACAAAATTTCAGAATATATTTGTGTCAGATAATACTAAACATTTATGAATCAGTGAATAATGGAGACGGGTGGAAAGAGTCATGTATAATTATTACATTTCAATGAATTTATATTATTTTAAGTAAATAAAATATATATTAAATACAAATTAAGTAATTTAATAATTTTAACTTTGATAAAATTAACGTTTGAAGTTATAAAGGTAATAAACTCAAAAACATTCTAATTGACAATAATAACGAAAGTTCATAATTAACAAATACGACTGGGTAGTATTTGACTTGGTCCAGATAAAAATCGTTTTGATCACTTATTAAAGGAGAGTTTTTTTAGGCTACCGTATCCAAAGGGTAAAAACAGAACCCTATTACTAGAATTTCGCTCTCTGTCTCCAGCCTCTGTCTGTCTCCAGCCTATATCTCATGAACCATGGTAGCTAGAAAGTAAAGATTTTCACAGATATTTTTTTTTCCGCTTTAAAAATACTAAAAACAAAATAAAATAAATATTTAAGGGGATCTCCCAAACAACAAACGTAATTTTTATGCTTTTTTTAGGGTTCTGTACCTCGACAGGAAAAAACGGGACCCTTATAAGATCACTTTGCTTTTTATCCGTCTGTCTGTCAAGACCCATTTTCTTTACAACGCGTATTAAGCTGATATTTACATCAAATACTCAAGTCATCAGAAAATCAAACTTCTTAACCAATGTAATCAAAAGATTTATGCCGCAACAGCCATTGATGTCGCAATTTTTTTTAAACTCGCAAGGGAATCAAAATCTACAGGGTACTTCCCGTAAACTCAATTTTTTTTTAATTTAGTAGGAAGCTACATTTTATAGCACAAATAAAGGAAAAATTTCGAAAATCGTATTTTTTTTTGTTACATAACATATTTTATATATTTTAATGGTACGGCACCCTCCGTGCGTGAGTCCGACTTCTAACTAGTACTAAAATCATACATAAAAACTAAACAAATACAGAAACATGAACTTATATAACAGTAAAAAGGATTCATTACATATAACCTCGTTAAGTTAAACCTTGATAACTTTAAAACCCCTGTAACTTCAAGAAATAATCTGTTCCCTTCACTTTCAGATCCAAAAACCTCTATACAATTTAAAATACAGAACCTTTAAAAGTTAAATTAATAATTTCTGTATTGACATCTATAACTCAAGGAATGTTTCGATGCACTCTATAACTTAAACTATCTGCCAAATCCAGTAATTTCGAATGGTATTGGAAATACGGTTTTAAGGGAGTTGTAGGAAATAATAGGAATAATAGATATACATGGAAGCAATAAATTCCAAGATTTTATTATTTTGTACATAAAAAACGGGGAAAAGTTTACTACTCTTATAATAGTTTTATGATTATATTAAATCAAAAATAATAATTTACTCACCCGATATTTTTGATGAACTTCCCGAATGAAGCCATACCTGAATAAAAACAAAACATTGACAAATAATATAAATAAATACGTGAAAGAAACAAATGCTAGGCTTTACGTGGGTTTTAAATTTTATAAATGGTTATATATTACATATCATGAGATTTTGTTGATATTCTGTTCCGCGATAAGCTCCCCATAAAGTATGTTTGGGATTTTAATCGCAGGTGAAACCGAAACTCCGCTGACTACTTTCCAAAACAGAAATATTTTTTTAATCCACAGATAATTTTTGACAACGGAATAACTTTTATATTTTGACACACATCAGTAAAAAAAATAATAAAATTAAACTAAAAAAAAAATATATATCCTAAATGACTATTAAAAAGTTTGTATCCTAAGTCATTAATTTAGACGTGGCTTCCAATGTAAATTAACAGTAAAACACTTTTAATTTATGAAAAACAATTTTATCTCTTATTCGGATTTCTTCTACGGGATATTATTTGAAAAAAAAATTAGTCGCTCATTATTACGAAAGATACATAGACCCTTTAAAATTTCCTTAAGTTATTTAAACAGTAACAATATAATGAAAAATCTTTAGGTTTGATTTTAGATATACGAGTATGTCTGTTTGCAGCAATGAGCTATAAAATATATTTTTAAAATACCACTTATAATAAATATTCTATGAAAACTCACTCGATGCAGTCAGTATCATATTTTGTAATATTTTAATTACTTTAGTTTGAGTTAATATCTAACATCTCAATATTAAAGGTTTTTATAACGATAACTAAGTTATTTTATTGAGAACTAATTAATTAATAAGAAATAATTCATACTATAATTTGGTGAAACACGCAAGTGTCTATCTATTTAATTACTTTTACTGTAATCTACTCTAATTGTAATGTGTTAGTATATACGATACCTGGTATTCATAACAAGGTCCTCATGGTTTCCTCGATTCAAAAAAACCCCTCCAGGGAAAGACAACATGCACGCCAACAGCAGTAGAAGTACTTCCAACCCCTTCTTGCCGCGGTCCACAAAATCTCCATTGAATATGTAAGGGTTTTCTGGTGACGGTAAACCATTCTACAAAAAAGAGGTTTTATATGTAAGTCTCAATTTATGCAAATTAATGAAAGGACACAATGGAAGCATCCCAGTTATTATAGTGTCATCATGATAAATTGGATTATAATTAATACTTTTAAAATTATTTTTTTATTATTTGAGCTGGGTCTACATAGCTAAATGTAATATGGTCAGCGATGTAATCTGCTCCATACGTGTATAAATATAATGTTCAGTTTTATATTAAATGTAAAACAATTTAAGAATTGAGCTTTAAGTTTTGAATGCACTTAATAAATTAATACACTTAATAACTTTATGAATGAACATATGAATGATAAACGTATATGAATATTACAATATGCACTCAATCTTTATTTATTCGTGAATCCTTATATATGCAGCGGTGACCGTGAAAGGCTGCTGACGCACTTCGTATTCAGAATCGATACTGAGTTACGCAATCATTATCCCTGTCTGAGCCGATATCCCTGTCGAAGCTGGGATAAATGTCTTCCTGATTGCGGCCGTTATCTTACCCTTTTTGAAATGTATATTGGTCCTACGTACTTACTTGACGTCGCTGTGTTCGTTTTTTTATAAAAATATATATATAATATTAATAATAATTACGGCTAATTAATTATATGTGAACAATATTTTGTACAGTATTTATTTTAAAAAATGCTTAAGTACCGATGTTTTAACATATTTTGGTTCCACTATCTAACACAAAAATGAGTGCACTTTGATATAGAAAACATATGTTCCTTAGCTACAAAACTATACCACGTATTACATTATTCCCCATCATTACAAGAGAATAAATAAAAGCAGTAATCCAATTTCGTTCATAGACAATATAACAACCTCGTTAAATGTGACAGACTATAGAAAAACAATAAATAGTTAAAGAGGTCATCCAGCCTACCAGGCGGTCTGTCAATCATCAATCAGACAGTGACACAAATTGTATGACGCCTTTGCCGCTCCCTAATTGTAAGCAAAAAAAAAAAAGCCCTTTCTTCCTACCTTTTTGCCGTCTGACCGCCCTTGTTACAAGTGACTATAAATCAAAAGACTTTTCTTCTAACTATATTGGTATATTATATTATGAACTACTTGTTGAAATTATGACGAATTGTGTTACGCTTTTGTTTCAAGACGAAACAAAATTCATTTGATGATAATTATCAAATTTTATTTACATCGATAAATAGTATTAAATATGAATGCGGTTTTGTTTTTTAAATATGAATATATATATAAGGGCCACGTCCAATTGTACTGTTTCACAGATTTTACTACTCACTCTTCACTTTTATATACTTGTATTTTATCCTTCCTTGGTACTATCCAGCAGTGTCTGTCCCGAATATCGTCCTAACCGTAGCTTATATACCCTTCTTTATTAACTCCCTCTTCACATAAATAATAATCATAGTCAAATCATCTACTTTAAACGTACAAAAATAACAACTACTCGTAAAGAACAATTGTATGTATCGGTAAAAGCGGTATTAAATACTGGTTTTAATTATGAAGTCTTAATGGTTCTCACTTTTCTAACTTATTCAAGTATTTACTAATCAAGCAAATGTCCCTCCTCACATAAATAATAATCTTAGTCAAATGAACTACTTTAAGCATACGAAAATAACCATTACTTGATATAACAATTCTAAATGTTACAGTTTAAGTTAATAAAACAACGATTTAAATAATTACACCTTACTGGTTCTTCTTATTACAGTTAAATTAGTAATTCATTAATTTATATGGATCAATACAGGGACCATCAAAACATTGAAACGAATCAAAACATTACGGATTATTATAAAATAGTCGTTTATTGTTAATGTAACCTTACAGCTCGGCCGTCCTGCTCTAAGCAAGTCCCTTTGCTTATAAAATGTAAATAACGAAATCAATCGATAATTATTCGTATTTTCTAAAGCGGTTGAAAAACGTCACTTAAACCTGAAGTTTCTAGGACGGGCAGTATTTTCCCCGCCTTAAAGGTTTGTAGGTTCTTTCTCTCCTTATTTTCCATTTTGACATCGGTTGACGAGGCTTCCGTTTGGGATTCCATCCATATAGCTACCCAAACTACATAGCGTGCTTGGCTTATTCTCGTCCGTAATTGGAATTAGTCCTTCCTTTCGGCTGATTCAACTATAATAAACACCTGAGATCCCAGTTGTTCACATTGCGTAACAGTCTTCCCCTCAACTGATACAACTAAAAGCTAAAAGCCTCCGCTTTCGGTTCAGTCAGTTCAGTCAGTCCTTTGGTTATCCAGACCCTTATCCTTGAGTTTACATTAACCCTTATCCTTGGGCTTCCTTAACCCTTGTCCTTGGGTTTCCTTAACCCTTATCCTTGGGTTTCCCTTAACCCTTATCCTTGGGTTTCCCTTAACCCTTATCCTTGGGTTTCCCTTAACCCTTATCCTTGGGTTTCCCTTAACCCTTATCCTTGAGTTTCCCTTAACCCTTATCCTTGGGTTTCCCTTAACCCTTACCCTTGGGTTTCCCTTAACCCTTACCCTTGGGTTTCCCTTAACCCTTACCCTTGGGAAAACTTTGCCTTGGGTTTCCACCATTACATTACACCGTTTGTCTCATCATTTATTGTAGTATGATCTGTAATTCAAGTTATATATTAGTGATGATATTTCATTCAATGAAATCTAAATTATAAGTGTATAACTCCAAATGAATAAAAATCCAAATCATAATCCGAGTAAGTTTACAAAAAAATAACAAATTGACTCTTTCTTAGCCATTATATCAAAGTCATATTTTTGCTTTCGTAAAATTAACCATACGCCGTGAATAAAATTTTATGTTATAAGATAATCTTATTATATGATAAGTCAAAACCTTCTAGGAGCACATGTTTCCACTCGCATACACTCTTTCTGTTCACATAATAAAGTACAACATTTGATAGTTACAAAATTGCTACAAAGTCATAGTCTTTATGTATATTCACCTATATCGTATCTCATCTGCTATATCAATGCTTATAACTCAAAAAGTCCCTTTCATAAATACCAAATAACTCCCATATATTTGCCGATATTTCCTAACGATATTTCCTATTGTCTCGTAAAAGTTTAGTTTTAAATGTAAAGGACGTCACAACCTCTTACCTCATCACTAAATATGGCTCAAAGGACGACCTTCGCAAAATAAGATCGGTCGCGCTCGTCAATGACTCCCAATCTTCATATCATCTGTATAATATCATTAAGGTCCTGCAACACATATATAATTGGTGCCTCCAGTTTAGCATAAAGATCAATCCTTTAATATGTCAGACAATAATTCTAGGCAGTCAACGACAGCTATACACATTGGCATCAGTCAAATCTCTCAATTCTTGATTATAATAGTGTACCCATTCCCCTTGACAAAAATATTGACCTATACAGCTCATTAAGCTGAATGCTCATGTTATGGAGTTAAGCCGTATAGTAACAGGCTCACTAAGTGTATTATATCGCCGTATAAAACGTATTACCGATTTGAACCAAGACTTTGTTAATGCAATCACTTATCTTCCCCTCCTTTTATCTATCTCGCTCTACATCTATCTCGCTCTACATCTATCTCGCTCTACATCTATCTCGCTCTACATCTATCTCGCTCTACATCTATCTCGCTCTACATCTATCTCGCTCTACATCTATCTCGCTCTACATCTATCTCGCTCTACATCTATCTCGCTCTACATCTATCTCGCTCTACATCTATCTCGCTCTACATCTATCTCGCTCTACATCTATCTCGCTCTACATCTGTCTCGCTCTACATCTGTCTCGCTCTACATCTGTCTCGCTCTACATCTGTCTCGCTCTACATCTGTCTCGCTCTACATCTGTCTCGCTCTACATCTGTCTCGCTCTACATCTGTCTCGCTCTACATCTATCTCGCTCTACATCTATCTCGCTCTACATCTATCTCGCTCTACATCTATCTCGCTCTACATCTATCTCGCTCTACATCTATCTCGCTCTACATCTATCTCGCTCTACATCTATCTCGCTCTCCCTCCATCTATCTATCTATCTATCCTTCTATCTATCTATCCATCTATCTATCTATCCATCTATCTATCTATCCTTCTATCTATCTATCCTTCTATCTATCTATCCTTCTATCTATCTATCCTTCTATCTATCTATCTATCCTATCTATCTATCCTTCTATCTATCTATCCTTCTATCTATCTATCCTTCTATCTATCTATCCCTCTATCTATCTCTCCCTCTATCTATCTCTCCCTCTATCTATCTCTCCCTCTATCTATCTCTCCCTCTATCTATCTACCTATCTATCTATCTCTCGCCCATTGTATATGCTGATGTATGTTGCTATCTCCGAATGCGACATAAGTAAATGGCATCGTCTTTTCAACAGTTGCATTCGTTTTATTTCGGTCTTCGTAAATATGTTCGTATATCTCTCAATATCGTTCAAGGCTTAAATAATTACCTATACGCGAGCGAAGACTTTTTAGATATTTGTGCAAGTCGTTCTCTATACTTAGCGATCCTGTCTCATCAGTATTTAAAATGTATATTTCAATTACTAGCAAGTACTCACGACCTTCATCTTTGCTCTTCCTCCAATCATAATCGTTTTATTCCTTCGCATTATACGAGGTCCCTCTCAAGTTCTTTCACAATGCATTCTACCAAACTCATATATATGACTTGCTGAAATTGAGGTCAATCTAGGTTGCGGGGATTTCTTCTAATAAAAACAGTTCCTCTTTTGAATCATAGTTTTTCTCGTTCGCTATGATGAATCAATTCATATGTACCTGTTAAGTTAGAGAGTCAATATAAATGGTTCTACTGTCACTTTATTTCGCATTTGCATGTTTCGCATTTTCATTACGATCATTAACGAGATGGATCTAAAATAACAGAGCAAAGAGTAACGAATGACAGGAGATAAACAATAGACAAGTCAACATGAAAGTTATGGCTTTCAAACTTTAAAAGTAACATGATCATCGAATGTTTGTCAAGTAATCTACTTAGTTAAAATTTTCTATTAACTTCTAGATTTCCGACTGCTAATTTTATAAAACATTTATTAAAAAAAATAAGAACGCAACTAATCTGAACGTCGCTTAATATGTACATAACGTAGCCGTACCTTTTAATTTAATATAGTTCACTATATAATTACGATAATTTTTCATGTCTACATTACAATTGGCACGGTCTAATCCGACTATGCTCGACAACATTTTGTGTGGGTATTTTGAAATATTTACTTAAGCAATATAAAATTCTATATACAATAAAACGAAATTTTACAAATAGAATGTAGCCATTGAATATTTTTTTTTAAATATGTAGGTACCCAAATAATAGTTTACGGAAGTTATAAATTGTATGTAAATTACCTTCTTGTTTTATTTATACTTTTCGATTGTAACAAACAACTAGATAAATCGAATCGATTTAGTCCATAATTCATACCGAGGTCCCCTACACCGCGCACTGAAAAGTTAACGTCAGTGGAACTAATTAACTCTGTCTCGTCATATGAACTCGTTTTTAAGAGGAACAAATTTATGGGACAAGTCATCTCAAAACATTAGATAAAGAAATAACGGAAGAACAACTTACATTTTCAGGATCCCTTAAGTTACCTTAGCTCCAAGTAACATATGTCCCTACACCATGGGCATATCCCGGCCATCCACGCCTGGAACTTCACTGCAGGCATCTGCAGCGCGGTAGGCCAGATATTTCTGATGTCAGTTCGAAGAACAATCAAACTAAAATCAAGCTCAACCAACAGAACAATTATCCTTTCTGCCGTTTATCTTTCTGCCACTAATATTCAAAGCCTTTGTATTCGGTTCTACCAAATATATATAAATTCTAAAATGAGTCGTCCTTCTGCACACCGATGTAGTCGCACCAGTCCAATAAAGATTCATCGCCATCGGGATTGCACGCTGTATTTAGTACTGCCTTTTGCTATCACCAATATCTTTGTAAACATCATCCTTAGCTCCTCAACAGCATAACAGCACTCCAACAACAGTACTACAATTAACAACATATATTCAATAAGTAATTCGAATAAAAACTTAACGTAAAATATCTACAAAAAAACAATAGTAAAATTAAGTTATGTATAACAAAATCATAAACAATATAAACCCTTTCTATTAGTCATCCGCCTACCTAGTATGTCAGCCGGGAACTTACGTAATAGATCAAATTTGTTATAAATAATGATAACACTACAAAAGATTTGAGAGGAAACTATTCTCGTCTGAAAAAAAAAAAAGTTTTACATTTATTTGCACCATGTCTACCCTCACCAAGATAAGTCACATCTATAGTTCGTCACGTAATATATCGCAACATCGGATATAGCACAATAACCTCCTGCAAATGCTCTAAAAAAAATATATATTGGTATATTTACTACCCTCACAATTTTTTTTCCAAATTTCACTTCACATAAAACAAAAATATAATATAATAAATTAGCCAGTAACACTTACATTATTCCCAATAATGGGCGCGGAGCCAGAAAAAGACAGTTTTTTCTGGGTATCCCACTTCTGAATTATAAGGGCCACGTCCAATTGTACTGTTTCACAGATTTTACTACTCACTCTTCACTTTTATATACTTGTATTTTATCCTTCCTTGGTACTATCCAGCAGTGTCTGTCCCGAATATCGTCCTAACCGTAGCTTATATACCCTTCTTTATTAACTCCCTCTTCACATAAATAATAATCATAGTCAAATCATCTACTTTAAACGTACAAAAATAACAACTACTCGTAAAGAACAATTGTATGTATCGGTAAAAGCGGTATTAAATACTGGTTTTAATTATGAAGTCTTAATGGTTCTCACTTTTCTAACTTATTCAAGTATTTACTAATCAAGCAAATGTCCCTCCTCACATAAATAATAATCTTAGTCAAATGAACTACTTTAAGCATACGAAAATAACCATTACTTGATATAACAATTCTAAATGTTACAGTTTAAGTTAATAAAACAACGATTTAAATAATTACACCTTACTGGTTCTTCTTATTACAGTTAAATTAGTAATTCATTAATTTATATGGATCAATACAGGGACCATCAAAACATTGAAACGAATCAAAACATTACGGATTATTATAAAATAGTCGTTTATTGTTAATGTAACCTTACATATATATATTTTTCAAATTCAAAATATCTTAGTGTTTTCTAATGCTATCGAAATATCTTTATTCAAGAAGGCATTTACACGCAGTTTTGAATCAACAATGATTACATTAAAATGGTCAGTATCAGTCAGTCCGTGAATAAGCTACCACCAGCACGGAATGCTGCTCTCTTGAGAAGAACTGGCCAGAAAGTCAATAGTTGCTCTTTTAAAATGATATGACAATTTAACGATTTTTGACTTACACATTATAACATCAACCTGCAAATGAGTCAAGGACTCAAGTTCCATACATTTCAATCAACCAAAAATTCTTGAATGTTATGATAAATTTTATTTAATAATATACTTTTAATTTTAGATTAAAAATTAAGAAAAGCAAGATCTAAGATATCTTGTGGAACCTTATTATATATGCGTACACTCAAGCCCATGAAGGATTTGTTAACTTTCTAAATAGAAGAATTTCTATATAGAATCCTTTAATACTCGGTTTAAAGTTCTACTTATCTTTCCAAAACAAATAATATTAGGTATGTATCAGTTTCTAAAAACCCTATGAACAGATAGTTACTAACTGTATAACGTTTAATCAGAAGAATTGCATTTAGCAATAAGGTCAATAGGTCAATAACTTCATTCTTATTTTTAGGTCAAAATCTTATGTCGTAATGTTTTACGACAGTGACATTGCTTCGCCATTACCGCAACGTTTTTCATTGTAATTCTATACAGTTCTGGACGTCTGCCAGATCTAAAACCCATCTATAAACATCAAATTCAAGGGCCTACTAATAGCGGCTCTAATATACTAATTATTGTATGTATGAAAATATCTATAAACATGTATAACCATGTTAAGCTTATTTAAATTTATATAAATATAGAATAAAAATTAAACCGAAATGGGCAGGGATTCGAACCCGCGACTACTGGGAAACCGTCCCGTCACTCTACGAATTGAGCTACCGCATCGTCGTCCGTCTCGGCGAATTAAGCATTCTATATGTGATCGTCCTTATTGGGACGGTGGTGACATCTATCAGGCCTCTTTCAAAAATCCTAACCAATGTTTCTAACTTTGCATTATAGATAAACATTAAAAAGATGTTTGTGGATTTTTTCAAACATTAATTTCGATGGTGGCATCTTAGGTCACTTGCAAAATATTATGAATCTGTTAAGCTGGTTGTAGATGATTGAAGAACAAACTTCCAAATACATTTGGACATGATAATATAAATATACTTTAATTGTAAAGAAGCCATTTAAGCCGTCGGCTTAGGATAAGACTGACCCATATTTACCTGACAGTTTCGTAAGCCTGAGGTTTGAAAAAATGTATGACTTTTGCCAAATCGTAGGTAATAGCAATAAAAATATCGTTTCTCATATTTCGCTTATCCCAAATTGTTGGCGAGATGGATAATAATTTTAACAGTAAAGAGTAAAATAATATATATTATTTTACTTTGTATCGAAATGTATTTTACTATGTTATCGTACTTTGTATCGAAAATCCTGAAACAATATACATACCTAAACTGCCAGAACTTTTACTTTCTTTTATAGGGATGTAAAGGAAGGTAAATGTTAGATCGGGTTTAAGATAACAATATGCTCCTTGAAGTTAAAACTGCAAAGTACAGATAGCATAAAAGATTTTTTAATCTGCTTAATATTATACAAATAAAAGCACACAGTTTCTCTTCTGCGGTGCAGATGCTACCGCATTGCAGTAACTTGTTTATGCAGTAACGTAAGTATTTATTAACTATGCGCTTACGCTACTTAATAATGCAACTTCTATTAGTATCATTATCTCATATATCTATCTAATTTCAAATAAAACTGTTCTTGTTTTTTATACTAGGGCAATGATTCGGTTAATGTCATCTATTTCCAAACGAGACGACTCTTTGTGTGATCCACAGATTGTTCTTCCCGAGTCTGAAGCTCCCCGCGACATAGGAGTATTATAGTTGTATCGTACAAAGGGTATCGGTGGACCCCACGACACAACCCCTAAACGGGCGACGTCATCGACTGTTACGTACGCGATATGAGTATATGACTAACTGACTTACCTGCCCGCTCCAGGTGTGGTACAATGAAGGTTGTCACTTAGTCAGTCTGTACTAGTCAGGGATTTGGGGTTCCCCAGGAAGTGGAATAAATTGTATACTATATAACTAAAAGGATATAATTAAGGGAAAAAGATGGGATACTCAAGTGTTCCGTTCGTGATCTCCGGTGCCACGCACACTTCGATTGGGAGTCAGCCACTAGTATCCACACTCAATAACACTCACGAAAGTATATATTTTAGATACCGAGGATAATTACTTCGCAAAACGCTAATAAATCAAGGAATCACCGTAAGTCGTTCCGACCGATACGCGTGCAATTATCCAACTCCTTTTTTATAGATCACCGTCGGATCATATTATAATAACATAAAAAATATAAAATGTGCGAATACCCCGTAGGTTGATCGCCTTGCATTTTTTATTAGCACCTGCACAATTGACCTAATAAGCTATTCCGAACAATCCCCCGCCCCAGCCAGGCGATAACTGGCTGCGCCTAAGACGGAGGCCCAGGTACCTGATGGGTATCTAAGCTACTGGTAGTCGGGACAGAGTTGCCACGGCTCGCTTCAATACAGAATTACCCACGTGAACTTCCGCGACTCTTGGAATTCCGTCCGCGCCCGTGAACAGCCTCAGGATACGACCCCGTCTCCAGGAGAGTGGAGGCATATTCATTTCCTTTACAAGGACGAGATCACCGACCTTAGGTGGATCAGTTTTATCAGACCACCTTACACGCTGTTGTAGCAAATGTAAGTACTCCAAATTAAACCTACGCCAAAAGTTTTGAGATAGCTGCTGTAGTAGTTCAAAACGCGTGAGTCTATTAACTGGAGTATCCTCAAAAGGATATTCTGGAAGGGCTGTAAGGGGACCGCCCACCAAAAAATGACCTGGAGTCAACACATCCAAGTCATTTGGGTCAGAAGACACCGAGCACAGAGGTCGCGAGTTGAGGACAGCTTCAATTTTACAAAAAACTGTCTGAAGTTCTTCGAAGGTGAGTACCGTTTCACCAATGATTCGACGAAGATGAGTTTTTGCAACTTTTACAACAGCTTCAAAAATGCCACCCCAGGAGGGATAAGCTGGAGGATCAAACTTCCACTGGATACCTTGCTGAGACATTTTTTGTCCGATAGAATCATTACTATCTAATAAAAACTTATGTACCTCTGAAAGATATCTATCACATCCCTTAAAATTCGTACCACAGTCGGACCGAATCAAAGAGGGTAAACCTCGCCGACTGACAAATCGAGACAAACATGCTACAAAAGCCTCAGTACTAAGACTGGAGACCACCTCCAAATGTACGGCTTTAGTAGAAAGACAAACAAATACGCACAGATAGGCTTTAGAGATTCGAGTTTTACGGAGGGACGATGCCTTTACTATAAACGGCCCTGCAAAATCCGTACCAACTCCAGAAAAAGGTCTAGACATCTTCACCCTATCTGGAGGCAAATCTCCCATTTGAGGTTGCGAGAGAGTAGCTTTTAATCTATAACAAGGCATACACCGATAAAGAACCTTTCGAATTGCCCTTCTAGCTGACAAAATCCAAAATTCCCGCTGTAAAATAGCTAAGAGGGTATTCAGTCCCGCATGAGCATTTCTTATATGTCGGTCGTTGATCAAAAGTGTTACAAAAGAGTCATCTTTTGGCAGCAGGAGGGGATGCCGAGCCTCATAAGGTAAATCTGCATTACGTAATCTACCTCCTACTCGAACCAAGCCCTTCTTATCGAGAAAAGGATTCAATCGCGCAATAGCACCCTTTAACTTGACACGCTTGTTTTGCAAGGTGAGAATAATCGATCCGAGATGGTCGCGTTGCACGAAGTGAACCCAGAACTCCAAAGCTTGGCATCGCTCTTCGGGATCGAGCACCGGAGACGATTGTCTATTACACTTATGTCGTATATTGAAAATAAACCTCTTAATCCATCCTGTAACTCCTAACAACTTATTAAGAGAACTAAAACGGTTTAGTAAAGTTTTGAAGTCATTAATATGCTCCTTCTGAATAGTCAAAACGCGTAATCCTGGAAGGGGATCCACAACTTCCAGAACCGTATGAGGCCAAGAAATCTCCGGCTCACAAAGCCACGCCGGCCCCCACCAGAGATCATGATTTACCAAAACCTGTGGTTCACAACCTCGTGACGCGCAATCTGCAGGGTTTAAATTTCCCGGAACATGTCTCCATTTAATAACAGCATTTGAATTTTGAATTTGTGATACGCGATTAGCCACAAATATCTCTAAGGCATGGACAGATGCTCTTAACCAACTGAGAACAATCACGCTATCAGTCCATGCAAATATTTTCTCAATATCTAAAACCTGCCCCAAAGTAGAAGCCAAATGATTGAGAAGCCTTGTTAAAAGAGCTGCCCCTGACAATTCTAATTTCGGAATCGTAAGCCGTGATCTAACAGGAGCAACTTTACTCTTTGCCATAACCAACTTTACAGTCACATCGCCCTTTTGATCAATAACACGAAGGTAGACCGCAGCCGCATAACCTCGTTCCGAAGCATCGGAAAATCCATGGAGACTCATACGACATTTACCAGTCGGAAAGAAAGCCCGGCCTATTTTAATAAGTTGAATATCTGGGAGAGATGTTGTAAACCGAGACCAAGCTTGAATTAATTCTCCAGTAAGAGGGGTATCCCACGTCAATTCCTGCAACCAGAGTTTCTGCAGGAAACACTTTGCCCAAAACACAACCGGCGCTAACCAACCATTGGGGTCAAAAATCCTAGCCACGGTTGACAATACCACACGCTTTGTCCAAACTGTACCGGTATTTATGTCCTGTACCCGAAACGCGAAGACATCCAAAACTGGTTGGTACTGCACTCCAAAAACGGCTACTGCATTAGGATTCTCAATATTTTGAAAGAGATGAGGGTCTTGCTGGTGCTCTTCTGGTAAGTCTTTGAGGACAACCTGAGAGTTGGATATCCATTTCCGTAACTCATATCCACCAGCCCTCAAGATGCCGATCAGCTCGTCTCGTAAAACCTTCGCATCTTCGTCACTCTCAGCACCTGTACATATGTCATCTACATAGACATCGCTGGACAAAATAGCGGCCGCTCGAGGAAAGTGGATACGCTCACGATCCGCAAGTTCCAACAAAGATCGTATAGCAATGAACGGGCTAGACTTTAGACCATACGTGTTCGTATTCAGTTCATACACATCTATTGACTTAGATGGATCCTCACGCCATAGTATGAGCTGATAACACCTCTCATCTGGGTGAATAAGAGTCTGACGAAACATCATCTTTATATCCGCAACAAAAACGACTCTATGTCGACGAAAATTAGTTAAAAGATCCGAAATATCACGTTGAAGTTTTGGACCTGTATGCAAACATTGATTTAAGGTGACACCGTTGGAAGTGGGTGCTGAACCATCAAAAACCACTCTAATCTTTTCTCCCTTAAACACAGCGTGATGAGGAATAAAATAATGTTCTTTAGAACGCCAATCAAATTGAGATACCGACATGTGGCCCAACTCTAGATACTCTCTCATGAAATTTAAATATTTCTGCCTGAAATCCGTATCTCGATTCATGCGTCGCTCCATGGACGCTAGTCTTTTCTCCGCTAGCATCCTGGACTGACCAAGGGGTGAACGAGATGGCAAAAACGGCAAACGTGTCACAAACCGACCGGAATGGAGCCGTCCTGTATTATTCTGATAGAATAATTCGCATTCCTGATGCTCCGGGTTGACACGAGGCGCAGCAGGGGGTTCCTCTATTTCCCAAAATCGCTGAACCATGTCAGCCAGGGATAGACCAACCTGCAGACTGTTGTCACTCTGAGAGGGCAATACCGGAAACGCTGGACCCAAAATTACATCACCAAGGTCGGTAGCGACTGCAGACAAACCGCCTACTTGAAGAAGCCTATTGCTTCTCAACCGTAACAAACCAAGAACATCTGCACCAAGTAGCACATCCACTGGCCCTGGAATGTGGAAATCTGGGTCAGCAAGTGGGAGTCCTGAAGTTAAACTTACGACCCCTGGAGGTAGTGGAACTACAGGATGTTGTCCTAAAATATTATCTAAGACGATCGCTGACGTAGTGATTCGAGCGTAAGGCGATCGAAGTGAAGAAAACGATAACAAGACCTGCCCGACCAATCCGGAAACTTTAACTCCACCGATCCCATGAATAAAATTTGCCCCAGGAGCAACATGTAACGATAATTTTTCCATTAAATATGTTGACACAAGACATCCCTGAGAACCTGAATCCAAAATCGCGCGCGCGGTTACCTGTTCACTCCGAGGAGAACCAACACGAACATGCGCGGTTGGTAACAAAACGGTAATGGGAAAGGAGGTAGGTGGAGATACGGGTTGAGAAGCTGGAAGGAGTCAACACTCCTGTCCACTATCAGCCTTAATCGATGGGACAGTGTTATTTGATCCTTCCGTAACACGTCGTTGAGAGTGTTGGATGCGCTCACCCAATCGAGGATAATCTATAAAAGGAAGCTGGTTTGGCGACTCGTAACAGCAGTCCTGACCAACAATAACCTTGCCCCGCGAATTATGAGAACCCCCGCCCGTGCGAGGTGGTGAACGACGATAACCATAATCACCTTGACGATCAAACCGACCACCATTTCGGGGTGGAACACAATGTACACCTCCGGTCCAAGGCTGGTCTGATGCCTTTGCACCCCTTTGAGAAATTGGTGGTAATACTTCCGGCTGAGAAGATCCGTTACGATTACCACAGAGAAGGAGATGGTGATTACCTCTACACTGCGCGCAGGGACGAGCCGACTGACAATGACATGCAAGATGGCTGCCTAAGCAATTATAACACCAGTTCCGTTGGCGCGCAATACCCCGACGCGCTTGCCATCGAAGATTCTTAAATTTATGGCAACTCGTAACACCATGTCCAGAATCCCTGCAATAAACACAGCGGTGTTCGATAGATTGGGCTGTCACTGCATTGTACATACGAGGTACATCGCGCTGCCTAATAGTCTGTCGGTGTTCAGCCGCAGGTCTTGCAATAGGATAAGCGACCGAAGGGCCGGGTAGAGGAACATTCTCCATACGACGACACTCCTCCTCCAGGAACACAATTAATTCATCAAACTGGGGAAGATGAGTGGCAGAGTCCCCACCATACTCCAATTCAAAACGATTCCGTAGGTCATGTGGTAACTTACCTAACACGATGTGTAACAATAAAAATGACCAACTCGTAACCGGTAACTCTAAACTCTTTAAGCCATTGATTGCAATTAACAGTGGATTAAGAAGCTTTGTGCGTAAAGCGTGAGCGCCAACGATCCTTGGTAAACCTAGGATGACAGAAACATGATTATCTGCTAACCGTCGAACATTCTGATACCTACGTCTCAGTAATTCTCTAGCAATCTCGTAATTTGTATCGATAAGCTCCAAGTGTTGCACTAGCCCCTTAGCCTCACCAGTCAAGGAAGCCAACAAATAAGCTAACTTCTGAGCAGGGGTCAAATCCTTACGGCAATGTACCAAGCTATCGTACAAATTATTAAACGCCACCCACTGTCCCAAGTCGCCACTGAAGTGCGGTAAGTCAAGCACGGGCAACCTGCTTATTAATGCGGGGGAACTATCTATCCGAAACTATGCGCGAATCACTAATTTTAGAGGCATTTAAAATACCTACAGCCTGACGTAATTGATCTGCCAAATCGTCTGCTTGGTTAACGTCACAATTGATTTTGTTCAAAATGTCCACATCCAGGTCCATTTCTAGAAGAGACCGGTACGCATCGTACAACTCAGTCAACTGGCTATCTAATAATTTATATCGCGATAAAAGAGCCTGAGCACGATCCTTGCGTTCAATATTTAAAACAGCGGAGCCGAGCCATCGCAATACACCTGCAATCCGTGCAGTATGTTTACCAGTCATATTAACCAAAAAAATAAACAACTAAATTTAAGATAAAAGTAGCCGTAAACGATATGTTAAAAATAAGATGTAGTAAACCAGTAACCTATAACTGACCTATAAATCCACAATAATATTAATTTTATTTATTATAGTACCTATACTAAATTATAACTAAATTATAAGATTAAACTAAATGAATCGAACTAAAAAATCAGTATAGCAATATCTACGAATATGTTACGTATCGAGTAAGCGTACAATTATTTTGGTGTACGTCACGAACTAAATACCCTTAACTCTGTAGAAAAACAACAATCAATATAAACTAACTACTTCTTTATATTAAACATACACAATATTAACAACTAGTGAAAGATAACAAAACTGTTCAATGCAATAATGAAATACTCATATAGTAATAGCCGCGTAACATACGTAGGTATATCAATCGATTAAGCAACCCGTTAAACCGAATATACCCGTTCGTAAACCTATGAGGTTAACCACGCTCTGCTACCAAAAATTGTATCGTACAAAGGGTATCGGTGGACCCCACGACACAACCCCTAAACGGGCGACGTCATCGACTGTTACGTACGCGATATGAGTATATGACTAACTGACTTACCTGCCCGCTCCAGGTGTGGTACAATGAAGGTTGTCACTTAGTCAGTCTACTAGTCAGGGATTTGGGGTTCCCCAGGAAGTGGAATAAATTGTATACTATATAACTAAAAGGATATAATTAAGGGAAAAAGATGGGATACTCAAGTGTTCCGTTCGTGATCTCCGGTGCCACGCACACTTCGATTGGGAGTCAGCCACTAGTATCCACACTCAATAACACTCACGAAAGTATATATTTTAGATACCGAGGATAATTACTTCGCAAAACGCTAATAAATCAAGGAATCACCGTAAGTGGTTCCGACCGATACGCGTGCAATTATCCAACTCCTTTTTTATAGATCACCGTCGGATCATATTATAATAACATAAAAAATATAAAATGTGCGAATACCCCGTAGGTTGATCGCCTTGCATTTTTTATTAGCACCTGCACAATTGACCTAATAAGCTATTCCGAACAATAGTCTTAATCCCTAATGCGTGATTTCTCATCGAAAAGGAAACATTCACCTAAACTGTTACTTAAATTATAAAATATTTGTTAATTATAGTGTAAATCAATGTAGAACGATTGTTCAAATTTTACATTTTGTTAGGCTTCTATGATTTATCAAACACAATTAGAGCGTTTTTCGTTTGAAAAAATAACAAATTCATAACCTGGAACTAATTTTATCGATTATAAAAACTAAATATAAATGGAACATTAAATTAACCTAATTGTTAATTGAAATATTAATTATATATATTCGTATCCACCTTTCCTTATAAAAAGTCAAATTAATTAAATCAATTAGTTAATCATATTACGATGACTAACCGACAATTACCATGTTAGTTACAAATTACTTTTAACATTTTCAGAAATTAAAAAAAAAAACAGTTGCGATAAAGTAAAAAGAAAAAAAAAACATTTTATATCACAATTGCCTTGCCTTACATTACAGGCAACTGTAGCATAAAATACGCCAAAAAATAAAAAACGTTTTTATTTAATATAGAATTAAAAATTCATAACAAGCTTTGGGACACAGTCCCCGTCTTTTCAACAATTAAGCTACCGTATTGTTACTTGCTTTATTAAGGCAAGTAACAATACGTTAACCAAATTAACCATTCTATATATAAACCCTTATCGGGAAATGGCGACATCTAATTTCTTTAAATCTTTGTCTTGTGGTACAGAATAACCTTTGAAAAAATAATGCTACGGAAAGAAATGTTTCAAAAATAATAATAATATCAGAACAAATTACACACATTGATCTAACCCCTAAGTAAGCAAATTATTTGCTTGTGTTGAGGGTGTTAGACAACGATACAAATACATAGAAATACACATATAAATACTGAGAATATGTTTAATAAACGACCAAACCCAGAAACACAGACATCTATGCTCATCACATAAGTGCCTGTCTCTGCGGGGATTCGAACCCGAGCCCCATTGCGCCGTGACACGTTAGGCGTCTGCGCTAACCACTCGACCAACAGGGCGGTTAAAAAAAATCTTCATCCATCGTTATTCTATATTACTTAATATCAAACTTAAATTCACAAACCTTATGAAATATAACAAGCAGGTCATCCAACTTGCCGTGTAGGTCCCCGCATATAGTGATCTGACTGGATATAGACGTAGTTGCGACATTAATGTTGGGCAACCTCTTTAACATTTGAGAGGCCTCCTTTAATATCTGAGCTACGAGCTTTGGGTGCAGACGATGCTGGAAAAAAAGTAAATTATTTATATTTAGTAAGTAATAAAACTGCATCAAATGAAAAACAGATAAGGTTTTAATCGCAATATTATTTTTAATACAATATCACTCAGCATCCATCAATAGATAGATGAATGTTTCAAAATATAATGGCATTGGATATCTCCAATGCCTTTATATTTTTAACAAGCGAAAAAGATTTGACATTTTGTAAAGAAGATATTTTCATAAACCTTGAGCAATTTGTACTATATCTTTAAAATATATGTTTAGGAACGATATTGTATAACGTATAAGTGTATATATATAAAGTATAGGTATATATATGTCATAAAAGTGTAATTTTGCCAAACTATTATCGTGATACAATAAGAAGAGAAAACAAGTCCAAATATTTATATTGTTTCAATGCTTTTTTTGTGAAATCTTTGTTAAATAAGACAGTAAGGCATAACAAAGACGTACGACTGTGTCCCTAATCGGATTAGATTGACGTTTGGCTTGGCTGAAGTCTACCGCTTCGGATTAAAGGCATGGATGCACATGTTACATTGAATTACTAAAATATTCATAACTAGCTTTAGACAGTTACTTCGTTGGTCGTAAGAAATATAAAAATATCACTATTCAATTCTTTATATGTCAAAAATATAAAAATATAGAAGGGTTGTTTGTTAACTATCTATAAAAGTATTCTAGCATTTTACAAGTTAGCAACCTCAAAGAAATAGCTAGAAAAGAATAAAAGGTTATTTGTTTTCGAGGTTTTTCAAAAATTATATGAAATTTATAGTAATAATACCACTTTTTTATTAGTTTAATAAAACCTATGAAAGACGCAGATTTTACTAATCTTATATATAAGTAAGTGACCTTATATAAAATAACTCATTACATGATACTTTCTTACCTTCTTCTTTCTAAAAGACTCTATAAGCAGGTCTATATCTTTTCTCTGTAGTGGAAATTCAATATCTGGGTCTCTACTGTTTTTCGGTGGAGCTGTCTCATCCACACCACCTCCTTCATCAGATTCATCAGAAAATACTTGTTCCACTAGAAGTAAAAATTCTCGTAATTTTATATAACGTAGATATATTTTATTAACCTGGAGTTATTTCATATGCAAATGCTTGTGTCGCTATAAATATGAAATAAGTTTATGAAACGTAGTAAGATAAGTTTATAACTTTTATATTTGAAATTGAAAAAATGTTAAAAATACCTCTTATGACAGATAATAATAGTTGTATAAAACCGTAGCAAGTTATTTTACGACTATAATTTCGGAATTGTGGGAAGAATGCCTGTCATTACTCTAAAATTAAACAAAGGTTTTACGACCGCTCACACCTTCTATGTATAAAACAAATATTTATAAATATGTAAGTTCGAAAGACAATTTTGTATAATTCTGAACACACTTCAATTCAAACAAATAATGTGAGGAATGTTGATGTCGAATACAAATATGTTATATGAAATCCATGAATATATTTTCATTCAATGAATAACTCAAGTTTATTAATTTAACCGAAACGAACAAATCAGATAAAAGAAAAAAGATTTGATTTTATCAAAATAAATTAATTATTGTGTACAGAAGCAAGGTTATATATTTTATCTGGGACTATTTGAATCCAATAGAAGATGAGAACTAATGAATATATTCCTTATCAGGATATCAATATTCATAATCCATATAATAACAAAAAAAATCGAAACATTTTTCTTCGACGTACAGGCAGTATACTTAATAAACGACTAATTTACCATTTAGTAAGTGCATGTGCCTTAAATACACCATTTTTAACCCCGGAACCAAAAAGAGGGATGTTATAAGTTTGACCTGTGTATCTGTGTATCTATGTGTCTGTCTGTGCCAACGTAGCAGCCAAACGCATAGACAGATTTGGATGCGTTTTTTTTTTAATCGAAAGTTTATTTTGTATAGAAGGTTCTTAGCTATATTTAGTCGAAATAGAAGCAGTCGTCTCCAAGTTATGGAGCTTTTATTGGTTCTGGAGAAAGGTTCTTATACAATATTGATAGTAAAGACCTAAACAAGTGAAATTAGTGTCTTCGTAAGTACATTTAGTACAACAAAGAAAAAACAAAAATTAAAAATCAGAAAAAAAATAACAAACCTCCCATACAAAAAGACGTCTAAAAAGGATAATAATAATAAAACTGCTACATAAAAGAATTCAAGATGCAAGTAAGTCACAAAGGCAAATGATGAAATAATAATATAAAGTCCTCCTCCGAAAATTTTGTAGAATAGAAGCTATCGTCAACGTACGTACAACGGTCACCCGACGCAACGACTTCAATAAGTAATAACAGTAATATCATTTTTATCCTTTTTCTTTATCAGTTTTGGCCATTCTTTTGCACATTGCAGTAAAAAAACATACACGAAATGACATCTATATAATATATTAATTATTATATAGATACTCCTCTATGACTATATGACTATATGTATTGAATATTAAAGGAGCTGATAAGAATAATACAAAAATAATAATAATAATAATAATAATAATAATAATAATAATAATAATAATAATAATAATACCTTTAAAAATCATATGTAGAGCTTATAACCTATTTACTCGATGGTACTAATAAATATAAAAAAAAATATTATATAAATGATTATAATGAAATAAAACTTACTGACAGATGCTGTCCTAGATGTCCTTTCAGAAGACGGTCTCCCACTTGTCTCCCGCATGTGACTCAGTAGAGCGTTAAAGAAGTTGTAAAGCTAAAAAATAGTAATATGTAAGGGAATTAGTAATAAAAGATATTTTCTAAAATAGTCTTATAATCATTTGAATTAAATATATAAATTAGAAACATTAAGAACAATATTATTATACTTTTTATCATTATTTTCACACATTTATATATTAATAAGGAGATAAATAAAAAAATATTAAGCAGTAACAATGGCTAATTATAGTATAGTAGCGTTCATTATACTTGATCTATTGTAGACAGTTTAGTTATTGACCCCTATTAGCTACATTTATTTTTTATGCTATTCGTCATTTCACATAAAACTTTCTTTAGAAAATTATAACAAGTCCTTGCCATAGAAACAAGTTATAAATAATCATCAAGAGGTATGGAGAGTCCAAATGATATAAACTAAGCGTTATATCTTTTACTTATTATTTTACAATGTTTTAAGCACTCCATAGGCGATATTTCGATAATTTTCAAACATCACGTCTAAATTGGCATTTCCTCGTTTATGATATAAATAAAACCTTTTTGTTAAGATTTGTTGTGTGATAGTTTTTAAAACGATCTCTAAAAGGTAGACAACCAATAATTTAGTAACATCAAAAAAGCTTGTTAATGCTATAATTTTCAAACATCACGTCTAAATTGGCATTTCCTCGTTTATGATATAAATAAAACCCTTTTGTTAAGATTTGTTGAGTTATAGTTTTTTAAACGATTTCTAAAAGTTAGGTAACCAATTGATTAGTAATACTAAAAAAGCTTGTATATGCCATAGTTTTCAAACATCACGTCTAAATTGGCCATTTCTCGTTTATGATATAAATAAAACCCTTTTGTTAAGACGACCAAAGTTAGATACAAGCGTCATAAAGACATGGAAGTTATGGCTCGGGTTAGCGCGTTCAACAGACTCTTCAACCTTATTTAAAGATCCAATTTTGGATTAAAATAACAAAACCCATCGGTGCTCTATAAAAAAAATATTAAAAGATAAAGTTGCTTCAGAATTCGAGTCACGACTTAATTGCATAAAAAATGTGATTGGTGCTCAAACGAATGAAGTAGGGTTAGGACCAAGTAGGAAAGATCGAGTTATAAGCATAACAAAATTACAAAATTCTTTATTCGATACAATTACCGACTACTACCGAATAATTACCGACTGCACGCGATGGGCCAAGTAATTCAAAAGGAATGACTGACCATAAGAGATTTTTGTATGCCTTTAAAATTGCGCGCGCTGCTGTATGATTGGTCTGGGACTTTATTAATGTTTTATCTTACTGAATTACAAATGACTCGGATGCAACATATGTGGGAAGACAGTAGCAACACCTGTTAGTAAGGTGTAGGGTACTTCTTAGGCCCATACTCGCGTCGATACGATAAGATATTAGAAATCATTCGGAAGCATATGGGCAATAAACTTTCAGTACCAAAAGCGCGGAAGGGTATAACAACGACCAAACGATCTGTAAAGTTCATAAAAGAAGGCTCTTTCAAAAAGCTGAAGCCATATTCTACATTAGACGCGTCTTTTGATTAGACTCTCATGATGAACACGTATGAAAAGCAATATAAAATCCCCTGAGGATGTTGTTGTTTCGTCATCCAGACCGCACTTATTTTAATATTCAAAACATCTAAGGCGCATGATACTTGTGGAGCTTACTGTTCCCTGGGATTTAAGTACATCTAAAGATCACACATTAAAGCTTAACAAGTATTACGATCTGGCTAACAAACAGTCCAGGAATACATTTATATTTAGTTTGTACGCGGTAGAAGTGGGAGCGAGAGGTATAACAGCAAAATCTCTCTATAACTTACTTAAAGACCTTAGTATCCGTTCATTTCTAGAAGGTATTTAAAAAAATATTCAAATGTCATGGTCTAGTAAATTATAAAATAGTTATATTAGATACAATTATATTTTTTTAAACTTAATAGGTCGTGTGTTTTTGAATTGTCTCATAATTACAAATTTGCTTAAAGTGATTAATTGTGCAATCGCTTGACTGGTCAACCAGAGGGTTGGTCAGCAATGTGGCAGCTTGCTCGTCCGACCGTCAACTCTCACTACATTCGCAGTATTTATAAAATGCGTAATTTTTCAGTTTATAATACAACCATGTCAAACATCATCATTTGTTACATTGTTTTGAATGTTTGATTAAAAACTGCACATTAATTTATTATAATTTATTTGATTTCTTCTTCTTATGTTACTATGTTTACAATGGTGATCAACGAAACCATTTAAAAAGAAATTAAGTATGTTAAAGTCATGGGATATATTCCTAAAATAATTCCGAGTTTCAGCTTAAAATCGGCGTTGCTTGTAGGAATATCATCCCGAACAATCAGCACATGCTAAGCTGAACACCCATTCGGCGTTGCATGACATAAAGCGGTTATCCATATAAAATGGACAAACATTCTTGTTTTTGTCATTACAAATAATGCTGATGCACCTTGAGACTTAAGAAAGGTATTTTGTGTTGGTTTATTTTTTAGTTTATTTTGTATTTTTTTTTGTTTTACAACGCTATAAAAAAGTTTTCTTTCTTTTTTTCAAAGCTTAAAATTGACTTTAATTTAAACTCACCTTACATTTTTTTTTAAACGGAAAACATTCAAACTTTTATACGATATTGTTTATAAATAAATATGTATATTAATTTAAGTATTGAATTTATAATATATTTGTCAGTTACACTACGAATATATAATTAAAATTGAAATCCTAAGAGTTATTGCAAATTTTTAACATTTGAGTTGGAATAAAGATAAAAAGATAATGTTAATAGCGGCCAGGATGTAGTATTCTTAAGTAGTGGTCACAATGATAAAATGGACTACATTTGTTTCTACGAAAAAAAAAAGTCGTGAAATAACATCGTTAAATATCAAGTGCCAACAAATGACTATGGTATTATTAGGGTTCCTAACTTATTGTTCTTATTCTCGCTACCATCAAAACACAGTACAGACATAGGTACTAACAACCATAAATTAGAACTTCATAAGCTTATCACAATTTCATAGAAGGAGAATTTGAAACAAGTACATATTTTCATATTACTGATGTTTTTTAGTTATAAACTAAAAAACATCAGTAATATGAAAATATGTACTTGTTGCATTTAAATTTTAAGTAAGAATTATATTTCTATATTATATTAATAATAATATTCATAAATGCAATTTAATGTAACTTCTGGTTAGATGAAGGCGTCTGTCATTATTATTGAAATCGTCTTCAAAACCTTTTCCTGAATGCTTCTTCAACTTCGACCTAAATGATATCACGGTTTCCTTTCGATATCTACCTATTCAGTGGGCTGTAAGGAACCGGATGTCCTCCACACGTCACATCCACCTTAGATAATCAGTCTATATATCATCTACGTGAATTGTTATCCTACTCCGTCGAGTAGGATAACAATTCAAGCTCGTCAGCTTTCCACGGGCAGAAAACTTGAAATAAATATATTTATCTAGGAATCTTTTTTTTATAAAAAACTAATTTTTTATATCTTACATAACCATACATACATAACATTGTAAAAGAAAAGAAAAAAGAAAAATAATAATCTATGTCTGCATAATATCATAAATTGTTTAATAGAGTGACCTTGACCGTGGCTGGTTTAAATTTCATAATTACATTGTACATGCCACTTACACTTCAATGTCTGAGATAAAGTATACTGAAGTTTTATGTTTTACCCAATAAAAAAGTTACGTCCCATCTTTCTTTGATAACAGTAGAATAAACATCATCTGGGCGCTTTTATTTAGAGCTGATTCTATTAAAACTTTATTTTGTATATAATATTTTATATTTCAACAAAAGTTATTTTACAATTACATAAAATATATATCCATATCTAAAGGAAACAAACCATAGTGTACGTTTTATTTTACCAATACAAAGTGATTAATAAGTTTGTTTTAAAAACCACATATGCCGTGTTGTTCAGCATCGCGTGTTAATCTTTATTGAATTTTATACAACTGAACTTTAAAGGACATGTCAAGGTAAATATTTTATTTCTTACCTAGTTTCGTTCGTACTTCGCTTACATCGGAAATTCATTAAATGTGCAGTCTAGATCACAAGGTAATTAAAACAATTCTATAAACTTAGAAAGTTTAAATTAATTAAGAACGTATTTGAATAACTGTGAAAGTAATAAAGTACTTTATAATTGCTTATTAAATGTCTAGAGCTCAGTGAAATCTTACTTATCTAGATATATCTAAATATGCTAAGCAAGTCACAGCCATATTGCGTAAAAAAAGGATACAATAAGTAAGTTACAGCGAGATTGAAGGCATTTGGTTATTTTATTTTACAGTGACAGAGTTGACAAATTGAATTTCCACTTCTTTACTCTTTATTATCTAATATTTACATAAAATGCGTTATAATAAAAATGTGATCATTTAAAAAAAACATTCTACTGCTTTGTAATATCAGTAACGTAAATACGTAATTATTAAAAATGTTTCACAAAACCTTTTAACGTAATTAAGTTATTCGATTTTAAAAACCCTTTCAATAAGGGCACATTAAAATTAAGGTATATTATTGGTACATTATAACAATATATATATTAATCCAAATGCCCTTGACCTCGTATGCACTATACAGATAAGCAAAGCCCTACAGCTTCAGTCAATTCTATTGTATTGCCATCATCCTTATCACAACATGACAGGTTATAAGGAGGTACATATTATACATATATATCATGTATCGATTTACTTACATCTCTTGTGAGGCGCATATTATATAATTTAATAAATTCATCATAGCGTATCCTTATTGTGTGGTACATGTTCCCGATGTCAAAGAATATATATTTTATATATTATTCCGTAGACAAAGAATGTATTTGTCTCCATATGATTTTATTTATTATCTTAGAAAATATATTTCCTTTTAAATAATATATTTCACAATTCAAATATTAATTTTCATTATACCATTTATATATAATATTTCGTAGTATAATAATTGGACTACTATTATTGCTTGAATGGTGGTTGAAAATATAGCACAAAAGATTTGAGTTATTCGGTAGACAATGGTTTGCGAATAGCTAAATACGCCAATTGATGTGATAATTATAGAACTAGAAATTTAAATAATTTATAAGGAGGTATATATAGCTATTCTTTTTTATAATAGTAATTAACATACACCTAACAAATGAAATGGAAATTAATTTTTAAGTGTGAATACGATTTCAAAATAGGTAACAAATCCTGTCTTACAAATAAGTGTGTGAACTGAAGCAATAATACCTATTTCATATATACTGAAATCATAGTAAAATAGAACGCTACCAAAGATTCTGGGAACACCACTGAAGGACATGGACAAGTATGGTCTTCGACCATTAACTTAATTAAAGAGACATATACATACTTTTCTGACAGTTTCATCTTTTGCACAACAATATATCGAGTACGGCAGTACCTCTGCTAAGTCGAACAAACAGACAAAGAAAAAAACAAAAAAAAAACTAATAAAACATACACACAACCATTATTGATATCATTCAGCTCACTTTTGACCGATCTGCAACTTCGAAATTGATAAAGTTAGAAGTCTGAATTTAAACAAACCAAGAGGATACACTACGGTTAGCTATATTTTCAAATTATATAACATTTGTATATACAGCTTACGAAATATCGCACGTATAAATTCTTAAATTTTTAAGTCATCAGCTGTAATAGGGCATTCAGACTTTCAAGTCACTATCAATAATAGGTACTTCCATATATAATTTAATTAAAGTAACTGGATGAGTTGGCTTGGCGTAATAACTCACAACTTTTTTGCAGTTAATTATTTGAGATTTGAATCTTTTATGTTTTTGATAGGACAAGGTTTACCGATACTATATACATTTGCGAATCCATATATTTTTAAGATATGCCAACTTTAGATATAAAACCTGTTAAATAAATATACATAATGAATGAAACACATATCTAACTCAATATGTGGCTAAAAATATTGTAGTATAGATTAACAAATTAAGGTACCTTTACTTGGTCCTGTTCCCCAGCGTACTCGATGCTTTGGAAAATAGTCCAAGTATAGCGCCTGCGCACTTCCATACGCGCCAAGTACCGCCGGTACCACTGCTGTATAAGTATGGCAGCCTTCATAGCTGTGGACAAATAATATGTTCAAAATATATCTATATAATAGTATTGTGCTTATGAGAACTAACCAAAAACCTAATTTCATATGTTCGTATGTTTTTTTAATCTGTTAACATATTATCATAGAGTTATTATACATAGAGTGAGGGAACCATATACATGCCAGTGAGTAGGTCTTATAATGCAATGCGAGTGTCTTATAATGCTTTGTCTTTTTTTTCCTTGTGTTTATTTATAGTACGCTCGAAGTAGCATATTCACTTTTTATAAAAAATCTACTAAAACAGGCGGTTATCCAAACATTTTACGTTCAAATGATGACCATTATTTGTTGTTCTTTAATATAGTTTTGGGTCCAATAAAGAAGTAAAATTATAACATACATCAATATGTTTAATAAATATATGAATAGCCTTGATTTAGTTTTTATGAAAGGCGTTAATTATTATCCCTAACGCACGTTTCTATGTTATAATATTACATCGTTCAGGATTAGTTTTGGTTTACGATATATCCAATTAATTTTTTTGCAAGTAATGAAGCCAGGTCCTAAGAGCTTAACTCAACACATACTCATAGCTCATATAGCTCATACATATATATGTATAAGAAATAATAATTTATATGTATGTATGTATTTATATATATATATATAAATACATACATACATATAGGTGTGTGTATATTAAATTAATAAAATACATATATGTACCTTATTATGATAATTGTCATTTTAAATAAAAGCTTTATCTGTTTTAAAATTTTGTTTATACCTACTTTAATTTCTCTTTTCTTTTAAGAAATATGTAGAAATGAATTTCCGGTAACATTACAGGATATTATTTAATTTGATCAAGGGTTCCTGGAATTTTTGAATTTCTTCCAGAATCAGTGGAAACTACAATTATCCAGACCCATAATAGACTTATAGTTAACTCTGTACCTTTTCCCGTGACAATTTTACACATATAGGTATTACATTCATCGATATTAAACTGAAAATAATAACATACATACACATCACAGACACACACACACACACATCCAGAACATTATTCAGATATACGTAACTAAGCATATGAATACGAAATAATTTTTACCAAATATTATGATTTTGAGTAATGTTTAATAAAATAATTTCTTTGTAGAGTTTCAAACTGCTATAACATATGCGAAAACATAATCATAACGAATTCTACAAAAAGTCATCTATTGAGATTTTATGTAAGTTAATTTAAATTGGTCATATTTATTAAAATTTATTATTTATTAAAATATTAAATGTTTATTTAAATTCAGATAAAACAAAGTAAAAAATCTAGCTTTATCTAAATTAGATACGTTTATGTAAACCGCACTCAATTCTGTTTAAAAGTTTTGAAAAAGTGCTTGAGGTAAATATTCAATTGACCACAACTTTTTTACATTCACCGATTTTGACGAAACAAAGTTTTGACAATATTGCTCCAGATTATATATCTCCACTTGTGAAAACGCGTTCAAATCCGTTGTAGTGGTTTTGGCGTTATAACATTCCAGACAGACAGACAATTTTTTTTTTATTTCTGTTACTCGTCTTTAATTGCCCCCTATCAGTTTTTTGGAAAAATATTTAATGTACAGACATTCGATCTTTACTGTCATATTATATATTTGAGATTGACATTTGATACGTGATGTTGTAAATTAGTAATTCTCGTATTGGAATGGAATAAACTATTTCCGCTTTTAATATAAGTGTAGCAGTAGTCTTTAATATAATGCTGTTAGTGTCTATGGTCATATAAATCTATGCATAAAAAAATAAAACCCACCCAGTCTCGTTGAAAAGAAAAACTACGTCTGACAGACTTTTAATATTTATTATGAAAATAATTGATCAAACGCTCAAAACAAACAACCAAAACGCTCTGACATTTTTTAATATTGTATTGGATCTTTAATGTCTTTTTAGCATTGCATTTTTTGCAAGAAAAACAGAAATTGATCAAAACTACACTACAAACAATAACATACATACCTATCTACAAATAAACATACAAACAAACAAATATACATACACATAATATAATATTTACTTATATACAAAGATATATAAACATAACTACATATAATTAACATTAGTAATATATATATTACGTTGTTGTAAGTTCTTCATACTTTCAAAAAGATATTATGGACAGACATCTTAAAAAAAACATCTTACTTGGAGAACCCCTAATATGTTCTGTTAAGCCGTTCGAGTTAGAGATATTGCGTTAATTAGGAAATAGTTTGCGCTAAAACCGGTATAGTAAAGAGAAACAAAAGAAGCAAAGACATAAGTCATGATATTTCCGAAACTAAAGATAATAAAAGAAATACCAGAAACGAAAAACCAGTACATTTATAAAACCTTTAATAAATGTGCTGGTTAAGTTTACTGTTATTAAATTTACGAAAGAAAATAATAGTGCCCTACAATTACTCTACTCGTTGGGTTTTAATAATTATATATGTAACCAGAAGTGGTTTTAAAATTTTCATCAATAACATCAACAATCAATACCACATTTTTATCGGTTCAATATTTTTAAAGAATTGTTATATCAGGCATTTTCTTACAATTTTTGTTCACCAAAAACTTCTTTTATATTTAGATAAATGAATATATAACCTCCATAACTCTGTAGGAAAGCAAAGAACGCCGAAATAAAAGCGATGACGATTAGAAAAAGTATAATAATAATATATATACATATATAGTATATATATAAAAGATGCATTTGTTTAATCAAGTCTTACATATACAACCAGTTACATTTAGATGAGAAATCTCATAAAATACATCAACAATAAATTATTTCAGGTTTGAATGTTAGAATAAAAGTTTAGGATCCATTCACTGTTTGCTATGCTGTTACTTGACTAACTTCGAGTCTGTCGGGAGTTTGTCTACCCGGTACGTTCTGTAATGGTAAAGTGTAAAGTACTTGTAACTTAAACAAAATTAATTAAAAATTACAAACTACGTCGTAAAGTTTGAAATACATTATACTCCTGGATTTTCGAAACTAGCAGGGTGTTAATACCTGTATAAAATGTAAAAAAATAGATTATAGAGATCAAGGAAATAAAAGGATATTGGATAAATAAAAAATTCTTATTAATATATAAAATGAGTTTTAGTCTTTAATTAGAAGAAAATGTAGTCATTAATTCTATTACTTGACGGTTTTCTAAATTAAAAAAAAATGTATAATAAAAAATCCATCAACACGGATAGGACTCGAACTGCGACCTTTAAAATATTTCCCGGACGTTATGCCAATTGATCTATGGTGTCTTGGGCCATCTTAATAAATTTAGCACTCTGTTCCTTCCTTTCGAAACAATAATCAATAATTATTGATATGTGCGCTGGGAAGGCATATCATATCATATCGCGGATTCCCTGTCTGTAATGTGGGAAGATATCAGATGTCAAGGGTTCAAATCCTGCGCGTGTGGATTAATCTTAACATGGCTAACAAAGTCAATTAAGTCAACTTCAACTTACACTCAACGCTCAGATTACATTATTTGCTTTGAAGTTGTGCCGATAACAGGTTTACTGAACTTTGTCCGTTATTAAGTTACTACGATATCATTGGATACACTTTAATATTCTATACATAGTAAGTGAGTCCAAAGATGTGACTTATTTAACAAGTATCTGAAATAATACAAGATACAAATTACATTTTCCCATTTTGTACCTTAAATACTTTTTTATAATTAATTTTGTATCATGTATTTAAATATATTCGTTCTGTATCTTATTATTTTATAAATGCGTTACGCGGTGGATGGCTTATTATAATTCCATAAAAGATCTTTTAGCCGTACAGAACCGTCTTAGGGAAGCCATGAAAATATTTAATTTACCTCAGTTAATACCTCAGAAAATGAAATTCGCTTTTTAAATGAATATATGGACTGATCAAAGTCGTTATCAGAAGCTATTCAAAGTATCTAAGGTTCAAAAGATATTTACTATGGTTTTGTGTTACCAGAATTATTAAAAAAATATTATAACATAAAAAGTCCGCATGTGTTCGTTTGATGTCATTAAAAAACCTAAACTAACTTTTTAACTATCGCGCTTCATTATATATTATTATTTAACAAGTCGGGAATTAACGCGTAAGAATAGGTATCACATACCTTGACTGAAAAGTCAGCCTGTGACCACGGCCGGTGCAACCTGCAGGGCTATTGCGTATCTTTTTTGACAGCTAAAATGAAAAGCACTATTAGTAAGTGCGGACATAATGGTTGTCAAACAACTAATTTCGTATAATGTAACTATAATGACAAACTGCCATGACGTCACAGCTGATGGTCATTAGAAAAGTCAAAGTTAGCGAATAGCCCTGCTGGTCGAAACGTCAAGCAAATAAAAGATATGTGATACCTATTCTTACGCGTTAATTCCCGACTTCTTAAATAATAATATAAAACCTAAACTGTTAGAGCTTTCAGCAAATTATGCAATTTTAGCCTTAGTACCACATCCTTTTATTAAATTATATAGGTACCAAAAGACCACAAAAAATATCTAAATGATCTTATCCTGACTGAAACACGAAAATTAATTGATCTGTGAAACAAAAATCGGAGGCTTCAATTAATATTAAGAGTCAAAAGATGAATTTTATTACATGTTTTTATAGGATTCTGATTCGTCAATTGCAAGTGGCGCAAATTTGGAGTCTACTGCCGGCGCCGCTAACTTAAAGTTACTGCAATACTTAAAATAATAAAGATATTAATTTAAAGAGCTAAATACTTACACAACAATAAAAATAATATATATGTTAGCTTTTATACATGTAGTAGTTTGGTTTTGACTAAAAATAAAGATATAATTTGTTGATTTGACTAAAACAATTGAATGTCTGTATAGAAGTTTAATTGATAAAATAAATGTAATATTGGATACTGATTTGACGGTTAAGAGAAGGCATTGTATGAAATTGGGTACAAGTTGTGGGGTGGTATTATTGTGATAAAAGTGTAACAGTTACAATAAACCGCTGAGTGTGAGATCGAGAAACTAAGTTGTGTAACAGTGATAATTAAGTGTTTAAATGGTAAACAGTTTAGTGTATTTGTGAACAGTGTCATAAAGTGTTTTAAAGAATAGAACGACTGTCGTTGGCGATTCTTTGCGGTAAGAGAGCTCTAATATATATAACATTTGCTTGCCGAGCTCTGCCGAGTACGATTATGAGGTGACATCTAAGAAAAATGAATGATAAAATTTTTAAAGAACTAGTTTTACTTAGGTGTTTTACTTAAAATTATAATACATATTATGTATTAATATTATATTATAGAATAAAGAAACTTTAATTCATATAAATGTTGTTTGAAAATATCTTTAAACATGTATAGGTATATTTTATACATTTTAATAAATATGGAATGAAAAATAAACCGATATGGACAGGGATTCGAACCCACGACCTCGGGGAAACCATCCCGTCGCTCTATCCAGAGATCTCGGGTTTCGCGGGTTTATTTTTCATTCCATATTTATTAAAAAAAAAACATTCAAATGTTGTTTAATAACAAAAGTATTTTAACTTTAAAAAATATTTAAAAGATACCTATTTTGTATCTAGTATTTAAGACACCAGTCTAATCTTGAAAGTATCTGAAAAACTTAATTTAAAAGTATCTCGCACATGATGATAAGATGCTTAAAACCTTAGTTACTGTTAATCTAACAGATTTTGTTAGCTTTTGTGATAGGAGAAGAAGAACAAAAGTCATTTGGCGAATTATAGACACGCGTGATTGGAATACAAACGAAGTACTTAACTTGATATAATCAACCCACCAGTCACCACTGTTTATAAAGGTAAAGGAATTATCTTTATAATTAAATATATTATTAGTTATCAAAAATGATCTCATTATAGAATTAAGTTACAAATATCTATATATTTTTTTTAATTAGTGTTAAAAAAAATTACATAAAATGATAAGAACTGAAATGAGCTTTTAATACACAGGAAATTGACGGATGGATTGTACAAAAGTTTAAATGATAACAGCAGGAACTACCACTTGGATTAAAAAGTATATTTTGTATTTGATATCAAATCCAGGTGATAAGGTGCCATTTAATAAGATTATAGCAAAGTTTTTATCTGTCATATCCTATCTTATAATATGTCACATATGGCAAGTCTGATTAAGATTATTATTATCAGTTTCACTTAGTAGCTCCAAGCTAATGTATAAATCCACATGTAGCTTACTTCTGTAGTATAGTAAACAAGCTAGACAATTTTGTTAAAAGAAATAAATATAAAATAACAAATTTCCTCTTTCACTTCCATTTTTATTTTTCATAAAATTTGAATCTGCAAAATCGCATATTTTGTCAATCTTTTGTATTCCCCAGAGCTGCGCATATAATTAGTTTCAAAGTAAATTAATTCAAATATTATTATACTACACCCAAAATTATAATCTAGTCCCTGCCCGTAATGAAATGTAGATCGTATTCTCTCAATCTCTCCTTTATTATTATGCGTAATATGCTTATTCTATAATCGTGAGGCTCTAATGTTTATTTATGTGAGAAGATTTGTGATTGATATCCGCTGAACTATGGACATGGATTTTATACTGAAATCGCAAATATGTTCTATAACTCTATTTCACATTATCATTGCCTACTTACATAAAAATACTAATATAATAAGTGAAATAGAAAAAACATTAAAATATTTTTGGAAAAAAAAAATTAAAATGCATTTTTCTGTGCAATATTTACGAAACAATTACGAAAGCTAGAAAATGACAAATTCTAATATTTGATTATCGAATACATCAATATTATCACATTTTCTGTTTTAACATACATCTTTATATTTTCATCACATTAACAAAAATGAAGAAATAAAAATTAAAAGTATAGCCAGAAACATTTTTCTGAAGCTACGTTTTCTGGCAAGAGGCAGACTGCGCCTAACGAAGCAAAAATTACTTTAAAATATAATGTTGTCCGGAATAAGAGCTAATTTAAAATGTATTCGCAATACGCCTCACTCAATGCGCTCGCTAACTCTCAGATGTAACGATTTACGTCACACATAACAGCTATTCTTATCCATCACTTTTATGAGTGCTAGACCACATGCTGGTATGTCTAAAAATGTCTGTGGCATAATGACAGTTAGTGACAATTATATTTTATTTTGCGAATAAAATCCGTGGATCCATAATTTTTATTTTAGAATCATTGAATATGGATTCTCTTAACTATATAAACTTATACATACTTACTTCTTTCAGCCTTGGTCATGCTGACGCCATCTTTCTTCCAAAATTTCAAAAACGGTGCTAAAGCCTTCATTGTGCATTCACCATTCAGCATCCTTCTTCCGATTTTTTTTGGTACTTCTTGCTCTATTTCTGAACTCCGGCACGATGATGAATCATCGCCCAAAGATCTAGCTCGACGTCCTCCACGAAAGCTGACACACCCACAACCTTCAGATAATGAAAACATCTTGGGACTCTTGTCCTGTCTATAATTTTTATCTCTTCGTTTTCGGGCACATCTTGGAGTCTTTTGCCTTGTTTTAGGAATGGTGAAAATCTTCTAAATCGAGAAAAAAATGACAACCATGACCAGTCGCAACCACCGGTTAGATCTGAAAAGAATGATTAACATTAATTTAATTATGCAATAAGGAAATCATAAATCAAATTTTGTTTAAAATCCGGCAATTGCAGTTGATTTGTAAAATCGTAAAAACTTTTGTAATTTGTTTATAGGTATGTATACTCGCGTAGAGATTTATTGTCTAATTTTGAGGAAAATTGGGATTCTAGTTCTGTAATAAATATAACTTTGATATTACAAACAACAGCAACTTGAGGCCCATGGAACAATCCTTAAATAATTATTGATATAAGCTTGAATTATACAAATGTCATTATTTGAATTGAATGTTGTTACGGATCCAACCAAATAAAAAGACAAAATGAGTTCGGTTGACGTCAACGTGCAAACGTAACAGGAAATTGAAATATGCAATGCATTACGAAAGCAAATCAATGTTACATTAATACTTCTTTAAAATGTCATGTCTACATATATTTTATTATTATAATTATTATTAGAGTTTTAATGTTTTCAGACATACATAACATTTAGCATTAACGAGACGATGGAATGGCCGTTAATTACTATAATTCGTTGGGGATTACAGATTGCTGACCAAGCCTGTTTATAAGGATTCGGTAATGTAACGTTATCGCAAAAAGTATTCGTTTTCTCATAAAACGTTTCAATCCACTTATAAGAATTAACAATCAATATAAAATATAAGTTACATATTATAAAAATGAAATGGTAAAAATTTACAGAATTATGTACACATTTTATTTTTATAAAAGTACTCATGATTTTAACTGCTTACTACTCATTTAAATGTTTTTTTTTTGCAATAAACTTTCTCCAAAAAACAAATCAAGCCTGGGTCCAATAATCTTACCACGAAAATAACTAATTAGTCCTGGTAAGTATAGATAAACTTTATTAAGTATAAATAAAATTGGTAATAATAATTTAAAGTTATCTTACTAGTATCATTATTGTACTAAATGAACCTACGGACACACAAATTTTCACTCGCTTAAGTATATCTATCAATATTGCATAAGAACCTTTCACCCGCATCAATAAAACCCCAATATCTTAAAGACGACCGACTGTTTCTATTTAACCAAACGTAGCTAAGAACCATCTTGACAAACCAGGCTTTCGATTAAAAAAAAACCGTAATCAAATCCGTCCACGCGTTTGGCTGCTACATTGCCACTGACAGACACACAGATATACAGATTCGCAGATACATAGATACGCAGATACACAGATCGACAGGTCAAACTTATAAACACCCGTCTTTTTGAGTCGCGGATTAAAAACACTGCGAAGTGTATTACTAAGTCTTCGATAAAAATGTATAAAGGTAAATGTACATAGAGGACATTTTATTTAGAAAAATAAATCTTTTTAAGAAAGCTTAGCATACTGTTTAAGTCAACCTGATTTAATCAATCACAAATTGCACACAAAAGTAAATTTCTTTAATAAAGGTGAGGTAACGACGTACTTAAGGCAGTTATCTCATTTGGCGCTCCAGGACTTTTCCTGACTGTTCGAGACTGTTTCCGTTTTATTCTTATAATTATTCATTTCCTTTGTCTGACCCAATTATTCAACATAATTACTTCAACTTTGTTTTTTGAATTGGTATATAATATAATTATGATTTTATCATCGAAAACAGATACCACCGATACACATCGAGAACACACCAAAATAGATTTAATGTTAATAGTGTTTCTAAGAAATCTCACAATATTTCAAGTGTTTTCTGTGTTTATTCAAAGCACTATAACTAACTGACAAACTCACATTTCATCGTTCTGTAAATGGGCTTGTTGCGATAAATAATTAGAAATCGGATGAAAATAATGTATTTGATTTAAATGGAATAAAAAACTACTACCTAACTACCTATTTTTAGAATAGTAATAGGTATAAGATATGCACTTATGCTATCGCTATGAACTTATATTTTTTTCTGTTTTGAACAACAATGCAATAACCCGGTTGATGGAAAACAAGGTTTATTTGTTTTTCATTTCTGAATTAAGTATATTTCATTATTTTGTACATTATTATTAGATGTTGGCTTTATCAGTTACAATGTTTTGCTTATTTTCCACACAAACCCACCAAGGACAGACGACGAAGCTTCTTAGCAATCCATGGATTCACCGTGCGGGTGCCGGGCCCATCGCGTTGCAAGGAGAGGAGTGCAAGCAGTGCCTGGGACTTGCGACCCAGGAGTAGGTTTAAGGGGCCCCTTTATTATGCGCAAAAACGCTCACCTTCACCCTCCACACTCCTCTCCCTACCTAACCAAATTTGGAAAGAACCTACTAATGCCGCCTTTGAAGTACGTTCTAGAAATGAACCGATGCTTGTTCTAGAAAGGCCAAGATCTTTAAGTAGGCTATAGAGAGATTTTGCTGTTATACCTCTCGCTCCCACTTCTACCGCGTACAAACTAACTATAAATTTATTCCTGATCAGTTCGTTGGTTAGTTCGTAATACTTATTGAGCTTGAATGTGTGATCCCTTGGGATGTTTGTTTCCCAAGGAACAGTAAGCTCCACAAGTATCACGCGCCTCAGATGTTTCGAATACAGGAATAAGTCCGGTCTGGATGACGAAACACCAACATCCCCAGGGATTTTGTAATGCTTTTCATACGTGTCCATCATGAAAATCCAATCAGGAGCCGCGCCTAATATTGAATAAGGCTTCGCTTTTGATTTTTTTTTGGAGGAGCCTTCTTTTACGAATTCTATAGATCGTTCGGTGGTTGTTATACCCTTCCGCGCTCTTGCTACTGAAAGACTAACCGCTTCCCGTATAATTTCTAATACCTTGTCGTGGCGACGCGAGTATTGACCTTTATCTAGAAGTACCCTACACCCTACTAATAGGTGTTTCGCGGTTCCTATTGCCTCCCCACAGACGTTGCAAGACTTTTCGGTGGCTTTGCCCCATCTTACTAAATTACTTTGATCTGGGAGAGTCATTTGGAATGCATTAAGATAGAATTTTAATAATGCTGGGGACCAATCATAAATTAAGGTACGCCACTTCAAAGCTAGTGGAATACAAAAATCTCCTATGGTCACCCATTCGTTTTGAATTTCTAGGCTCATCGCGTGGAGTCGGTAATTATCGTTTTCGTCTTGTCGAATAAAAGATTTTGTTATGTCTATGTCTTGAACTTTCCTACTTGATCCTAGCCCTACTTTATTTGTTTGAGCACCTATCATAAACTTTTTATGGAATTGAAGTCGTGACTCGAGCTCTGAGGCAACTTTGTCTTTTGGGAGAGAAGTTACAGTATCATCTTTAGATTTTCCGATGATATGTCTTTTGGTAACTCTTAGATGTTTGTAGAGCTCCGATGGTTTCTTTAATTTTAATCCAAAGTTGTTACGGTCTCTAAATAAGGTTGAAGAGTCCGCTGAGTGCGCTAACCCGAGCCATAACTTCAATGTCTTTATGACGCTTGCATCTAACTTTGACAAAAGGGTTTTATTTATATCATACACGAGGAAAGGCCAATTTAGACGTGATGTTAAATAATTATCGTAAATCCAAGCTTTTTTGACGTTACTTATTGGTTGGTTGTCTACCTTTTTGAGATCGTTTAAAAAGCTATCGACTATTACATCCAACGATGGAGTACGGCCTTGGTAATCGATTTTTTTACCTAAAAATTTAAACGGAGCTGCTTCCGTAACCGTACTAACGCACTGACCGCCTATTATAAGACCCGGATCGTAAGAGGTATATTTGGTATTCCGTCTACCCAGACACAGACTAAAACATTTACTTGGTTTTGTCCTCAATCCGCCCGTCCACGTACAGAAATCCTCAACTACATTTAAAAGTACCTGACATTGTTTCGGATTACGTGTCAGTATCGCGAGATCATCTGCAAAAGCTAGTATGGATTCTGTGTATTTGTTGTTGAACTTAAACCGATAGCCCCACTTTTTTTCATTTCTAATTAATTTGTCTATTAAAATATTAATAGCTATATTAAATATAATAGGAGAAATACAACAGCCCTGAAATAAACCAACGTTATAATTAAGTGGTTTTGAATGGTTTTCATTAAAAATTATTGAGAATTTTAATTTTGAATAATATGATGCAATAATGTCGCGAACTACCATAGGAAAGTTATACCATTTAAGCGCGAACATCATTAGTTCATGTCGTACCGACCCAAAGGCGTTTTCTAAGTCTATCCAACAAACCGTAACTTGTCTCTCGCTAGTTCTAGCATCTTTAAGGCTTTCCGATATTAATGTATTATGTTCCAGGCATCCAGAAATTCCGGGCAAAAACCCTTTCTGGTGATTAGGCCTGAAATATCTATTGTTAATCATGAATTGCGTCATTTTAGTTAGATAATACTCATTACATACCGTACTAATTTCTAACTAGCCAAATTCAAGCAACTGACGAGCAACACCATGTGTAACATTACACAAACTAATTGTAGGCACTAAGAAGTTTTTGAGTTATGAGAGAGTAAGAATTCTCTCATAACTCAAAAGCTATTTAACATAAACATGTCAAATTTGGCTCATATATTAAGACTTGTATACATATGAGCTCAAAATATCATAAACACACCTCAAGCGGTTATTGAGTTCTTATCATCTAAAAATCGACATTTTTATCACTGGGTGAGACCTATATAAAACAAAACTCAACCCAAGTTCCAGACAACCAAGAAAGTTTAAATTTAGCGTGCACGTTGAGTCTAGTTGCTCGGATACAAAGTTGCTTGAACCAATCAGTAACTACTACATTTTTATCATTTCTTATTTTTTTTATCATTATAATTTTTAAAATAATTGATTTTATTAGAACTCGTACTTATAGTGCCTGTAAGAATTGTCGATCAAAATTGGTGACAATTGGTCTTTATGTGGATTTTAATGTCATTAAAACTTATAATAATATATTAAAACCTAAATCTTACTCGGCTTGTTTTCATGGATGAACTATATTATAGTCTACGAAAAATCTAGGGCTGTAATTTTTTATTTTCAACCCCCGACCCAAAACGAGGGGTGTTATAAGATTAACGTGTGTATCTGTGTGTCTGTCTCCTGCATCGTATAAACCTAATGAATGGATTTGTTTGCGGTTTTTTTTAATCGAAAGCCCTATCCATAGAGATGGTTCTAATCTATGATTGGTAGAAATAAAAGCAGTTGTCTCCAAGATATTGAGCTCTGGTGATGGTTTGGTGAGCTTTGGTGTTGGTTTAAGGTTTTTAGGCTATATTGATGGTAATAACCTAAACAAGCCCAAATCAGTGTGTTTATAGGTTCATTTAGTATAATATAGAAACCAGTAACATATACATTAGGAGAAATAAAATTAATCAGTCCCCCGACGCAAATGCTTCAATAAATATTTAATAATATTATTTTTCCCTTTTAGAGTTATTTTTGTATCAGAGGTTTTTTTTTTATTTTATTTTTATTCTTATGAAATTTGGCTTGCTGGTATCAACTAGCCATCGAAGACAGGTTCTTCTGTGTCTGGTTTATTAGTTACAAAAACAGCAAAAAGAAAGAAGAACCAAGTTAAAATTAAGGCTTCAATTTATTATCCTCAGTAATAAAAAAAATTAAGTCGTTATAATATATTATGTCGTTTTAAATAAACTTCAGAACTGACCACAGAATTTGGCAACCATTTAGATCTCTCTTCTTTTGTCGTTGAAATCAACGATGGAAGGGTAGATATTAGAATATTCTATATTATATTATTCTAGCGAGATAGCGTGAAACTTGAACTGATCTCTTTTGTAAAATAAAAATTGATTCCTTACAGAAAGAAACCTTGAGACGTTTTGTTTTGTTAATATCAAACAAAAGGATTTTTGCTGGCTACCGTTTGGTAAAGACCTATAGCTTACTATTAAATCGTCCGAGTTTTATCTGTCTACTTCAAAAATAAACGATGAATCATTGACGAATCAAATTTATTTCAACTGTGGATATCAAATAGGATAAATCTTTAATATAAGCTAAAACAAAAAAGTATTAAGAACTGAAAGAATACTTAAAGATAGCTCATTTATACCGTTGTACCCGAAGCACCAGCACCCTTTGAACTTTGAATATTATAAGTGATATAAACACAAGATCTTCAGCCTGGAACTTGGTAATTGTGAGGTTTACAGTTATAGGTAATGTGGTTAACGTAATCAACAGCCTCAGAGAGATCACCAAAGATTCCAATGGCATTCATTGGGTCTCTCTAACCCACCAAAATGCTTGTGACCAGTGTATGCAGTTCCACTACTCTAACAGGGGTCAACCTCTTGTGAAATTAAAATGTTGACTTTGATTTATTAGGTTTGAATTAAAATGTAACATCATTTGGTGTAACGGTGTTTGCTAAGAGACGGTGATACGGAAATTAACCTTTAATTAAAAGGATTAATTTTACAGTCGGATTTGAAAATAGCTGTACTTTACTTTAAAATGTAAATTCAAAACATTATACATATATAGAATGTTAGGAATTTTAAGACATTTGTCTACAATCGAAACACTATTACTAGTAAAGTAGAATAGCTCGTCGTAAGAAAATAAGAAAGACAGCTTTTACGGCGCTTGAGTTTTTATTTTATTTGCGTAATCTAAATGCCTACGAAACATAAAACATCTCTTCAGCTATAGTTTTATAGATTGACAATAACATTGATACATGTAGACAGAAACATTAAATGCTCAAGACAATAAAAACAAATAATGTTAGCATATAAGTAAGTATACAAATAAAATTCTAATGTTAGGTGAAAAACATCCTAATGTTGTCTAAATATAAGTAAATTATGTTTGTGTAACTGTATTCAGATACATCGAGCTAAAAGTTTAATTATACATAATTCGATGACGTCAGCAACATTGTTAAGAATGGCATTATTTAAAAGTCTGATCGTTTGCCAGAAAGAAGTTGTAAAAAACGCACTTTAAATCTTAAGACTTTAAAAATAAAAAGTTTAGTTAGATAAGGAAATTAATTTATTTAACTTAATAAAAAGCGAGTTCAAGATTCGCCTCCGTTTTAAGAACAAATTAATCCACTTTAAATTTTAACTGAAAAAGTGAATTAAAGTATAATGATCTGCCATGATAGTATGTAAGTTGATTAATATTTTCTGAGTCAACTTCTACTACTGATTCCCCTTTCTAGTTGTTGTAATTAGCTAATTGGGACCGCTTTATAAAAACATATTGAGAAAAGAAATGGGGTAAGAAACTAATTTAAAAAAATTGTGTCACACGTCTGAAAGTCAAAACGTTCTATGACATGAGTACTAACCTAAAAAATACTAAACAAAGACTAAACAATATAAAATAGACAAGAGATGTTAAATATTTATCTTTCACTTAAATTCCAGTACATTTAGATTTCAACGTTTCAAGAAAATGATTGACGTATCATCACACATTTTGATTTAGTCTGGCAACGGTCTGCCTCAAATACGAACATTACGAAACACAAATAGCATAACATCATCGCTCTACTTAATCGATAGTTTTTATGATCTCAAGAATAAATATTAATTCATTTATAGATATATAAAAACGTGTATAAAACTATACATTTGATTAGACATTTATGAAAAGGGAAATAGGTCAAAGGTTGATCGTTTGGAAGTAATTAACGGCATTTTATGCTTATAAAAGATTTAACAACAATAATTTATGACTTTTTAATTATTAAAATGAATGCAATATAATATATTTATTAGCATTTTATATTTTTTAATAACTTTAGTTATATTTTTTATTTAAATTACAGTCTAGTAATCTATAACTTTTGTATTACTTTTTTTTTCCAAGACTTATTAATATCTTGAATTCATCTACAAACACTTCGCTAATAAGGCAACTTAATATCAACTTTAAAATATACCTATGTTATTATTAGTACAAACATGTCGTTTTGTACTACTAGTAATAATGTAAGCTCTCTAAAAGATTAAATTTACTTTACGTTATATTTGTAAAAAAAAAATATCATGAAACATTAGCACCCGCATCGTTTCTAACTGAGGTTTCTATTGGTCAGATCTGTTAAAGTCTTTTCGAAGTCAGATTAGGATCGTTGGTGGTGCTATTCCTACAAATGGGCAAAATTTGTCAGTTGAAGTCAGCTTTAGGCAAACCTTAATGATTCTAAAAGCCCCCTTACATCAACATGACCAGCGTGGGCGGAGTTATTAGAGAGAGCTATTAGCGTTATATGCTGCTGAATATGAGGATATTAGTTCACATGTAGCACATGTAAGTGGACTCCCGTAGGGCTCCCGTCATTTCAGTAAGTTATTGAGGGTACTGACTTTCATTTTTGAATTCAGGCAGTGTATTTTTTTGGAAGTTAGGGCCCTAGAGAGAGTAAAGTAGAGCCCTACTTTATGAAGTGTAATGTAATGTGTAGTGTAAGGTTTGTCGTTGGTAAAAATGTTAAATATAAGATTCGTTACGATGCCCTGAGTCCTTTTGTTTGCCATTGGTTTTAGCGCCAGCATCTACTATTTTGACCATAAAATTACACACAAAAATCTTCGATTTCTATTTGTATCAACTGTGTCAACTGGTAATCATTTGTTGTGTAAGTTTAATTTTTCTACGGTGACTGATGGTATCGTAATCTGTTGTAAGATATATGAAGGCTTCTGCAGTGATTGAACCATTTTTGTGTGTTTGGTTGATATTCTAAGAAGAATCTCTTGAAATTTTACTGAAAAATGGCATTAGAACGTAAAGGGGGGGTAGCTATTAGGGTATCCAGGTGATTCCGAGTGATTTTAACAGCTCATTTATTGAATTCCAGAAAAAGCTATTTCCTCACAATCAAAGTTCAGTGTGATCTATACAACAACAACTTTGCCATCCTTCAGGTTTTCGAAGCCTTTCTGCATTTCCTTTAAGGAGTACGGTTCTCGAGGTGGGTGGTCTCCTTTTCAAACATGTGATTAATTTTAAGGGTTTGGTTCCGTTTAAAAGCTTTCCCTTTTGACAGGACTTAGATTGAGTCGAGTTATTGCGAAGTTTTTGGAAAATTACATATGCAATCTTGCTGTTGCGGGTTATGTCTACTCTTACTATAAAATTATTCCATTTGGTTCGACATTGACATGACAAGGACATTGCATCGAGCAGAAACTGATCAACACCTCTCGTTGCTTGGGCTTATTCGAGATTTTGTAGTATTCGAGGTTTTGTAGTAGTATGAGCGTGTTCATGAAATACTACAAAATCTCGAATAGATCTCTAGACAAACTAGGGGTATATTTGATATTGCATTTTGCGCCCTTTGGATATGTGTCTTCAGTTGGCAGGTTTAACATTTTTTTAAAGGCATAAACAACTAATTAACTAACCAACCAGAAAACTATTTCCATATTGCCATTAGTATGTTGAAGGGTTTTTGCCGTTTAGTTGGATTGTCGTCATTGTTTGTGATACTTTCACGATCACTCTAAGGCCGTAGATTACTACAATACCTTAAACCGTAAATTTTACCATTAGGAAGTTTGTGGCCGAGCCTCCAAGTCAATTTCTGGTCGTTTTATATTCTTCACCTATATTAACGATTTCCCCTATTTAATAATAAAAATGTAAGACAATCTTGTCATAATAACAATAAATTATAAATTATTTTTAAAGTAGACAAGAAAGACAACGCTTTAAATGTAGGCAAACGCTTTAAATTTAACTGTGCTTCTTTCCTAACGGTTTGCAATAAGTAATCTTTTGCTTAAAATTTGACACAAAATGTTACAAGTTTTGGTTACCATTAGATGTAGTCGAATGGTCCACCACTCTCGGTAGGCATGAAATATTTATTAATATCACACAAACAATCTATTTTGAGTACTTTCTTACATGCGATTGTAAGATGAAACAAGTTAGCAGAGTCACTGTTTAGGATCAAAATAAAATAAGGCAATGCCTAATTAGGTACTTATTCTTTGAATAAAGTTAACCTAGAACTTCAAAATTTGTTCAAAGGTTTGCAAAATGTTTTAAAATATTTTCCGATTCACTGATAAAACTAGAGCTTGCGGCATCACATAAAAATGTAAAGTGGAAATTTATAATATCCCCTTGAGATTGGCAAGTATGGATATATTACTGACACGATTCCACTATTGGACGCAGTAGCAATCTAATATTATTATATTCTCCTGCCAACAAATAAAACGAACCATGACCTTTTTAAAATAAACTATCGTAATCCGAACGCATCTATTTTTTATTTATATATACTTTATTACATTAAATTAAAATTAAAAATTAAAAAAACGTTATGGAAATTTTTAATGGAAAGTTATTAGTAGACTAAGTAATATGTGAAATGTAAAAAAAAAAAAATTCTTTTTCAAATCAAGAGAAAGTCAAATTAAGAGAAAGCATCTCTAGAACTGACGTTAATCGTCGATTTAAAGATACGTCAGATTGAGATACCTATATATGATTCGTCCTGTCCTGACACGCTTGAGTATTTCAAAATGTCCATTTTTTTGTACATTTAAATAATGGCCACGAGCTTGCATCACATCAAAATCAGCTGATTATTAAATTAGAGCTTTTTGGGTTCAATTAATAACCCCTTAAAAAATCTGACAAGCTCGATTAAAAGTTTTTTATTCATTTTCAACCCTTACGAACGTCCACCCTCACTACGCAAACTGTCAGATTACTACGCAAACGACACACTTGTGAATTGAATCGAGCAACGTTTGAATACGATTGCAGCACTGATTACTTCTTGCATCCTAGCGTTTGCATTGAAATAATGGATTTTTTATTTATCCCAATCCTAATAAAAAAATGAACTTGATAAAATCCAAAATCTGCTTATTTATAATCACCTCTAGCAAAGTTCGCCGGGTCAGCTAGTAATAATACATTATACAATCATAATAATAATTTAGCAACATTTTGCCTACATATTTTGCATTTAGGTAATATAGAAATTTTAATCAAGCAATTTAGTAAGTAGAGAGAACTTTCTACTTACGAACATTGTTTAAAAGTCACCGTAACATAAATGTAGGTACTTTACGCCCCAACTTTGCGGTGTGTTAGGGTTTCGGCCGTCACTGTCTGACCAGACAAGGGACATTCTTAACCCCATAAATTTACTTTCGTGACTCAGTAAAACAAAAGGAACGGATCCTAAAATTTATTGTCACTGTTAATTTATTAATTAAGTATCCGTGAACCTGCTGTTGCGACTGCTTTTGCTATTCCTCTATCATATTTTGTCATATCACAAATTTGACGTATCCCTTTTCGTCATCAATTTAAAAATTGTGATTTAAAGAGATTTAAAATCGCGAAAATGTTTTCTGTTGTGTGTTTTGCCTAAAGATTTAAAATTTTTGACCCTGATGTATATATTGGCTGTATTTTCATTGGGTCAGTACATTATTTTATTATTAAAAGTTTTACAACAAAAGGCTATATTTTAATGAAACTTTTATAACATAACATAAACAATAAAAGTTTAATGTTTACTAAATTATATTTTGAACTCCGGCTCTACACTGTTTGCAAACATTTATAAACTTAAATAATTTTGGGCGATTGTTAATTAGAAACTAGCAACAATATTACCTATTTTTAATTATTTAATTGTAATTGTAAAAGTTCGTTAATTAAATAAGTATATATATTTTTCGTAAATATAAATTAATTTGTTTATATTAATAATAAGGCATCTTGTACTTACACTGAGTCACTTCTTTACAGTTCATATGCAAATGTTAAAATAAAGATTTAAATAAAAACCACCACCTCTAGAAATCTTAATTTTAATGCATAAAACATAAACGAAGCCCTGAGCAGACAAAAGACGTCAGAATAATTAAATTTCTTTTAACCTTATTTTGACTAAAATTAACCAAGCTTAAATGATCTTGGTAAATGTTAATCTACACAAAAATAAAAAATTCATTATTAATACGCTTTTATTAGTTTCACGTGTATGTTTGCTTGTTTGCTTCTAGCCGACTTTTTTTGTGGTAGAATTTCCCACGGACCGATTTTGTTCAAACTTAGTACACATATTAAGGGCCACAGGACTATAGTAAATTAATAACTCAATGAGGTAATCTCATTATCCTGATTAGGATCTCTAGAATTAATAATTATCTAACAGATTTTTTTTGCATGACTAAAAGAATAATGTATACGTTTTCGTCACAAATCGAACCGAAAAGGAAAAAAATAATATATTTTAAAAAACATTAAACACGCTTTAAAAATGAATCGAACTGAAAAGTAAAAAAATAATTCGTAATATGAGAATGATTAATTCGCAAAATATAATAAAATTATTGTGGACAAAAGCGTGGGGCGCTTTGTGCTATAACTCGATTTTGACTTACTTTAGGTCAGATCCTATTGAAATATTAAAAAAATGTAAAAGACAATTGGCACTACAATAATTAGTTCAGATTAATTCATTATCCTCAATAAGTTCAAAAAAATATTTTTTTTTTCACAATAATTATACTATATTTTTATTATTCATTTTCATATTATGAATTATTTTTACTTTTCAGTTGGATTCAATTTTAAGGCGTGTTATTTTAGTGTTTTTTTAAATATATATATTTAACCAACTTTATATTATATAATTTCTACTACTTATTAAAAATATTATAATTAACAAATTCTGTACACTATACTATTGACACGCTTGGGCCCAGCAAACTCACGACAGTATTTTTTTTTTTTAAATATAGGACTAATGTAAGTCTTCGTTTACAGACGTTCAGTTTCATACCTTAATAAAACTACACCACCCAGCGATTATTTCCCTTAGTAAATATTCGTAGGCACTCAGAGTCACTTAGATAACAAAGTCGGTAGTAAGTAACAGCGCTCATTACAAATGCATTAGAAACAGACTTGCTAGACATATGGTCTCTGTCTATTATTATTTATACACATTTGGTTGATGTTATACTAGTAAAGTACTGCAGTTTGACGTGGTGTTATAAACGAACCTCTAGAACAGCAGACCAACTAAGATATTTAATAAACTAACATAGTATTACTTTGATTCGTACCTAAGCAATCAAACAGTATTGATTTTTTCCTGGTTAGTGACGTAAAGGAACGAATGATTATCTATTTCATGCAATTGGAGGGAATGAGAGAGGGATTAGTTTAGTTTTAGTTTTAAAACAGACGGTGTATGAAAAACTTTTGAGACTTGAGACCTAACCTAAAAAAAAATGTATATACATGACATTTTTGTTTAGATATCCAATGAAAATAATTTTTTAATTTTTAATTTTTTAATTTTTTAATTTTTTTTACAGATTGTATACTGTTTCTCGTCAGCAAGGGAATTCCATTAGGACTTCTAATTAAATAGAAGCTAAATCTGAAGAAATCCTAAAAACATTCAGGAATTAGGATGTTTCACTGATACAACCTTACCGATGATAAGACACAAATTTAATTTTATTTATTATTTTACTGAACGAAATCTAAAACAATAGTCATGGTTACATAAAAGATTAAAGTTATAAAAAATATTTTTCACTGAAATAATCGACTTAAAGTTTTAAAATTGAAATATTTTTTCAAAAGCTTTTATAACAAAGACTATCCCGGAACGAGGTTTACCTATATGCGTTTGTAAAAGTAATATTATTGCTTATAAAAATACCGTAAAAGTGACGATTTACATAAAACATTCTACTGTAAAGTAATTTTGCAGCAGATTGGTCTTTCTAAGTAATTATAAATGTTTTGACTAATTAAATAGTTCAATATGCATGTTTATAAATAACACGTAAAAAAGGCCCCCGATAGCATTCTAAAGGGATGTTATGTCGTATTATGTTACAAGATTGGACATATTCCAATATACAACTAAAAATATTAAATCAAATATCACATTTATCAGCATCGGTTGGTTTGTTTAATTAATCAATTCACTGTCTGTTTTCATATACATACTTATGTAAAACAAATGAATTCGTGTCACAACACTCTACGCTTGTATCAATATAGAAGCACACTACAAGTTTTTCGCTGCGCGTCATAAAAGCGCTGCGACAGAATATATAGTAGAATATAATAGTAGATATTATATTCCATTGTATTGTGTACTTTATGCACAGAACATCGATACGACAAAAACAATGCATAAATTAAAAGGCTTAAATGAGTTCACTGTTTTTTTATATCTAACTGCACGTAGAGAATAGTGATCGCATAGTATATATTTATATATAAATAATAATATAAACATGTTTATTTATTTTGTGAAATTAAAACATAAATTGCAACATTAATATTAATACCTAACATTTAAAAACAGATAAAATAAATAAAATCAATCAGTAGCTAAATCGCATTTGACCCTTTCCTTTATATTTTTATTATTTTTATTAATTTTAATATATATATATGAATGTATGAATATACTTTGTAGAGCTCCAACCGTCCAAATCAACTAAATTCTGTGCTCTACCAACTGTTAGTAGTTCTGCTCTACTCCGGGCATGCCCTCGCAGACTATGACCCCGGTGAAAAAAATAACCTCAATAAATATTTTGATATTAGTAGATAAAATATTATTGTAGGTACTAAAATATTTTTTTTTCACAATATGTAAGACACAAGTAACTATTTAGTTTCAGTGTAATGTTGTTTATCAAATCCATTTTACCGTTATTTTAAACCAGTTCAGATCTTACATAAACATAATATATTATAAATTAATACAAGTAATCAGATACCATAATTGATTGGAGATACATCACCGAAAACAATCAGACAATTGGTCTATAATTGCGGACGCAGCCGAACATTTCCCCAATGATTTGGCAACTTACAGCTACCTAAATTTAAAACGTAATTTCACTGAGTCAACGCTCTCGTGGTTCTGACACCCAAAAATAAACAGGGCAGAGGAATCAACAATATTCTGAATTTTGAATTGCAAAATCAAACGTTAATTAATTCAATTGACCCTATTTTCACAAACGGGGACGAATTGAAGTTGGGCGATTTTGTTCGTTTCCATAGGAAATAAGACAGGATAAGGATAATGTATATTTATAGAAGTATCCAAAAATAATTTTAATTTTATTTATCTGTGTTCCTAACAAATACTTACTTATCACCTTTATATAATTAAATATTTTTAAAACATATTTCTAATTAAATAAAAATATATAAACGGCAAATAGTCTTATAATTTGACAAAAGCATGTGTCATATATTATGCTATAATATATTGATCAAATATATCCAAAAATATAATATTGACACATATATAATTCCTGTACCTTCTATAATACAGATATCATTTTGTTCATATATATGTTAGATCAATGCTAGTAAATTTTTACTTCATCGGAGAATTCTGTTTACTTTTACTACTATATAACCCACAATAAATTACTTTATACTGAAAACAATGACTAAATTGAGAAGAAAACCTAATAATTAATAAAAAAGACTATGTCATGCTATTAGTTATTTTTATATAGAAATATTATTAATATTTTCTTCTTTATAAAAACTGTAATATTTTATAACTCGGATACAATTAAAATTCAATTTAAATAGAACATTATTACTTTATTTCTGTTTCGATGTTACTTTGTTTCGAAAGAAAGATGTTGTTTTTATGGTAAGTATTTTAAAAGTCCAGTAAGTTTTATGTCTGATTTATCGGACTGAAAAGATTAGAGGATCCAAAGAGGCAAAGCAGAATATCCATCCAGTATAATGAAATTCTAAGAGTAGACTTATAATTAATTAGTGGATACTTAATTCGGACACTTTAATATACCTAATAAAAGAGATTTTAAGCTTCATATCAGAGTGGGGGGCCGTCGCCGAGAACCTCCTCGTGTGCCCGTCTGTTTCCCTTGTTGCTCGGATTCGTCCGGTGGCATCGGAAGCGGTACGGGCCGGTGCTCCCTGGGCAACAACGGTTAATGTGATCCTTCGGGTTTGCATTAGCCGTTGGCTAATACTCGGCTCGGTCGGCCATGGGGGTTTGTGCCCGGTTCATGGCTGGCTGGCGGGCAGGCTGCCTTTCGGGGTGGTCTGTCTGCGAGGTGGGCTCGGGCCTTTTGGCCTGGGCACTAAGGGTGGGAGGGCGCAGGCCCTCTCTACCGGGGACAGCAGCGGGGTTGCCCCGGGTACTTCTCTGTGCGCAGAGTGGACTGTGGGGCGGTCCCGTGGTTGTGTGGGGGGTACGTAGCGGTCTCTTTCTTGCTGAGGGGGAGGCCGTTGCGCTGATAGGGTGATGGCCCGGAATAGTCATCGTCAGGTACAATAGCGCTTGACGATGATTAGTCCGGGCGAAGTGGCGGCGGAGCTCTTCCTAGGGAGGGCTTCGTTGGCTGGACCATGTCCGTTTTCGGACGGGGTCCGGCCCCGGGAGGTTGAGTCGGATCGGGACACCTTCTTCGTTGAGGGAGTCCTGATTTGGCTCGGCCGGCTTGGGTGGAGGGCAGGGGAGCCCTTCGCCATTCAACAAGCCCCGGAGTGGGACGCGCTCAAGTCAACCGGGCGCGTCACTCCATGGAGGTGGTGGCTGCTCACGCGGCCTTCCGTCGGAGCAACGCGGTTGTGTGCGCAAGCGTTCCCGTGGCGCTCCATTACGACGGAGAGGTGTTGACCGTCTGGTTTAGTGAGTAAGAGTCTCACATAACCACTTCCATCTTCCCCAGGATGGAGGTGTGTATCCATGAGGATTCCAGACGTTAAAAAAAAAAAAAAAAAAAAAAAAAAAAAAAAAAAAAAAAAAGCTTCATATCAGAGTCGTTGTTTAAATATATTATTGAATTTCTAGGATGTGGTATATGAAATAAAGAAATAAATGTTTTTGTACAAATAAACAAGTGAATATTTAAGTTTTATAAGCCGTTTTATCCAAAGTGTTATCATATTGTTTATTGTGTACCTTAATAAGCGCTAGATCATGAAATACGTATTAAATAAAAATGTTTAACGGCGCTCCATAATATTGGGATTTACGATAATCTGCAAAAATCGGTCTAACTATTATCATAATTATAATTATAGTACTTATTATCATAATTTTGATAATTCTTTGTTGTGGAATGTAAATGTAAAAAAAGCCACAAAAATATCCACCTCGGCACTACAAGTATACTAGTATATCAACTATTTCTAGTTCCACTTCCTCGTGACACTTCTAAAAGCGGAAGTCCGCAAGGAACAAAACTATTAAAGCTGATAATACACTATAAATAAGGTGACAAATAGACTGTTAATAGCTTTACCTTTGCCAATTATACGTCGCGGTAGTTTATTATAAATGAGTTTTTAATGATTACATCACTACCTCGCACTGGTTACAGATAGCCTAGTTCTATGAAAATAGTTTGGCGCTGTACCTGCATAGTTACAATTTAAGGCGTACTGTACCCAGAGTTTTGACGTTACGAAAACTATGACATCTTACCAAACCGTAAAATCAAAACAGAATTATTATACATTGTATAAACAAATTTATTAAAAAAAAAGAAAATCATATTTATCATTAGTTATTAAGGATCATTCCATGAATACGTACGAACTAAATAATATAAATTTTAACAGACTTTTTTAATACGTTCATTAATTTTTATAAATATAGTATGTTTTATTATTCTATGTTTTTATTTTAAGATTTGGTATACTATTGAAGTTTTCGTAACGTCAAAACTTAAACTAGGGGAAGATACTGGTGGGGAGAGGGTAAGAGCCAATCAATATTTACATAGACCACTTGTATGCAAGTTTTTAAATCCTTACTTACGTAACACACTCGATGAAGCCTTTAACTGGATCTACTAATTAAACAAGTAGAGAAAATACTGCTTTAAAAATAGTCACTCACTACTTTTATAACTGAAAGTGGGGCAGTTTATTTGCAACAATCAATTAACTTTAGAGTTGACTTTTAACCCAATAAATTAAAAATATATGATGTAATTGTTTAGGTTACATATAAATAAATATAAGTCTTGTATTCGTGTTCTGAATATAATATCAGAAAGTAAAAAGATAAAAGAGAGTATTACCAAACGGTGATTCGTTTGCACGAGTGGCTTCATGGCCCTGTTGTACTCGAAGGCTCTATTGTACTCAATTTTATTTCCTCGGCATTGCTGTTGCTTTAATTTAGTTTTTATATTTGTACAATTAAATATATATAAATATAGATATTGCATTTGGTCATCGTAAGATCGCGAATTTCTGTCACAAATATGATATGTCGTATTGCAATTTTGATTTATTAATTTGTTTGACATTTATTTAAAGCTTATTAGGCGGACTTATTGCTAAAAGCATCATCTGCCAGTCAACCCAGTGGAGAATTGAAATCATTTCATAAATAAATTCATATAAGAATAGAGAATAAATCATATAAGTAATGAAATTAATAAACGATGAAATAAGAGTGATGACAATGTACCGCCCTGTGGAACTCCTTTAGCTAGACTTCCAACATGGTGTTATCGATGCGTAGGTACAGACTGATGGTACGACCACGAAAATAAAACTAATCTAAATTAGTATTTTGGAAGAAATATTAAAGTGAAAAAGCAGTGCAATTAGGATGTCATGGCCACCCTCCAACGCATCACTGATATCTTCTTAGGTAAAAATACACTAAAAGTTAATATTATGTTATAATTTACGTGAATATAATTTTAAAGTTATAAAGCAAATAGGTACCTTCCTTATATTTATAAATACTGATAATAAGAGGAAGAGTGCAGTGAATTCATTTAATTCAGTCACATCTCGAATGTGAATAATAATTATATTATTCGACCACATCCGAAATTTTTGTACAGTTACTCATTAAAACTTAGTTTTTTACGACCGGGAGAGTAGCAATTGGCTTCTTATCAAATTTTAAAGACTTCTGTCTCATCATCAGGAAAAGCAGGGAAAATCTAATAAACACTTAACGCGTAAATACATTATTTAAATATTCTTTATTAATTTATTAGTAGATAATCAGCAATATTACGCAATATATATATTTTTTTATGTACGTCACATAATTAGGTAGATATAAGAGCAGATTATAACGCACCGAGCTATCGAGGAGACTCAAAATTAATAAAATGTTGTACTTTAATAGTTTTGTATTATACATTTATCAATAATATCTAGTTGTGTTCACCTTATTATTTAGGCTCACCCCTAAATAATAAGGTGAACTTTGACTTATTAATAACACATAACTAACATTTAAAAAGTAAGGGATCTAGAACTTTTTAATAAAGATATTTGTTATATTGACTTTTTTACTTTACATCGAAATTCGAAAATTATAGAATACTTACGTTATTATCAGCCCAAATTTGAAGCATAGATATACCAAAAAAAATAGAAACGTTGCACAATAAAATCACAGTTATAAATACGATACGAAAGTATCAAGTCAAATGATTACGAAGTTCTAAATTGGCAGCGACTAAAAAAGTCGTAGCACCACCGTAGCGAATCGCGGTCGACTGACGACTGTAATGAATAACGTAGCCAGTAGCTACCCAGTCCACAGCTCATGCTAATCGCCTGCACGAAAAACGATTTGATTTACCATACTGAAAATTTACACTCAGACTTCATCAGTACATATAACATTGCTAATAACAAGATAATACGGCAATTTTCAAAAATATTTTGTTAAACCATAATTGTCAATGTGTTTATTTTCTCTTCAATCTACATATTAGGTTTTTTGCAAGATTTGTTACTTTATAATATGTTTCAGTAAACATAATATAAAATTAATCAAAACTCATGTAAACTATTCAAAAATATTATATATAATGGTGTAAATAGAGTAGAAAAAAATAACAGCATTATGCTCTCAAACTGTACTTTAAATAGATAATCCAAATGTATGTGGAGAAGAATGATCAAAAGAGCAATCAATTAAATTATATTGCATTTACAGGTTGTATTTTAAATAAAATGTTTTCTTTTGTATAAATGAACGTAGTAAAAGTAAAAGACGTATTAGTGTTTATAAGTAGTCAAGGACAATTTAAAACTGTCTAAAATAGTAGTATTTATTTATTGAAAGTTTTTTCCAGTTGATAATTTACATTGAATTATCCGTTGACCTACATATTATAGGCTATTGCCTCAGCGGCTTACTATTTAAACTAACTGCCAATGCTTTGGCACTTCAAAGGTATTTATTTTTATTATATACTCATTGCCTTATTTGATGCCTTGATTTAAAATAATATCTGGAATTATAAAACAGTTCAATATAAGTAGGGTTGACATCATTAATTATTTGAATAGTTTTGTCGAGACGGGCAAATATTATTAATTCATACTGCAAATAAGCATTAGTTTATCTAGTAGAGAGGTGATGAACATGGAGTTGCATAATGATTCTATGGTGAAACGGCTTTATCAAAACAACGAGTTTAAGCATATGTTTGGGCTTTTCAGCAGGCTTATTAAAAAGCTTATATTTTCTAAACGCTGTTAATATTTTTTTCTAGTCATAGAAGAATAGTAACTAAATAAAAGTATTAATAACATAAGTTATTACATCCAGAGTAGGAGATTTTGGGAATTAATATTTTTATAAGATAAAATTCACTACACATTGCTAAATATTAAGAAAACTTGGTCATTTAATTTATGAGTTTCGGACTTAAGATTAGATAAGATTTAAGATTTCTTTGTAAAATAGTCGAAATCATTTCAACGTTATCAGCATATTCTTTAAAGCAGAATTTTGTGATTACTCTAAAAAGCAGACTTTACTAAATGCTTGAAGCTTAAGCTGCCTTCTCTACTGTCTATGACGTGACAGCACTGTTGTTAGACCGTAGACGTCTGTCAGCACTCAGTTGTCACCATGACATGTGTTAAGTTGGGTAACAATTCGTTGTTGTGATGTATTTTTTTAATTTTTGGCTTACGAATTGCAAATTTGCTATAATACATTATTTAAAATCAATAACGAAATAAATCCGTATTATTCTACGTAACGAACATCTAATTTTTTCATTTTTTTGTTCTCAAGGTGAAATATTAATTCGTGGACAATCATTGCTATCCGTAATTCTTACGACGCTTCATTGTATAAACATGTTGTATTCTTTATTAATATTAAATCGAATTGCAATTGTCACTGATATTTAAACTTCATAGAATTTTAGTGCATTTACTTATATTACACTTCTATAAAAGTGTAATCTATTGAATACTACAAATATAATATCAAACTCTTAAGCCACGGCGTCTCAAAAATCTGAAGAGTCAAAACGGTTAGAAACAGACAACCGATACAAGGTAATTTTTATATGATCTCAAATAACATATGACAAATGGTTTTATGTATATACTATTACTATATTTTTTTCTTTTAGATGCCTGCAGCTAGCTTTGGTTCATTGTCATTACCTGGAACTGGGGACTGTGGCATTAAAGATGTTTGGAATCACAATCTCCATGAAGAGTTTCAAATCATAAGACAAGTATGTTGTAAACTTTAAAACTTCAATGTCATTTTATTTCTTTTAACATTTCACACTCTAATTGGTAGTTCAAGGACCATGTATTTGTTAAATGGTTTGTTATTTGAAAAACAACTTATGTTAATATTCATTTGTTTCCAATAATTTAGGTTGTACAAAAGTATCATTGGGTGGCAATGGATACTGAGTTTCCGGGAGTGGTAGCCAGACCCATTGGAGAATTTAGATCTACAGCTGATTACCAATACCAACTTCTCAGGTTAGTTGTTTCAAATATTGTAATGATCTACACTAACCTTCTTATTCATTATTTATATATAGATAATGCTTATGCAAGAAATAAATTCAACCTTCAAATGTCTTAAAAAATATTTTTATTTAAGGATATTTAAATTAGTCCAACTATTTGAGAACTGCAATACAGAAATAAATAAATGAATAAATAGAGATACAGCCCTCAGTTTTATAAACCCTGCAATTTTGTTTATTGTTATTGCAAGGTAACAATAAAGTTCGGTTATTGCATGATTGTATGAGATAATTTATAAACTTTGTCTTACTATGTATTTCACAGATGCAATGTTGATTTACTCAGAATAATTCAGCTTGGTCTCACATTCATGGATGAAAATGGAAAAACACCCCCAGGCTACACTACATGGCAGTTCAATTTTAAATTTAATCTTCAGTAAGTTAATATAAGAATAATTAATTTTAAAAAACAACTTTAATTTAGTATTATTGCCTTCTGCTTAAAAATAATGTAATATCTGAGTGTTAGATAAAAGTTGGAGTTATAACTAATAGGCAGTCCAATTGGTTTGGATGTGATTGAAGATTACAAAAAAAATATATAAAATGAACTATAATCATTTTAGGGAAGACATGTATGCACAAGATTCTATTGACTTACTTCAAAACTCTGGATTACAATTTAGAAAACATGAAGAAGATGGCATTGAGCCCTTAGAATTCGCTGAACTTCTTATGTCGTCAGGTAAATAGACTAAAATATTTTCTAAATAATAATTAAATTATTATAATTTTGGACATTTTTATTTAAATAATACACATTAACTTAACTACTTAAGGATATTCATATTTTAGGTCTGGTGCTCATTGATAATATAAAATGGTTAAGTTTCCATTCAGGGTATGATTTTGGCTATCTCCTAAAATTATTAACTGATCAAAATTTACCTCAAGATGAAAATGTCTTCTTTGAAAATCTCAGACTTTATTTCCCAACAGTTTATGATGTCAAGGTGAGTTTAATTCAAGTACAATTGTGATAATTTAAAAATAATTAAATAGTTCCAGTCAAATTATCTTTTAATGTTTTATTATTATATATTCTCAATCTTTTTAATACTTTTACAGTACCTGATGAAATTGTGCAAAAATCTCAAAGGTGGGCTTCAAGAAGTGGCAGATCAACTGGAGCTAAGACGAGTTGGACCTCAACATCAAGCTGGTTCTGACTCACACCTTACTGGGATGGCATTTTTTAAAATCAAAGAGGTATGTTGAGCCATCTTCCATTATTACTTCTGACTTTCACAATAAATCATATTCTCTATTGTCAATGTCATGTTTCTAAATTTAAACAAACTAGTATAAGACAAGTTTGTATTTTTTATATGGTGTGACTGCTTTCAACAAAGATGCTAAAATATGTAAATAGCATCTCCATTCAGGGTATCAATTATCTCCAAAGGTTATAGGTTAGATTATAAAAAAAGTATATTATTTAAGAATATTTACCTAATATTATCAGGGTTTTATTTACAAAATGGTGTTTTTTCAGATATTCTTTGATGATAACATTGAGAGCTCAAGTGGACATCTCTATGGCTTGGGTGCACCATTTTCAGTGAATACTAACAACTTTCAAGATAATGGTGAAAATGGTAATTCATCGTGATCGGGAGAATCTATGTGTGTATCTGTGTGTGTGACAACACTCACTCTTCAGGCGCAAGTGTTTCATCTCACTGATTAAACAGCTATTGTGACAATAACATTAAAAGTTATAACCGACCATCTTGGAAACAAAATAAAATTACCATCGTTTTATAATTTATATCTTAAACATTTCCATTATTCATTGTGACAATTGTGTAGATTAGGCGGACGGAACAGTAGAATTATACAATGTTCTAGGAAATAGGTCTTCTCGGTTTGTAGTCAATATTTTAGTCTAAACGTTTTTTATACAATAATTGCATGTATCAACAAATGTGTAATTTATATTATTAAGGTTATCAATTTATTTATACCTTATTGTATTTGTGAAATGACAGATTGTTTTTTTTTAATTTTCAAATATTCCAAACAATGTAATTATAATAAAATAATTTTCTTAAGATGTTTATATTAGTCACGCTTTTTAAGTGAGATAAAAATGCTTGAAAATAAAAAATAATAATAAGCTTTTTAAATATTCAGCCTTTAAATCATTTATTCTCTCTTACCTTTAAATACAATGATATTTATTTATTTTAACTCTAAATGTTTATATTTATTAATATTCGTATGTGAAATGAATGAATTGGTAGGTATTTATGAAAATTTGCCTAAAAATCTTGAATCATGTTACTTAATACATTTATAGTTTATTACATTGTCGAAACTTTCACGCGGATCCTTATTTTATTAAATATAATATATATATTTCTCGTATTAAATATAACCTTTGTAGATCATAATGTAGGATTCTAAGGTAAAATATTTTATTAAATCGGTCCAGTAGTTTCGGAGCCTATTCAATTCAAACAAACAATCAAACTTTTCTCTTTATAATATTAGTGATGATGATGATGATGATTATAAAATATAGCCAATGTTCATCAGGGATAATGTAGGATTCTAATGCTAAAATATTTTTTTTAATCGGTCCCGCAATTTCGAAGCCTATTCAATTCAAACATACAAACAAATTTTTCCTCTTTATAATATTAGGAAAGATTAATAGAAATACTTAAATAATTGAATTTTGTGCGCCTGGAGTTTCATTTAGTACGTACCTATAATTCAGAAACCAGTAACATCACTTTAAAAAGCAGAAAGAAAAATTATAAAACCCCCGATACAAAAAGACCTCTAAAAAGAATAAAAATAATATTATTATGTAGTTATTGAATTCTTTGCGTCGGGGGACCGTTTAATAGAGGAAGAAATTAAAATGCAAGAAAATTAACAAGGCAAATAAAGAAATTACGATATCGAATCGTATAGTCAAAGTCATCAATGATTAACTTCGTAAAATAGACACGATCGTCAACGTACGGTATTAAATTAATTAATTACGGTAATAATTTTTTTATTTTTTAGCTTAGTGTTGGGCATCATCGTTGATCATCGCGATCATTGTTCCTTTAGATATTAAATGCAAGAAATCTGTTATAAGGGCAAACTTTGAAAATAATTTATTGAGATAGAATTAGAGACATCAACGTAACACCTAAGAGAAAACAATATATTTATATTGTAGTAGTAAAATTCTTTCTATTCGCAAGTTTTATAAATTATTATCACAGTCAAACCATCTAGTGTAGTAGGTACTTACATTCAATTTAAAGTAAATAAGTAATTCTATTTTCATTCTTATTAGATTTAAAGATATTTTGTTCCTTTCCTCTCGCCATTTACTATTCAACACAGAAAAACTCTGTAAAAGGCGGGAATAAACAACAAAATAGAAATCACTTTGTACAATTTTCAAACAGTCAAGTAATAAAAAATGCCTGCATTTTTTAGAACTGAATATCTGATCATAAAACATTTTTTAGAACTAAATATCTGATGAAAACAATCTATCCATAAAGATTAACCATATCTATATTATGTTTTTACAACTTTAAAAGGCCAAACTTATTATTATAAATTCCAGACAAACATGAACTCTTGCTAATAAATTAATAATAAATTTTTAATTCATAATTTTTTCGTTCTATATTAAAAAAATAAATAAATAAGCCTATCTTGGCTATACATGTTTACAGATATTATATCAATCATTAATTTCGGTAGTGGCATCTTTTCAATGTTTATCTATACTTATAAGTATCATTGGTTGGGAATTTCAAAAGAAGCCTAATAGATGTCACCACCGTATCATTACATATAGAATGCTTAATTCACCGAGACGGGTAGTGATACGGTAGCAAAATTAGTGAAGCGACGGGACGGTTTCCCAGAGGTCGCGGGTTCGCACCCCTGCCCGTATCGGTTTTATTTTGCATTCTATGTTTATTAAAAAAAAAATGTACTTTATTTTTCTTATAAAGTATAGAGTATATCCATTAAACTGTATCAAACTGTATTACTAAGTACTCCTGGCAGACCTATCCTTTTGGTCATTGAGATTAGAAAGTTTATGGAACGCTTTTAGAGTTATTATATTATTTATTAAGTATTATATTTCAATCAATACTGAAATACATAAAAATAATTAAATATATATTATTTATTTTTGATACAGATATAAAACTAATTAGGTACCGAAAATCACTCTTGAATGACTTATTTGATGTAAACCAGTGTAGGCGATATAATTCTCAACTCGCAGAATTTTCTTTCTTATCATTTTCACCAAAAGCAAGCGGTTCAAAATTTTTTGAAGCAGTTGACCAGCATGGCGTCGATTTTTGACGTCATCAGCACTGGCCAGTATACTGGTATGTATTTCGGAACACGGCTTGTTAGATCTCTTATGCCTTGTCAATTATTGCTTGTTGTGACTAATGACTTGTCAGTTGTGACACATGTCAAAACTCAAAACAACGTACATACTTAATTTAAAAGAAAAGAAAGCAAATTCGACTAATTGTAATGAATGTTTTAAAGGTAATTATTTTAAATAAAACAAAGATATGCCACGGAATCTTTGAATCGTCAACTTTGAAAAGCTGAAGAAGGCTAATATATATATTTTTCAGTAAGTTTGATTGGTAAGTACTTATCGAGTGTAAGTAAATCAAGATGAGTATGCAAATGTCGACGGTTAGCTTTGATTTGTTGAAACCAAAATCCTATAGAGAAGAAAATAATTTAATTAAAAATGTTTGGAATCATAATTTGCATGAAGAGTTTCATCTTATTAGACAGGTAACTGATTACCTCATAGAGTAAATGTAAACCCCCCCAATCTTAATAACTTAACGAATGTTATTGTATTGACTTAGATTGTACAGAAGTACCAATGGGTGGCAATGGACACAGAGTTTCCAGGTGTTGTTGCAAGACCTATAGGAGAATTTCGGTCCACTGCTGACTATCAGTATCAGCTTTTGAGGTATACATACCTATACATAATTTCGAAAAATATTTATTTTTTGTTTGCTTGAAACAATTAAGGTTTGACAATCAGTATTCAATAGGTGTAATGTGGATCTCTTACGAATAATACAATTAGGGCTTACATTCATGGATGAAAATGGAAAAACACCTCCAGGCTGTACCACATGGCAATTTAATTTTAAATTTAATTTGCAGTAAGTATTCAATATATTACATATTTCTGTAAAATATTGGATAATTTTGCAATAAATCTATATATTTTTGTAAGATCTCTTAAAAACAGGGAAGATATGTATGCTCAAGATTCCATTGATTTACTTCAAAATTCTGGATTACAATTTAGAGAGCATGAGGAGCATGGCATAGAACCCATCGAGTTTGCAGAACTATTAATAACTTCAGGTAATGATTTCATATTAAAACTACCATATTTACAAAACAATATATATATATTTATAAAATTTACAGGAATAGTTTTAATGGACAACATAAACTGGTTAAGTTTTCATTCTGGCTATGATTTTGGTTATTTGTTGAAACTGCTCACTGATCAAAATTTACCACAAGAGGAAAGTGATTTCTTTGAAAGTTTAAAGCTATATTTTCCTACAGTATATGATGTAAAAGTAAGTATTGATACTCTTGAACACAATATAAAAGTATTAACAAAAAAATATTAATAATTAGTGATCTACATCTACAGTACCTGATGAAATTATGTAAAAATCTAAAAGGTGGATTGCAAGAGGTAGCTGATCAATTGGAACTAAGAAGAGTGGGACCTCAACATCAGGCTGGCTCTGATTCTCATTTAACTGGAATGGCATTCTTTAAAATAAAAGAAGTATGTTTATTAAAGACAATATAATACAATATCTAATTATCTCTTTTAATTTTTAGTGACTATTAAATGATGAGAACAAAATATTCAGGATTATGAAGATAACATAATTTTAATGGTTTCAGATTTTTTTTGATGGTAAGATTGAGAGCACAAGTGGACATCTTTATGGTTTAGGAACATCGTCTTCACCAATTACTAATATCATCCAAGAATGTGTAGAAAATGGAAATTCACCTTAAGTTAAGACGCTAAATGTTATGATTCCAATAGTGTATAATGAACCAGTGTGAAATCTGTGATTATATGTACCTGAGAAGTGCAGGAATTAAGTTTTTTTTGACATAAGTTAATATTAAGAAGGATAGACAGTTTTCTTTTGTTCTGTTGTTTGCATTTATTTAGTTTACCATGTTTTTTTCACTTCAATATTTTAAGAGGTGTGATAAATAAAATAACTTTTCATATTATTTTGTTTTATTAATTTTTGACGCAAACAGCACAGTTTTATAATTTAATATTGTAAAATGGGAATGCTAGCTGATTAAATTAAGAGTAATACTCAAGGTAAACATTATGATCAGAAGACAAAAAGCTTCCAAAACTTAGTAATTGTATTTATTGTTACGAATTTATTTTTTGACACCAGCCGACCTCGTAACTCTAGCCGGGCTGAATTTAGGTGGACTTCATTTCTTCTTTTTCTTATTTTTCTGGGCAGTATCAGGTGTATTGTCAGCTTTACGTTTACTGGCATTGGCACCCTTACCCGTATTATTACCCCCTGGAGTATTTTGATTAGCATTACCACTTTTCTTTTTCTTTTCTGCCCGTTCCTTTTCTTCTAATTCTTGGTTCTCTCTCTCAATCAAAGTGATGAGAGTATTGCATCTGCAAAATTCATAAAATGTAATTTTTTTCCTCAGTAACTAATAATAAATTAGTATTCATTATAAAATAATTTATAGAACATTCATACCTTCGTTGCAGCTCAACTGCAGTACGTGATTTTAAAAACCAATCAAACCGGAATTGCGGAGCTGCGTGAACTGCGGCTCTTAACTCCTCATACACATTTTCTTTGTCAAAACCCAGTTTATGTAACATGCATACAAGGAACCTAAAATATAACAATAATTTGAAAAGTGTAATCATTGAAACCTAAAATAAATCTCTAGTAATCATATCATTACTAGACATTTATTTTAGGTTTTTTAATAATATTACGAAATAAGAGGTCTATCATTTCTCTTTTTAAGTTTATTAGGGATATTATATTGTGATGATGGTATTTTTAATTCACATGTTTCAGTTGTGTAAAAACAATCTGCTTTATTAATATAATAAAATAATCAATGCTTGATTAAAAATAATACCTGTCCTCTTCTTCAACATAATTTTTGCCTTTATTTGTACCATAAGATATTCTTAATTGATGGAAAGGCGCTCTGTAACGCGCCATTTTGGCATCTAAAGCTTTTTTGATGGAAGCTCTCCTTTGTATCTTGGCTTCGCCTCTTTCGATTTGTCCCATAATTCTGTCTATATCTTGAAGTTCGTGACATCTTTCCCAAAAAACGGCTGAGTATTCCATAACCTGCACATTATTTATGAATTATTTATAATAAATGTGCCTACTTTAATGTTTGTAAATTAAAAACTAAGATGACAAGAAATTCATAGGCAATTAACCTCCTCTGGTGTTTTTCCTTCAACATCTTTGGCAATATTTTCAATATCATCTCTACCATACTTTTCATTGGCCTTGATAAACTGATTAAAATCTCTTTTGGTCCAATTCGTAAACCCTGCAATTTGTAGAAAGAAATTAGCATTTGGCTTGAAACAAACTCATACCTAATTTTCTTGGTTAAGGTATTCATTCATTTGTAATAAGGTATCCAAATATATATATATTTTTTATGTTTACCTTGAGTCAAAAGTTGTTCCTTCTCCTGTACCTCTTCTTCAGTGAGTGCCTCAGCGTCGTCGATCTTCCGTTGTTCTTCTCTTTGTATCTTGGCTGCATCTGGGCCCAACTCGGGATTTCGTGGTACTTTATACCTAAAAAAAATATAAAAATACATGTGTAAGTACTAAAACAAGCATAGAAATAATCTGAATTTTCCAAACACGGGATGAGTTATGATGATGATGATAAATACAATCTATATAATTTCAATGATTGGATAAAACTTACCCAAGTGTTTTCCTATAGTGATATATTTCTTGATCCAAGAGCTCAAATAGTCGTGGCGGGAAGAACTGAAAATCTTGAACTATGGGCTGCTTTGGAGGTCTCGGTGCCTAAGGTACAGAAAAATTTATGCCAATTGAACATGTTACAAAATATCAAACAGTGAAATCAAGCAAACTAATTAATACGGTGAATTTTCTACTAGCAAGAGTATTGATAGTAATTTGTACTGAGATAGATGAGAAGCTCTCACACTACTATAAAGCTAGGTTAGACATACATATAATAATTTATTAGCACAAAGTACATTTAGATATAGTACAGTTTCGAGCATAAAGAGCTAATGTGACATATGATGCATAAATTGAATAGAACCACCACCGTAATAGAGAACTCCGTTAGCTCTTTACACTTATTTACCTGTACCTTAGGCGCCTTCGGTTCAGAGACGCGAAGTGCCTCTCTGAAGTACGCATCGACCGCGTAGTTAGCTTTACGCTCTCTTTTAGGAGGTTCAATCCAATTACCGATAGGTATCTTCTGTTTTTCTCTATAATCTTCGCCTGGATTGTAAATAAATAAAAATATATTATAATAAATACTCTCGACTGTACACCCCGATACACAATTATCAAACATATATTTAAAGTTATAATTAAAAATAAATACATAACGAAAAAGTATTTAATATGGACAGAGAGATGGGAAGGTTTAATGGAGTTCGCAGATTCTAACCCTGTCCGTATGTATTAAATTTTCACTCTATGTTTATTTTTAATTTATATTATAATTAAAAATAAACATAGAGTGTAAATTAAAAATAAACATATTAAGGTTATTGACAATATTTAATTATTATTTCAATTCTAATATGTAAAAGAGTACTTTCTGTTTATTTAATGTTGTACTACGAAAAACAAGGTAGAACAGGCGAAATGTGCCAATAATTATGTAATTTAGAGAATTCTTGAACCTTCAAATTGATAAACCGAATCCGTTGCACCCGGTGTGTCCATTGAAAACGACCGTAACGACGACTCTTCAAGACTTTCTAGTTTCTGTTTAAGTTCTTCCGTCTGAATAAAATATTATTTAACTTTAACAGATATAAAAAAATATATAAATATTTATTATTTAGAACTTCACAAGTTAAAAAATTGTGGGGGAAAAAAATGTACTTATTTAGATTTCCTTTACCTTCGTTTCTCCTTTAGCCAGAATACTGTCAATATCCTCATCAGTGATTTCAGAATCCTTGGAGGAGAACACGTGGTTGGCGCCATGGCGAATCATGTTCAGCATTTCATCCTTGTTAAGTTGATTTTTAATATCCACAAGACGACCAGACTGGATAACTAACTTGTCTAAACGTAGTTTGACTTCTGCTCGTTCAACAATCTTCTCTTCAACTGTGTTTTCAGTAATGAGACGGAACACTCGAACCTACATTTTATTTTGATATTACTAGTTTTATATTAATATTTTAATGCCTAATGTTCAGATTTTATAAAAATGGTAAGTCAAATGCTAACAGCGTCGAGCTGCATTAGCACGCATACTTCTAGGATTGAACAAGAAAATACTGGCCAAAGTACGTGTATTATTTTAAAGTTAATAAGTTGTCTAAAATAAGTATAAACAAATACTTGTTTCATCTGTCCAATACGATGAGCTCGGTCCATAGCTTGCAGGTCCATCTGTGGATTCCAGTCGGAGTCATATATAATAACGACATCAGCAGATGTCAAGTTGATGCCGAGGCCTCCGGCTCGTGTTGATAACATGAATACAAACTTCTCACTCCCTTCCGCATTGTACTCTTCGATTTGTCTATTTCTATCTTCGTGGGGCGTCTGACCGTCTAGACGGCAGTACTGGTTCAGAAAAAAATACATTATCAGTTGTTGTTTTCATTTTTTTTTAATTGACACCCGAATTTTAATATATAAATTCCTAATATATTCATTTTGACAATATGGATATATTAGGCACAATTATCATGTCAAGATGAGAAGTATACCTTATATTGTCTCCAAAGACAATAATCCTCCAAAATATCTAACATTCTAGTCATTTGGGAGAATATTAGTACTCTCGATTCTTGCTCTTGTAACTTTGGCAGCAGCTTATCTAATATTGCCAGTTTACCGCAGTTGTATACTAAATGTTCATCGGTGGTGTATGGAGGGCCGGGCTCGGCTCCATCGAACAGATAAGGGTGGTTACAACACTTGCGCAACTGCATGAGAATATTTTGCAAACGCATCTTTTCTACTTTGCCAGCACCATTTACTGTAAATTTTTTTAAAATATTGTAATTGTTGCATGAAACCAAAAGTAGTTGTAACTTAAACAGATTATTTTATGGTTAATATACTGATTATGTAAAATATAATAATAACGTGCTATTGGAATAATTGCCCCACACTGGAACAGAACTCACCAACATCAATATCCTTCATTAATACCTTAGTATACCATTCTCTTTGCATTTTACTCAAGCCTATATACACCTTTAGCTCCTTCTTGGGTTTGAGTTTTTTTTCCACTTCTGCTTTGAGACGTCTTAGTAAAAATGGTCTTAACACAGCATGCAATCGAGAAACCAACTGATTATCACCTAATGCTGCATTTGTGTTAAACCATGCATCAAAATCCTAAAAGATTGAGAAGATAAAATTAATATATATATTTTTTTGTGAAATACCAGGTTTATTAAATAAAAAAAAAAAACTTTACATCAGAGCTATTAAACACATCAGGCAATAAGAAGTTGAGGAGAGCCCACAATTCATGAAGATTATTTTGTAATGGAGTTCCAGTCAACAACAATCTATTCATGCTTTTAAATTCCCGGAGCAGTTCAGATAGTTTAGACTTCTCATTCTTAATGCGATGGGCTTCATCAATAACCATATACCTCCAATTGAACTTTTTAAACACAGATTTTTCTCTTATTATCATTTCATATGATGTGATGCAAACATCCCAATTTCCTGGCATAAGTGTTTCTCTTATAAAAATATTCTGAAATAATGTTTAATAATATAATGTAATTATAATAAATTAATTGTAAAAACGGTACAGAATTATTGTTAAATACAACATATGTGGCATAGATTTTCATAAACAATGAATATAATAAATTCACACTAATATTATAAATGCAAGTTTTTTTGTTTGATGTATTCATGAATTTTTGCACATATTATTACGAGTACAAAAAACTTATACTTTGTTCTTAAAAAATACTTTTTATTCCTTTTTATTCAAGGGATAGAAATAGACAAAAAATTAAGATTCCAACACAACACAAAAGATTTTCTACCTATGCAGAATGGATGACACAATAGACAATAGCTAGCTAATACACTATATAAAAACTTACCCTAGTTTCTTGATCACCAATAAGACACACTGCTCTAAGAGATGGACACCATTTCTTGAACTCATTCATCCAGTTGGTCAAGGTTGATTTTGGCACAATGACTATGTGAGGTCCTGGGACATTTCTATAGAAAACATTTTTATTTCATTAAATAATATAAACAATTGAGTCAAATTGAAAATTATTATTAAAATCAATTTAAACCAAATGTATAATAACATGTCCTAATAATATAATTTGGGCCCAAGAGACACACTTAACACTTTAAATGCATGCAAAATGACAAAAACAATTTACTTACTTAAAATGCTTCATATATCCTAAAAGCGAAATGGTTTGCAGTGTTTTTCCCAAACCCATCTCATCGGCTAGGATACCATTAATACCATTTTCATACAATGATATCATCCAATTCAATCCTCTTACTTGATAGTCTCTCATTTCACCATTTTTTACATATGGTGGGGAGGCATCAAATCGGAAAATGGTTTTCTGTTTTGTATTTGTTTCCGCAAGAAGCTCTTCATCTTCCTCTTGTTCTGTTTTGCGGTGACGATGACTAAAAAATATGTCACTTATCATTAAAGCATTAACACTTTTTTTGTTTCATCCTATATGGAAAATGTAAAAAAAACGAATTAAAAATCTATTACACTTTTACAACTAATTGGCGATTTTGTACTTATGTATGCTCATTACAGGGTTTACACAACTGGAATGATATATCTATAACATAACTGTAGTCTATTTGTTAGTTTGTGCATTAAATATTGGTAAGATTTTGATAGCATTTGGTTTTATGATGCATTTCATGATATCTATCATGACTATATAGGAATTAGGAGTAATTACGTAGATTAAGTCGCGTGTAACAGGTAGTAGGAAAAAAAACTAACTCTCCAGGTTCCGGTTCAGGATCAGGCTCAGGTTCCTTTATCTTCCTAGGTCTTCCAGCTTTGGCTTTTGGAGGACTACTTCCAGATTTAGGAGTGTTTGACATAAAATGAGAAAATATTTCAGTTTGTTTTAACAAAAAATCAAATCTCTTGGAACGATCAGTCTCAATTTTGCTTTCAAAATCTCCTTCTTTGCCTCTTGATGAAGGTGTATCACTTGAAGAGCCATTCTATAAAACAAAAAATATTTTTTAATTGATTTATAATCGATTGAATAAAATTAGTTAAGACTTTACTTAGTTCAATTTAACAAAAAATCATTACGGAATTATCGCCCGCATCTGCTGCTTCCATCGGCTCTTCGGCTTGAGACATTATAACGAATTTAAGTTAACTTAATCCAGCATAAAAGATGTTGATATTCAGATAAACTTAAAGAGAAAACCGATTAACGATGAATATACGATAGATGATAGCTCTATTGAAAATGCTTCTCTGCACCATGTACCGACTACCGACGCCGGGCGCGAAAAGTAATTTAATATACGTAGTGAGGGGCACTTAAGCGAAATGGTACCCTAATCGACAATTCTTTTAAATAGACAATCAATGTTTCAGAACGATTAAAATAAAAGTGGTTCTTAAGGAGAAAACTGAATTGGAGAAAATAACAAGTTCTTATGATCCTTTTACAGTATGTATATAAATTCAAAATATTTCAATAAATAGATTTATTATATTCTAGTTATTAGTATTATAGTCTTATTAGTATTATAAAAACGTATGAAATGAAAGAGGATGAATTGAAACTTATTTGATATTAATTGACATTCAGTAAAAAAAAAAACAAACAACCAAATGAACATCGATTCTTTGCTAACGGTTAAATATTACAACCCATCCCTAGGTGATTGCTACAACAGATAATTTAAGGCATACTATAACATAATAATAAATATGATAACATTCATAAATATAACAAATGACTTATTATATTATTTCACAAATCACATTTAAACAAAGTTTTATTCACTTATGTAGTTTAATTTCTTCAAAATTGTCATAACTACATAAGATAGTAGGTAAATAAAATAATGGGTCACTAAAAATAGTTAAACTGTATTTTTTTTTAGTAGCATGTAGCTTAACTTTGTCACCTCACCAGTACAATAGGGCATTATGGCGTCGGTGTCATGACGTCATTAGCCCTGGCCAGTATACTGGTATGTGTTTCGGAACACAGCCTAAATATAATATGTCTCTATGGGTATATTGCCTCTAATCATTCCGCAAATGTCAATTTGATGGAAAGGACCGTGTACACTTGTGATTTTTTATCTGTACTAAAAAAAACCGAAGTCTTTTACTATCTTTTCAGACGATAATTTACACTAAAAAAAAATCTCGAATTTTATTGATACTAAAAATTAGTAAAAACCAAACAATTGGGATTAGGGTTGCCACCGTTTTTTATAGGAATTCATTATCTTTTTTCAAACAGTGATAAAAACGTCCCTTGCGCCGATACGACACCCAGCTCACTTCCACTGTACACTGGTCACTGGAGTACCCAAGCCCCCATGTACCGCTATATGTTACGTGCTAACCACTGGACCAAAGGGGTGGTAATTTTTAGAATGAAATTATAAAAAAAAAACATCTATAATGGCCTTCTTATGGTTCCGTTTTTTGTAAGGTTAAAATGTTGCTAACTACAAGCTTTTTTACATTTAATAAAATAATAGTCACTTCAGAATGTATAGATACATTCACAATTCATATACCACTAGGTATTTATCCTACAAGTCCAACTAAAAGGGCCTTCAAAGGAGCATGGCCTTCCACGATCCACCTACCTTATTTTTAAAAGTTAAGAGTTTTGGTTAATTATTGTACAGTTGTATCTACATAAACCGGTGGACATATTTAGCGGAACGCAAAAAACAGACTGCAAGATCATATGAAATCACATTTTTGTTGTACAATACATTTGATTATTATTCTGAATTAATTAAATTAATATTTTTGAACATAAAAAATCACAAAATTAAAGAGAAAGAAACGAAATTAAAGACAATAAGGTCAGTGACTTAATTCTGAAGAGTTTTGACCTAACACAATGAAAACTAAAGAAAAGTTAATATTGTCCAAATGACTGGTTTTTTCGCGATGGGTGATACAATCAGTATTTAGCGTTGCCACCTCTTGCTGTTAAAACTGCCTGCATGCGTCTGGGCATGCTCTCTATTAAATTGTCAATAAAACTTTGCGGCATTGAGTTCCATTCTTCAACCAATGCGGTTTTGAGGTCTCTTACGTTGACAGGTGATGGATTTCTTTGTTTAATTTGTCTTCCCAGTTTGTCCCAAACGTGTTCTATTGGATTTAGGTCTGGCGAGCTTGCCGGCCACCCCAAAACCTGGATTCCGACCTCATTAAGATATTCCGAAACTAATGCCGCAATGTGAGGTCGAGCGTTTCCTATATTCTCGATATTCTCCTTTGGGATTTATGCTATGCATATGCGAAAACCACTTGTCATAGCATTCATGCCGCTCCGAAAAAAATATCTGTATTCGAGTGTTTAAAATCGTAGTCCATGCAGTTTTTTTGCTCGGAAATAAAAAGAAGTTATTAGTTGCCACATCGGGACTGCACGAAGGATAGCCCATTAATTGTTTGCCTCGGTAAATATTCAGTTGCTTGCTTGCATGAGAACTCGTATTGTTACGATGAATGATTCGTCTTCGATGATTAGTTTTCCTCATTTCTCTGAACACTTCTAGCAAGCTGATGGCTGTGTACCATTCAGAGCATTACCTTGCAGCAATCGACCTTCACGACATTCATCGCTGAGGAAATTACGGCGTTAACTAAATTCATTATACCAGCGTTTACAGTGGTATGAAATGGTGCTCAATCACCAAAAGTTGAACGAAATTGTTCAATACACCTTTGACCACATAATCCACGTCGAAAGTCGTAGAAAACTGTATTACCTATAAAATAGGAATAACTTCTAGATCGGTACCCAGATATGATATTAGCTTTTTTGAATTTAATATAAAAGTAGCTCCAATTAAAAAAGATATAGGTATATTTAGTGTCTACTATCTTTTATAATTAATGATGTTATGAATTTTTGCTCAATAAATTGCAATATTGGGTATCCTTATGTAAAAACAAAACTAAAAAAAAATAATTTGTTGTCTAATAAAAATATAAATAATTATATACTAAACATATTTTATATAAATATATTGTATTTAAAATGCTTTATTACCTATATTATACATCTTGTTTTACTGTAAAATTGTAGTATTTAATTATGTTTCTGTCTAATATTATGTGTTACAGAGTTTTTTTTTTAAATGTTAGAATAACTTGAGATTTGTTTTTTAAACGTGGTATTAGCGGGAACATGTTTAATTTATAGTTGCTTTATACGGTCATGATGTTGATATCTTTGCTTATAACGAAACCTGGGTAAAGGATGGCAAAGAGGGTTAAGGCGAAGGCGATAGCCACCTATACCTGGCCATCGCCTTCGTCACAGACCAAGATTCCCCGAAATACGTACACGGGGTGGTGGAGTGGGATTTTATGTAAGAAGCAACATTTCAGTTTGAATTCTGCCACATTAAGTGACCACATTTGTGGAACAAATTTGGCTTAGTGTTAACGTGGGAGGAAATGACGATAACGATAAAACAAAAGTTAATAAAACTACCAACGAAACTAACTGTCGGATCCTAAAGAAAAGACCGATGATATCCCTGTCATAGCATGTACCACAACTGTAGATCCAAAAAACATCAATTCCAAGTATGCTTACAGATCAAAACAAGACATGCGTTTACTAGTTTATATATTCTATACAATGGAAGTGCCTGCAGTTCTTATTAAAAATAATGTTCTAAGTGAGGAAAAGGAAAAACCTCAAAGAATGAATTAAAAAGTTAAATGGATGACGAAGAGGATGAAGAAGATAAGATTCAGTAGGTATATTTAGGTACATAATAATTGTTTTTATGGTCGGTGTTCTTTGACCTTCGCCCTAATAGTAAATCAACTAGATCTGAATTTAGTTCTAGAACTAATTGGTTGGTCGGTTGGTTTCACAAAGTTTACATTGGAGGCGAGCCGTAGCACGTTTTTGTCATGGAATGGGGGTCAATGCGAGCACCAGCCTAAAGTGGGCACCTCTTACAGAATCAAGGTTAACAAACTCGAAGCAGTCTCGTACGTTCCATAAGCCTTATTGCACACCCGCAAAGCTCGTGTGATTTTTTTTTAGTTTGAAGTTGAATGATATCTGAATGTAAATATAAACAGCAACCCTCCTAGATACAAAGATTGTAGTACTGGTACTGATTGGTATAAAGGGTTTATTTAGAAGAAACACTGACTTCACTCTAAAATAACCAGAGCCAACTTAGATTTGTAAAAGCAAGAGGCTTTAACAAGCGCCCAAGTATAGACTTGGGGCTTGTTAAAGCCTCTTATTAGAAGGCCAAATACAAAAATGCTACTTGTCTTTATAGCGTAAACAGGAGTAGGTACAAACTTCGTCCAACAGCCTTGATCCCAAGTATTGATAAAAGTTGGGAAACGCCCAGCTTATTGCAGCAGCGAAATATGTAAGACTACAACTGTGATTTATTGTTGCAATGCTGTTGGATCGTTTACACCACCATTTACAACCTTTGCATTCAAGATATTGAACTCGCTAGATGGGGCAGCACCGGGTATCCAACAAACCTGCACTGTTAATGTGTGGATACTGTATTTAAACTGTTCGAACAAAACGGATAAAAAAATATTCTTGTGTTGGATAATCATGGATCCCATAAATATTTGAACGCGTTGGAATTCGCCTTTGTGATCTGTAATCCTTATTTCTTAGGTAGGTACCTACCTACCTCATACGACACACAGAACTCATCCTTCGAACTATGGGTTCATGAAAATATATATTGAGCAGGTTCTTGCTTCCTTCTAGAACTTTTATGCCAGACGGATAAATAACCAATGCGATGTTGCTGGTCTTTTCTCAAGTAGGTACTTATATTAAATTTGCTACAGCTCGGAGTGCAGTCAAAAGTTTTAAGACCATTCGTATTCATCTAACAGAGCAGAAAAATGGGTAAATAGAAAAATCACAATCATAATTTCTGAATCTTAATATTTAGGTACCAGTAATTTTAATTTTCGGCTATAATTTGATTTTAGGATCCCTCCCATAAAAGTCTTATTCAAAATTCCCCTTTGTTTTTTGAAAAATAATGATTTAATGTCATCTTATACCTGTATATGTAACTAGTAACTACCTACGGATAAAACTAAATAGAATGTGAAGAAGTTATAGATCAGATTTCAGAATCATTTGGATAACGTACCGTCAAAGCGACGAGGAAGACTCGTCGGTTCTACGAATAAATAACAAAAAAAAACTAATAAAAAGAAAAAGAAAGAAGGTCTAGAAAGATTACAGACAGAAAATGTTTTTCTGTTACAGATCTAAAACCAGTCGCAAGAAATTATTATGGAAAAATCAGTAGTCAGTAGGTACCGACTGGTTAAACGTTTAGGTACGTACTTCATGCACCTTCCGATCTCGTAATAAAATCAGGTACCTACCTAATAGGTAGGATACTAAGTTCAATAAACAATTTTAAACCTACCTTTACTTAAATTTTTATCCTATTCGTGGAAGAATAAATTTTAGGAAATTATATTTGTTCCCATGTATCTAACCTTACCTAATGTATATATTGTATATTAAAATTTTATAAGATTAGGTATATAAAAACCACATGGTACAAAGTTAATTACCCAATCTTACAAACTTTGAATGTTTTCTCCAAATCTAAAAAAGGGTTGTTGAATAAAAGTATTGCTTAAATAACATTTGAATTTGCTATCTGTTTTTTACAAGTAAGTAGTTTCATTGCAGAGTGCTAACACACTTTTAACATTACATATACAGGGTTATTTTTTATTAATTGGCCACCTCTTGCAGGTAGCTTCTCTACATCAATCCCAACAACATTTATTCAACAACTTTTACATATCATGATAAACAACACAAAAAACGAAACGAAAAAATTTTTGTTCGATCTTTTACTTATTACTCTGTATTTTGTGAGAAGTACCTACATACTTAAAACGTCAACGTAGTTAATGACAGTTCAGAGGCAACAAATAAATTTTGTATAAGAAAACTTAAATTTTCAAAACTATTTATTTTAAAAAGTCGTAGAACAAATGTTGTTGGGATTGATGTAGAGAAGCTACCTGCAAGAGGTGGCCAATTAATTACAAATAACCCTGGATATAAAAACGGCAAAAAAGTCACGTTTATTAGGTAGTACCTATATCTGATACCTACCTGTTAAATATTTATTTTAATTTAAATATTTATCAAGTGTAGGTGTACCTAGGTGCACTTAGGTGTTACCTACCTATTCCGTGAATATTTCAAGCTACCTACCTACTTTCATTTTGCCGTTATTAAAATGGAGCAAAAAAATCATTTTTTTTAATGGAAGCACCTTTTACATATTTATTTTAATTTAGTTGTGCGGGAGCCCCCCTCAAATATTTATTTTAATTTGTTTTTTTTTTTGTATTTGTTGTTATATTATATTTGTTATTGTTATAGCCTCAACAGGAATACCTACATCATCTGTAAAAATGTCAACTGTCTATCACGACGGTTTATGAGAAACAGCCTGAATGGAGACAGAAGGACAGACGAACAGCGTCTTAATCATAGAGTTGCGATTTTACCCTTTGGGTAGGTACTTACGGAACCCTAAAAATAACACTTTAGGCTCCTATTTTAAAAACGTACCTATTTTGTTATTACATTATACATAATTATGTTCAAAAATATTTATTATGTTAGTGACAATCATGTTGAGATTTTTTGTATGTACCTACCTACCTTATGTAACTTCTACAATAATTAGATAGGTATATATCTATATATCTAATTATTGTGCAAGTTAAATAAGTTTTTAAATTTATTATATTAATTGTTATTTACTTACCTAGATAGGTAAGTAGGGGAGCGCGGGGCTAAAAGTTACCGGGGTATATTGTTCCGAATAAAATAGCTCCATAAAAAAAGGAGACAAATATATTTACTTAATACTTAGCGAATTAGAACAGTATAGCGCATAGACGGCAGCCATCTTAATTACGCCAGTGACCACCGGTACATCGGAAAGGAAGAACGTGTGTCGCTGATCCACGTAAGTAAATAATTTTTGCTTCGTTTATTTTGGTATATCTCATAAATGTTAAATAATTAAAGTTTCGTTGTTTGCTGATTTTATACAATAATGTTTCGAGTAACTAGTTTACTACATTAAAATCAAGTACCTTTTATCATATAACTTATTATTTGCATATTTATTGACACGTGCTTTTGGGGCTAGATGTTCCTTATCGCGGGGGCATGTTGTAACCTCGGAACAACTTGCCCCAATCTTTTGGTACCATCGATTAAGTAAAATTAAATTTAAATTAATTCCAGAAATTGTCAAATATGCACTTCCCCTTGCAACAACCTCTGTCAATATTATTAGTTCTTTCAAAAAAGCTAGAATTTGGCCTTACGATCCAAAATTTTTTTCTTAAGATGACTTTGCTCCTTCCTACGTTACTGATCGCCCTTTAGTTTCAACAAATAAATGTAATTCATCCTTAGGTGTCAATTATTTAAATAATATACAGATTGCAGGGGCTGAAACGGGACGAAATGACTTCACCAATGTTTCTGAAACTGAAAGCAGTGCTGAATCCAGACAAATCTTAGAACAGCCAGGACCATCAGGGGTTGTAAATTATCCAGCATCATCTGGTGTTATCCATGAATTTATGGAAAATAGCTATTTCTCACCAGAAGCAATCCGTCCGTTCCCAAAAGCACCGCTAAGAAGTAGAAAAACCAAGAGATGTCTCAGAAAATCCACAATATTAACAGATACTCCAGAGAAACAAGCTCTGGTAGAAGAACAAAGCAAGAAAAGAAAATTTTTCGAGGATAATGAGTAAATTAAGAAATACAAAAGTAAAGGAAAGGCTAAGGGGAAGAGTAAAAAAAAAGTTATAAAATAAAAGAAGCTGGAAAGAAGACAATAAAAGGCAGAAGGCAGTCTATAAAACGAAAAGTTCTACAATCAAACAGATTTTTTAGAAATTTTAAGCTAAACGACTGATTATTCCTAAGATATTGTTGATTACATTTTAATTACATACTATGTGACTTAATTTAAAGCAGTTTTTTTACAAATAATACCCTTAAAATCTCCTTTTAACAACTTACCCCAAGCTATTAACAACTAGCCCCAAACCGGGGCAATTTGTTACTTTCCGCCTTTCGATACATTAATATTAATTATTCAAAAACCTTACACAGCATCGTTAATAAAACTTTCTTATTGTCAAATTTAAATATGCTGTTATATTTTACCACCATAATGTCAAAGATAGAGCACGTTGTTTTTTAAAAAAATGAGATTAACTAAAAAACGGAACTTTTAGCCCCGCTCTCCCCTACCTACCTACCCAGATATAGAACAACCGAAGGCAACCGTGTCCACAATAATTAAAAAGGTAGGTATTTATAATGTAGGTACCAAAGCCAGTTTCGTAGGTAGATAGAGCATCGTATAGGTAGTCAGTCAGTAGGTAGGTACCAACGTAGTCACCTACCTACCTAATTACTTGCGTAGATAGTTTCCTTATTTACCTACTAGGCTTATATATAATATCACTGATTATTTTATTCAACATTTCCACATGCCCCATGTAGGTGCCTACTCAAGATGAAAGTTTGTTATTTTGACACATTCATCTCTTGAGGAATTTAATCTATCAATTCAGTTCAGATCAAATCAATCGACGAAATCTTAAAAATAGTTTTAATATTCATAAAAATGATTCATAAAAGCATTTTTTTTAAGATGTTATAAATACCTACATACTTATGTCAAGTTGCATACATATTTCGTTTTTACATACATACTGGATCAACTGATTTAGGATGTTGACTAAGACTATTACCTAGTTGCAGAGCCTTTGTGGTTTGAAATGTAGGTAACATTTCCGACCACAAAGGTAGGTAACCGCAAAGACTGTAAGATAGGTAGGTTCCTAAGTAGAAAATACATTCGCTAAGGTAATCTACTAAATCGTTAAAGATAGATCACTTATTTATTTCATTGCTATGTACCTATAGGCAAAGGCGTAGGTACATTATGTTCAGAAAATTAAAATTACAGCTCCAAAATTACAAAAATACTTATATTTAAAAAAACCAGTTTTGCCCCCCAGCACAGAATCTGGGTACGCACATGCTTATAGTAGTATTCAAAAAGGTATGTGAGAACTAATCCATGTGCAATCTTTACAGAGCAGCGAAGTTTTTAAAAGCACATTAGAAATTACATTACAAACACATTTATTATTATTTTTATAGTTGCAAATGCCGATATCGCAGTTTTACGGATAGTTCAAAGACTACAATATTTACTAATAATAAATTTAAATGGCCTTCTTTTCTTCAAAATTAAACAATAGATTACTGATAAGGTAACTATAACTAAAGATGTTTTCGTTCATGAAAACAAAACAATTAACCGCTATTGAAACCCTGCAGGTTTGTTTTAGCGCTGTGTCGGTAGCTTTGACTTTATGTAACTACCTAAGTCATTTATATACCTACCTATATAAGTTTTGAGATCGTGCACATAGAATGAACCGTAGGTCGATATTATTATATAGGTAGTAGGTAGTTTATTGAATAAACCTGAAGATGTTATAGTCCATGTATAGTAAGATAGTTACTTAATACTTTTTAGTACAGTACATACTAGATGATATGATTAGAGAAGATTCATTGTCCACAAATACACATTCATTCCACTCATTCATGTCCACAGTGTAGGTAACTAACTATAATAAATATGTAATTAATAAGAGATTTCTTGTTGTTTATAAGTCGCCAATTAAATCCCCTGAAATACCTGACAGTGACGATAACTTATTGATTTTACCATATTTTCCCATACTTTAATTATATTTTGTGATTGCATAAAAAATCATTGTCCCTTAGGACATAAATAAATTATCTACAGATTTGACAATATTTATTAGTCCTTCAAATAAAACGTATTTGTGAAATATTCAGTTCGACTTCATTACGGTACGGCGGTGTCCATTATTTTTGTTTTAATTAGGCAAATTAAATGATAGCGTAGGGCGCGGCGGGCTGGTAGGTGTCGGGGCGGGTTACTGAGCTGGCTTCTGATTGGTGAATCGACAGCCGCCTTCCGCCCCCCACGCTTGCCGCACCCCGCTACCCGCTCGCTCGCTCGCTACACGTCTCAGTGCTTCAGTCGAGTCACATCCCGCGTTGTGTATATCGTGTTACCCCGCCACGGTAGTGTTGTGGCAGCGAGTGTAAGTGCAATGCTCGGACGGTGATCGGAACATGGTGAATTACGTCAATCCGCTCGCCATGTACCAAGGCAAGGGCGGTCAGTACGGCGCGGGGGGATGGTACGGGTGGCAGCATCAGAACTTTGAGGAACAACAGTGGTGTGCGTGGAATGGAGCACCGACGGGTGGTGAATGGCCCTCGGATCCTCATCACTTCAAGCGTGAGCCGGGTGAGAGAGATGTGGGTGAGATGCCGTCACCCGCTAGAGGAGACCTGGCCAGCCCGGGGGAAGGGTCACCCGGCTCCAGGTCAGCGCAGCCGCCGGGCCCGCCGCGCTCGCCTTACGAATGGATGAAGAAGCCCAGCTACCAGTCACAGCCGAATCCAGGTTTTTATTTTCTCCTACCTTCCATTATAGTTATAAATATTGTTAATTACTGCCGGCTGATAAGTTTTAAAACTCGAATAATTGATAATATATAGGTGTCTACTTAAATATTAATTACCAGTAATCCTTCATTTCGGATTTAAATCAACTTTTATTCGTGCAATTTCTTTTTATTTAGTTAATTTTCGTTTAGCTAAGTAGACGTTTGGTACAGAGTATTAACATTAGTTATTGCTTCAATCGTCCCCGTCACTACGTATACATAACACTTACAAAACACGTGGTAGGTATATTTAGTAAATAACACATTCTACAACTAAGAGCAAGCCACAATAGGATAAAACATTTAACGTCAACATGAAATCTTATCATGTGTATTCCGTAGTCTTTGCTTTCCTATACCTACCTACATCACTAATGAGTATTTAAACAGTAGGTATAGCTATGGACTGTATATACCTAAGTAAATTACCCAGTAGGTACCTCATTTTTTTTTTAATACGTAATAAGTACATTCCTATACCTCTGTATAGATCTACTCTATTAATTTAATAATCTTTAAATAAGGTAATATTTCTATCACATCATATTATTAAGTATATTTATGAGATCTTCATTATATTATAGCAAATAAGTGTAGCCTTTTGATGTAAAATATTACACCGATAACTTATTTAGTTACCGGATTTTTTAAATTAAAATAACATATTGTTATTTCACAATTATTTTATTGCGATTAAAATAATAATTAGCTAAGATAAATATCTAGATTTTGTTTCAAAGGAAAATGCTCTTTAAAAAAAAAACGATATAAGTTTGGTAATCCGTTGTTAATTCAGTCACAATCTTATCGTTGCATTTAATAATTTAAGTCCGGAAATTATTTAAAAAGGCAGAAAATACAATAACCAATGAATGTATTGACTATTTTTTATTTATGAATGAAAAATATAAAAAAAATAATCTAAAATCGACATAATTTATTGATATATCTATTGTTGTTAGAAAACTGCTTACCGCTCGTCTGGAGGAAGGTCGAGACTGCGAGGCCAATTGTGATTTTCAGGTCTTTTGTTTCGACAAAAATCTAAAAATTACTGACTTACCGACAGAAGAGTTGTATCTGAACGGTTTTAAATATAGAATCGCAATTGATAACTAAATGAATCAAAGATCATTCACCAATGCCACTAGGTAATAGGAGATACTGATTCCTTGGTACAAGTGTCAAATGCTTGACACTTGTAAGACCGATGTAGTTGTCTAAATATATATTAAAATGATTTACAATCGAGTAAAACCTATTTGTATCTAACGGAACACAAACATAACTAGGTACGTTACCCTTCAGACCCGACCACCACATTTTAATGGTTTGATATAGGTACCTACATAGGTTAGGTTTTAGAAACTTCAAAATATGAAGAGAAGATATTTTATTGTTTTAATTATTAAACAGTTTTGGAGTCAAGTGTGTTAGATCGATTCGTCGCGCATGCGCAATGCAATCAACGATATTGCAGCAACAAAACTAAATGGCCGCGAATGATTTCATGCTGTACCTACCTACTTACTTACCTAGATATGCACTATTTAATTGGTTTATTGAAAAATAAAACATTATGTACCAGTAGAGGCTAAGCTCCTTTGTTGAAATAAATTTAATAAAGATAATGGTTTTGTGGTTATTTAGTGTTTTGCCAGTATAAATGTAGGTTACCTATGCCAAATCTTTGGTTTGTGATCTAATATTAAAAAACTGTGTATAAAAATAATTTGATTGCTACTTAGATAAATAAATACCAAGATGTAAACACTAGGTTAGGAAAAGGTATACCTACCTAGGATAGGTATGTTCCTATAATTTAGGATTTCAAAACTTTTGATAGGGCACATCAAATATTTTGAAATACCCGTTGCTAATCACCTAGACCAGGTATTTAAAGATACATAGCTTATATACCTACCGGACCTGAGTAGGTTTGTAAGTAGATACTTTGTTGCGACAGAGAAGTCTCTTGACTTGACTTTACGTGATTTGTAAATACATAGACGTACCTACTCTTCGTCTTCCAATCATTCAAATGCTTTATCACCTCATCAGTTCCAACACTCATGGTGACACAAACATCAACAATGGACAATTAAGTTTTTGTGTCATTTAGTAAATAGTAATTTGTTTGTTATAAGTTTGACATTGTACCTAAATGATTGCCGAACAATAGACAGGCAAATAAATGTTCACAATATCAAGAAGACATTAAATACAAAACAATATCTGTTAATATAGACGAAAGATTATACGTTATTTGCTGAAACTAAGCCAAATACCTAATAATTACTAAACGTAACTAACTAATACAATTATTTCAGTTTGGAAATACAGGACACATTGCTATTTGTTTTGTATGTGTTAATAATAATAATAATAATATATTAGTTACTTTCTTTAAATGTTAATAATAATAATATTAGTAATTAAATGTACCTAAATATTTAAGTATTTAGTTAGGACTCCATGATAACTTCATAAATTTAGTATTCAAAGAAAAAGGTTCGAATGGATAAAAATAGTATTTTTAGTAATGGCTAGGTACATAAATATTATAGGTATTGTTTATTTTGTATAAATATTTATTTAAAATAAGTAGTACTCAAAACATCATCCTTGTTGTCTCTCAGAACAGAGCATTATATATAGGTACCTGTAGGTAGGTTTACTTATTATATTAACTTTAAGATTTAATAACTTCTATAAGTCCTACATTTAATGAATTATTAATGAACTCCTATTAATGATCTTTTATTTATTAATGCTAGGATCTCTTGTATTTTTCCTTTTTCTTTGTCAAATTAAAAAAAAAAATCGTCCACACAAGCAACTTTGAACTTAACTTCTATGTTGATATATATTCGACATAAGGACTACAACTGCCCCGTTGGTCGAGTGGTTAGCGCAGAAGCCTAACGTATAGTGCCATAATGGGGTTCGGGTTCGATTCCCGACAGGTACAGGCATGTATGTGTCGAGCATAGGAGTCTGTATTTCTGGGTTTGGTCGTTTATTAAATATATTCTCACTATTTATAATGTGTCTTTCTATGTATTTGTATCGTTGTCTAACACCCTTAACACGAGCAAACAATTTGCTTACTTAGGGGTTAGATCAGTGTGTAATTTGTCCTGTGATACTATTATTGAAGTTATAAATTTATTAATAACGTAGGTACCCACACAAAATACAAGATAATTATAAAAATATGAAATAAAATTAATTCACGAAATATCAAATATTTAAAAAGATATTGACACTGCCATTAGGCAGGCAGTTTATTACTTTTGATTACTTGATATTAGACTTTTGATTGCATTTAATTGTAATAAAAACCTAACCTTTTTGATAAATGGGTCCGTTTTTTAAATGAGTCACTTCTTTAATAATATGCGTATGGTTTTATATTGTTATTTTCAGAAAATGAATACATAACACTCGTTCATAAAAAGCCATTTTATTTAAGATATTAAGGTACCTACTTCTTTTATAAATGTTCAAATTATTTTTTGATCTATTCTATTTTTTATCTATTTTGTCTATAAAAGATACTTAAACAATAATATATATAATATTTATAAAAGAATACCTTAACAAGCTATGAAATAATGCGTTTTCTTAAATCCATAATAATTGCGCAAAAGTTTGTGTTGACAGGTGTATGTATGTATGAATGTTTGTATGTATGTAAGTATATATGAACGTAAGTTAATCGTGAAGTGTCATGATACTCTGCTAGTAGATAAATAATAAACATTATTAGAAATTCCATTACCAAAGTAAAATGTACATTGCTTCTCCTCTTATATACATATAAAGTAGGTATTTACCTACGTTTATTAGGTCTAAATACTTACAAGTACGTAAATGAATAAGTATGTTATATAAAACCTTAGTTCTATTCCCAGTTAAATAGGCCATATTTTCGTAACTACCTAGATGGTGTATTATGGAAATGGATGGATTTTTTTAATGGAATGGACTAGATTTTTAGATAGGTAGGTTACCTTACCTACCTAATACCTACTTAGATTCAATGAAGAAATAGAGAAAACTAGTCTTTACTTTAAAATATTATAAAAAAGCAAATACAACGAGGTACGATTGTTCGCTATATTTATAATATTAATTACTTAACGACAATTATCTACAACTTTAAAAATAACACCTAAACTGGTCTAACAACTAATTACACCTAAATCTGACGCTGTGTTTACGACTCAATAAATTTAATTCAAATTTTAATCTTATAAACAATAACAGATTTATTTACCTACTGCTTATAGGAAATAGGTTGGTATTTACTACTAAGTAATGTTTTATAGGTTTTTTTTGCAAAATAGTTAGGTACCTCTACAGATTCAGTCTATTCTTATAAAGTAATAAACAAATCGTAAATTTTATATTATACTTTAATAAAAAATAAAATATTTAAATGTGATTACTTAAACGTGAAGAAGTTTATGTCAAGATTTTATCTACAATGAAATATGTCTTTCATGGTCTTTGGTCTGCAAAATTTAGAAGTCACTAGACACATTCCTATTAGGCACAAACCTATTTTTTTTTTATAATTAATGATGAATTTTTATTATGTTATGTAAAAATTTGCATATTATTTACCAAATTAGGTAAGTGGTGATTTATGAGCTAAAGAAAAATTAAATGTATTTTTTATAATTCCTACTCCACTCAAAATCCCGCAAGAGTCATTGTCATAGGTCCCAATTATCATTTGGCATAACATTACTTAGATGTTATTTCGCACTTACTGAAACGTTCAGTTTTAACGCGAGCCAAGGGAGCGAGTGCATGGCGAGAGCAATTAATCCCGGATTCCCGGGATGCGGGATGGCGGGATAGCGGGGCCGCTCCCGGCGACAATCATGGCCAACGGCGCCCCGGGGACCGAACAACTTAAATCTTTGCCAACTTCGCGCGCACTCTATTGTAATTGTACTTAGCTATTGTCTTTATTTAGTGCAGTCCAAGATATTTGTAGGTATTAGTAAAAGAGGATTACTTAGCTAATGTTCTATGTAAGTTATAATTTGTTAGCAAGTATTTTAAAAAGACTTAAAAATAAAACACTGTTGTGATGATTGGCGGTGAATGATTACGAGACCGTTAAATATATCTAGATAGGACTAGGTAAATATCGATTGCTTTTAAGCACATCATTGCACTGGGCGCTAGTTTAGTAAAGGTTTTATCTTTGTTTTAATAATAACAACCCACTTATATTTTATCTTCTCATCACTATACATAAGTGTATTTTCAAATGCATTATTTTACTTGGAATAATAGTATCATGCTTATTAACGTATTGAAATGGATACAGAATGCATTCCTAACCTTATCTCTTTAGATTTTTTCATTTTGTTTGCACAATCGAAGGAACGTTTTGGAGATAATTCATTATTTGTAGACATTCATTCACCAATCCCATGAGCGGATCTCCGGGATATCGAATTGACGTAGGTCTAAAGAGATACGACAAAATCAACGCCTCTTTTGTCAACACACTGTCAAAGCTTAAGGCATTAAGCAACTAAGTCTCTTTTGTCTGTCCGTGTCGGCGCTCCGGGCAGTCTAGTAGATACACCGTGAGGAGCGAACAGTAGGAGGCGATTATTTGGGTAAAAGTATTATGGTCGTAGTTTGAAAGTAATAGACTCATCTCAGCGGTACCTTCTGACTCTGTCTCAGTCACAAGTAGGTACCACTGACATGCCGACTACCATAAATCTTTTGCTGGCTAGCTAATAGTTTTTTTTTCAATATGAGTGGAAAATAATAATTTCTATTTGAAGTTGATTATTCATAATTTATAAATATTTGCGCAAACCTGTGTCACTTTCATGACCTTGATAATGTAAGTAATTAACTATAGAATGTATAATAAAGTAAGTGTTAAAGGTTATAAGAGTTCCGACGGAGCGGTAAGAATCTTAAATGGACGTAAATCAGTACATAAAGTTAGCGGGCCGTCGCTTTATGGCCCGCCTCTAAGAGGCTCGCTCGAAATGCCCCTACATGATACATCCCTCGAGAAAGAGACGCCCTAAGCGCTTCAAGTCTTTATTCCTTAACTCATGTTAAATGTTACGACCAGCGATGGCTGATCTAGATTATGAAAATAATAATACTTGAATATATTAGTTGTCTTGAGTTCATCGCTGTAGTTGATAGCGACCGCGCCCTCGTCTATCAAAAACTCATTACAAGCGCTTACAAGAAGGTAACCGGCGATAGGCCGATAGGACAGTTAAATAAACATGTACAAAGACGCCGCTATCGCTTGCTTGTCGCGATAATCACGTATTAATACGAACGGGATTTCGGCAGACCGACAAAGCACTCGGCGTAACCGATAACTGGTCGATTAATTGTTTCCCCTTGATAAATCGTGTTCGACAAGCAATCACACAACACCACATATGAGTAGTACACGTGTAATCTCAAGCCCGATATCTGTACGAGCTCTTCATTATTATACCGATATTCGACTATATTTTGTAGGCCTCGTGAAGTTCTCGTTACTGATATTAATAATCAATGTTATGTTGTTTGGTATAACTATTATTCTGCAATTTATAGGTGAATTATGGTGGTTGGGATGAACCCCGTGTCGAGGGTTTATCTAGCAGTGTATTTGTCTTTGATAGCAGCTGACTAAAAGTCCTATCCGCCCTCAGCCGCGCCCGCCCGCGCTGTTTGTTCGTCACAAACAACTGACTTTTTTCCTAAAACCCACAATGATAACAGTCTAAGATGTTTCGATATTTAGTTTATGAGTTAGCGAATGACCAACTAATAAACTTGAAATTAACATATTTTATCTATTTTATTATTGCAACTAAATATTTGATGATGTGATAAAAATGTATCGGGAGCAAATAGGGCACCTAATAGGAGGTAACGTGTCAAAATGTTATTATAGTTGTTTTGTGTTTAAGTCGATAATGAAAAACATAAGAACTTGAGGTTATTAGGTATTCCTTAGTTGTTATAGTTACACAATCTCTAATAATAAAAAGACTACCTAAGTCCATCCTCATTTAACGTAATTGTATGCGAAAATGTAACCATGAATTAGGTACAATAAAAAAAAAAAATAATAGCAAAATAGTAAAACATATTCAAATACAATACAAAACTACGTTTTATATTCGCTGGAAATTGTGAAATAATATAATTGTTATCTGTTAGATTACAAAAGTACACCGCATGCGTGAGGCAGACGATGCAAGGCGCTGTGGCGGCCACTGTTTGCTTCGAAAATTAACGAGTCCTATCAAACACCGCATCGCCTATAGATAGAGCATATTTGTTTACCTCACTAGTTCTCTTTTGTTTGCCCCTTTAACAGGAAATTTATTTAAGTTATAATTTTCTGTGATCTCCAAAGAGTTTATCTTACGTCTATATGCACAATATTGTTATGATTTTCGAACGTAAGACAACATGTCACACTGTTGACTTTTGACCCGTACCTACCGTGATAGAGAAGGAAGGAATATTATCTGTATTCCTGAAGCCAAATGTAAAATGATTTTGTTATTAAATAGTTTCGGGTATTTTGATATTTATAGTGTTCGCATCAGTTTTATTTGCTGTTGTAAAGTTTTATACGCTCGTATAAAATGACATTAGATGTCTTACTGGCTTTTATTACTTTAAGGTAGGTTTTCGAGGTCTTGTTTAGTGAATTTCATGTAAGAAACAAAACAAAACACTTACCCAATAATACAATTTATCAACAGTACTTAGTGTTTCAAAATATATATTATTTTTCATTCTATATTTATATAAATTTAACAGTACTCACTACTATTTATACAGTTTTGTAAGACGTGTTATTTGCGAATGAAATTTAATTGTTTCAATTTGTTTTGATACTCATGTGAGTACTTACTACTGCTCTTGTATACATATACAAGAGCAGTAGTAATATACTGCGTACTGTACTAGTAGTAGGTAGTAGTAAGTAGTAGTAGCTATACAACATAATTAACAACGATAGCTATAATATTAATAAATATTCATTTAGAACAAATTATTAAGTATAAATATAAGTTATATTCCATTCTTTATATTAAGCATTACGCAACACATATTTAATATTTCTAGAATAATTTTCTCGCATGTGACAAACATAATTTATGAAGTCCCTAATACCAAGATAAGGGTTATTTACACACAGTATACTTGTATAGTACAAACTACAAGCAGACATCTCAGCTCTGTCTTAGTTTCGTGTCAACAGATCTACGTATCTTGGTAATTTTATTCGTTGAGAAATCTACTCGAAAGATAAAAAGTGTAAATAAAAATGTATGATTTCGACTGAATTGTGAATAGTGTCCTGTGGTTGTATAATCACGTAAAATATCTCAAGTACCTACTATACTGGTATTAAATGAAGTATTGAATAATTTATATAGAAATCTTATCTCAAATTTAAATTGTACGTCATGTGCCTACGTAAGTAAATCATTGGTTATATTAATAAATTGTTACTAAAACCTGCCAACGTAGGTATATATTACATTAATATATTTAACAAAATAGGCAGAATATATATAATAAATGAGGTTCCAGGCAATAGGTTCTATTTAATATCTATATACCTAATGTTCTGAACTTTAAAAACTGGACCGACTTTCTATGAAAAACGTCATATTCATTTCCATTTAGTATGGTATAGTACTACTATAGTAGTATGTAATAGTTATCTCTGAAACACACTCATCTACGATACCAGCACTTGAAAATCTGATTTCAAAAACATTTGAGTCGCAGTTATCTGAAGTCTACTAAGTATGAAAACGAACCGGATTCTTAAATTATATTGTCAGTAGGTAACCTATACATTTGATTACTTATGTGTATGTATATAATAATATACATAGCATATGTTATATACCTACACATAAGTAATCAAATATGTGAACGAGTTCGTACTGTGTGGTCTCTCAGATAATCTCATAGTTAAGCCTTCATGAGCGGCGTCTGTGTTCCCCGCCGCCTGGCTTAACCTTATCGAGCCGGAGAGGTCCTGTCTCATGTAAACATTTCAACTTCATAAAATTACTATAGAACTTTGTCATAAACTACACGTATAGGTCTTCGTTCTATCAAGCTTTTTATTTGATATTAGTCAACATCATAAAACTTTATATTTATTGAAATTTTCTATTACTGCAGGGAAAACGCGCACGAAAGATAAATACAGGGTTGTGTACAGCGATCACCAGCGGCTGGAGTTGGAGAAAGAGTTTCATTACAGCCGATATATCACCATCAGGCGGAAAGCTGAGCTGGCTGTCAGCTTGGGACTCTCTGAGAGACAGGTATTTATTGTACATATATACTAGTATATATTCAGATATACCTAATATGTTGAGTAAACGCATTTTTTATTTTGAGTTGGTTAATTTAATGACATGGAAAGTATTATACATCTTTTAAAAAAATATATATAAAATGTTATTTTCGACATAGTCATTTAATAATTATTATAAATTATAAGTATTAATCGTTGAAAAAAGATAATTTGTGAATTATTTGACATATGATGATGGGTTATTCGTTTGTGTCCAGGTAAAAATATGGTTTCAAAATCGACGCGCCAAGGAACGGAAGCAGGTGAAGAAACGCGAGGAAGTGGTGATGAAGGAGAAAGGTGACCACGCATCCCTCCAGCACGCTCAGTTGCACCATGCAACCATGCTGCACCATCAGCAGATGATGAACGGTATGATGCATCACCATCATTATCATCAAGGCGTGCTGCAGGGTGTGCCCGAGCCTCTGGTGCCAGGAGTCGCCCCGGTACCTCTTCTGTGACCACAACAAGACTTCAGTGCTCCTATACATAGTGACAACCCAGTGATTTAGACTTCTTACCGATGGTAAATGCTTTTGCAATTTCTATTAAAGACTTGTGATATATGTGCAATATTCTTACGAGAATATTTTGGTGCGGTTTTGGTACCTTCATAGTGTAATAAAAGTTAAGAGCAGAACTCCTATAGGAGAACACTCTAGGAGCTTGGCTTTTTTCATTAAAGTCTGTCTAAACTATACGAAGATGTTATTTTACCACTTAATGATAAAAGTCTTGATCTCAGAGTCGTGAACGCAGTCCATTGCCTTGTTAGTGCTATTACTTAAGTTTAAGGTGCCTGTAAGCGGTCATTACGGCCAGCCCGGCTGTCATCGCTGAATAGAATAGTTTTAATTTAAACATTGTCATTTCACATTTGTAAATATAGATTGCTATATTTTTATATTATTATAATACTTAAGCATTTTAAATTTGGTTGTTTTAACAAATTTATTGATGTTTCTCGACGCTCCGATACCAGTTGATGAGATTATTTTAAATCTATTTTTACAGAACTTTTACATTTTTTTTATGTTTTCTAGTTATTTGCTTAATTTTGATCTTCAATGATCTGCAAATTAACATAGAATATTCATAGAACTTTACTTATATATGTTTAAGAATCTCATTTTAAGTTTGTACAATCGTAAAGCGTGACCACTTTTATGGCGCATTTATTAAATCGGTAGCGGCGAGAAATTATTATTTTTTTTACTATGAATGAGATTATTTCTAGTTATAATGATTCTGTAAATAAAATTAGTAAGTAGGTTAAAATAGACATTATCTCAGTTTAAATGACTGTAACACAAAATTAATCACTGACAGACACTTAAGGCTGTATCTTGACTTCCGTTTGAATTCTCCGTTCATTGTTACTATTTGTAACGTTATTTAAGTAATGTAACGTAATCATTTTATGTTATATATTATTTATTTATCAATATTTGTAACTGATTTATTGTTTGTCGTTTTGTTTTGTGATTATGGTGCTAAATGTTTTGTGAATCTGAATTATTTTATTATTTTTACTTTATCAATATGGTGATGATTTCAGAGAAGTAATTCGACTAAGTGCTTGTAATATATGTTTGAATGTCGTAAACACCGTGTTATTATTATAATAGTATTGTACGCACTGTCACGAAACACATTTGATGAAAAAATAAATTCATGTTATTCTATTTATGATTTTTATTTTCTTTTCTAAATCCTTTTATATCATTACATAGTATAAAGCAAAGTCGCTTTTCGCGTCTGTCTCTAAGTCTGTATGTATGCTTAGATCTTTAAAAGTACACAACGGATTTTGATGCAGTTTTTTTAATAGATAGAGTGACTCAAGAGGAAGTTTACATGTATAATAACATGTTTAATATATTCGAAAACCACTAATAATTTCAAGATTTCTAATGCGAAATCGTAAACAGACACATTGTTTTGCGCTTATATTGCAAACGCTGGCTGAACTCTACGAGGTACGAGTAGATTAAAATAATGCACTGAGTATTGTATACCTACCTTAAAAACTTCTACAAGAAAGTCCGCGATGGTATGTTTATCTCTTAGGAATAACCCATAATACCCAATTTTCATTCTTTACTTTTTAAGCGAAATAATGGCTTATTTACGAAGCGATTTTAAGCAGTATAGCATTAATTAAGAACCTTAAATATATTTTGCATTTATTATGGAACAATAGCTCTTCACAGCATGTATTTTAAATGAATATTTTCGAAGGTATTACAGATTTAAAATATAGGGACATCGCGGTACGGTCGGCCGGCGCATTATAGTATGGAACCTTGCAAACCGTTTTTAATAAAACCAGACCTGCAAGTTGATGGTCAAAATAACGTGGATTGTATAACTCATATTTCATAATTCCTCAAGTAACATTCATATTTTGATTATTTTTAATGAAAATCTATAAGTAGGTATATACGGTTAGAAAAGTTATTAAGTAGGTACTCTGTTTAAAAAAATATATTAATGAACGTTTAAGTAAAAAAAAGAGAGATATACAAAAATTACAATATCTCATATTGTATCCTTATTAAAAACTTTAAATATACTTTTGACAGTGAGCGATGTCTGCCGATGCGATGTCGTAATTTTGATTGTATCACTTAAAACAAGTCATACAGAAGCCAATACAAAAGGAAGGGAAGCAAATAAAAAGGGAAAGCGGAATTGTTTCACTACGAATGTAAGGCGTGCGAATGTTAAAAGCTAGTAAATGATATACACAAATTTAGGATTTTTTTATTGATCCGATAGTGAAATATTCTGAAATTATTTCTAAGGAAACGCCGTAATGCCGATAATTTGCTTTATTTTATTTGTAGATCTATATTAAAATAGCATATAACAAAATATACATTTAAAACTTTGACAATGCGGTACTAGTATAAAAATCGGCCAAGTGCGAAGCGGACTCGTTCCGTTCCATTATATTTAAAAAGGGCTAAAAACTTAAGTTTTTGTATACGAGCCCACCATAAAATATTTGTTTAATTTCAATTATTTATTTTTAAAGAGAAATTCTTATTAAATATCTTGTGAATATTCAAGCGTGGACACCCTTGAATATTTAATTTGTTTTGTTTTTAGTTGTTATTTCGGCAATAAAAATACGTCATCTGTGAAAATTTCAATTGTATAGCTATAACGTTCCATAAGATACAGTTTGTAAACATTTAGACCGATAGACGGCGAGATCAACAGTGAAGTCTTAGAAGTTGAATACAAGTTCTTATTAGCTCATCATTAGCTCCGAAAATTTTGTAGAATAGACATCATCTTCAACGTACATACAAGGGACCCAATAAGTACATGGTAATATTATTTTTATGCTATTTAGACGTCTTTTTGTATCGGGGATTTTTTAAACTTTTGTTTTCTGCTTTTAAAATTATTTTATTTTTTCTTCAATTTTGTACTAAATGAACCTACACACTAATTTCACTTGTTTAGGTTTTTACTATTAATATTGTATAAGAACCTTTCACCAGAACCAATAAAAGCTCCATGTCTTGGAGACGACTGCTTCTATATCGACCAATTATAGCTAAGAACCAACTCGACGAACCGAGCTTTTGCTTAAAAAAAACCGCAATCAAATTCCGACCTCGCGTTTGGTTGCTACGTTGCCACAGACAGATACACAGGTCAAACTTAAAACACCCCTCTTTTGGATCGGGAGTTAAAAAGATAAATAAGTATTATATGAGCTCAAGTCTTTATAATATTTAATATAGCTTTATATTTTTCAAGTAGGTCTTTCCTTAATATAGTTGATAAATTTAGAACTTTTTTTTATAATTCTTATTCACAATTTTACACATTTTATTTTTTTTGAATCGCAGAGGAGAGTTAAATGGTCACATCTATTACTTTATTCTATGTTTTTTTAAAAAAACTTTTTTATATACTTTTTTTTTTTAATATTTAGACTATTCTGTACAAACAAAAAATCAAAGAGTATTTAAGTGCAATATTTAGATTTATTTTCTGTGTCAGTGTGTGCATTGTGTCAGACGTCAATCAGTAGGAAGTAAGGCGCGAAGGAATGCCGCTAAATGTTGTGTAAACCGATGCTTATTGACGGTATTTTGAAGTCTGCTTCAAAGCCTCCGCCGCCGCCTACCAGCTTCTATATCTATAACTATCTTACATCTAAGGAAATTTGCACATGCTGGCTGCCTGTGGACAATATTAACACAATATCTAGTTATAGATAGAATAGTTTAGTACTTACACTTTAGCTAATAATAAAAATGTCCCTGCTTCCTTGTTACTTCAAAACATTACGTTATAACATTACATTAAGGGAGGTGAAACCAATAGATATACGATGTTGTTCAAGGAATATGTAGATTAAGATTAAACTTTTTATGCTAAATAAAAGACCCATTTATGTAGTTTAGTGAAAGTCCATATTTTGATTATTTCATCTCTACTTTTATGTAGGACAACTGTTTTATAATATTGGCCTTGTATGGAGCCCTGTTCTTTTTTCGCCGCTTGGAAGAGGTTACCTAATAAAAGTTAAGTTTAATAAATAGTAATTACATCTAGAATAAAAAGAAGTAAAAAGAAGTAATTAATGTGTTACACAATTAAATAAACTTTTTGTTATTTATACAGTAAATAAACTAATAACTATTGTTTATCCGTAACAGTGGCCTTCTATGGTCTACCCACCTTACCTAATATTCGTTACATTACGATGCTTCTATAAATCGAAGATTTGTTGGGCTTTTATTATTTTTATTTGTAGCTTTAATTTTGAGTTGGGAATTTCTTTACAGAAAGGGCCTATTTTGCTAAGTATAATATCAAAATAGGCCACCAGACACTTCCGATTTATGATAATAAATGATCTCAGGTGTTGATTAAAAATTATATAAATAAATAAATCAATATTAATTCTATGTAAGTCTTGAATTAAAAGTTAATATATTTATATATTATAATTAATAAAGACATTCCTGAACCAAATCCCTGTGTCTATGTAAGTCTCAGTTGCATTAGGTAATTAATAATTATCAACAACAGTACCTATATTTGTTTCGACATTGCTTACTGAATTAATAAATCAAAAACATTTATTGTTGTTGTTGTCTTATAACTCAATGTTATTATCATATTTTTTTGTATGTTTTAACATTTACCCACGGACGCGTCGCCTATAATATGAACATTGCGTGTTCACTATTAAAATATCGTTCTCAACACTGAAAGTTGAGATTTTTAACATATTAAAAAAAAAGTTTATTACTAGGAAACTTAAAAACTATGTTAGTGAGTCCTTTTGCACAGTTATAGATTTTTAATTTTAATTATTTATTGTTTTTTAAATAACAATTATACGCCTGATTAATATTAGATCATTATAATCATTTTTTTTTTACATACATGGATACCTATAACTTTTGGTAACCTTTTTTATTTGTAATAACGTTTTCCTACCAAAAGAAATGTTATTTGATTTTATAATTGATGTGATTGTGATGGGACCACCGTGGCGTCCTAACAATTGTATGGAGCCACCAAATTACAAGTTGACTTTATTTTGTCTTAGAGGTCGTTAACACCCACAGCCTAACTACGAGTGACAATAGCCTGCCGACTATAACCCTTCACCTAATTAAATCAAGAGAGGACTCATTACAGATGTAAACACTACTAAGATATGCGCCGGATATTTATTCAAAGACACATTGAAGCATACAACAGGATTCTATATAAAATGACTCACGTCTATCGCATTTCCAGAATTTGGTTAGTGGCTACTGTTCAAGAATTTACTGCTTTATTACCTGATTCATTTTAATGTTTACTAATGTATTATATAATAAAGTTACAAAATATACTTTTATGCATTGAATGTTAACTTTAATGCAAGCTTAGACTAGGTACCTATTTACAATCACAATTTAATTATTTTTTTTTAAACTTGGCAAAAAAATACCAAAATAGTCATGTCACCTAGTCGAGAAAATTGTTCTAAACGAAAAATGTTTTAGTTTATATTCATAGGGAAGATTATTGTTTCGTAGGGAAAATTGTATATATAGGTACCTACTTATTAAAAAAACAGAGAACGGATGACTCACAAGATCCTGCAGCACTATACTATAGGTAGGGTAAATAGAGGCATTGGTTCTCACCGGGTAATGCCGCTTACCTCAATAACTATAAATACAAACAAGAGAATCGTACTACCTTACCTTAGGCGGAGGTCAAGGTGTGTTTTGTAAGCAGTGACATGTCAACTAAGTTAGTTCGCGACATAAGTTGGTGAAGGGTGTTTCATTGTTTTCGGCTGCGCTGATGTAATTTTTGCCTTGGTGCTCATGGAGATTTAGAATTTGATTTTAGAAGCTCAAGAATTTTAGTAGGCTTATTTATTGTTGGTATTGCTTTTATACCTATTTAAACATTTTATTTAATGATAACGTAAACGGGTTTTGCAAATTATGTCCTTGGGTTTTCAAATTTTAAATCGAACTAAAAAATATCTATATTTGATTGTATGGCGATTTATTAATGTGTTACTTTGTTATTTTATCTTAAAGACATGCCATTTACTACTTTCTCTAAAATAACTCTAAATGATGTAATATGTTTCTTCAATACACCATATCACCATATGCCAGTTGCATATATGAACAAGAGAGAAGCTGGATTTCGAATCATTCATATGAACCTTTGGACCTAAATGTTTTCACTGATCAAAACATTCTATCTTCAATGGTTCAAGGGACAGACCAACTGCAAAGACTTGTGATGATGCGTCTGTAATTTGTGACTTGTCTGCAATTTTAGATTATACATTTTCTCTACCATCCATCTAGTGAATATCAATGCTCCGAATTTGAATTCTAATTAATCTATAAGGACTTTAACTTGATTTGACTTTACCAAGACTTTGTCAACGAACGAATAACTTCTTCAGAGACTGAAGATGCAGAAAATCTAAACATTGCCAATGATGACAGTGATGACAAAATGGAGTGTGGTAATGAAATTTATAAAAGAATGCCAAATATAAAGCAGAAGAGTTGTGGTATTTCTGTAGCAGGTGCGGCATGCAGTCTTATGCTTAATGTTCGGGATGAGATTCAGACGGAAAAAATATTATAGAGTAACTACAGTAAAAAATACAACGTTTTTTCCTTAAGTGAACGCCGTTCCCCTTCTTCCCCTACTAGTACAAGTCAAAATAGATTTTCTTATAATTAAGTTTTATACCCTCCTATAATAATGTTATAAGGTTATGTCTTGAATTAAAAGTAATCATCTCTATTAACAATTTATTTAACACATACCAGTTTTCATAAACTATTTTAATTGAATCCAAAAAAGACACATTTTCCTGAAATGATTGTACGAGGCTGGTGTTATCGCGTGCATTATATTTTCTAGATGGTTTTAATCCTTACGATTTGATATCTTGATAAAGTACGGATTATCGGCGAACATAAAAGCGGTTAAATGAATTTTTAATCCCTCTTACCCTTCGTGGCAGCGTATCTTTGCTGCGTCGTCATAAGATACGAGCGACACAAACACCTGACTTGTCGTAAAATCAAGAAAATCCCAAATTATGTTAAATTTATATGACATTTAGATAACGAATAACCTATCTTGATGCTAGAGATGATTGTTTTTGTAATTGTGAATGATTGCTTCTAGCTGCTAACATATTAACGTAATGTAATGTAGGTAGGTAAGCTACTTATAATTATAATATATAGACTATTATTTTCGATGTAGGTACCTATATTTATTTTATTGTTCCGTTGTTTTAAAAAATATTTCAATAATTACACATTAATTTTAATATAACATAAAGTTTGCATTTTTAAACATATACATATTATCAATTTTGTAATCTAGCTTCTAATCCCTTTTCCGTTGATATGACTAAACCGAGTTGAAATGCTTATAAGACATTGTTTTATCTTTTTTTTTTTTTTTTTTTTTTTTTTTGTAATGACTATGCTGTTAGCCAAGTGGCTATTACAGCGTCACCGGGGGAGTGGGCGAGTACTGAGACCCGCCCTTGAATTGTTTTATCTAAATGTTAAGTTAATACGTGTAGACGTGACATTAGTTAAGACTAAAATAGTCGTGATATGTTTTATATATATCATGAGAGTAACAAACTTTTTTTTCCCAGCCTCTTTGGTGGCTTATATTGAAAATTCTTAGATATTTGATTATTGTTTTATTTGCGAAATTGTCTATCAATATTTTTAGTTTCTAATCTCCCAATACCTAATATTAATAAATATATATATATATATATATATATATATATATATATATAAGTACTAGCTGTTGCCTGCGACTCCATCCACGTTTTTTTCTGACAAACAATGTTTTTATCTTTAATTTTTTTTTAACTTTCCGCTAAAACATATTATTTTTTTATTATAAAAAGTATTCTATGTTACTTCTAATACCTCTAAAAGTATGTGTACAAAGTTTCATAATGATGATAATAAATAAATATACAATTCCAAACTTCTTTTTCACGGGTGCCTTTTATTCGTAAAATGCTCCTGTTGGTGAAAGTTTAATTATAATACAAAAAATCTAATAAACAACGAGCGATGTTAAATATCTATAATTTCATGTTCATCCCCTATTTCCTGCTCATATTGATTTGTTTCAGAATATGTTCCCTTTCTAGTTTCGAATAGAATTGTATTGTTATATATAATTAAACTATACGTAGATATCTAATAGGTCTATCTAAGTCAAATCGAAGATGAGATTTCGGTTCGCAGTGAAGCTAAATATCGGAGACAGAGAATGCTATAAACAACTGTTATGTTTTATTTCATTCACCAAATATTAAGAAATATATAAACCTACACATAAAAGTCTGTAATATATTCATTCTCAGTAATAGTTACCTTTTAAATGTTGGCTAGTTGTCATTGAATATTTAATTTAAGGAATTTGATTGATAATATGGTTCGATGAAGAAAAACAAAAATCTTTCAATTTGGCTAAATTTAAACATTTATAGGTATTCACTATTGTATATTTTAATTGAGTCCTTATGATGGTTAAGAGGGAACGCGTTGCCTATGATGATATATGTTGATATATGTTGATATATCCACACATTATATTGAGTATTTCTAGGAGGGAAGAGAAGGAAAGGAAGGAGATGGGTTTGTTATAATAGTCAAATAATAGTTATAGAGAGAACATGGCACCTCCACGATGGAGTAGACCTTATAGCAGTTTTTAGTTACAGTTATTATACAAGGTTTTTTGTAATTAATTAGCCACCTCTTGCAGGCAGTCTCTGTACATCAATCCCAACAACATTTTTTCTACGACTTTTTACAAATCTTCATGAACAACACAAAAAAACGTTACAAAACAATTTTTCCTGACTCTGTTACATACTACTCTGTATTTCGTAAGAAGATATATAAGATCAATGCCCAGCGCTATACGTAAGCTCAGAGTTAATGCTTGTTAAGATGCTTGAAATAATTTTTGTATGGGTAAAGTAAAATTTTTAAAACTATTAATTTTAAATACTCGTAGAAAAAAAAATTGTTGGGAGTGGTGTAGAGAGGCTGCAAGAGGTGGCCAATTAATTACAAATAGCCTGTATATATTTTTGATGAGTATTTTTTTATCTACACATACAGAAAGGTTTCGCCGGTTTGACTGATCTGTAATAGTCTGCACAGTCTAGGTTTTTGTGTTCTAGGAACTTATATTGAACCTGAAACGTAGGTTTCGGCTATGATATAGACACTCATGAAAACAGAAGCAGCAAAGGAGCGACTGCGGTAGTAATGTATAAAATAGAGACATTGAAATTAATTATATTTAATGTTACCTACATATAATGGAGGGTACTTTTCATTTAAAAGGTCTAAAATCTAAAATCATTCTATCTCCATGTCAGTTCTGAGTCTATAACAAACTTTATTCTACAGAAACTATTTTCTTTATAAAACATTATATTGTGTCATCTGTCCAGTATTGTACTGAACCGCAATGTACCATATCTAATATGGTGTTGTCTGTCTGACGTTGCGCTGTCGACTAAAAACACTATAGAAAGATTCTTGATTATTCTCTATTGTATCATTTGATGTTGTTTATTTGAATTAATTAAATTTATATTTAAATGCACATGAAGAATATGCATATAGATGCATATAAATGCATATAAGTGAACATATACGTTATCACTAATCTAAATTCATTTTATTATTTGATACAAAAACTTCCGTTTAAAAATAGTGAGTTTAATAACTTACCCTTAGGATTTATCTTGTAAGTTCGACATGGATAACGGAAATAGTTTTTCTATTTGGTGGATACAGCTTTGAAGAAAGTGTTAGAGCTTTGTGGCATTTTGAATCAATAACTTCAGGTCTGCATACTGCGACCACTGAATATATTTCATTATTTATGCATGAAACAAAAAAGACTTACAAGTTATTTATTTATATATATCACAGAGGTCTCAACACACTGCTATGTATGTGTGCATAGCCACTGCTAAAAAACAGGAAATAGTTGGCTGCAGACGACTAGCATGACTCACTCACACACTCAATCGTTTTCTTAGTTTAACGATATTTGACTTTGCTTGTGTTGTTTTAAATCATAGATGTGTGTCATTGTCATTCAATATAAGCCATGTACCTACGTCTGAGAGGACTAAAAGTATGTATTTGTATTTTATGTAGTACCTTCCTGCCTACTCATGTATACCTACACTTACTACTACTACTTACCATTTTTATTTTGTAAATAGATCCAATATATAGAGCCATTTCTATAATTTGTTGTTACAATAAAGTCTTACCCAATTATGTGATACTCAGGCATATATTTGAAGAATTGACAATTACGTACTACGTATGTAGTATGTAAGGGATTGGGTATGAACATGAACCAAATGGCTGTAAAACGACTCAAACCAGTGAACTGCACTAGTCAACGACAAAATTCGGCACACGATTTCGAAATCACAATGACTTTGACTGGACACACTCTCCGTCAGTTAACGTACTTGACAGAACTTGTTGCAACTGATTTTCATCTGAGAAGGTGAAAATAATCTTTATGTAGTTTATCGATATTCGTACCTTTCTTACATTAAAAAAGCAAATGTAATACTCTATAATATTATAACTAATACTTATACTTATCATTTTAAGCTTTTAACTAATAGATTTTCTTGTAGGAATATAAACTAAACCAGGCCTTCGTCAAATGTATTTCTTAGATAGGTACTCAATTTTTCCCAAACAGATGAATCTTTTATATCAAACAACTTGGTAAGAGATATGATCTATTTACAAAAAAAAATCTTCTTTTTGTTAAAAATATTTTTTTGAGAAGTTTACAATGTCAATAAAGTAATACTTATTACTACTACTAACTACGAACTTAATTACTGATTTAAAGGACATCTAAGTTGGAAAAAAATATTTATATAATGACTCAAATATGATAAAGATCATATCAATAGCATGTCATTTAACAATATTTTATTATATTTCTATAAGAAAATCAAATAAGTAATCAATACACCAGTAATGGATTTAGGTTTGAGGACGCCCTAGGCCCGAGACGATATGGCGCCCTTTATCTTTTTTAACAGTATATATATATATATATATATACAATATATATATATGACTAATTATTTTAACAAAGAAATTCTACCCTCAAAATGGATGGATGGATGGCTATGTTTCGATAGTAAGAGCGCAATAAAATAAACTTTGAAATTTGGTCTTGCAGTTTACAGAAAACCCAATCGATTTTAAATTTTAGTCATCTTAAAAATTTTGGCGCCCCTCAAAATTTGCCGCCCTAGGCCCGGGCCTCACGGGCCTAAACCTAAATCCGCTACTGCCAACCAGGTTTTCGATTAAAGAAAACCGCAATCAAATCCGTCCACGCATTTGGCTATGAGAATGCCACAGATAGACACACAGACACACAGATCGACAGGTCAAACTTATAACACACCTCATTTTGAGTCGGGGGTTAAAAAGAAGTAAACCCAAATCGCCATTTTGTATTAAAATGAAACATCGTATACCTAAAACTGTTTGTGTCACACGATTTAACATATAAATAGTTATGTAAACTTATTCACATAAGAAACATAATATGTTTATATATCTATTGGAAATATTCACGGTCCGAAGTGATGGGTGGGAGCACTGATAATTTGGTTTTTAAATATCGAAGGCAGAGGCAGGTACATTAGACATGTTGTGTTGTGATTTGACGTGAGACAAGATTTATGCTCATAACACATATACCTAATTAATGCCTATTTAAAGAATGTCAAAGGCTATCGATATATTAAGTAATAGATATTCATATTTATGAAATATCATATATTTATGTATTGATGATATTTTATTAAGTTGGTATAATATATTTATTTCCAAGGACAAACCCTATAAAATAACAATAGAAGAAACATGTGTTTTATTTCGTGGTCCAGACAAACCTACATATTGTGAACCCTAATACACTAATTTGAATGTTGTCGGTACTTCAATATAATTTGAATAATCATAGAAGCCGAACTTATTTCAACGGTATTCTACGTATTGTCTTTCCTTTGTTTAGTTTAAAGTAATATTTAGAACAAAAGTGTTTATTTCAGGCGGCATGGAACCTTGTGTTGTTGAGATCGTTAGCACGTGATTATTTGCGAAAAGTTGAAAAAAGTCGGAAGAAATCAAAGCTTTATTTCTGAAAAGACATGCAAGTCAAAATATGTACAGCCCCTTACCACGATGGAGTAAACAATAAAAAATGGATATCTTATTTAAGCCTTAACAATAAGCGGTGCATTTCGTGCCAGGGTGCCTCCTACAATAGTTACTTTTATGGTATCATAAACCCAGCGTCTTTGTCCACGACTCGGTCAATAAACGTGGCTCGAAATTGCTCTCTCATCGAAATACAAACTGATCCCCTGAAACGATTCCTACACTATGTTTATGAATTGTATGATAATTTAATTTTTGGTAATGGTTAACCAGATATTCTTATTGTTCAAATATATTTATCTACTATCAATCCACAAAACTACAGATATTTGAGTGTATTATTAGAAAAAAAATATATAATAGAATTGATGTAAAGCTTAACTTTACAAAATATCCAAACTCATAGTATTTTTTTTAATATGTAAGGTATACATTGCATTGCACTCTTGAAACGTGATAATTGGATGTCAGTGCGGTACAATTTTTTTTATAAAGTTAGTGAAATAGTATTATTTATTGGTATAGACCTACACACTTACATTTATTATATAGGTCTAGTATTATATATTAGACAGTGCTATATAATGAAGTCCTACAATATTTCAAGTTACAAAGTGGTGAAGAAGTTCAAGAAGGAATTCCCTGGTAGTAAAAGTAAGAGGAATCGTTGTCTGGAAATACAAAAACAAAGTTGTAAAATATTTGTGAAGATGCCGAAACCGTTGTAGGCAAATCTTTTATCAGCTTTAACAAAATTTAAAAGCTAATTGAATAACAATAGATGAGTAAGGTAAGTCTTATTATGTTTTAGGAGATAAAACTTATTTATAAATTTAAACATAAAATATACCAGATTAAACGGTAGATACCTAGGTACTTAATGTTTTTGATTTCTTCAAGAAAATATAGTTTATTGATTTTTTTTTGATTAAATTCAATATTATTTGAAGCTGTACATTGTGTCTGGTTTTATCTTTGGTTACGATAAAAGATTTATATTCAGTAAATAATAATTGTTTTTTATTAATGTAGAGATAGGGTTTAAGAAAAAAATACCCTACAAACCAAAAATACACCTCGTACTTTAAACACTAATTTGGTTTTAAAATAAGATTTCTTTGAGTGCCTTAATATCCAACTTTTAATTTTAATTAAAAAGTGTACTTGCGTATTAATCCATACGAATGGTTTTCCCTAAATACTTGTTTAATATGTAGGGACTAGAAATATTATTTTTCTAATTATACACCATTGTTGACAAAAACGTTGCGTGTTCAATAAATACGAATAGCGGGCTCTTTAATTGTCTATGAAAGTGTGATTCTATTGTTATTATAAACCGGTATGATTCAATTACTTCATACGTGACAAATGGCGTATAAACGACCTTACACTTGACCGAGCATAAAGGTAAATACGATAATAAAATATCTTAGAACATTATTGTTGTTTGTTTTCAAATATTATGCGTGACGTACGTACGAAGTGTTTATTGCTAATAATTCGGCTTAAAGAAATGAGGTTTGTTTACTTCCAAACTGTTTGTCAAATACTTATTCCGAATTATGACATTTCTACTACTAGAGGAGTGAGACTATATCTTCTTTAGTCTACATAGATATATTTAGGTAGTCATTAAACTACCCATCTAGTTTTAATTATTGATAGACAAGTAGAGTTTAGATAAAGAGTAAAGGAATATTATATTCTATAAGTACGTAATTATATTCCTAGGTTACTACTTTTACCTTACTGTATTTTTTATTCCCGAGGAGTATTTATTGGCTGCGCAAGGAAAGGCACGAATTAAATTTTAATATGAGCAGCGATTAAGTGCCATAAAGAGTTGTAAATGTTTAGTTAGTTGGTTCCCTTACGGTAGGTAATTTGCGAGAACTGGTATACGTTTGTTTATTGAATATATATTATATTACTCTTTATATATGTCTTTATAATTCCGTGAACATCTACATTCTTTTACATATTCGTTTCGTTTAATTAAGTTTTCAATTATTATCTCTGTTTTGGAGAGACACATAAACATATAAACCAACGATTTATATTTTTGAATGTTAAATCAATAACTTATAAGTGATATTAGCATTTGTAGTATGTACGAATTAGCGTCTCTAAAAACCTTCACATTCTTTTTTAAGAATTTCAACATTTATTACAAAAAAGGAACTATTTTTACAATTATTAAAAAATAGTTTAAACTTATAATTACAACAAATAATTTCCTATATATACTATAAAAAAAATACATAATTAACGATCTTAGAAAGTTTACTTTTTCTATTAGGTCAGGTAGGGGGGCGAACGCCGGAAACCTTCTCGTGGTGCTCCCTGGGCAACATCGGTTAATGAGAACCTTCGGGTTCTCCCGTTGGCTAATACCCAGCGCGGTGGGGGTCGGTCATGGGGGCTCGCGTCCGGTTCATGGCTGGCCACGACAGGTAACCTTTCGGGATGGCCTGGAAAATTGACTTGGGCGTCAAGGGTGGGAGGGCGCAGGCCCTCTTTGATGGGGTCGGCTGCAGAATCACTCCTGGTACTTCTCTGATAGCAGAATGGACTGTGGAGTGGTTCCGTGGCTGTTTGGGGGTGCGCGGCGGTCGGCGCGGCGGTCGCTGGATCGTATGGAGAGTCTGCTCTTCTAGGAAGCCTGACGGGTGGTCTCCTCCCAGGGAGACTATCGCGGTGAAGCTGGACAAGGTCGATGACGGTCGAGTCGGGTTTTACACCTGATTCCCTGAGACCGAGTCCGGCCAGAAGGTGGTCCCGGATCCCTTCAGAGGCAGCAGGCTTGGGTGGAGGGAAGAGGATCCCTCCACAATCTTTTAAGCCTGCGAAAAAGAGATGGGTGCTCATTGTTACGGGGTGCCTTCTCCGTGGGACACGCCGGGGCATCGCGGTGAGTGTGAAAGCGATCCCGTGGTGTCCCATTATGACGGTGGCGGCAATCGTCAGGTTTAGTGAGTAGGAGTCTCACATAACCACCTCCATCATCCCCTGGGTGGAGGTGTGTATCCATGAGGATTCCTTAAATATCTAATATAATTTACTAGATATACGCTGAATAGTGGTTTACGAATACTATTCGGTTTAACTTTTACCGAACCAGATATTCAGCCTAATTATTCGGTTTACCATTTCAGTCTTTGTTTTTCAAAAACAGATTCTAACAAGTATGCTACATGTGGTTTCTGGCTAGATGAATAAATATAGGGTTTTCTAAGGTTTTCACGAGTACTACACATTGAAATAAAACTATTTTTACGGATTTAACTCGCGTATATTAAATTAAATTTTAAGAGATGGAGGTGTCTGTGTCTTTCCATCTCGTCTTACCGTGAACACGATTGCTGCAAAGCATTCGAAACGTCGGGTTAGATTTAAAATGTAAATTTAAAATTTAATTTAATATACGCGAGTTAAATCCGTAAAAATAGTTTTATTTAGATGAATAAATATGTTGATTTGTGGTTGATTTAGTATAGTCAAATGTTGACTATACTAAATATCTACAAATTGTAGTCTAGGAATATTAAAATACATATGTTTAATTGAATTTTTTCGAAATAAATGGTGATTTAAACTTTAAAGCTTAATTGATTTATATTAGTTTTATTTATCACATTATATGTAGAATTTCTGACATTTAATATGACATAAATCTTAGTTTTGTCTTTCAGTATACTGTGTCGTGTAGCCAAGAAAATATACTTAATAATTAAAATATACTTACATACTTACATTTAAAATATTCTTACATTTGACATTTTTTAAATAATTTATTTTGTTATATTATTTCTTTACAATAAATTTACCGATATCTTAATATCTAATTAACACATACATATCAGATTAAATAACTTTTATTTGCTATCACATGTGATATATAGCGGGCATTATTAGCGGGCGCACAATCAAACGACGTGATAGCGGATTTGGCGGCACGTTTCATGTTCCTTTGTCCATTGTAATACGCCGCCCGCGTGCTTTCAAAGCGTGGATATGAACCTGGCTCCGCCCACGTTATCTGAACATAACCTCATGTTAGTACACTTTAATATATAATCCCAATTTAATATATAAGCAATATTTATAACATTTATTTATTAAATTAAATAAAAAAAATATACTACCCACGCTTTTTAAATTCTTATTTTGCATAAGTTTTAAGCACGGATTTTTAAAGTTATTTCATCGTACGTATTTTTAATATCTATTTGATTTACAAACAATTGTCACTAAAACAAGCAAATATAGCAGGCAGTTTTATTATTAGGTAGTAATGTCAATCAAAACGTAGTCAAATTTAATAAATACCTAGTTTACTACTATACAATTAGCAATACCGTATTAACGACTATTCCGAGACATAAATCCAAATAAAACGATTAATGTCAAGGTGAATCTCAGTTTACCTTCAACTAGGCAATTAAGTACAATATCGAGTCGCTAAATTCGTATAAAACTTATAAAAGCTGGTTATTCATCAATTTCACGGCAATCAAGTTGAAGACGTCAAATGACGATGAAGAAACAATCGTAGCGTAGTACTAATAGTAGCGGTTCATAAAACAAGGTGACGCCGTTTTGTTTCAAGCACCATTTTTATTGTGTACTATATACATTTATGGAATCATCATCGAGTTGTATAGACTCTCTTCGTTCACAGCGGGTCCATTATCATTACGGATTGTATTTAGATAAAAGTTTATAAAACCTTGTTTGTGTTGCATTTCAAGTTCATGAGCAATTGTCATGATGTTAGCTATGAATTTTAAATTGGTTGACCAATTCATTTTACGTTTAAACGTTATTTTTCCTTGCTTGTAAAAGTGATGACTCTTCTGATCTGGTTGATCCTTGTGCAGTTTCCTATTACGCATGTTATAGAATAAAAATGTAAGAATTCTCTCTTGCTCAAAAATTACGTTTCATTAATGTGCCTAAATAAAAAAAGCAAGTGTAGTATATATAATAAATAACCTTTAACACTATCTATGAATAATTGTTTAAAACTTGGGTATGTCTGTCAAACCCTTGATATATATACCTACTTTTAAAAAATACTACTACTAATTAAAAATGTAAATATTTTAGTGTAATAAAACTTCCTAACACCCGGCATAAATAAATAGGAGGCATGTGAATGCTATATAAGAAGCAGCGACCGAGGGCTCGTTATTTTCTGGTCAATTGCCGCTTTACTGCGCCCGCGCATCCTCGCTTCCAATTACAGCCCAGCCGCCAACGTTATATAACGTTTCTATCAAGATACGTAATAAATGAAGAATGTTTTAAGCTAATTTTGTCCTTATTGCCCTTGTTGTTAAGTTTTCAAATCATTTCCTGCAATTCATGTCAATACGCCACAGTATCAATTTAAATGCAAATTATACTTAGGCAAGATGTGTTTGTTGTCTGTCGTATTTTTTTATCCTTATATCGGGTCGGTTACTTGGAAATGCATTCAAAGAAATCGGACTTGGTTTCGTGATGTTTAATAGGCTTAGATTAGAATTTAAAAGCCGTACCGGGCGCTCGTAATTAGTGCTTTAAACTTTAAATTGCTGCCAGGATCCACGTTTATATGAGAAGAGACAAAGCTTTAAATAATATTATCTTTTAAATTCTCTGTCCTTGATGACGATACCGTCAATTATATTTCACAAACGTACCTATATTGAATAGTTTGATTTGTCCTGATATGTTTAGTTAACAACTTGTATTAGTTAATATTATAGTAACGCAATATTAAAATTGTTACTCGGACCTACTTCATTACTTCAAAAGGCGCTACTAAAAGCTATAATCTTATAACTGCAATGTAAGTCTCATAAAAACAAGACGTACGTAGTCGTTGGTTTTCAGCTGATAGGCAATAATTTATTTAGAGTTAATGGTGATTTCAAAATGACACGGCAAATTGCTTTTTTTTAATTGTTTCAGAAGGTTAAGGAGAAATTTGTACATACATAATAAAGGGAAACCGTTATAAATGTCATTGTTTTAGTCAATATATTTTATTATAGGGATATAAACAATAAGTTTTGCAATAGCCATTAGGCAGAAGCACCGACAAAAGGCTTCACTGCTTTGAAGTTGCCGATGATTGCATCCGCTTTCTCTTCGTAGATTTTACCGGATATGACGTGGCCTTGCAGAGCTCTTCACAATTATGTGATAAATTCCATCTTACGGGTAAAAAAATATATCCAGCTGTTTTCGTAACTCTTCAAGAGGCGAGAGATGATTCAGACATTCATAAATATTAAAGAGAAAAGTTAAATTAAACTTAAAAGATACGGTATAAACCTTAAAAAAAACACAAAAAGCATTAAAAAAATATTGGTGATAGCAATTTAGGTATAATACGAACCTATTTATTTATCTACTTGCTAATTAACTATAAAAACTCCTCATTATATAATATTCAGCAGACTGCCGTTTGCATAGAGCTAAATATATTTTACTACCAGACCTCTATCCAACAAAACATTAATGCGGCTTTAATAGCGATGCATTTCTAGATTTATTTTCCGACCAAAGGAGGGAAAAGTTAAAAGTGGGGACGAAGGGCGGAGAGCGGGTTCGTAGTCGGCCAATAAAGGCGCGCAGTAAATCCACGTAATTTAGAGCGGTCGTAAATTAAAGTTCCGCTATAAACGTGGCCGGGCCGCGTACCTGCCACTCCCGCGCCGCCGCCGCGTAGCCGCCGCAGTCAAGTCACGCCATCCTACATAAATCAACCGTCGCCTTCTACCAGCATGACCTGTCTTCTACGTTTGTTTATAGTTTAAGGAAATTTACTTAAACATTCTGCTTTCATTAATCGATAATACTTTTATGTACTTGACTGTTTTGGAGGTATACTATTACAGTACTACCTTCATAACTTAAAAAGCTCTGTAACTTCAAAAATAATCTGTTCCCTTCACTTTTAGACCCAAAATCCTCGATAACTCAAATAAAAAATTTCAGTGTTGACTTAAAATGTTGGGACTTAAATGTTTGGATGCGCTCTATATACCTACTTAAATCTGCCTATTCTAGTAATTTTAAAGTACGGATTTAATTTATTTATAAGAAATAATAGAAGAACACTGCTTGTGCTATAATTTTCGGTATTTTATTTTGAACATAAAAAAACAAGTATCGGGAGAAAGTCTACTATATAAAAGACAAAAGATTGCTAAATTTTATATTTTAGAACAATGTTTGTTTACATTGTTCAAATCTATTTATCTCAATCAAACGCTATTATGACTTTAACATCCTTTATCGAGAAATGTAGCCACATAAAAGATGGTGTGTCCACCTCTCTATTTACTATTATGAATCGAATCTATATAGAAACTGTAAACTCTTTAAAAATAAGTAAAATCTCAGTTATTTTTCTGTACCTGTACCTTAATGAAATTGAAATTGTTATTTTATATGTGTGTGATGTGTTATTTACCACTTCTTTTAGCGCATACGGGTATAAGCATATATTAGGTTCAGCAAATCGCTAAGTATTAACTCAGATCGCCCGCTCTCCGCCCCGCTCTACCACTCCAGCTCTTGAGGAGTTGAAAACTCGATAACTTAAAATATTTTATAGTTGGGTTTTAACTTATCGAGGGTCTACTATATTTTATTTGGGCATGAGAATATAAAAAAAAAATAGTGTCGCTAAATTTGAATTTGTTTAAATATAATTATATTTCTTTACGTACAATAAATCGATTCAATCATATTTCGTATCAATTTACCCGGTGAAATAAGTATAGGTTAATATTAAGTTTTCTAGAGAAAACCTAAATGTAGAGCTTGCTTATAAGAAACATTAAGCTTGTAGTTAGAGGTAATAAATCAATAAAATACCACATCAAAAGATTAAGATAGTATTTAGATTATAGAATCGCTGTTATCAAAAAGTTTATTTGTTTTTAAATTAAAGTACTTTATCTTCTTTGACATTGCTTATAAAGATAGCTTGCTGGCATTGTTTAAGAAATAGTTATAATAAATAAATTCCAAAGACGTCTAGTGCGCCAGTTTTTATTAAAAAAAAATATTACAATCATAATATAAAATTAGAAACATAAATCATATTATAACTATAATAATGATTGTAAACAATATATCCATTCGTTCACTGTCGAATGTCGCAAGTAGGTAAATTATAGATATTTTTATTGCTAGTTACGCTGGCTTTATACTTGTATAAAAACATATAAAATTAATGTTCGCGTAAGTATGTAGGCTGCTCAAATATCATTTTCGCTACGAATATATCAAATACAATAATCAGACTAGCAGGATATGAAATAGAAGCTCTATGAAAATTGCTGCGTTTTAAGAGATACATACAAGAGTGTATATTCAATCGATATTTGTAATAAGTGACAGAGATTTAGTTTAAGCTCCGCCAAGTTGAGCTTTAATTCAAGAAAATGACTACAACTAAGTAAAATTCTACACGGATGGTTTTGAAACATATAGGTACATACCGTTGTATTCATTATGAGCGTATGTTTTTCTGAAGACTCATTACACTAACATTCATTATTTTTTTTTTTGGTTTTTATATTTATATCTTTATAAATAAATTATGAATCCATTATATTGCTTTACATAGCAAACAATACTACTAATACACGCACACCCACGAATTTATTGTCTTGGCACACTCTGATTACTTGATTAATGTTAAATATTTTTTTTTATATATATGATATGATATGATATTCTTTATTGTACAAATACATAAAAAAAACGTGAAGAAAAAGATAAACACAAATAAAAACAAAAAGCAAAAGTACATTAGGCTGTCTTATTGCTAAGGAGCAATTTCTTACAGTACAAGTAGTATTAACGTGGAATAAGTTTTTAAAGAAATAATGAATATTCATACATAAATAACAATATATTCTTATTTAATAGGAACTTTTTTACTATCTAGGAACCTAGCTTTTGCCTGCGGCTACGTAAAATATAGAATCAAGAATGTTCTTTGCAGAGGGGTGGCCATTAAATACTGATAAAATATACCTACCTAAATTGATTTGGTAAATGGGCAGTGTTCCTTATAAAATTTTACAATCAAATTCAAATAAATATTTTCATTTGATGACTCATAAGATATATTATACTTAAGTAAATTGTCAGAGGTGATGGCCGAGGAGGTATGTGGGACTATGCCCCGCAGCATGGAGGACACTGCTTAAAGCTACCCACTAAAAAACTAACGGTTTACCTCATCGCCTTAGTAGAACGCCCCGGCAAGCACTATAATACCTAGGTCATGTGATGTCATTACTAGGCTATCATGATTAATAGGAATGCTCAGAGGTTGGTAATGAAGTGATCGCCGCCAGGTAACTTGCGCCTTAAGTATAGCTTTATAGTATTTTTATATAACTTAAAAATATCATAAGGCAATCCCGCTGAGTCTCTGATGTCAGCACCTTTTAGGTCAGTTGCAAGTAATCTATTTTTTTTTTAATTTTACCCTTAATATACATATTTTGTTCGGTTTGAAGCTGCAATATTAAAACTGCTCCTACTAAACTATTTCACTATTACCATCATACGCATCCACAAATCGAAACTAGACTCACCTATTGTAAATATTTTGGATCGTCTATTACATCACACTCTTTGCTGAGAGTTTTTAGGACCTTCCTTGGAAACGTGTGTTGGTGTCTACTTTAGCTATCTTTCGAACACGTATTGTAGGATAGATTAAAAATGTCAAAAAATCGATTTTTTTTTAATTTTTTTCCTACCATCCATACCAGTTGTTTTACATGATTTAAAATATTGTGTCATATCATTGTCATTGTCATATTTCTAATACTCGACGGGTTTTCAAAGCATAATAATTTTAAAACAAAATGCGTTCATTAATAGCCCCTCTCAGTAGCTGCGTTGGTTGACCTCTTTACTCGTAATAACTACTCTTTTTAGTGACTGTGGAGTTTAAACGTCTATAAACAGCGCACGGATAAGTTACCACCGGCTACAATGGCCACTTCATATTTATGTACACAGTACAGTACTTGGTGTTTATTGTTAATTAAAAAAATATTAGGACAAATGTCTTAAAGCGTTGAAATAATATCACTCTAAATTAAAAACATAAATTAACATCTACAAATACATTACATAAAAAACAAAAGAAACTTTACATAACTTTATTAGAGTGCACTAAGTTTATAAAAACATATGACACTAAAGTCTAAAGTAGTGCTGGTAATGTCTTCTCTTCATCATCATCATCATCGTCAAAACGTTGATTGAGTTAGTGATGATAAAAGGAAATCAGAGATAACCACTTTAATAATTCTATAAAAGCTGGCATCTGGATAGCATTTAATGCGGTCATGAATGTAGATGCAATATATAGCGTACCTAATAATGTAATCGTGATAATAAAAATTGGTAAGTTATCTTCGGGTGAGATAAAATATGGAAAACTTATTGAGAGGCTTACGGAAACGTATTTACAAAAAAGTTGGTGAAACTATGACCTATACTCGGAATATGAGTTCGTAAACATATACGAGATGTGAAGACTATTCTTCTGACAAAGATTAAAAAACCACGAATAACTGCAATAAATGTAACCAACCTATTTCTATGCTACACACTATCCAATTCATTCCAACTTCGTCGATTTCGATAATTAATAACTTTGTATATAAGTTGATAATAAACAAGCTTTAGGTACTTTAAATATTTAACCGCCGCGTTAGTTGAGTTGTTAGCGCAGAATCCTAAAGTATAGCGGCGTAATGGGGTTCCGGTTCGATTTCTGACAGGGACAGGCTTGTATGTGTCGAGCATAGATGTCTATATTTCTGGGTTTTATCGTTCATTAAATATATTTCAAGTATTTATAATGTGTATTACTATGTATTCGTTTCGTTCTCTAACACCTTTAATAAAAGCAAATAATTTGATTACATAGGGGTTCGATCAATGTATGTAAATTGTCCTTGTCAATGTGTGTAATATTATTATTATTATTATTATCCACACTTTTATGTCAACGTGTTAAAGACAATTTTATGTTTTGTAACTAAATTTGAGTTGTTTTTTATGCTCTATTATGTTAATTTTATAATAAAGTGGCATTCCTATTCAGTCCGCTTCGCCGGCTTAAATTTAATTGGTTATATATTAAATATACGAGTAAAAATTAAATCACCGCATAAATTATAATGATTCTTCATGAAATTCATTATTTTCTAGGTGTTTCTCTAGCGGATAGGTAAATGGCGTTATAACTGATCTTAAATAATTCAATGTAAAAAACAATAGGATATCAGTAGTATAATATCGGTAGTAAAAAAGCGATCACTGATAGTTCAATAAACTATTCTCCAATCGCCACAAAATTACATGATTAATCGCTGGGTCAATCTATAGATTCTCTGAAAATGTATTTAAAATAAGTCCAGCCGTTTTGGAACTCTAAGGAACATGCATACATAATTTTTCTTTTATATATAAGGAGAAATATATATAGATAAATGTTTTTTTATGGATAATATGTATAGCTCTAGCTCTAGCTCTAGCGTAGAGCACAAGTGTTCACATAAGCATGATATAATGTACAATTATTTACATGGGTTAAATATAGCCAGTCACAAAGGCTAAGTTCTGTTTAGTGTTCACAATGAAGCCGATTACTTTAAGATTCTTCTCCTAATTTTCATCTCTCCGAATTATGTGACCATACTCGTATCACAACAAAACTTTGTCTTATCTTATCTTTTTGCATTTCAGCAGCATTCCTCTATTCGTTTCACATCCCAAAGAGCGAGATATGTAATGGGTTTTCATGCTGCTGATTTGCAAGTCAACACTCTCCAATATTTGTTGCCATTTTTCAGTTTGCTCTTGACCTTAAAGTCGTCGTCAGCGATAAGAATTTGTGTCGTTCGCCTATGGGAAGCCGTAAGACATCATATAATATGTTCAAAAAATATACTTTAATCACCAGGTAAATTAAAAGATTACTCTGAATTTTAAGATAAATTATTTAAACAATATGAATACTTAAATAAATAACAATTATGATAATAAATTAAAATTACATCATCTCAAATTTATGATCATTTATACCTACATTTTGATTTGTTTTTACTATGTGTTAATTGTTTTTATGGTTAAAATGTTTCAATAAGACTAAAATAATATAATATGGCATCAATAAGTAGCTATTGTTAAACTTATGATAAAAAGCTACCCATTAAAAAAAAATCACTATTTAAATAAGGAACGAATTTAAAAAGGTTATGAGCGTTAGTTAGTACCTAGAGGTAGAGAGACGAAGTATTAGTAGCTATTTCACGTTGATTTTTGGTCAAATTTTAGGCTTTTAATAAAAGGCGAACGTCAAAATTGAAAACATAGTAATACGGTTCTAAGGGGATAGGTCCAATGCAACTTCTAAAGCTACTAAAGAGAATGTGGATATTGGAACCACTATTAATTTATTATACATATCTTCCAGCAGCAAGTAAGTACTATCAGTTACGCGTATATAAATATACATATAAATGTATATAAATATACATCATAAAATTTTCTTGATATTTAAAAGAAAAAATATCTACTTATGATAGGTATTCTAAAACCTACTAAGTTCATTTTTCGTCCCTAGTTTTTAAATATAGGTACAATAAGTAGACCAAACTTTATATTTTCCATTACACTATTATGAACGACTTATTACTAGCTACCTATACTTAGGTATATTTGTACTTGAACTTAATTTCCAGAAACTTGTCTGACATAACCAAACTTATTATTTTTCACTATTACCTATATTAAGGTATTCTTTAAACCCACCTGAAAGTTCGGTGCAAATAAATTATGATTTACTTTCAATAAAAAATATAAAATTTCTTTTTAAAACATGACATAGATTTAAAATAATATCTACCTATGTTAATAAACGCTTCTTCTTGAAGATAGATACGTCGGTCTCCCGACGGGATTTTTAGATACCTACTTATATGTGGTTAATTTTAATGAATTTTAAGTACTATTTGACCATAGAGTAATTTCTTAAATAACAAGAATGTGGGATAATATTTCTTATAGTTAATACTATAATATATTAAAGCAATAAGATCTGAAACATATTCATTTAACATAGATAGTACCTAAGTAGGTTCTTAGGTAGTTTTTGTTATTATTTTTAAATTTACAATGTTTTCAAAGTATGTGATTTATATGTGTAATTTTAACTTTATTGTATTTTTATATAGTAGGAACTTACCTGTAGTATATAGCTAACCCCAAAGAGACTAAGTAGGTAATTAAGTACAATAGTTTTTCTCCATATTTTATATAGGTACCTATTGTATCGTCTTTTCCCATATTTGTATGGGTAAAATAGTTTTTATTCATAATCAATTAAGTTTTTTAAATAATTTTACTTATGTGCCATGATTATGCACATGGCAGCAATTTATTTGTATCAGATAATATATTTATTCAGATAATTTATTTTTTAGTTTTCGTAATACCTACGGTAAAATAATCTTACAGAACACCTATCTACGTATAAAATAATATCGATAACAAAGCACAAACGCGAGCACTATCTAAGTGCTAGTATACCTACATATCGTATATTACTAAGAAATAGGTATAGGAGATTCTTTGTCCCACTATATTTTTTACTTGTATATTCCTAAACCATAAATTTAAGTAACATTCAGAATCTGTATACCTACCTACCTATATAGATGTTGAGTTATAAAATGCTTTTCCTACGCAGATGCTACACGTGAAGCTGAGTGATTTACTACGCGATTGGGACACAGTATTACTCAAATTTACTTTAGACTATCCGAACGAACGCCATACAATACTTTGAATAATTTATTTACACACGTAAACTAGAAACCCTTTATCTCTTTGTTGGGTTTAAGGTTAGATAAAATAGATAATGTGTTTCTTTATGGGTTATATCGTAAAATGGAATGCAAGGGTGACTTTGTTGGGTTATTTTCTGTTTATTAGTTTGTGGGCTAGTCAATGTTTGTAACTATTAAGGGAAAAACAATTTGCACGATTTATTTTAGGTATATTGTTAACAAACTATTTAGTCGTTTTTTTTTAACTTAATCAATAACTTGGCAGAGTAGGCATCTTATATTATTCGATAAAATGTAAAATGTTTTGAATTAGCATATACCAACGTAGGTATGTATCAATTAAGACCAATAACAATTTATCTTCGGTATTTTAGCACCTCATTAAAAATATATACTTATAAGAAAAGAAGGATTGAATTATTAATGTGTAAAATCCCAGAAAGGTCATGCATCAAAGAGCCGTCAAAACGTGCAACGCCTTTCGATATCTTAACAAAAAAGATATTAGGTAAAAAATCTCGGTGGATAAGGCAGGTAAAAGGCGGCGGGTGCAGACCGATATACTGAGCTTTGAGCCTTATCTGTGCCAAGCCCCGCCCTGGCGGAGACTTTGCCGCGCTTCACTCCAATATGGCCGACGCCCGACGGCCGACGTTTATGGACCTAATGAAAACCACTTTTAATTAATTCACAGCAATCACATGCGTCGAGCACGCCGCATTTTATGTTTATTGTTTCCATATCATTTTAAAGCTCCACATTTGATTTCTCCAGAGTGTCACTGTAATAATGTTTTGTTCACAAAATTATATTTAGGTAGGTATGTGGAGCCATTGTTCCACCATTAGTGGTTTTATTATATTATATTACTGTTAGACTTACCTATATTTTGACTTAGGTGTGGTTCAAGCCATTAAAATGCTTGTAAATAAAATCAAATCCTGAATATAAAATATATAACTTTTTCAACTTCAAAAACGTTAAAAAATATGTAGGACCCATCTACCTACCTACCTATCAGTGTGAAATGATCTGTAACAAGAAATAGTTTGAAGATAAGAATATAAATTTAAATTTATATATAATTGAAATGCTGATTATGTAAGTATGATAAAACTATGTAGATATTATAAATTAAAATATAATATAAGCAAAATTTTTGCTGTTGAGTTGTTGAACCTCTACTAATATTGTTCAAAAATAAACTTTTTTGCGAGGTAATAGAACTAAGTAGGCATATGCTTACTAACATTAGTACTTACATAATTACTAATAAGAGGAACTACCTAGGTAACCTAAATCTGATGCACTTAGGTAAAGCTTTTTGTATCTCCGAAAGTTCGCTTGACTATTGGTCTTTCATCAGATAATTTTCTAAGAAAGTAAGTTCCTACCTACGCCATTTGCAAGAAAAATCTAGTACACAAATATTAAATTAGTTACCTTAAATAGGTAACGTAAATTTAACTAATTAGGTTTTGTATCTAGTTACCCAAATTAAAGCAAACGTAATACTTAATAAATATATCAATAATTAAAATACATTTGACACAATATTCAGAACAGAATATTAGCGTATCAAATTTCAAACGTTATCAAATTTGTTTTGCATTCACATAGCGACCCTCCCTCGCGGCCATTTGTCGCGCGTCCCTGCGGAGCCGTTAGCGCCATCTCGAGTTAGCAACTTGATTTATTCGCCAGCCGTGCAACAACTGAAACATAAATGTCGCTTTTGTTTCTCTTTACTGGGTGATTTGGAACTGTGTGGGGACGTAAATGAGTATGGTTACATCCACCATCCTGTTACATTGTAAGAAACATTTGTATTGTGTAGCTCTTAGAGCGGTAGGTATATGATTCGGCACTACTTCTAAGTTTTAAAACAATATTGGTTACCAATCAAAACAATTAAACTGAAGATATATTTACTTAAGTATCTACCTGGTTATAGGTACCTATAGGTTATAGATATACTTGTAATATTTGTGCTAAACACATATCTCATCGTCAATACGAGCCAATATCAATAACCTAGGTCAATCAGTTTATAACTCAATAAAAAAATATTTAAAGGTAGATAAAGACGGCGAAACGCTCGCTCCTTTGCACAAGAATTATAACTCTTAACAATTTTCTAACTATTCTTTCTGATGTAAAAGTAAACTTATATTAATAATGTCTAATAATACCTTACTAGGAATTTATAAAAGACCGTTATTAATCTGAATATTGAGATAGTCAAAAACCACTAACAACTCATTTCGAAGTTTGAACTATTGACCTGACTGATAGTAGTTAAGCATGATAACTGACATTGACAGTAGTCAATTAGATCTACACTAAGTTACACGATGTCTGGGTTAAAGAGTGTCTCTGAAGTGAATTCTATGGAGGAGAATGAGTTTGAGTGGGTGTTCGGGAATGTTATAGAGCTTTGTGCGGCGGCGGCGACCCGTGTGAAGGATATGCGCCCATTCAGAGACTTACCTGACCTCTGTGCCGCGTTCTACAAATATTTAGATGAACTCAGCCTTGATGGTGGGTAAATATTTACCGTATAATTAATGTGTGAACCAGGAATTAGGGTGTATTTCTTAAAGTCATAACTATTTTCGTTACTTTGGAGAAAAAGTACCTATGTGAGTTCAATTAGGTAATATATTTTAAACACAAATAAATCATGTGAATATTTTAGTGAAATGGAACTCGGGAAGTGAAACGGAACCTACCTACCTACTTTTATTATCTCCGGTTTCATACAATTTTAAGTAAGAGGTGAAGTGGATATGATTAGAACATTACAATGATAGGTACCTAGGTAGGTAATTAAAATTAATAGCTCCGTAACATTATTTTTGTTAGAATATAAACATAATGATATATATTCTTATTATTATTATTATTCTATACCTAACTTGCTTCTGACAAGGTACTTGTTATAACACTTACCTAAGTGGCATATTTTCGTAACAGTTTGTTATTTGTAAATAAAAAGGTGAAAGATGGAAAAAGGTATGAATTTGATATTAGCTTTTAATTAGTTAGGTAGGTAGGTACCTATATGACCTTATATAGAATAGCTGATATTATCCATAATAGCCATAAAATTTGAACCTACCAACACATATGTGTATTTTATCGGGTATATTGGTTTTACATTTTACTCATAAGTAGGTACACAAGTACTTAACATTAGCTTGATTACCGATAGATAAATTACTCATTGTGTGCGTACAAGATATACTTTTATTATGTATCATATTATTTATTCATGATTTGCATAGGCATGTCTATATACCTATCTATCTAGATACTAACATTCGAAAATAAAATAAGTAGGTAGGTACCTATATCAATTAAATTCTTTAGCTTTGGCTGTAGTATTATACGTTCGTGCGTTCATTCCTACATTTCGGAGAACCTACATTTCAAGATGTAGGTAAATTTATCTTAAGTTGGTGGATATTGCAAGACCATAATTTTAAATCACACATAGTTCATCTATAGGTCAATGAACAGCCGTGTTAAAATGACGTCATACTGTATCCATCCAAAACAAATGTCACTAAGTGTCAATATTTTGATGTACTAAACCAATGCACTATTCGAGAGTCATACATTATCGTGACTATCTCGAGAGAGATCGTCATATATTACCTTACGCCATTTCACTATAAATATTAAAAAAGTATCATTAGTAAGTACCTTAGGTACTTATAAGCAAGTAAGTACCTTAGGTACTTATAAGCAATACTATCTCATTATATTTATCTACAAAAGTAGGCCGAACATTTATATAAACTAGAAAGAGAAATGGTCCTAAGATTAAACTTTGAGCGATCCCTATACCAATTGAAGCCCCAGCCGATTACTTTTCAGTCAACTCAACCCTCTAGATTCTATTAGATAAGTTATAGGTTGAGATCATAGTTCTTATAGCTATAGTGGTACATTTTCTTGACGGATGTTTCATGCAGAACACAATCCAACGCATAAGATAGATCACAGAACGCTCCAAGAACATCCCGTGATTCCTCTCAGACCTCAATTATGTATATGCTTTATAAGAAAGACGCCAGCGACAGTAGCAGAGCAATCTCTTGTAAAACAAAATGTATATTGTGAAGCAACTTATTTTTTATTTATATACCTAGTTTAAAGCAACTGATTAATCATAATTTTGTTAAATTTTGATTAATCACTTTGCTTTTGCCCTATTTGAACTTTATAATGTTCCAGGTTATTTTAATTTTCGTCTAGCCTATGTACAACCGTTATCAATACATTTGAATAACTTCTAATATGTTGAGCAAAAGAAGCCAATGTGATTGAATTCCAGTCTTTGTCTTTTCTTATGAAGTCCTGTGGTCGCACACTCACTAAATAATAGGTGATTTTTACAGCCAAGTTTTAGAAGATAATTCGAATTAGAATTCAGTATTTATTATGAAAAATTCGTCATGTTATTGACAAATAGGTATATGGGTACCTACTTACCTACCTAATATTGAATTAGGCATAGTTAGGTAATACCTACTTACTTTGAGGTTATCTATTTATTTTATATTTATTATTTACGTTAACGCTGATAAAATAAAGAATTAAATAGGTACTCAGTTTACCTAATGGGCATATAATATGTTTTAAAAATGTCATTAGACTTCACCAACTATGTTCTCAGACTTTATTTTTTGAGGTGACCTTTCGCAGATATTCTACAATAAATTATGGAGAGTATAGTTATATGTAGTTAAAATTTATTGTGTATTTAGACAGGGTGGAAATTCTGAAATCGCATCCAGATTTGGCAGTTCGTCTTACAGCGCAAAGTAATCTAACTCGTGAGTCTGCTGAAGAACAGCGATCTGCTGGACTGACAAGCCTAACCCTTGAAGAAAAGGCTATTATGGACGCCAGTAATAACCGGTAAGTAATAGATATGGAAAAAGATTAATTTTAAAAGACATGGTTGCATGGTACTGGTAAAACCTAAAAGGACAATATATCACTAGATATACAGTATATTTATAACAATTACATTATTAAATATTCTAACATTATTCTACGTCCTGACATCTATGATATTAAACAAGTGAACTAGGTTCAGATTTCATTTGAAAAATTTTCGTGCCACACTACATGAGGCGCTATCTATTTTAATATTTACGAACTGCGACTATCTTCCCGTCTTATAGATGGCGCATGTAGCAACAAGTAAAAATGTTACACTACTTTACAATGTATTTTGCTACAGGTACAAATTGAAATTTGGCTTCCCATTTGTAATATGCGCACGTGAAAATAAAGTCAAATCTATCACACAAGGTCTACAAAAGCGATACACCAACACCAGGGAGCAGGAAATCGATACAGGCATTGATGAAGTTAAGAAAATTTGCAGGTTACGAATCCTTGACATTGTAAAAAACAACTAAATGTTGGTATAGAAATGTATGGATAATATAATAAAATATATTAAAACAAACATATTTTGTTATTGTTTTATTTTTACTTATTCAAACTTAAGAGAATTGGTACATATTTGATTATATCTTGTCTCAAAGCAGTCCCAGGGTTCTTTCAACTACAGCATGAGGTTGTCCACTGACTTCACAAAACTCAGGAGAGTTAAGAATATCTTCAAAGCCAATATCTAAATATCTTCCAGTAAAAACATCATGTTGTATGTTGGAACTGTGAAGAAATGGATGGCGGCCAATCTGAAAATTGAAAAAGTTTTAGTAAAAAGTACAGTATTGGTAGGGGAAAAGGCCAAGTGCTATTCAGAATCTATATTTGGTAATGATTGCCTGAAAAGAGATAGCATGGTAGGCATAATTTATAAGAACGTTTTTTTAAATTATATTAATATTAGGTATAAAGTTCCAGTTAGATTCCTCGGCATATAAAAAAAACATTAAAAATAAAATATTTCAAGTCAAGTATGAATTAACATAATATTGAAGTTCAGTAGCAAATATATGACTTGTGTAAATAAAATACTGCTGTGTATAATAGAAAAATATGTGTGGTGAACATTTTAATAGTGTGGCTTGCTTTCATCATAGTTCAAGAGAAAATTGATATAATGTAAGTTATATTTTAATTAAATTTTGGAGTTTAAATTCTAATATGATTTAATGTTTAAAAAAACAAGTGACTGTGAATCTTTTGTTTATGTTAAAATAGTATAAATACTTTGTCAGGCTACAAGTACCGTCGCGTCAGAATTAAAAAAAACTAAATAGGTATTACTTTTGTGCATTGTTGGAATCTGTTTCTACAGGTACAATAATATCCAGTGTTTTTTTTTATTTTTGGGCTAAGAGTTTAAATCATTTTGTGATATTAAAAAAAAGTGTGGTAATAAATAAAACTGAATTGGTGTGATAGTACATATTACATAAAGTAGGAGCCAAATGCAATTTTTAAACTCGCCATCTGCTTAATAAATTTTGTACATTGTGATTACAATAAAACCTCTTTCGTTTTTTGACAGAAAAGACCTGATCGTCCAAGATGTATTTGTAGGAAAAAGGCGATTGAAACAGTGTAGGAAAGAATTCAAAGAAGTCCTGCCAGAAAGCAAAAGATATTATATCAGGTAATAAATATAGCATCTAGGATCATTTGTGTATTTTAAAAGATGACTTAAAGCTTTCATCCTATAAGAGATATTGCTCATTATTCTACTAACACTTTTAAAATAAATAGGGCAGTTAAATACATAACTTCAAAAAGATATGCAAAAGGGAGGTCAAAAAAAAAAACAAAAATGACAAACACAATTGAACAATGTTTTAACAAGCAAGAATATGCAAATATCTATAGAAGCTGTCCAAATGGTCTGCAGAGTACAACATGGACATTATTCAACTTCAGTGATACTTTAGAGGGGTGTAGTAACTAAGCCATATGTTTGTGAAAAAGATGTCAAAACATCAATACAAATGTATTAAAATACGGTTCTGAAGAACACAACCAAGAATAATCTGTTTAACAAGGCTCAGCAACGGGTCGTAAATTTCAATTCACCTAAACATAATGGGAAACAAATTTTTTAGACTCCATTAAAACTGAAGATCGGGGCAATCATGATCCAGCTGATTAAAAATCTCTCCTTTTAACAATAGTAATGGCAAGAGTTTCTATAATACTGAATTCTATATTTGTAATCCTATCATTCTGTATCCTTGACTTATTTAATTAACAAAGCAATTCCATTTATAGTAACAAAAAAAAACAAACTTTTTAGATGTAATTAAAAATACATATTTTGTTAAAATTTCATATAATATAAGGGATATACTAATTATATTATGTATTTATTTCCTGTGAATGGATGAATGATATATTGATAAGTGAATTATCATGAATGCATGAAACATGTATTTCCTATTTTATTAAAAAATATTTTATTTAAGCTTTAACAATTCAAGGACAATACATATATAAATGTTTTAATAATCTTAATTATATGGTATGTAATAATGCAGGTAGGTATTTTGTTGTTGAATAACATTTATGCCTTTTCTCACCTTTTATGTTCATAAATGCTTAATTCGTTGGACTTTTAAAAATAAACTCAATTTTTTTGTCACCCTACTGACATAGTCAATTGATATATAGAATACCTTCTCATAAACAGGAATGAAACCTGTTATGTGTCAATGGTAGTACTAGTTTATTAGCCACCAGTTATTTTTATTTTTTAGTTTCAAAAATAACATCATGTTCAAGAGAACTACTTTATCTTTTTAATATTTCTATATTTTATTAAGTAAAAAAATTACTGTAGCAATTCACTTTAGGTCATTCATTTTCAAATCTTTGATAAATCAATGTTAATAATTTGACAAAATAAGCATGAATGAATACCTTGCTTGCAAACTTCCTTTCCATAGAAAGTTTCATCGGTGCATGGAGTCCTTGAATATTACGAAGCATAGCCATATCCATTTTCTCGGCATTTTGATGAAACTGTAAAGATTGAGACATCATAGCTAGTATTAATATTTAATGTACAATAAATTTTAGTATTTATAATATAACCTAATAATAATTATAATTTTGAATACTAACAAAGTTATTTTAATTCAGACAATTTTATTAAGAGAATATTACATCAAGTTGTGAACACTAGTAATTGAGAACTTGAGAACATGTGGTAAACCAAATAAATTCTATTGTGTAATCAAAATTTAAAACAAAAACAATTTTATTTGACTTATATACTCATCACACTTATTAGTTGTTTATTTGTTTTTCTGTTTGCTACCATTCTTATATTTGAAGCTGTACATCTTCGACATCAGAACTTCTATACAACTTTAAATCGTATATACGAAGTAAATTATGAAAAATAAGTAAGTTATTACAAACAAAAAAAAAAATTACCTTTTGTTCTGAAGTTTGTAGGGGATGGGATTGACCTAACTTGTTCCTCGTTGCGCCAAGACCGTCGACCAAAGGGTCGGGAATACCGAAAGCACCATCTTGGACTATAATATTAGTACTGGTTTCAGGCTTTACCTTCAAAGATGGTAGTCCAAAACTCTGAAATAAAAAAGATGATACGGTACAAATTCAAAAGCCGATATCCCTACATGTTTGAAATTTATAAATTACGTACCATTTTCAAAAGTTAGTTTTTGTATGGTTATTACTATAGAATAAATGGTAATACCAAGTTAATAAATTAATAGGAAAATATTTTCATTTATTCTCAACTTGTTACTAAAATATTACACGATCACGACAATTGACAGATGATTGTTAATATTATAATTTGTCAAATCACCTTTGAACAGAGTAATTGATGTACTATAGAATAAAAAATATTAATTAGTGTTGTGCTCCTGCTAATCAAAATAATAAAAAATGAATAAGCACATTTAAAATTGATTTTAAGCCATTATTTACAATAAGTTTACAAAATGTTACTGGTTGCGAAGTTTGAAGGGGAAGTTGCTTAGTGCCAGACTCCATTAGCCTTTTTCATCTATGTAGAATTTGATAAAAAATCGTAAATAAATATTGAAAATTATTAGATAATGATTCAACTGCTTATAGTTAATTTGTAAGCTTACATGGCTTTGATTATACCATACCTTATTCTAATGTTTTAGTAGTAAGGGAGCCCATAATGTTAAATAGATAAAAAAATATATAATGTATACCTTCTCATCGGTGTGGGGAGCATCTATAGGTTTCAAAAAAAATGTAGCATGGACATACTCTGGAGTGTATCAGTGCCACATATTTTTAATAATATACGTTTATTAATCTGATCGTTTGTAAGGATCGTTTGTATGGGTGGTCATGCGTAAGGGTTGAAAATGAGAAAAAAATATAAGGGGATTGTTAAGTGAACCTAGAATAAAGCTCTCATTCAACAATCTGATGATTTGGATGTGACGCAGACTCACGGCCGTTACTAGATTTTGCAAAAAAAAAAAAGTCATTTCGGCGAACTCAAGCGCGTTAGAATAAGATATACATGGGTTCCCTTTACGTGGTAGACCTTCAATAATCTGACTATTATATGGAGGAATTCGCCTAAACTGACAATATTTAGTTCTCTTTTTGGGTTTTTGTTAAACCATTGTATTAAATGAATTGAAAAGCTCAGAAAATAGAATTCAAATAAAAGAGTTTGTCTGTTAAGTACAATACATATATGTATTTATAAGAAAATAATATTTTTATAAAAAAAAATATTTGTTGAGCACTTTTCAAATTGCTATAGGCAATTGTATATTTTTTGTCTGTCTATGCTGTTAGCCCTGTTGGCTATTACAGCGTCACCGGAGTCAGGAGACCCACTCTTAAAAAGGGGGGGCCAGATGAGCCCCCATGGGGAACGACGTCCCGAGAGCGTCTCAGATTGAGACACGCACCTCGGCTCGGGGCGTCAAGCTAAGGAAATTTAGGCAATGGAACAAGAATTTTTCAATAAATAAGTGTTTTTTATTATTGCAAATGTATACCTGATTCTGGAGTATCCTCATATACACTCTTGACAATTGATCACCTTTAAACCAGATCGACTTTATCAAATATTTTATTTGTCACATATAATATATATTGAACTTTAAAGTAGAACTTTAGTTACTTCGGCTTATGGAAATCGTCAGATTATATATTTTTCGCAACCCTTGATTTTTTTTTCAAATTTAGAAATTTCACACGCTCGAGAATGTCGAGATGACTTTTTTTATTAATTCATTTCCCTTTCCTTCGCTTTACTCGATAATTGTAAAATAAGTGAAACATATAGTTTTTAGTAAGTTATTAAACTTTTTATGTTATTAATCTAATGCACTCGAGAATTTCTAAGGATTTTATTTAACTAATTTGATTCTTTATCCCCTTTATATCATATATATCCTATACATCCCTTATCGATAAAAAGGTAAATATATATGTCGGAGATAGATGCATATTAGTGACTTGCTCGTTCTTGATGGAATATTCTGGTACAGGATCCGAGGCGTAGGTCTCAGGCAATTAAACCACACACACAATATGACAATTCTTGTATTAAATGTAGGTAATCAATTCTCACAAATTACTTAGTAGGTATACAATTATCAGAGTTGCGTGAACTACCGATCCCGTTTGGGGGTCCGAACTGTGAGGCTCTCACTAATCAATTCCTCCTCGACTCAATGCTCTCCAATATTTAAAATGTCTCTCTCCGGTGCCCCTCCAAACGATTCCGGTCACGTGACTCGTTACGTCACGATGTTCACACCATGATATCAATTGTTCACAACATGATATCAATTGAGTTACTAATTATCGTTAAATTATCGTAATCTACGACACGGCCATACTGACAAGTCACACGTCCTCGTGTGCATGTATCTCTATGGAATGACAATAACTATGTCCCCTCTGAGTGACGATAACCACGCCACCTACATCGAGTGACGATTACCACGCCACTTCCATCGAGTGACGATAACCATGCCACCTCGATCGAGTAGCTTTAGGATTCGCGGTTGTCCTGGTATGTAGGGTCTGAAATAAAACAAATAACTTCAAGGATAACTTGCTCGGCTATTCTGACAAAACCAGTGAATGTCACGTCTCAGGTTTTTACTCTATATACATTCTTAACACAAGGTGTGCACTACACCTTATTTACAACAATTAAAAACTACTCTGATCATTAGATCCATCACTTTACTTTACAAAATCAATCATGATTTTACCAGACTTGCGTACTCAACTCAGCTCAACTCAACTCAATACTTTTGCAATATGATACAGTCCATCGATCATATCCAAACAACTACCATGAATCAGTCCTTCGGTCATGTAAAACACAAAACAGACCCATCGCCTACACGTGTTACACCACACGTGAGGTGCGGTCAACAAGTATGAGTAGGCAAGCTATTATCTGTAGTGAATTCAATATCACTTTGCTCAACTAAAACATTTAGTTCCTGAGGGATCTTGTGATCGGAATGATTTGAAATAGACTTTCTAATAGAAAATTATTAATCATAACCTCTGATAAGATCTATAACGTACTCTGGACACTATGATCGTTGCCAGTTAGAATTACCGAGTTATTTAAACGTTACACAAAAATTGTTTACTACACATTCTGTGATCAGAGAACTCTCAGCACAAGAATAAAAACAATATGAAAATGACTCACCAAAGTCCTATAGTACCGTTAAGGTAGCTTACGTGACCACTTCAAACCTTCTTTCTCTGTGACTGCCTGTCGCTGGCACTGTATCAGAACTACTCGAGCCCCTGTTGCACCTGTGCCTTTACAACTTATTGAAAAAGAAAAAAAACAGTTATAAGTTGAACATCATAAATACAAATAAATGACCACTCAATTAAAGCCTAAAGCAACCAAGCACCACTTTTCATTACATTTTAAACCAAATATGTATTCTAAAAACATCATAAAATACAAAGAATGAATCTTATTCGTCACATATGGCTTTTCACTAAGCCCTACCAACAAACCTCCTGTTTGTTTCATGGCATTGCTTTCAATTCCGAGTCCCACGGACTCCCAATTGAACTAAGATTCACTACTATCACTTTTACTAAATCGCTTTTACTACAAGCTTTACTTCAAGTGGTACCTAGCTCTCTGGCATCGCTATTTATCAAAAACAAAGGTTTTTTAACTTTCTCTATCATGCTCAGATCAGCCCAGAGAAGTACCCATTATGATCCAATAAATCTCAAATCAAACAAAATTCAAGTGAGTAGTGTGTCTCTTTTGTCCGGCTATCCCAGTAGCCCTAAAGTCAAGTCATCCCTGTGACTATCTGTGATCATCCCAGTGATCAAATTACCCATGGTCATGGTCATCCCAGTGACCAACCGTGATCATCCCTGTGACCAACCGAATTTATAACTCAAGAGGACACTACTCACAACTCACACACAACTTGATTGTCATAAAGCAACTAAATGTCACCCTCACAAGGTTCAGAATTACTAACATCAATGGGTACTTGTCCATCGGGCATTCTTCTTAGCCTATCGTGAAGGTTGATTGCTAATCTCAATACCAGTCATTGCAATAACAATAATAAAGTGCTTAACACCATATTTTATCGCTTAATTTTCTTTAACTAGCGAGTATTTAACGCAAAAATTGGAAGTAAATCGAAACGAATTCACCTTTATGCTGCGACGTGTCCGATGGTGGATAAATTGAGCAGACCTCAACACGTTGCTCGCACCGCACTTTACCAGTACCGCTGCCATAGCTGCCATCGCCACGACCGCCGTTACCACCATCAGCGCCATCAGCGCCATCAGCGCCATCAGCGCCATCAGCGCCATCAGCGCCATCCACATCGCGCCATAACCGCCAACAGCGCAGTGTCGTCACCGCCAGCCGCGCCACGCCGTCACCGCCAGCGCCGTGCTGTCACCGCCAGCCACGCCACGCCGTCACCACCAGCCGCGCAGTGCCGTCATCGCCAGCCGCGCAGTGCCGTCACCGCCAGCCGCGCCGCGCCGACACCGCCATCGCCCCGCACCATTACCGCCATCCGCGCCGCGCCATTACCGCCATCCGCGCCGCGCCATTACCGCCATTCGCACCGCGTAGTCACCGCCATAATTTCTCACTTCTTTTCTTTGTTCATCAGCATCGATTTCTTCTTTCATAAAAACTTCACTAGATTTTTTTTTGATATGTGGGTAGATTTCAATTTTGAAGTTTCGAGATAACATAAATTTATTTTGATTGATTGATTGATTTACAACCATTGATTATCAACTATTGATTGATTGTATTGATTCTGGAACTTCATTGTTATTATCTTGTAGTATGCGTTTCAAATAATAAAATCACTTCATTTCTTGCTTGACGTGATTTGTAGCTTCAATAAACTTATCTCGCGGGTAGTTGGTGGTTGTAATGCCCGAGTGAATCCCACTTCTGATGTCGGAGATAGATGCATATTAGTGACTTGCTCGTTCTTGATGGAATATTCTGGTACAGGATCCGAGGCGTAGGTCTCAGGCAATTAAACCACACACACAATATGACAATTCTTGTATTAAATGTAGGTAATCAATTCTCACAAATTACTTAGTAGGTATACAATTATCAGAGTTGCGTGAACTACCGATCCCGTTTGGGGGTCCGAACTGTGAGGCTCTCACTAATCAATTCCTCCTCGACTCAATGCTCTCCAATATTTAAAATGTCTCTCTCCGGTGCCCCTCCAAACGATTCCGGTCACGTGACTCGTTACGTCACGATGTTCACACCATGATATCAATTGTTCACAACATGATATCAATTGAGTTACTAATTATCGTTAAATTAACGTAATCTACGACATATATATTATATATTATTTTTTTCTTATTATCATGTAAGCTTTGCAATCCATTAGGTCTCTATGACGCTAGAGTAAACCCCTGTTTAACATCGTGGGCTCCTCTACTATATAGTGCTAGTTCGTTAGGAAAAGTAATTCAGGTAGGTGTTAATATGTACTTATCTTATGCCAAAAATTTGGTAAATATACCGAAAATCATTTAATATATACAGTTTATGATCTTTAATTAATTAAAGTATTTTTTTACCATTTAATAGAATGAAAACTTTTTTATGAACCTAATTATTTGTCAAAAACATCACTAAAAAGAAAATCTGTATGTATCAATGCCTCGATTATTTATTTGAAATAAAAAAGCTTAAGAAGCACTGTACATCTTTAGAAAGTATTATTATTACACTATTTATATTTCTATTATAATACTAAGGTTTTTTTAAACTATGGTCGGGCGCGGAGGTGCAAAAAAGGAAATGGTAAGAATACGAAATGGTCAGAATACTTTACATTATTTAAATCCACATAACCATTTATATCTATAAATTTATCCCGAAAGGATCCAGAGGAACAGATGAAACGAAAATTTCATATGAAATGCCTATTTCGGGCGTTAGGTCGCTTAGTAATGGCCAACGCATACTGGCTTATCGAAGGGGTTGACCATTACGAAGGCCTCGATGATGTTAAACGAAGAGTTGAACAAGCTATACGTGGTAAAACAAAGAAAAAACAACTCTTGTCCATAAATGTAAGTGAGCGGAGTAAAGTGCCATAAATTAAGACCAAAAGAACCCGTACAAAACTTATATCAAGTAATCTAAAAATTCGTTTAGGTCTTCTAATAATTCGATAGTTCAATATTATTCCAACTACATATCGAGAATCGAGATATTTAATGTTGAAAATTATGTTTTAAAGATTGAATATTCTTTTACCAATTTTTATATTTGTAGGATAAGGCGCTATTAAATAAACCAGCTGAAGAGCGAACAGACCAAGAAAAAAAGTATATTTATCGTATTATCGGAGGTCTAAAATGTTTTAAGCGATACCCAAATGTAAGACCGTTAAAACATAATTTTTTTTTTTATTATTTTACTGTATTACATCATTCTTTATTCATATCTATTAGCACGTAAAAAAGAAGTTAGCTGCGGTGACATATTTCAAATATTACGATCCAGGGCGGACTATAGTTCGTCAACATCAAGAGGCCCATGCTCTTTACTTTATAATAACTGGTGACGTCATCGTCAGTCAGATGATTTATGATGAACTACTCCAAAAGAACGTGTCAGTAGATGTTGGAGTAATGCATCCTGGAGATATGTTTGGCGAAGTTTCCTTACTACATAATATACCAAGGACTGCTACAGTCATAACAGCTGGTTAGATAATTTATTAAAAAGTAAATCAGTACATAACAGTATTCGTTACGTTAATTCCTTAAGAGCATTTAAAACGTTTACTGCTCTTCAGTTTTAGGTATTTCAGCTCAAAATTAACGGACACAGACGATTGTGTAAATGTGTCCCTAGAAATATCGTCTCTTGTTATAGTGAAAGAAACACACTATGATGCTTAGGATCTGACTAATTTAAACTTATAATAATATTATAATAAATGTAAAAGTTTTACAGTTTTTTTTTTCATATAATAAAATATTTAATAAGTTCCGTACCCAAATTTAAGATGGATAGTGAAATCTTTTATATATGACCCCAATATTTATCACTAAATTGGTTTATTAAAGCGTGTTTAATTACGAACTCTTTATGTTTTGTTTTGTCTTTTCATTACATTGCGAATTTATTAAAAAAAAGTTGTTGAAATGAAAACAATAAAAGATAAATTTTGCACTTTGTGGGTAGCGCCTAAAGTTAAATTTGGATTACTTAATTTTGTTATTTCTTCATAATCCAGGTATATAATAATTCAATGAAGGGGAAATTATGATAAAATTTAGCTAAAAACTCACAAAACATGATAATCGCTTTTAAGTAATATTTAAAAAAATATTATCAATAATATCATACATTCATAATAAATTGTTATAAAAATTCAATTGGCTTAACAACATCTGTTTAAAGCATCGATCCAACATTTTTGATAGCCATAGTAACGAGAGCTCAAAAATTATATGTAGTATTGTTTATGAGAGATAGATCCACGTGAAGTTGATTTACCTATGTATTCTATTTTCTCTTAGATCATTGTGAACTGTTGGCACTCATGAAGGAAGATTTTAAAAATGTCCTTCAAGCTTCTGTACAAAAACAATGGGATGAAGTTCGTCGTGCTATGTCAGCCTTTACCTACTTTGATGCATTAGACGAGGTAAACACATTATTAACAATTGTTTCATTAAAACTAATGTATTATCTCTTATGTGTCTAATAGTTTCAATTACTTCCAATAAAGTTGAATTGGAGATAGGAATTTATTCTGTTCGTAGGTCGCACGTCGTGAAGGTTGCATAGTTGCCAAGATGAAATCGTATGAGCCAAATGAAACGCTTTTAGGAGACGGTGTGGGTGTTCCCAATTTTGTTTATTTTACTCTATCAGGACGATGCCAAATGGTTGAATCGTTACAAATAAACGTCACTACGCGGCTGGGCAAACATTACTATACTTTATATGATCCTTACGTATGTTCTTTATTAGATATCTATTTTAGAACGGCGGTTATTATTATTCATTAATCTTCACTTGGTAAATAAGTATTTAAAATATATTTTACTTCATCAATGTTTTAGATACCTAAAGAGGAGAGCGAACAAGACTTTGATACTAAGTATTTTGGGGCTTACAAGAATTTAAGTAAGGAGAGACAGGGATCTGAAAATACAGAAGATACTCAAGAGTCTACAGTTGGTGTGAAACCATCTACATCCAGCGCAAAACGAAATTCAATGAAGACATTAGCGAGTGTTGAGAAATCATCTGGATTTCAGAGTACATCAGCTGACGAAGAAATTATACAACGTAGTAAAGGCAGTGTCGATTTTCAAATTCCAGAAGGTTTTAAAACTCAAGAACTGTTACGACCATCTCTACAAGGAATAAAACGAGAATCTATCAGGTCTTAGTCCTACTAAATAAAAAAAATATCAGTTTTAGTTTCGTGTCTCGAATAAGATTATTAATGATTTGATATTTTTCTTTTATAATTTTTTGCAGATCGATTTTCTATATTTCTGTGATCTGTTTCAGTTTTGTTATAAACAAACAATAATTTTATGATAGACAGTAACCAATAGTAAAAAGTTATAAAATGTGGTAATTTATTTTTTTACAGACTAAGTATTATTCCTGAAATTGTCGGAACTGGATTGCGACCGCCGCCAAATACTCGCACCTATTTCATGCAGGTTTCTATTTTATATGCTATTTTAGAAACATTAGGAACAAACAATTGTGAAATAGTTTAATAAGTTAGATCTATATGAAATCTGCAGTAATCTTGTACAAAAAGTTGTCTGACCTAAAAATTCCTTTCGAAAGTCGCTGCTATGTTAGTATTTCTATTAACTGTTACAAAATCTTGGTTTAAAAATATATACGTATGTATATTGATGTTTTTAATGTACTTCTTATATTTTCAAAAGAACTGGATTCTAAGTACCAAAATTTACCAAAAACTTTTGACAAAGTGTCAGTATATTTTGGGATGTATTTTATATAAACTATAAGGTTTGTCCTTTTTAAAGGTGTGTCAACTGAATCCGGGTTCGAGTTTTGGATTCGGTGAGAATATGCGAGACCGTCGTATAGTCGCCATGACACAAGTAAATTGTATGCTACTACCTAAAATCTGGCTCTTGCAAAGAAACACAGCCAATATTTGGTCTCGGATTCAACATTACTTGGAAAAAAAGGTAAGCTTGCTGTAAAAAATACATGTGTAATTCAATATACTAAAGACAACAACACAAAAAAAATAATGATTATTATTAATGATTATTTTTTTTTTATAGATACCGAACAAAAAACAACTATTCAAGGAATTTTTAGCGGCTCGTCGCTGGCAGGAGTTCCGCGAGCAAATGGTAGAAGACGTCATCGCTCGATCTAACACTGTCAACTGGACGACCGTACACGACGTTCCCTACTCTATCCGGATGGAGGAAATGCTTGATATATAATGGTTTAATAAACTTATATTGTGGTTTATTTTTTTTTAATTTTTATCTTTGGTTTGTTTGTTTGTTTGTTCAAAAGGTTTATGGTTTGCAAGGTTAGTTTATGATTTTGTGTTGTTTGTTGTAAGCTGTCTTGGTTGGCTGCCTGACGCCTTCTCCTACATTTTGAGTAGTAGAGAGTAGAGTAAGCATCCCTGTTGCTATGTGCTATAATATATGATTAACCAAATAGTTATCGTGAACGAAATTATTGATGTTTGTTAATTTTATAAATCACTTAATACGTAAAACCTACTGACTAGTAATGGATTTTTTTTTCATTCATCGATCACCGTATATTTATCATGAAGCGAGAGCAATGTTGTATAAGAAAATAAATACTCAAATAAATAAATATACGTAAAATTATTATAAATTTTACATTAAATGAGCATTCTTTCTAATCTTTGACCCAAAAAGAGGGTGTTATAAGTTAGACCTGTGTATCTGTGTGTCTGTCTGTGCAGCAGCCAAACGCACAAACACAAACCACGTAGCAGCCAAACGCGTGAACGAATTTGAATGCGGTTTTTTTTTATCAAAAGCCTAGTTTGTCAAGATGGTTCTTAGCTATGTTTGATCGAAATAAAAGCAGTGTCTCGTCGATATGGAGCTTTTATTGGTGCTGGTGAAATTCGTTATAAAAAACCTAAATAAGTGAAATTAGCGTGTTCGTTGGTTGATTTAGTACAACATAATAATAATATTATTTTTATCTTTTTTAGAGTTGTTTTTGTATGGGGGGTTTTTTAAATATTAAATTAAATTTTTATTCATGAACAGTTGTTCCCAGCTATTATTTCTTGTAAAGATCTTAGTATGATATTATACTGACTTTAACCTTCCTGAATAAATTAACTTCGAAACAAAAAAAAAACACTTTTAAATCCTACTGGTTTTACACACTAGTAGTAGTAGCCTGTCTTGAGGATACAGTAAACTCCTCAAATCTGTTATTTCAGTAAAGATAATCTTGTCCTTGATGGTGGATTAAAGTTACTTTTTTGCGTTCAAATGAAATAACTATTGGACTATCTTAATTCTTAAACTATTATTTTTGTAAATACCTCGCTCGCATTAGAGAATATTAACCTTTTATGGCAGGGGACTTCTTTTTTTTTGTGTGTTTGCCTAATTTTCCTCCGTTTGGGAAACCGGTACTTGTGCTTAGGGAATGGAAGTTTTTCAGATTGTTTTCTTTATTTTTAGGTGTGTGGTGTGTTTAGTGTTGTCATCTAAGGTAAGTTTTGCAGTAAAATATGTAGGGTAACTTAATCAGTACATTCGTAGGTACAAAATAATTGGTTATAGGCACACAGTTATATCCACAGATAATAATTAACAATATAATAGGGTTTAGAGTAAAAGTATGTTGGTAGTTTATATCTAGATATAAAATAAAAAAAGCACCGCTACCTAGGTACAGCAGTGCTTTTTTTACTGTTAAGGTAAGTTCAGAATTTTACTTACAGTTTTTATGGTGATTATTTCTGCGTTTTAACTGGTACATATGTTTAGGTAAGGTAAGTTTTACAGGTAAAAGTTTGACAGGTAAGTTTAACTGCTAAAGTAAGTATATCTAGGTTACAATGGTAGTTCCAGGTATGGTTTGACGCATGTACATGCATCTATCGGCAAGATAAGTTCACAATTAAATTTACAGTTTTTATGGTATATATATATTTAGGTTGTATTGTTTTTTTTTAGGTAAGGCAAATTTGGCAGTTAAAAGTTTGACAGGTAAGGTAAGCAAGATAAGAAGGTAAGTAAGTTTAAGGTATGCTATTCTTTTTCTATTTAGTAACAATGCTAATTTGTTTCAGGCAGAATTTCAGAGTAGGAGGTGCAGTCGGACTTTGGCGAGACAACCACCCAGTTGACTAAGAGGTAACTAACTAAAACTAAGTAAATATAAAAGGTACTTATAGTTAGAAACATGTTTTTTTTTTATTTACACTTTATATATGTACATCATCCTTAGCCATGCTAAGGCTGCATTGGTACAATCCAGCCAGCTAGAAGACGCCATCTTCCTTACTTCCGTTAGATAATCCCGCAGTTGATGAGTTTTCCGTGATTAACAGGGCATTTCCATAATGCCCTTGCTTAATTGTGCTTTTTGCTGTACCGAATCCTGAGCGAGCCATGTGGTAACACATGGGGCCAGGATCATAGTACTTGTTGCTCCGGTTAAGTCTTGTTTTCTTTTATTATTTTTGCTGCCACTTGTCTACAGTATTCCATGAAGATTCCAGTCGTGTCTTGATTTTACATTAATTGGGCTAAGTTATCTTTGTTTATGGTAATTTTAGTTTCCACTTCCCGTCTCTGTCTCGAAAATCTTGGCCAGTCTATTAATAGGTATAATATGTCCTCGTCAGTTGTGTCGTCAAACTTACATCGGACTGTCAGTCAGTTTATATTTGTATAGTATTACGGCCAACCCACCGTGGCTGGTAAGGATTTGCGCAGTCAATGAGTCAGGGTCCAGGGAATTTTGTTCTCGTTTGTATTCCAGGTACTCATGCCTCATTCTGAGGATAGGATAATCATATTTAATTTTCCGAGTGATCACCATTATTTTCGTCTTTTGTGGCGCAAATGGGAGCTTGTTAGTCCGACCCCATTTTTGAACCCGTTTCAGAGCTACATTCGTTTCTGCTTGGATCTTCATAGTTTCATGGCCCAAGAAGATCATCACCACATCGTCCGCAAAGGCTTGTGAGTACACTCTCATCCGTTCCAGGTCGTTCAAAAATGAGTCGTGGAGAACGTTCCAGAAGAACGGCTCTCCCACCGATCCCTGGACGGATCCCTTTGTTGTGTTTCTTACCGTGCTTTCCCCAAGATAGTTCACTCTGACAATTCCGTTGTTCAAGTAGTCTCCCACTATCTGCCAGAGACTTCACGGACAGCCGAGTCTGGCCAGCTGGATTTTTATTGCCAGCCACCAGGCACCATCGAAAGCGCCCTCCATGTCTAGTGATACTAGCACTACAATCTTTTTGGCTTTTCTCTTCTCCCGTACATGGTTAATCAGATTATATCAGAGCGTCCTCAGTCATTTTAGAAAGAAGGTGCCAACGCAGTTGTCGCACAATAATCTTCTCTAGTGTCTTGCCGAGGATGGGAAGGAGGTCGATTGGTCTGTTGGATTTGGTTACCTTAAAGTCATCTTTTCCAGGCTTTTTCAGTATATAGGTAACCTCGGTTGCCTTCCAAGGTGTTGGGAATTTTTTCATCTCCATGAATTTGTAATTTTTTTTGTGGAAGACTTTCGGTTTCTGTTTGATTGCGGCTAGACATATGTCTGCTGTTAATCCATCAGGCCCGGGAACCTTTTTTAGACTGAAGGATGATACCGCCGAGTATATTTTCCCAAAGGTTACGGGTGGATCTTCCATTTCGGATAACCTCGAACGTGGGTTTGTTACCAGTGTTCAAGATATTCAGGCTGTGTGTTTTCTAATTTTGTTTTCTGCAGTATTGCTTTCAAGTGCTTAGGTAGGTGCCAGTTGCTGGTCCTCTTCGAAGTATATGGATATGAGGTTGATGGTACTTCGCTCTGATTGTACGCTAGCACAGGTCAGGTTCTCCGTGTGCAAGAATGGGTCGTACGTCAGGGCTATGTTTGGATTGTGGATCAGGATTGCCGCCTTTAGGGGTTCGGTAATTCACTTCTTGCTCGTGCTGTTGCTGGCTCCCTTTGGTGATCAGGTCGATTACGTCAACGACGGGGGCGGGCAGGGGACTTCACATTATATAAATAAAAAATAGATAGTACACCCAGATTTAGAACGTAATATATGTATCACACAAAGAATTGTCCTGTGTTGGAATCGAACCCACAACCTTCGATTCAGTGGCCAGGGCCACTGACCACTACACCTATAGGTCCTCATCAATCAATTCAAAATCATCTAATCATCTAAAAATATTCATGAGGTAAAATGGAATAGGTAAATGTAAATTAAAAAACTAATAACTCATCATTCGTACGAAGCTACGATACCCTCACGTAGTTCTGTCTACTAGCGAAAGTAAAACGGTACCTCGATCGCTCAGTAGATTATAATTAGTCATTTATAAAAATTAACAATGTTTTTATAATGATTGAAAGAAAGAAGAAAGTATTAGAGGCTAGTGAAACCTTTGCCAAACCAGATATATCTTTATGAGTATGTACCGACTACGAGAACATGACAAATGAAATAAGTATTAAGACTTGTTATTAAATACATTACATGATCTGCCTAAATATGGTATTGTGATTCAGATATTTATTAATTTTCTTCCTTTAATTTATATTTTACGGGGGCGTAAGACCTCGGTTGAAACGACTCAAGTCAATTTATTTGTCATGGATACTATTGTGTGTTATGATTTAATTTCCTGTTATTTAAGTAAAGTTAAAGGTATTAAAACTAGAGAACTAGGTTAGGTAGGAGATAACTCTAATATAGTACCTAATATTAGGACAAGGGTGTAAAACATAATTTAAATACATACATTCATGATATTTAAAAAATGGCAAATAGTAGTCGCTTAATTTGCATTACTCATTGATTTTAGTAATTGTAAGCCTCACATAAAAACATAAAATATTCTCAAATAGGAAAGACAAAAGCCACTTCTGACTATTATGTCACGTAACCAAGGTGACCGGTTTTGGCGGGAAGCGCCCACGCGACAACCATTCAGTCAGAGAAATAAGACGCAAGGCGTAAAATTGTTAAATGTTAGCATTCGACCGCAGTGCACCGCGGGTCGCGACGAACCGAGCGCGATACTTATTTCGACGACAGCTTTCGCTGATCGATTTTTTTTTATTTTATATTACTTACAATCATAATATTTATTTATTATTTTTTAATATATTGTGTATTCATCCTTAATTCGTGGCTTTGAGCGAAGGTGAGTTGTTTGTCATCTTAATGGTAAACAATAATATCTAATTCCTTAATTAAACATATTTTATTGTAAATTTCCAGTTACGGAATGATGTCACCGCTTGTTTATATCACTAACATTTTGTATGAAAAACTTAAACTTATAGGCTTATGCTTAGGCATATAAATATAATATATATATATATATATATAAGGAAGGGTTGGTTATATATTTAAGAGGTTGGTTTATTTAATGATATTTAATATGCGACAAACAGAAGAAAAATCCATATCTAAGATGTAAATTTAGACTCTTCAGTAAGAGTAGATAAAGGTCAATTGAAAATAATTGAATAATAAAACCAAGGCTGTTATTGAACAGCAGTATATTACGGACAACGTTTAAGTAATAGGATTTTATTGCTGCTTCACTTGATCTCAACTAAAAATGGTACATTATAAAGAATGATGCGATAACGTTTTAGAATTATCTAGAACGTGTAATAAATTGTTCTCAAGTATTCCAGACGATAACATCATTTCCCGCTGCGGCTGAGGCCGGCGCATTCATTATATTTGCATACATTTGCAAATTATGCGACTCATTCACATTTATTTACAAACACTGTCATTTATGATAATTAGAGATTACATTATTATGAAATTACAAATGTATATAATATTTTTATGACAAATATGTTATTAATATACAAAGATAATATATAAGATATTGTTGTTCAATATTAATAGAGATGTAAACATAAATATTTATAAACATTTCAATACCAGGACCTAAGGATATAAAGTGTCTGGATTAATATACTTGTTTAGATTACGGTAAAATAGAAAGGTAACTGCATGTTGCCCCTGATAAAAGACATTAATATTGAATACGCTGCAAACGAAGAGTATATACCTAAATACTCTTCGCGCTACTATCATCGGCCCAGAAACCCATCAAAAATTCTTCATTTTATATTCAAACGAGCATATTATTATAATACTAAATATTACATCATCATTTTGTATGATTATATATCTTTTACAATGTTGTTCTTCAGAAACTTTCTTCCAGGAAAGTTTCTTCTTGGAAAGAAACTTTTTGGAAGAAAGTTTATGGAATGAACTTTCGTCGGCGGTGTTTCTAGTTCGAATCGACTTACAAAACTCACCTACTTTTAAACTCGTCAACGCTCTTAAGCAAAAGTTTTAAAAATATTTTTCTGTTTATCTGATTATTGATCGACTGATTTTGACACAATTTGTAGGTATTTTGTTTTTACAAAATATGTAAGGATTTTTACCAATTACTAGCTGCTGGTAGGCTATCATTCGGTCTATTATATATCACACTTGGATAAAAAATACCTCTTCAATGCAAGTGGAAGAAAAAATTGTATCTATCCGAACACGTAGACATTAAATTATGGGGACACGAACCGTTTTGTACGGATTGGTAGAATTTGAGGTAGAGTTTATACCATTTGCTCCGGTCAGTATTATGATTTTTTTTATCAAATACGCAGATTTGGGCCATTATTATAGAAAAGTGAAGATTTTTATAACCTTTTTATGTTCGTTTATGAAAGTTTGGATGAAATTCTAATAATTTATTTCAGTGCGACATATTTTTTATTTCCTTTTCATGAATACGAACTAGAAATAACAAGTTTAAGTGATACCAGAAAAAAATGCCAATCGTCAATAATGATTTGTTAATACTCTGGACACTTAAAGATTTAATGATTTTTATATTGTTGTTGACATAAATGTAAACACTGACTAGGTCAATCAACTTAATATCATCAACTATTGGTTACGCATCGAGCTGTCGGTTGACAAAATAAACCACATTAAGATCGTTTTTACATAGATAGTTATCTATGGAGATAGTATTTTGTTCGTAAGCATAATAGTTTAACACATTATCCGTTTATATTTATCAACAACAACAACAACAACACAAAAACAACTTTTTACATGTGAAACAACAGAAATATCGAACATTACACATTTATTAGAAACACGTTCATTTATACACAAGTACTTAAATATGTAAAAAACATAGTACCAAACAGAAATGTATATATTAATATATTTTTATGACTCTAGACACCTACACATTACCAACAGAAGAACTACTATTAGCTATTAGAGACATTTGTTGCGATTTTTTTGGTGGTAAATACTAGAGATGCGCCGAATATTCGGTAAGTATTCAATGTCTTCGTTTCGAGTATTTCTATTGTCTTGGCTACACGAGTCACGACACGGTAGAGAACTAAAAGACAAAACTAAGATTTATTCGGTGAAACTAGTAAATACATATATATATATATATATATATATATTGCGACAGGCAATAAATTTTTATGGCTATCATTTACTGCCAAGAAAAAAATCCCTCAATCAGTTTTAAAAATATAAAACAATTACAAGAAAACTAGATTTGTATAGATTGATTTCAACTGCTGTTGAATTATCTGATAATATGTTTTGTTATGTTAATATACTGTGGTTATTAATATAAAATACAAGTAACAGCATCATACTATTACCAACTCGAGGAGTTTTTTTTTTTAAACTAAAACAAGGCTATAGAAAGTTCAAGATAAAATAATTATAATTAAAATTATATTATACATAAAATAAGCAAATATGTTTATCATATTTTATTTAAATTTTCAAAGTAGAAGTCAACATAGAATAAAAACCACACCGTTTTTAAACGCTATATTTAGGTTAAGAAAAGTACTGGCTTCGTGTGGATATGTATTTGCGAATATTCTGAAACGAATAAAGGAATGGCCCAAATACGATTTTATTCATTTTTCACGATGACTGCGCCTCGTACCTCCTGGTACTGAATTATATTTCGCTTTTAGGATGACATGACAGTTCATTTTTATTTTAGTTTTCACGAATTTCTTTTAAATTGTATTTTAATAATGTATGTCTCAAAATATATTTTATTAACAAAATAGACGTATTTTGTAAATATTAGGGCAACAAGTTTTTAAGCATTATTTGTAAAATATCAAATTGTGTTTAGCTTTCTAAACAGTTAATAAATAAATATTCCTAGAATAAAAATAAACTTTCATTTCCATTGCATAAAATTTTAATACTAAAGATTTATAAATAAACATTAGCATAACTTTCATTTATATAAAATTTATTACTATTTAATAAAGTATATATTGATATTATATATTACTATTAGTCATAGATTATATAATGGTAATATATAAAAAAGAGAAAGTATGCATGTATGGTCCTTATAGGAAACGGCTGGACCGATTTCAATGGAATTTTCAGGGAACAGGGTTCGAATCCCTGATCGTATCGGTTTATTTTACATTCTATAATAAAATAAATTATTTAAATAAATAAGTATATTTATTTAAATTTAAGTAAGCTGAACATGGCTCTACATGTTTAAAAATATTTTCAAACATAAATTTTTATTGTGGCATCTTTTTAATGTTTACCTATACTGCAGAGATAGAAACACTGGTTAGGATTTTCGAAAGAAACCTAATAGATGTCACCACCGTCCCGTTAAAGACGATCACATATAGAATTTTTAATTCACCGAGACAGAGGGATACGGTAGCTCAAACATGAATAACAATTATTACTGCGATGGTTTAATTTTTATATTTCATTAAATACATTTATTTTTATTAAGTATTTCGAATTAATGTATCCTTAAATTAAACCCGGCGAAGCAGGCTGGGTATGCCAGTTGTATATAAAATCTTTTACATATCTTCGTAGTGAAAGAGTCAGTGGTAAGTGGTACGATAATTAATTTACGCCATACAAGTCGTGAGTGGGCGATATGGAGGCGAAATTGCGGTACGCGTGGGTTATTTTTTATCTGTGTACTTCATATAAGGAATTGATATTTTGCACTTGTCCTGAGTACATTATAATGTAATATATATACGTATGTTCAGTTCAGAGAAAATTTGTTAATGAGTAAGATAACACAATTTAATTCTTGCCAAGGTTTTATCGAACTGATAATCTTTTTAGAAGATTTTAAATTGTTGTTTTTCTAATAAGTTTGTTAGGAGCAGACTCGATTAGAATTGAATACATCCTCGTGCGTTTACAATTATTATAACTTTTGGTCATATGAAATACGAAGTCTCAAACCAAAATAGATATGGCTTATGAATCCCACTCAGGTGAAAACCACAGTTGCTGATTTTGCTCTACGGCTCGGTATTGCGACCGATCTCTATATGGCACGGTCCAGTGAGAATAAAATTCTCTGGAACCTTATAAAGTAATCGACTTGTATCTGATTTAGTAAGCTGTTCTAACGTCTATGGAGAAACAAGAAGTATTGACTTTTAAAGGATTTTAGGAAGTGTGTTTGAAAAACGGATCTGTGGTGTGTGCATTTTAATAAACTTAGAGATTGTTAACTACGATGAGAGTTTATTAATTTTGCAATGCTCTATCTATACTAATATTATAAAGCTTAAGAGTTTGTTTGTTTGAACGCACTAATCTCTGGGACTACTGGCCCGAATTGTTTTTTTTTTGTGTTCAATAGTCCGTTTATTGAGGAAGGCTATAGGGTATATATCATCTCGCTGTGACTAATAGAAGTTAAGCAGCAATAAAAAATGCTGCAAGTTTAATATAATCTAATAGGTTCTGACTGACTTAGTTATAGCATACAGTCTAAACCGCAGGTCGTAGAGATAGGAAAAATTGGAGGATACATTTGTTTTTCTACGTAGTGGTGTACTAAGAAAAGATTTTTAAATTCCACCCTTAAGGGTTTTAAATATCAATTTTGTATGAAACTCGGCGGCAACACTAAAAACCACGAAGTTGCGAGCGACCCCTAGTTTTATTTAAACATTAAACTTATATCCTTTTAATACAATTTAGTACTTTGGCACCATATATTATATTTTAAATACATCCACTGTAATTAAAGCAACGTTTTTAAAGAAAATGTTCTTATTTTTTTTCATCTAGTTAAAGTCAGGCACGCTATTATAAAATGTCATGAATGTCAGAATGTCACGCTATTTGACAATTGTGTTTTGGATTTTAGGATAATCAGCTTTATATTATAGTTTTATTAATATTTTATAATCATTTAAAATATAGCTATTTTCTGGTGTGTTTTTAACAATTATCATGAATGCAACAAAATCCTTAAAATCAACCGCAAGTACAGCAAAATCGGTAACTCACTTTATTAACAGATACACGACCTAGACATTTCGAATAGATTACCCTTATTTCATTCGATTCGATTAGATTCATCATTGACTGAACTACAATGCCAACATAACGAATCATACTTCCTCGACACTCCGTCGTTTGTCTGTATTTGCAACGTATTATAATAAGAGTTTGACCTTCAATTACCATATGGAATCGTGTATTATTTAAGGTCTTAACACAAGGAGGAATACGAAGGAGAACAGGCTTTAGACCAGTCCGTACAGAGTCATCACTGACCAAGCAGTCATTTTTCTGTGATACACCGATGGGAGTTCGTCAGAATCCTTGGACACCAACCAAGAGACGAGGACCCATCGCTGCAGAAGCTGCTAGTCCTGGACCAGCGGTTGTTTCACTTCCATCTCTGATAGGTATAAAACTTACCTATACGTTATTCTTGTTAAAAGAAAAAGAAAATATCTAATACATAGCAAAAGTTACCATATTCGTAAACACAGAATACATTAACTATAGTCAATGACCTTCAGGTAATAAAAAACTGGCTCGATGCTGTCATCGCTTTGATTGGCTTCCACTCACAGATATATTGACATCGTTAATAATTAATATTATAATCGAAATTAATTTATAATTCAATTACTTATTAAAAAAATATATTCATGCAATAACACTAAATACAGAATATATATAATTAATACCATATTTATGTTTCAAATCTATAACTTTTTTATTTAATTACATAGTACGTATGTGATTTAAGTTTGATATTTCTTTTGTGCATAATGTACGTATATATTTAAATTTCGGGGTATTGTTTATGAAGCTGACATCACCGGAGGTTGTGAGATTATCGCAAGTACTGGCCTTGCCCGTGTTCATACCCGACGTGACATCATTTAGATGTTAACCAATAACACTGTTACAAGAACAAGTTATTTGTTATATCAACGTTATTAAATGTATTTGCACGAATATTTTTCGTCAGTTCGCTTGTGTTTTTGCTGGTTCAATTTTAGTTTATATTATTTCTGTGTATTTGTGATAACATTTTGTTTATCGAATATTTAAAGTATTGTTTTCGAACAAGCTGACCGAAGTCAGTGTACGAGCGCAAGAGAAACAACATTTTAGAGTAAATATTAAATAATTAGTTCGGTTAAGTAAGTGGCTCTTAAAAATACCATAATAGTTTTTAAAATTTAAATTAATTATCGTTGAAGGAAAAAGCAGAAAAATATTACTATATTTTCCAACCAACAATACTCTGTACTACACAATAATATACGTATTTAATTATAGAATAAATTATTTGATGTTTGCTTATTATACAATTTTACCTGCAACAATTACAGGCAAACCTCCTCCTGAATCTAGAAAGTCTAGAGCACCTGCGTTCACTTTTGGGCAAAAACTAGATCCATCTGGTAAAGACAGGAGTGGCCCCGGCCCCGCTTCCTACAACACGGAAGGCATGACAGCTAAAGGTAAATAACTATAATTATTATATTATATATTTATGAATAATACATTTAAGCCCTAGTTATAATATCTATTATATGCAACGATTTTCTATATCAACAGTATACTTTTTAAAACTATAGAAAAAAACACGGCCAGTTAACTAATCATTATATTTTTATAACTTAAACTCATAATATTGTTTTTGTTGTTCTAATATTATTGTTAAATATTAACATCACGGTACCTAAATAATGTTGACCTTAACTTATATAATGTATTGTCAGACATTATGTGTTTGTCTCATCATCATAATTATTTATGGTCTTTTAAAAAGTGTGTATTATTAATCACTATGAATCTGTATCGGCAAATTGTCGTAATTGAATATATAACAGTGATTCCTAATATTCCTATTACATTTCGTTATGTTTAGTTCACTTGTAATATAGAAAATGTTATATTTAAATTTGCTCCGTTGCTCCGGCGTTCTGCCGTCGGAGGACGCTAGTGTCCAAATTTCCTTAGCTTCCCTCCTGACTAACGACGCCCCGAGCCGAGGTCCGTGTCTCAATCTGAGACGCCCTCGGGACGTCGTTCCCCATGGGGGCCCGTCTGGCCCCCCCTTTTTAAGGGTGGGTCTCCTGACCCACCCGTTCCCCCGGTGACGCTGTAATAGCCAACAGGGCTAACAGCATAGACAGACAAAAAAAAAAGAAAAAAAAAAATATATATATATATATATATATATATATATATATATATATATCGGTTATTGGTAGTGCCGTTTGGAATTTTCTAATATTTAATTATTCAAACATAAATAAAATATTTTACGAGGGATTTACCTCGCCAATATCAAGGGGTTGGCTTTTATTATGTTAATATTATAATTATAAATATTTGCATTGCGCCAACTATTTGAAAAATACAGGCGAATGCACAAAAACCTACACATGACCTGGTAAAGGCATACGATAGAGTGCGCCGTGAGGCTCTGTGGTGGGCTATGAAAGAGAAGGAATTACGTTCAATTTGTACGTGCTATGTGTGAAAGAGCTAAAACACAAGTTCGGTCGAGACATTTAAATACGTGCGGGATGTATGAAATGGCGAAAGGTAACAGGAACAACTTGCAACCCACGTATGCCCCTTAACATTAATGAAAAAATATACTATCAGTCTTGAGACTTGTCGGGATATATTGTTCTGAGTTTTGGTCCTGAGGATTGCAAATCATACAATCTCATGGATAAGATCCGTAATAATTGTATCAGAGGAAGATTGAAAGTGGTGCCACTGGCGGACAAATTGAGAAATAAAAGGCCATCATAGTATAGGCGTGGCATGAGAAGAGATGAATGCCATGTAACAAGGAATGAATGCTAGATATGGATATGGAAGGCACGTTGGTCCAGGTAGACCAAAGAAGAGATGGATGGATAGCGTGAAAGATGACTTGAGTAAAAAAGGAGTGACGAAGAGTCGACGGCTGATAGGCAAGAATGTAAGACAGGAACGTGTTATCCCGACCCCATTTTAAGCGTAAAAAGGGTCGGGGGATTATAATGATTAAAGTTTAAAGTTAAATGTAGTTGCTTTATTAATATCAGTCTTTTCTCTTCGGTAGTGTTCAAATTTAATATATAAATATATATATTAAAAATATATAGACATGTATTTTTATAACATTTTTATAACTGTTATTTTAATTAAAACGAGAACATTATATTATTTTAACTAAGTAAATAAATTAACAACACCTTAATTCTTTACTATTTAAAGTCGTTTTTTCCGGCAAACAATTTGTAAAGGGACAAATGAAACGTGACCCCCCCTGACACTATATAACAACAATCAACATTGTATATTCAGCATTACACATTACATTTTTTATTAAAAGTTCGTGACATCTAGCTTTCACACACCTAATTAAGAATATAGGATGAAAATAATACGTAGGTTGAAAACCGTTAGATTTCCATATAAATCTTTTTCAAATGTTCACAAGGCGTTATTATCTTCTATACCTAAATGTTATCATAATAATTTTTTTGTTTTATTTTAGAAACTTTAATAGACCGTATTAGTTTATTGATTCAACTCTTAATAACTTATTAACCTTTTTAGCTTACGTATTTAAAAACATAATATTTTATTTGCTATTAAATTATATAACATTATAATATCGCAAGAGAAAGTAGGTCTAAGTTAAATAATAAGTCATCATTTTGCGTTTTCTGGGGTGTCGTTTAAAATAGTTTAACTGTAATTAAGGTGATTGTTATTTCTGCAGTCTATGGCAGAACATTTTCCTTGAAATTATTCGCAATATTTCTAAGTATAAAGACAACAAATTTAATGTTAATAGCAATGGAGTAGTACAAATCGAAATAATGACGTAATAAATGTTCTGTCGATACATATTGTCAATCATGGAGCGTTTTTCTGGAAGTGTTGTATTCATAAGAGACATTGATTAGGTTTGCGAATGTATTTGTTCGATGCCACCAAATAAGTCCGTATAATGTATGAAGGTGATCGAGTCAATGAGTCAACTAGTGGGTGTCTGAGGACTCTGAATAGTCTGTTTAATCTGGCTCATTCGAGCAGAGTCTCAGCTGTAGTTGTGTTGTGTTATGAATCTGCGACAACAGCTACCAATCAGCCAATTGTAATTGATTTTGTAGTGCGGTGGAACATCCTCAAAAGTGAGTGTAATAGTGAATTTTATGTAATCGTTTCGAAGTTATTCCAATTCATTGTTCATGTAGACAGGAAGGTGGATATGTAGTATTTTATTATAATAAAAAGATTTAATACCTTGTTTCTGTGATATTATACTATATAAATTAAATTTACGTATTATCCAAACAAGTCGCTTTATTTTTTCGATCTTATTTATGTGTATCGGTGTGTATTTAAAATAAGAATTAAATAAAATAATATCCGAATATATAATTCTCTTATCTAAATCTTAAAAAAAAGTTATCTGAGAATTATATCGATAATTATAGTATGAAGGGAAATTAGAAGATTATCTCGAAATTGAGAAAGTAGCCTTGCTAGAGTTTTATGACGTTTTGATTTTTTTAAAATTATCTGTAATATAAGATCAATAAGAGATACTATGCAGGACGGGCGGTTGGTCCAGCGGCATCGTTACACGGTCGGTGGCCACCACCAAGAGTTATTCCCACTCCGGCGCCATGTGACTACGAGCCAAGCAAGTCCGTTCGGGCTGTTCTTGATCATGCTCCAGCTTTCTCGATAGGTCTACGTGTTTCCGGTCCTCAACCAGGAAACAAAACACCAGGTGTATGCTGGTCTCCTGTATTGTGATTGCATGAAATTTGCTATCTTCTATTAGTTTAATCACTTCACAATGGATCCTGTTTTTTTGTGTTTTACCAACATTGCTTCATAGATTTTTTGTCAATATGAATGTAGTATTAAATGCTTTTCAGTTAGTATAGTTTAGCTTGTAAGATTGTTGTTTAGTGTTTTTCTGTCTTTAAAAATCGAAACTGCTATTCAATATTTATTTATATCACAAATACGTGGCATGTGCATGTAGGTAGCTTAAATAGAATTTTAATATCAGTTTCTCAATAGATTTGGTTTTTTATTAAATCATTTTGAAAATGTCATTTTTCCTCACTTCATCTTGGTTATTGTTTAATCGTTTATGCAGTTTGAAATTACTTTTCGTCCCTCTATTTTTTTTATTTACACGTTAAACCATTACCAGCACCAGACGCAATATTTAAATCTTAATTATTCATATTAATTATTCCAGCGCCTAACGTTTATTCAATGCCACCTGTCCTCGGCGAGGCACGGGAGGGCAGTAAGCGAGCGGCACCGGCATTCAGTATCACGGGTCGTGGGAAAGCGATCGAGTTGAAGACGCCGATGCCTGGGCCTGGCACTTACACAACGGATAAAGCAGCATCAGTGATAACCAAGCGACCTCCGGCCTACACCATGGCACCGAGGCGTGAGATGAAACATCCATCTACTACTGTTCCAGGACCGGGAGTCTATTGTCCGGAAAAAGTAAGATATGTGATTTATTCTGACGTGTAATGCTGTATCTAATAACCTTTTAACATGTTATTAATACTATTAATTCTTTTTCTAAGACATTTTAATTTAAAATCTTTTCTTAGTAACATATATTAACTTTTAACCTTAGAGTTCATAAAGTAACATAACAGGTATGCGTGAATCTACCATGGGCTCCTTCACATACATTTGGAATTCGCCACTCGAAATTCATCGGCCAGTCTGTTAACTACCCTGCTCCTGAAGAAATTTCTGCTGCTTAAACTTTTGTCCGTATTAAGATTTTAACCATAACTCTATAAGCTACTGTTACATCACATTCCTTTTCATACCTTGTACATTACAAGAAGCTATTATATAAACAGCTGTATTTTATATAAGATCTTTTAACATTATTTCGTTACAAATCTTTCCCTTATTTTTTTAAAAAAGAACACAACCTTCTAAGGTTCGCAATCACGTTTGTTGCAAACACGAACTGTTCTTAGTGTTCATTTTACTACTAACTAACTAACTAATATTTTGTTTCTAATTTCAGTTATAATGTAGTCAATTACATTCCTTATTTATACATTAATCAGAAATACTGACAAGTTAACAAATTAATTAGTAGGTATAAAAGTTGATCTTTCAATAAGATTTGTACTTATTAATAATAAATACAAAAATATTTTCCCTGGATTTCTAGAAAAGCTACAGTATAATATCACGATTTTAAAAACTGTACTATATATTATAATGCAGAAATCTATATTTCAGACTAAGTCAATCAATCGTACAAAGTCTTCAAAGTTCACAATATCTAGTAAAAATAAAATTGAGAAAATAGAGCATATACCAGCACCCAATGCATACAATCCCGAAAAAGCGGACAGGTTATTAAGGGAGAAATCACCAGCATTTTCTTTCAGGACTAAATCAGAAATAATCAAAGTTCATGACGCCCCTGCACCAAACATTTATTCCCCTGAAAAATCATTACATGCTTTGAAAAATGGTCCAAAGTATACTCTTGCCGGAAAAGGCAACGCTGAGAAACTCGAAATCACACCAGCACCTAATACTTACAACCCACAGAAAGCTAACAAATTATTACATGAAAGTTCACCATCTTATACATTAAGATCCAAAGATGTGATTGAAAAAATTGAGAATACTCCAGCTCCTAATTTGTATGCTCCAGAGAAATCAATGCATATGTTAAATGGTGGTCCCAAATTTACAATGATAGGCAAAGGATGTCAGGCAAAAGCAGATGTGATGCCTGCTCCTAATAGCTACAGCCCAGAAAAAGCTGATAAAATATTGCATGAAAGAACTCCAGCTTATTCTTTCAGAATCAAAGATCATCATACCGTAAGAAGTGAATCCCCAGGTCCGAACGCATATTCGCTTGAAAAATCAATGCAATTACTAGATAGTGCGCCAAAATTTTCCTTAAGTGGAAAAGGTCATTCAGATAAAATTCCAGATACGCCAAGTCCAAACGCTTATAATCCAAATAAGGCAGACAAATTGTTACACGAATCCTCACCTTCATACACATTTCGTACAAAAGATAAAATTATTAAAACTGATAATTTTCCGGCACCTAATATTTATTCACCAGAAAAGTCAATGCATATGTTAGAAGGTACACCTAAATTCACCATGGCCAGTAAAGGTGTTATTCCAAAAATTGACAATGTACCTGCACCTAATGCGTACTGTCCTGACAAAGCTGACAAACTTCTTCATGAATCTTCGCCTGCATACACTTTAAGACCCAAAATTTCAGACGTAAAAACCGCTGATACACCAGCACCGAATTGTTACGATCCTCGTCTTTTAGATGATGCTCCAAAATATAGTTTATTTGGGAAAGGACATGAAATTAAACCTTTTCTTACACCCGGACCAAATGTGTATGATCCTCAATTACTGGACACCACTCCGAAATTTTCTCTGGCAGGAAAAGGTCACGATACAAAATTGTTTAATACACCAGGACCTAATAGTTATGATCCGCATTTACTACCAAATTCACCTAAATTTTCTATATCAGGAAAAGGCCCTGATAATAAATTTTCTGATGTACCAGCACCGAATGCGTATAATGCTGCTTTATCTAATGATGGACCTAAATACACTATGCTTGGAAAAGGTTACAATCCTAAAATGTTTAATACTCCTGGACCTGATTCATATGATCCTCATTTAATTGAAAATAGTCCGAAGTATACAATGGGTGGAAAAAATAAAGATCCAAAAGCTTCTGACGTACCTGCGCCTAATGCTTATGATCCACTCAATTTAAATGGAGCTCCTAAGTATACCATATGTGGGAAAGGTAATCCTGAAAAAATGTATGACACGCCTGCTCCTAACGCATATGAACCTAGTAAAAATGCACTAAGCGGAGAGCCAAAGTATAGTTTTGGAATAAAATTACAAGATCTAAAACATTATAATTATCCTGCCCCTAACGCTTATAATCCTGACAAGGCTGATAAAGTGTTGCATGAAACATCACCAGCATACACATTCCGACCCAAAATTGAAGATGGAAAATTACCCGATACACCTGGCCCTAATGCATATAACCCAGAAAAGGCCGACAAAGTTATTTCGGAACATACTCCCGCATATAGTTTAGCACCAAAAGGAAAGGATGCCAAATTAAAAGACACACCGGCACCCAACGTATATAATCCAGAGAAAGCTGACAAACTGCTATCAGAAAGCGCACCACGATATTCGTTTAGAATAAAGGCCAAACCACATAAGTCCGATATCAGTCCAGCCCCAAACAATTACAACCCTGATAAGGCTGATAGATTACTACACAGTGCTCCCCAATATACTTTTAGAATTAAGCCAGATGCGATAAAAGTTATGGACACTCCAGGTAAACTTTTTATTATTCTTAAATATCTTTGACTAATAATATGATTATTATTTATACGTCATTAGATAAAACGCGTTATATGTTATCAACAATTTTAATAATTTTATTTTTAATACGTTGCACATAATAACGTCGTTAATTTACGAAAACCAACCCACATCAATGGTAAAATTTCATTAATAGTGTTTTTTTTCGTAAACTTTCGTGAACTATGATCTATTGATTTTTATTTAGCCGGCTATAGTAACGTAAATTGAAAGGAATTTCGTTAGATTGCAATAAAACAAATGTGGCCCTGTACATTTATAATTCCCGTTGTATGATCTTAAATTTACTTTAAAGATAATTTTGAACATTTATATATATATGTTAACAAACGTTTCAGCTCCAAATACTTACACGATGCCGAATAATCAAAAAACGCCCTTGTATACGATTTCGGGAAGACATAAAGAGCCGATTGACGAACGACTAAAAGTTCCCGCTCCGGGAACATACAATCCAGAAAAAGGATATAAATTTGTTTTAACATATTCTCCTCAATATACGTTTGGCGTAAAAATTCATACTGATAAATATACTGACACTCCCGGTAATTAATAAAGTAAACGCAAAAAATACGCAAGTGTTTAAGCTTATTAAAAAAACCAACATTATTTTGATTTCAGCCCCGAATAGTTATCGAATCCCATCCGTATTAGAAAGTCCCGTATATACAATGTCGCCCCGTCTAAAAGTGCCTCAAGATGATCGTTCCAAAGTACCGGCACCAGGAACATACTCCCCGGAAAAGGTATAATATATCTTTAATTACACCACTTTGTCGGTTTGCATTTTATCCAATAACGGCTTTTCATCTGCTCCTTATTTATAATGTAATTTATTTTAGGTGCAAATTAATAAAACTCCGCAGATTACTTTTGGAATTAAGCATTCTCCATTGCTAGGACAGCTTAGGCCAATCGAACCCTTATTGTTTGAGGCCCAAGTAAGGCATAAAAATACTGATAACAGATTTGATGATAAAAATATTGTGGATAAAACTCAGAAATGGCAAAAGACAAGTATCGTGACAAATAATGACGGTGATGATATAAATGGAAATCGAACACCCGAAACAAATTCACGCCAATCTTTGTACGAGTCTATGGAGTCTAATGATATCCGCAATGCACGTACGCATGTTACCCATGTTAAAAATGAAGTACGAAGTTCTACAACTACTCCTGAACCTGTCCAAGAGAAGTTTACCCAAGAAATAGTGTGGGTCCCTGAAAACCAGCCACGAAGAGCTTCTTATACTATTGAAAAGTCAGATGGAAACGGCTTTATCGAAAGATATGAGAATAGCGAAGTCATTCCAGTAGAAAATGGAGCCCTCCGTGTCTCTAATAGCGGAGAGAGAGGTGCATCCTGTACTGAAGAGCGTAGTAACGAAATAATAAAGAAGGATGGTTTTGAACAAAATGTTTCTAAAAGAGTCAACAACTCCAAGGCTCATGAACGTAGTCAGAAGGCCAGTGAGGAAGTTCATGTTGGTACTGATGTTCAGCATTTAGCAGATGGTGGTATTGCTAAAACAACTACTACAACAACTATCAGAAAAGTGGGCAAGGCAGCTAAAATTGCAAACGCTACAACTACCGTTACACGGACAAATACTGCTGTCACTGCACGCGATATTGGTACTAAATAATTATAAAAAAATATTTTGCGATGCTTATGCCAGGATTTAGAAGCCTGGTTAAACACACTGATCTTAATCGATATTTTACTTTAAGTTAAATAAAATGATCGTTTTCTTTTCATTACTAAAATCCCAGTGCTTGCTTACAAATATTCTCAATTATTAAACTTATATTTAAATTCAATCACAAATAAGAAATTTGTACATTTTTATTTATTTTAAAGATAATTATGTATTTAAAATGATGTTATTGATAACTATACTAATAATATTATTACTATAATTTATATATTAAAGCCTCTATTTTTACAATGGGTGTTTTATTGTCTTATTGATATAAAAAAAAACTGGTACTACGTCATAACTGTCGATAAATTGCAGTTTAAGATTCCTAAGACACGCTCGGCTATGACTTTACATATTAAATGAATATATTACTGACATTCAACAGAAAGACAAAGCGATAATATTGACAACAATAGTTTAGAGTAGTTTTATTTGATGTTTTGTTGTTGAACCCAGAAAAGATGAGATAATATTCTATTATTTCCTTTTTTTTTCAATAATAAATAGAGTCTCAATCATTAATATAAAATAAAACGATAAATATATTTATCACTTATGTTATTTTCAATGTACGAACAGGATGTTTTTGTATGATAAATCAAACAAGTTTTGTACTAAGCGGAAGTTTAGTAGTATGCACTGCGGATAACTGGGCAGTGAACCATATTGTGCGCCCACGCAGTTTACAGCCCAGAGTCAGATAAATACTAGGACCGCGATAAGGTATTTATTCAGAGTTTTAGGCAATTAAAATTCAATAAAAAAATGGAAATTAACTTAACTTTAAAACATAAATGTGTATTTTGCTGTTTATAATAGTTATAATAATAATAACTTACTAAATTATGTAAGTATGTATATAAATATATTTGTAAGAATGTCAAAGATCAACAATCATTTTATAATAATTATGCATATTTTTTTAATATAAATAACACGATCTTTTTGTCATTTGTCAGTATCATCAGTAAAATATAGTTATATTTTGTAAAATCAAACTATATATTAATTTCATAATTATTCTGTCGTATCGGTTTATTTTTCATTCTATATTTATATAAATTTAAGTAAGCTTAACATTGCTATACATGTTAATAGATATTTTCAAACATTAATAGAAGACGACGTTAAAGATATTAAGATAAAAACTACTTAAAAATCAATAACATCAGATCAATTAGTTAATTAGACTTAAACGATTTGATGTTGTTATTGGTAACTTACTTGCATTTTTAATTACTTTTTTATTTACCATTCCCTTACGTAACGACTTCGAATAATATTATTTTTAGCCTTTTTAAACATCTTTTTGTATCGGGGTTTTTTATTTTTAATACCGTTTTTTTTTTCAATACCATATTCTTATTTGTTCTCAGATGGAACTTCCTTTAAAAAGTACTGGTTGGCGACTAGAGCGTATAAATCTAAAACAATAATAAAGCCATTAAGATATTTTATTATAAAGAACATCGGTGACTTATGGGCAATATATTTTAAAGCTTTTTCTATGATTGTGTGTACTATCCTTATTTATGTTATATTAATTAAAAATGATAGCTAACATTTTAGTTCAGCAGCATATTCGTATTAGCAAAAGTAGACAGCTAATTGATATCGCCATAGCTTACATCAAACGCGTTCTCCTATCCGAAGCTAATTATAAAACTATGGAATATGCTGACTCTAGGAAGAGCATGAATAACAAATTTGTGTATATGATGTATTTTAAATGTCAAAAAACAAATGTTTTAAATGTTAATGTTTTAAACATTACAAGTCCCTAGGCATTAAAAAAAAGGGAAGTGAAATATCACAATACAACTGTAATCTATAGGAACAATTATACATTTCTATTTTTGAAAACATTTTCAGACACTAGTACATAGTACAACTGTTTAATATTGCCATAGTATATCTAGCTGCTGTTTAGAAACGCGATATATTTTTTACTGCAATACATAATTCCAACTTTTTAAAACGATTTCACATTCCTGTTATAATAAGATATATACCACGCCTCGGTTTTCTACATCTCTAAGCAGGATAGAAACGACGGTAATCTGTGGCAAATAGTGTTGGTGTTATATTAAGTACCTACTATTGCAGAGCCTATACTGTGTAACTCATATTTATTATAATACCGATTTTTTTACCCCAATAAAGAGAAAAAATATATATATAAAATGATGTCGTCATGGTAAGAATTATGGTAGAATTCCTGGTAGGAGTCTTGGTAGGAGTATGAGTAAATTTTATTGTAATATTGTTAAGATTGTTATAGGCTTCCTCCTACATACTAATTTAAATGTTACAGTTCTACTGGTAAATTTAGTTTGTCTAACTAAATATCTTTAACAGTAATTGTCAGTGTGGGTTTATTAATCTCTGTAGTATTATGTAAATGAACTTGGTTTGGTCTATCGCGAGTATGTGTGGACCGGCGACACCTATTACTTAACCTAATTACATAAGCCACTTATAATTGCAGGTGACATTCATGTGGAAATTAATTTACTCGTCCGTTCATGATGTTGACGATTGACGTAATAATACGTCGAACTTTGCATTAAAGAAATTGGATAATATTATGTGCTGGGTCAATATTGATAGAACAACATTAGAACATTAAGTTAATTATCTGATTAAAACAACTGTAATATTTTAATCAGAGTAGAAAGACCATAAAATTAACATTAAGGTTTTATATATGCAGCATAGTGGATATTGCTATTATTTTAATTTATTATTCAAAAAATACTAACATCACCTTGATGTTATTGATCACCCATCACCATATGTAAGATTATCGTAAGTAGAGTTTAATATTTTGTTAAGCTACGTTTTATTTCGATTCAAATTTGTTTTCACATGTTAATTGTGACTGTTAAAAAGTTGTGAAATAAATTTTTTCAAGATCAATAAATACGGGAATATCTATGGAGTCTCTTAGCGGTTCATCTCAATGGACCTGACTCCTTGAAGTCGAGGAACTAGATTCAGAGATGCCATATGTCAAATGTATGTCTACTTGAAAACATTTACTTATAATTCCACAAAATCTATTAAATCTAATGAATCCAGTATTATCAAGAGAATAATAAATATTGATGTGTCTGAGTGTATGAGGCGCGCTCTGACGTATTTTATTGTGAGACATAAATTGTTCCATGTATGTTAAGCAACATCGTTAAAGCACTGACTAAAGCACAGACATTATTACTACTACCTATTTAAGTTATTTTAATCAGTGTTATTCGTAGACCAAATAAACTATTATACTTTACCTAATAGAAGAAAATATATTAAAATTTACCATTTAAGTAGATGAAACACGAGTTTTAATCATGTTTCTCGTACGCATTGACGTCTTCTTCCAAAAGGCTGATGTTACCCATTTATTATACTTCTTTAAATATAGTTTAGCTGGTAAAAAGTTATAAAAAGAGGTATAAAAGCCTATGCACCTTATATTAACCCCAATAAATGTTATTGTTCGAAAAGCCTACAAGATTGCAAGAACTTTGAGTAATTAATTATATAACTTAGAGTAACATTTAAGATCCTCGCTACCTATACATATGCAAGTGTGTATATTAAATTTACTGTGGTCTAGAATTAAAATTGGCTTACATTTGATTATTTTGCTCCTCCTTATCTAGTAGAATAATGGTTCGTTTATTATTATAGCTTCACAAAGACCTGGTGTTGAAATATATTCCGTAGTATGACTACGAACTATAAACTGTAAGTTGTTTTCTAATTACCGCAATGTTAATTTTGGTTCAATATATGTTACCTGATTATCACATGGCCTGGAATTAATAATAAATAAAAATTGTAGTAGACATCAGAATTATTTAAAAAAGAAGTATAACACTAGTTGTAATTGTTTCACTAATTATGGTTCACTTAATAACCTGGAGAGCTGTTAAGTCGGAAATTTAATATTTAATTGTGTATTAGCTACAATTCTATTCGAAATTATCAAACCACCCTGATGGCGTGTATTGGTTGATTCAAGTGTACGTCACACAATATATACACAAATTACTGTTCATGAGGAAAATTCAGTAAAAGTAGTAGTTAGTTGGGAACTTGTGACATTTAAAAAGCGACACGCGACAGGTCAAGGCTGTTAATCGTTTACATGACCTATAGCTATTGTCATTTAGGTCAATTTTGTAGAATTATATCTAATTTGCTAACATCCACAAATCTGAATAAATTTTAATGATGTGATTCCAAGCATCAAAGTAATTTTTATCGAGGATTTTGGTTAAGTATAAATTAATTAAAAATATATATATTTAAAAACTAAAATAATTATTTAATAAGTTGCGCTGGACCTGTGATATTAATACGACAAAGAGAACACGGTCTTCCTCTTCCATGCTCCTAGTCCATCAACACCGATCTGCAATCCTAGAAGGAAGCTTTCGCTACTCTGCAAGCAAATGCTGAAATGATCTCCCACCACCACTTAGGAATCTGAAAACAATAAAAACTTTCCGTATCAAGTGGAAATATATTTATTTGTTTTTCAATTAATTTAAATTAATCTGTTGATATAACATACACACTTATATATTCATAATAAATATAAGTAGCCTGATCACGAGTTTCTAAATATCATTATCGTAAATATACATTATTATTTTATTCTTTAATGATGTTTATATTATGACTACTGGAGCTTGTTTTCATTTAGATTTGTTTTTCTCATTATTGTATTTTCATTTTCATTTTCATTTAGATTTGTTTTTTCAAAGCATTAATGTATTTTGTTATGTATTTACTACGATTATTATTGTTATTATATTATATATTATTATATTATATATTATAAATCGCGCCACAGCCGCCTTTTGAGGCTTTCAAGCAACCTTTGAAATCAGGATCGAAGCTCCTCGCCTTCGATTTTGACTGAGCAGTTATCCTTATTTGGACACCAACTACTTTTTATTTGTTTGAATAGGTTTATAACAAGTTTGTGCCCTTCAAGTCTTTCATTATTAATATTTTGCTTTAATTATATCATTTTTTTTATAACAACATGTAAAGGTTGTATTGTATAAATAAAAGTATTATTCTTTCTTTTTTAATTGAATATACATACAGATTGTATAAGGTTGCTTTCTGTAACTAATGGTCCTTTAATATAATACTTCCACATTAAAGAAATTACTTTGGAACAAATAGTTTATTAATAAGCAGTACACAACGACTCTTCTGAACCTGATATAGTCTAATCGGAAGGAAAGACAACAACAGCAGAAGGAGCAACAATTAGATTTAAATAAAATATTTAGATATAAATTAGAAATGCATATTTCAAACTTGAATTTTCAGACTATTTTAGTAGATAATGGTCAAGACATAACAGTGGTCTGCTCTTGTAAGTAGAGCGTTCTTTAATTGAGGAAGAGTCTAATTATTTTATCAGCAGTGAACCGAGTAAGTTAGGTAATCTAATAAAATTTGATAAGAGCTAGCATAAGGATTACCAGAATATACCAGTGAGTGTGCTTGAAAAATAATTATGATAACTAAAACAAATTTGTAGCTATCAGTTATTATATTTGTATTAAACATCAATAAAATTTGTTTGTAAACAAATTTTATTAATGTTAAGTTAAGTAATAATTTATAATTAACTAAAATCCTCGATAAACAAAAAAAAAAAAAATTGTTATTATTGTATGAAATTTTAGCAACTTTCGATAAAGTGACTTATAATTTTACCAACAGATTGACAGACAACGCGGTAGCCTCTCAACTATTGAATAAACATGGTATAAAAATATATTTAATAATCTTTTGCTAAATACACTTTTATTTTTTCTTCGCTAGTAAGTTAATTAGTAATATTGGCCAATGCAAAGTGCTGTGACTATTGATGGAACGAAGCATTTACGACGCGACCTTAAAAGAACACATATAGAACGCACGAATATTTAAAAGGGAACCTACGTTGCGTTTTTGATTTGATGTTTCCGTCCACGAAAAAATAATCTCAACAATGAGTCCCGTGGCAATGAACAATGAGTCTGAATAAAATTGTCACTTGTAATGAAAAGTATATTCTATTATAATTGTATATTACCTGAAAATATTAATTAACAAAGACAAATTGATTTAAAAGAAAGATGTCTATTGTGTCTTAATGATTAATCTCTGCTACGTTCACACAGACCTATCATTTTATTTACAAACTAATATCCTTTGGCTTAACATTGCAACCATTGCAATTATAGCTAGGTCTAGGTTAATATTTTTACGATAATTTATTTAGATATGTCTCGTATGTTTATTATATTCTCATTTATACGTGGTAGAATACCACCGAATATTGATAAGCGATAGCCTTTGATGCTAGAAGGAATCGCTGGTTTATTATAACTTTTTCAACGCTCCATGTCGTACTATATCCAATAATGTGAAGATTTTATGAACACAATGTATGATCCAGCGAACTATAAAAATAGTATCAGTGTCGAGTAGTACTCTCGTCACGCTGATAACGATAGCGCATTGAGATAACATAATACATTACATGTTTATGATTTATATTCAACTTTGATACTAAACCATTTATAAATACACACAATATAGTACAAGAATTATACTCTCTTATAGTGTTAAAAAATAAATTTCATTATAAATGTGTGTAGATGCCGCGTCGTCGCCTTCTTAATTGTACTGCTAGTGTGCGACTGACGCTTGCTCCAATGGCCTTAGTGGGAGTATAAAATTAGAAACTATTTTAAATAAAAAGTAACAGTGTTTATTTTTATTCTTTTGGTTGGTAATTTTTTTATGTAGTCTCTTTTTTTTAAATTTTAGTCTCAAAAAAATGGGAGTCCATATCATCAAATGGTGGACTAGACTTAAAGTTCGGGGGGAAATCTTTTTGCGAAACAAATGGGGGCAACCTTATTGGCAAACTATTCCAACCATTTTGAAGGATTTTGAAGCATTTAGGAAACAGACGTAACTTTTTTTCTCCATATAGGAGAATCGGGAGAGCAGAGACTTAAGTCAGAATTTGACTACGTCAAAATCCGTTTTTTAAACATCAATAAATTTTATTAACTTTCTGTTGTTAACTGGTTAACGGCATTTTTCAACGTCCCACTATTTCCGCTTCCGAAACCTGAAAATATTCGGGGTTGAGATGAGAAAAGTACTTCATGTGTAGCCGGACATGTGGTTTGGCATTAAGTACTGCTCGCTTTGTCGATCATACCCAGTTTCCTCGAGGCCAACTTGGCCTTACTCTGGAAGTTACCGTGAAATTATTACACATTATAATCGCACTATAAAAATACAATTTAATCTATACATATACATAAAAATATTCCGTTACTAAGTGATTGATTGACTGACAGACAAAGATCAGCCGAAATTACAGAACGGAAGAAGCAACTACTTTTCACAAAGAAAGTCTTTTTGTAATTTGGAGAATAAGTAGATAAACTAAAACTTTTTATTTCTTCAATATATTTACTTGAAATAATGTAAGTAGGTTTCTCCAGTTAATCAAGTGCAAGAAAAGATTTGGAAATTAACCCCCCCCCCCTCTCCCCCCCTCTCAAGAGGTAAAACGTAAAGGTAAAAGAGCTGAAGGTGGGTCTGACTTTGTATGACAACTATCAGACGTAATCACGTGTCATTTCCCCCTCTAATCTCTTTAACATACATAATAACATACGTGCGATGTATTTTTCTTATTGTGACTATAATGTATATTTGCATATACTAATATTATAAGGAGGATCAATGATATTTTTTAAATGTTTGTTTACACGTGTAATCGATAAACTCCTAAACTACTGAACTGATTTAAAAATACACCATTATAAAGCTACATCATCCCTTAATAACACAGGCTATATTATTTTCAGATGTACTAAAAAGTCATCCTGTAAAAGAACATGCCCTGTAGAGTTCATTTTAAAACGCTAAATAACTGAAGTAAACATAAGCGAAGCCGCGGAAAAATAGCTAGTATATAATATCGTAATATCTCTTATTACATATTTAGTATTTGTATTATTTGTTATTGTTTTTGTGAAATACACAAACGATCATAAAAAAATAAATCCTAACCATAATAATTTCATGTTATCGTTATCGAAACACAAACAGAAATACCCAGATAATAAAATTTGTGAGATGGGACCTGTCAAGTTGTCGACATAGTATTTATTTGTGATTGCATTATCTATGGATATAAAACTATAATAAAATATAATATGTATATATATTTTTAATAAGGAATACATTAAACATTTAACACTCTTGCATTTTATTATTTACTCTCCTTACGAGGTCGACCTCATAGCAGGTTTATAATATTCTCCCGGGATCGTAAATTCATTAGCCTTGCAATTTAATTACGCCGCAAAATGCTTTATGTTCAGTAAAAGTTAAAAAAATGCCAACGTCATTATTAGTTCAATTAAACTCTATTTATTTATTGATTTCACTTTTTATGCCTTATAAATATTAATATATTATTTACAGAAAGAAGTGGGTGTATTTTAATTCAAATAAATTTCTACGAATCTGTTTTGCGTAAACATGTTTTTACCTATCAAGCATCTAATTAAATATCTTGTTAAACATAAACAGTTTATTTACAATGTTATAGTTTGACTCAATTATGAAAATATTCAAAGTCACTAAAAAAAATAAAACTGTCGGTTCGAATAATATTCCATCTTCATCCATCCATATTATTTTATGATTATAATTAGGTATAAGACATGGTGTTGAAATATATTAATTAATATTTTGATTACTTAAGTTTAATTAAAATATTCTACAATGATGACGAGAACCTATTCTTCTCATTCTATACTAAAATAATTTGAGATATTTTTATGTTTAGATTAAATTAGAAAAAGAAGAATAAAACTACACTTTTACATTCAACAAACCTACTTACCTATTCTTTATTTTCTCTGCCCACACTCTACTCTGTGAGTCTTAGAGAAATGTCTAGTAACATTTCTCTAAGACTCCAATAGATATTAAAATAAAAATTATTTCTATAAAGATACTAATAGTTATAATTTACAATGTACACCTATTTTATATTTTATATCACAGTACCAGTACAGAAGTATCGTTAATCTTCAAAAACAGAAAACTAAATTTGTATCTATTTAATCAAATAATAAAGGAAATAAACAAACAATTATTAAAAGCAAGATTTTGGACCTTTCACAAAAATCATTCTGTTTTGACATTTTATGTTATTCATTCGTTTATGTTATTCGAGCGGGATAATTGTCTTATTATAATAAAAAAATATACATAAATGACCTCATTTTAACATGTTTATACACTTTGACCTAATTATATTTCAATAGTAGAAAATTTAAAGTCTAAAGATAAATATTATATATGTATATACGCACATGTCTATACACACCTAAATCTATATTAATTAACAATTGACCGTAACAAAATAGCTGGTGACCGCATTGTATTTTACTCTTGAACTAACTGAACTTTTATTATGAATGCAGAATGAGCCTCGTGCCGAACAGCAAACAAAAAACATGTCCGGCAAAACTGCTATAAAGGAAAAAGTAATTACATTTAAATAAAATAAAATGTATCTATAGTGTAGTTAGTATAAACATAGTTACTATCCTTAGTTTTTGGGTGTCTCGCTTTGTTGTATGGTGGCTGATATGGTGTTATCTTAGTCTGGTGATCGCAGCGAACGCGGCATTCGTGCACGTATGTTGAAATTGAGTGCTCCATACTAGCTCATTGTAAATTGTACATTCCCCCAGAGCGGACGCCGCCTTTTGGTCGCGTAACTTATACAAACACGCGGCGTGTTCTCAAATAGAAACTTTAATAGTGATCTAAAATTACATAGCCTATAACATCGTGCGAGAATTTGTATTAGTTCTCGCTTGATATAATACTCAAAATGTGAGACGCAAATGTCATTTTTCTTACCACGCATATGGTTCTCGTTATAGTTACATCGAAGTGAGTCAGTGTTTCCGAGTTTTAAGTGTTTACATGTACTGTGATTGAGACGGAGATGTCTGGATTTGTGCAGCGATAAATTGGATGTATTCTTTGTAGAATTGCTAATTATATGAAATAACGTGTACTACATGGAATCTACAACCATAGTTTGAAACTATTTAACTTTGGTATTTAGAAAACTTTGCCAAAATGAGCGGCAACTGGAGTCGGCGACTGTTATCAATTGCAGGAATACTAATAACATGCTCGAATACATTGGCATTTACCAATTCAATAGAAACAGGTTTGAATCATTTTACCTTCGATTTTGTGGTTAACTGAACTACTTAACTTGTCTAACTGTTTTGCAGACTTGGAATGAAATATTTGAAATCTTGTCTAAGTTACCAATCCATTTTGCACATTTCTTTCTTTGCCTTATAGAATTCAAAGCCCTTTCAAGAATCCAATCAAATAAATACCAATTGAACTATACCTACTTTATCTCTAAAACCAATGCTAAGATGGACTTTACTATCAAAACAGATAAAGACCCCTTGTTTGTTTAGTTGGCTGGTATGTTGGTTATGTTAATGTTTAGTTTGCATGTCAGGGGTAAAATAAAAATGATACTATATGTACCAAATAAGCAGTAGGTAGTAATAGTACGATAATGTTTATTGGAAATTTAAGATGATTAAATTAAAAATAGGACACGTGAAGCCGAAGTCAATAATTAATTCTTAAATTACATGGGTATTTATATGACTGTTCATAAGAAGAAGTTGTTAAGATGAGACTTTAAAAACAGTTAAGTCTTCCTCCGTTTTTATTTAAAGTCTATTAATGACCTATTGGTACAGCTTACAAGCAATTAATACCTGAACTTTAATTAAAATGATAATAATAATGTTATTCTGTTTAAACCTACCTATTCTTAATAAGTTACTCATCTTATTAATATTATATCAGCCAGTTAGTCATTTATATAGTAAATCTAAATATTGAAACGGCTTTGATCTATTTTTAACGCCCCCGATTCTTCTATCATACATATCTTTTATAAATCTATTTCGAATGTGCTAACCAAATTTTTATGCTTGCTATTCGAAACAAATATAACTATAATATAAGTTAAGTGATGTTGACGCAACTACTGCTTTGCTAACGGGATTTTTGGAGAGCCTTGTAAGTGTAGAATAATACTATAATGTAATAATTGTAATAATGGAATAATGTAATAATTGGAAACTAAGTTAATAAGAACAATCGTGGTTTGGACTGCAGCAAGTTAAATATTAGAACTAACAACTACTTAATAAATTTTGATTTTATCATACAATTGTATATTATTATTATTATTAGAATTGGAACAGTACGCTTATTTTAGATTTTTAAGTTTGTAAACTAACATGATCATGAAGATAATCCGAAATAAACGAAAAAAAATTATCGTGTATTATTATAGCATCAATATCAATTGTAGCATCAATCATGAATGTGAAGTGTATTAAGCTGCATAAAAATATCTTTTAAATGATAGTAATTCTTACATATTTTCTCCAATAAATAAAAAGGAATTTGCTTTTATATCGAATCAATCTTGTTAGTGCTCATAATATTTCACCCAACGGTCGAATAAATTAAAGATTTAAAATAGAGGAAAAATTAAATTCAGTCTAAAAATTTTTGAAGGAAGTATCCGTATAAATATTGAATTCGAATAAATACGAATAACTTTATTTATAGAACAAACATAAATTTAATGAATTATTCGAATATGAATAAATAAGGTTGAGTCACAAAAGAGGAAATCACCGACTGAGTCTGCAGAAACTCAGAGCAGAATGAAATAAGAGTAAAGGTTTCCAAGCAACATGACTCATATATTGGTTATATGAAAGAATATATTGTGACTCATAAATGGACCTTGCATTATCTACAATAATTAAAAGAATCTATAAAACATAAAATAATAGAATCCATTTCCAATTCCATATTACTCTCATTTATAGCACTTATACACATTGAAAAATAAAGTGGTCACCTATCACTGACCAAATTAAGCTAACTGGGGGGTGACGGAGGAAATGGTAAAAAAGAGGGGTGACCGCATTTCTTACGTAACGTTACATAATAATAAAACATTTATTTTTATTTATAATTTATTCTGTTTTAAGTTTAAAAAATATGATCCAACTTGCATCGTGTCAGGGGTGGAAAAAAGTTACATCAGCAAGAGTGCGTGACGTATTTATGGGTGGGTGTCCGCCGAGCTACACCGATCAGTTTCAATATTGTTTTTATTAGGTGTTTCAATTCTCGTAGGCATTAAATTACAAATTGCATTACATAACGACCATTTTGTTAAATTAAATTAGTTATTTATAATGAGGAGAGCTTATAACAGATGCGGTTTATATCAAACATATATATATGTATATATGTGTTAACATATATATATGTTTGATATAAACCGCATCTGTTATAAGCTCTCCTCATTATAAATAACTAATTTAATTTAACAAAATTCGATATATAATATATATATCGAATATTATATTGGGAATAAACCTCGATATGACTGAATATTTTACCCTCCAAGTAGGTAGAAAGTATTGTTAGCAAATTTTATAAACTGTGACTAATCGAATTTCAAAAGGATAACAATATCAATCGTCCTTATGAACTATTTATTTAAATCTAATATTATTTATCTCCTACTTCTACTTTTCAAACAACACGTTAATTCACGTTATAAATTCTCGACCGTTCGCTACGTACTTATTGACTAGCGTTAAACAGGTGACCTCTACAAGGTCAGCAGATTTTTAAGAACGGGTTTATATTTATTTATTTTCTTGAATAATTTATGTGGACAATACAAGGTCTTACCACTTTTTTATGTTTTTAATGATTAGGTACGTGCCAGTCTTTATTCGGTAAACAAACCTTGTTGCATATAAACATTGGTTATCTAGTGGAATGTAAATAAACCGAGAAAAAGTTAATGAGTGTAGATGATCTATGAGATGATGATCGTATTCTTTATGATATTTATTCTCACACCTGCTTTTCTCAGGTGCTACGTCAAATAATAATTTTATTTATTTAAGAACTTTGAATACTTCTTGGTCTGTGAAGTCCTGCCAAACCAATTAAGATTTTCAATACATGAATTAGAAATGTATTTTTTTTAAATCTAGAACATTGATACCAAACTTAAATCTTTCATTTCAACGTATTCGTTGTTTTTCCAAAAAGGATGATACGATCATTCAAAATATGCAGTCTTTATGTTGACTTTTGCATTTTACACAAAAAGAAATATTCATGTTTCACCAACTTCTTATTCTCAGATGTCAGGTAGGGTGTATTGTTTATCAGATGAACTATGTCTGGCAATTTACATAACATTTAAAATATATATATATATTTATTTGAATATAGAAGCTAAAATACTGTAATAATTAGACTAAATCCTTTTAATATTTTTAGTCAAAATAAAATTTCAATTCACACCCAATTCTTTTCAATTCTTACCCTATTCTCGATGTCCTCGAAATCAATTTTATTTTAGGTCCTAGTTTTTGGGCTAAATATCCCAAAAAAATAATTAACTATTGAGAATTAATTACAATCAAAGGAAGAGGTATATAAAAAAAAAAAAATGTAACTTTCTTAATTAATTAGGTTTATTTTGATTTAACGTTTTCTTCTTAATTATTAATAAATACTTTTGTTTAATAATGTTGTGAGGATATGGTATGTGCCTATTTTATTTATTTTAGTTCTAATAATGCGGGTTATCCAACGGTTAAGTGGATGAGCGACTTAAGTAGATCGGTTGCTGGACAAAGCTGAACTTTAATTCAAGATAAACGTTAACACTTTAATAAAACAAAAATATTAAAATACTATAGTTACCCAATCCAGGTATGCAGATTGCCTTAAACGATTTCGTAAGTCGATTTTGGTATTAAACAGAGTTAATGTCAAGGTGTCGTTAGGTTAATAAACCTACTTAACTGATTATCATGATTAGGTACTTACTAACTACATGACTTGCTATTTTTACATTATTGTTATACTAGATGATGATACAATGTAAAATCAGATGTGTCGACATGTTTCCACATGTTGTACTGCTATTTGAAAGAGTGTGTAAAGTTAGTAAGAAGTTTTCGTTTTATTAATTAGCTCTATAATGTCTCTACATTTATAAATTCAGCGTCTCGTTCCACGGACGAGAAATTTTGCCCATATTATGTTTAATATAACTGAATAGAAAGTTCCATTATTTTTATATAAATATCTCTTTACAAAGCCACATTATGTTAACAATAACATTAAAGAAACCATAAAAAATAATATTATGAAGGTTTTGTGTTGCTCACAAAAGATATATTTATAATGAAACGGAATGAAAGAGGGGATTTATAATGAAACTGTAAAATAATATAATGATGATAAATCTGTTAAGTAGGTTTTGTGATGAGTTTTGCATAATACATAATAACATATGGAATACGAAACATTTTTTTTTCAAATCATTATTCAGTTATATTTCGAACTTGCCAGCAGAAACGGCTATTTAAGATTCTTTGTCAGTATGTCGACTCATACTTAAGTTTTGCTTGAAAAAAAAAGTTGTTTTTTTATTCTTTTTTAATTGTTGAAATTAAATAGTCATACTTCATAGCAAGTTAGATTTCCTGAATACATATTTAAAGTAGGGCATTATTTTAAAAAGCATACCTAATACTCAAAAAAAAATATGAAAATACTTTCAGACTTAAATTATTTGCTTCGTCCAGAAGAAATGTAACTTTCAATTTTATCAATACCTATTTTCTAGAATATAACAATATGTCTAGTACTGTTTACAGGACACTATTGACTGTGTTTTAAATCCATTACAAGCTTAATAAATGTATCAGAATTCATATCTACAATTAGAGTAGATTTACAAAAATTTTAGTTATCAATGTTTTATTTTATCTTTCGTATTGTATTACATTCGGAATGTTTTGTAATGTACAAAGGAAACCTCTCATTCTATATTAATTCTAGTACCAGGATGCATATACTGATATCTTAACAGGAACATCCGGTTGAGCCGTAACATAAAATATAAAGAACCTTTATCTCTTTATTCAACCTTATCAAATATTTATTTTATTTCGTTTAATATTATAAGTTTAAGAGTGAAAAATTATGTTAACGTAGTCCTCTCTAATTGATTGATTGATCTATTAACGAATAATCTAACCGGGGATAGTTGTCACAGGGGTGACATGAATACAATTTTAACTGTACGTTAAGTACGTTAACGAAATAATATTGTTATGAAAGTTAAATAGGAAAGTGGTTAAAGAAACTTATAATTATGATTATAATCTATATATTTATAAATATATATTAATATATATTTCACATAATTTTGCCTTATTACAAGTATACTTTAGTGAGTTGTTTTATTCTTTGTTTGTAAGTGGGAAGTAACATGATAGTTCGTAATGTCTGTTAGATATTATTGTAGAATTCATTATATAAATTTTCTTCTCTAAGTAATACGCAGAATAGTACTAATATTTACTAATCATATGTTACTGATTAAGATTATTTCTATTTAATAGAACCATTTTGGACGATTGGAGTTATTTGTAACAATAAAACCATGGGGTCCCAATAACTTAATTGGTTACTTTTCCATTAAGGACAACATCGGATCAATTAATATTAGTGTTTTAGTTTACATTTATAGTTTGTTACATTCTGTTAGGATTAATTTTCCAAATGTTCGCTACGCCTTTGGCACACCCCGAACGCTAACTAATTAATAGTGTTTTCGATAGGCAGATAGTTACAGCACCCACAGCTCATGTTACGTTTGCCATTACTATGATAAGCTTTTGTATTTATTTACCCTCTTGATTGGCATTGTTACACTAAATTAAGTCCCGACAAGGTTGTTCTTGTTTGTCTCTCGACATGATTAACTGCTCATAGGTGAGGTTACATGTACGTTGACAAATTGGCTGTGGATCTTCCGTTGATAGTCAATTATTTTTACTTTTCAGTTAAGACAGTTTCATTATTTATAATAAACACGTCGTTACTAGCTATGAGTTTGCAAAGTTATCAACCATTGTCCTTCTATCAATCTGTAATTTAAAAACAATATATTTCCTAGTGTGGTAGATTGTAGTTATATCAATTTTAGTCATGTAGGGTTAATAATTATTGATCGCATTTTTTTAAATCAGGCCTTCACTGTTTTCAGATTTTAAAGAAACAGGAGGTCCGATTATTATTCCATCAAAAAGTGAAATAATCTTAACAAAAGGTCAAAATTATACAATATTTTGTAAATCAAATAACCCAGTGCAAATAAAACAACAAGAAATTCCGGAGGAAATAATAGGATCTTTCAAAATGTTTGAAAGAAACGTAACAAGTTCTGATGACATGTATGAATTTGAGATTGCGCTAGATTTATATAACGTTGATCAACTTAGTGTTGGCTATTATGCTTGTTTTGATAACACAGTCAATGAAAACGACATTTTAAGTAATTTGGTGCAAGAGCCCGCTAATACTGAACACGTATCATACCTTTACATCTACGTTGATGGTGAGATATGACCTCATATATGAACTTAATTATATACCGAACGTGAATCATGTATATGATGACTTGTGTACGTTTTAGAAACCAATAGCTTATTTGCACCAATGAGGGAGGTTGTAATATCGAGAAGCGGGTCCACGGTCGTAATCGAATGTAGACCTACGACACCCGATGTAAATGTTACTCTCTTAGGGGTATGTATTATGTACTCTTAATTAAATATAATCAACAATTCTATACAAATAAATATGATGTGAAAATTAAACTGCTTCCGATAAAAATAATTATCTTGAATGAATAAGCGAAATTGCTTGTTGTATGTGCATGATTTTAAATTGCCTAATCTAAGTATCTAACATTAGATCTAACGGTGGCACTGTTAGTCTGATTGGGCAACGTATATTGTTGTAATATATATCATTAATGATGAAGGCTTTGAATCAAAACTAATGCTTAGCGCTATGACAATTAAAGTAACTAAGGCATGAATTCCCAGAATATTGCTTTGGATAATTTTATAACAACATTCTTAATATTCAGGAATTTGCAGAGAGTGAATCCCAACAATATAGTTTTAGCCCTAAAATTGGGTTTGCCTTCGATAGTGATGCCCTTTTGGATGTAACAATAGCCATTTTCAAATGTTGTTTTATGAGGGGAAACTCAGAAAAAATGGTCGACATTTATGTTAATAAACGTAGGTGATTAGATGATGTGCGAATTAACGAAAACCTACGTACCGCGGTCATCCCGATTAAACAAAAAATAATAAAATTCTAAGACAAATAATGAAAAAATAATAAAATTCTAATGTTAGATTGTGGTGACTGTGGTGTATGTTTTTCAGTTTTAGTAAATTCCGTAAAAAATATGAAAAAAAAAAATTATGGTCGGGTATTTCAAAAATCTAAATATAAAATTGAAAAACATAACTACGAGGTGTATATATTCTTACTAACAACACATTATTTACTTCGAAATACGATAATAGCTCCAGAGTAACAAGACACCAGAAATTTTATCATACTCCCCAAAGATTGGATTCTTAGTGAATAGTAGTTTATACAAATGCATTGGACAGCGCGGAAATCAAACCACTACGAAGTTCCCCGGACTAAATACCAATTATAGTAAGTAGATAGTAACGCAATCTTGATGTCGCATAGCAAGGTAGTGTGGTATGACGGTTTCATTCACTTTTTAAATATTTTTAATCTGTTGTTGCGTTCGATGGCTTGCTGCTTGTGACATAACTGTCTCTCTCTTCTCCTCTTCTAATTTCGTTTTGTGTTGCTCTGCGTGCACATTCACGTATTATATTATAACTAACTCACTAACTAACTAAAATTAAATAACGTGTATATATTTATATTTTACTCGTTTCGCATTGGTACTGTTTGTGCTGCAAAAAGAAACAATACCTTACTCACTGTAGGATAAATTTAGTTATTAAGATATGCAATTCATAACAGGAGTGTTTATCTTGGCACGTGTTGAGCGCTGAAGCATTGGGTATTGGCATGCAAAATAAAAAATGCAAGTAAATCATACGGTTTTTTTACATACAAAAATATTGAAGAATATTTTATATTAATATTATATTATGAGAATGATTTTAGGAATATTAACGAGTGGTATAAGGTTGATTTAAGTGTTTAATACCGTGTTTGAATATCCCTTAGGTTTTATTAAATATGGTGCCAATGCGAAAACGAAATAGTATTTTTATCAAATAATTATGGGTTCCGTGCGTTATCTTTTTATTAAATAATCATTTATTGAGCACTGAAATGTCTTTAATGTAATGAACAAAAAAGTAGTAAACAAGTAGTTTGTCAGTTTCCTGTAACAATAAGTTATAAAAGGCATTTCCTAAGGTTATTTTTTTTAAATATACTTTCATGCGTACGGAACCCAGACTGGTTTTAAATTTATTTATTAAAAAATATAGTAAGTAAAGAAATACTGCACGGAATAAGATTCTCGTAGGAACATAATTAGAAAAGTAAAAAATAGATACATAACTAATTAAAATTGTAATCTTATATTATTTTTTTAAACTTTTTTTTGAGTTATCAGCAATAATTATTATATATTTTTCAAATTCATAAAATATATCAATTCGCGAAATTATGGTTTTATCTTTTTTTTAAAATATTTAATCAGTGTGACTTCCTTTCGTCTTGTTGCATCCGATTTCCTCCACACTGTTTTGTTAGCCTCAAATTACAGTATTTTTTGTTTTTTCTTTTTAAATCTTTTGATAAACTAAATTAACAATGAATAAAGAAAGTATGATAAATAAGAGAATAATATTTTTTTGCAAATAGTATTTATAAAAATACTTTACAATATTTTCCGGCAGTATTTCGCATTCCACTTTTTAGTTTTTATAGATATTAATTTATGTAAAAAAACATGTATAATCGTTTTATTTTACTTTTGGTTAAATTATATATTTTTTAGACAATAATGCAGAGGCACCGAAACCGACCATTGAGAGCGACTCTATATATTTTTTGGAGGGAGAAAGTTTCTCTCTAAACTGCACAGTTAAGTTTCAACCTCCACTCGTCTTACTATGGGATATGCCAAGACTTTTTTCAAAGGTAATGAACGTGAAAATTGATGCCTTTTTTATAATTAATTTATAACTGTCTGTCTGTCTGTCTTTCATACTAAGCCTATTTTTTAGGGTTTAATTTTAAACGACACGAATGAACACAACGTTACAGAAGGAATTTTATATAATCACCTTACTATAATTAACGCTACTATTGAAGATGAAGGAAATTACACTTGTATATCAAGAAACAGTAATGACCGACAACAAACTACCACGAAAAAAGTATATAAAGGTAACATAAAATATTAACTCACATAATAATATTGATTAAATAAAAGTATTTAATTACGTTTTAATTCTTAAATAAAATAAAAAGGTGAACCTTTTTAAATTATGTTAATATCCCAGGAAAGCGCGGCTTTATAATTCTGACAAAAAGAAAGAGTGGAGATAAAGGTTTCTTTGAGACTAAGCAAGGGTCTATAAAACTTCAATATCAAATCGAAGATTACCCTCAAGCTAACTATTATATGTAAGTCATAATTGCTTTCAAAGGTTATCCTTGGTTTTTATATACCAAATTTGCATGCTAGGAAACCACAAAATTTAAGATAACTTAATTTGTACTAATATTATAAGAAAGTAATAACTTTGAACGCGTTAATGAAAAATGTTTTGAACTAGTTACATTTATCTTATTTCTGTAGTACGTGTAAGAACTAAATATTAAGCTCTATATTAAAATCTTTAGCCTCAAGAATGATGAGAAGTTGCCTAACAACGATGATAAATATACTTTGAGCAGACAAAAAGGATCTATCATTTTATATATAAAAAATTTAAACATATTCGATTCAGCAAACTATACACTGGTTGCTAGTAATAAAGATGTCAAGAAGAATTTAACGTACGACTTCCGAAAAAAAGGTATACAATCAAAGTATTTTTTTATAGAATCCTGAGTTTTTTTTATTAACAGAGATTAAATGACAAGCTAAATTTTCTTCGAAAAATATACCACAAGTTAGTCTGCTATAAAACAACATCTTGTTCAATATAGGTGCTCCAATAATCGACTTTGGCCCAGCATCGGATATAAGGTTTGAATTGAATCAAAGAGCAACACTGAAATGTGTCGTGATCGGTTATCCGTTACCAACCGTTGAATGGATATTCACGGATAAAACTGGTGAAAAAACTACTCTTCAGGTATGATATAAAGCGTTTTTAATTTTTTTACATAATTTAGAACACGGTTATTATCTTTTGGGTTTGCAGGCGACGGAGAACAGACCTGATTCTTTAATAAAACTGACGTCATATCTCACGGTTAATGTTCGAACTTCGGGTAATATAACGTGTCATGCGTTCAATGGAATGAATAGTAGCGACTCCACTAGAAGGTTTCTTGTATACGAGGTGCCAGGCGGATTTGGTATCAAAGATAGTACTAACACATGGTTCCCCGAAGGACAGAAAGTTATTTTGAATTGTTATGCATCTAAATATGACTTTGTCAGTGTTACATGGAAGAGGCATAATGATGAAATAATTACTGATCATGGTATACTTTTTATTAATTAATAATAATATAAAACAAGCAATGAATGATTTATCGCAACACGTAAACTTAAATATTACAGATGTTACAGTCTCGGGGACAGAATTTTCGTATATTGCACATTTGACAATAAATAGTTCTAGAATTGAAGATACAGGAACCTATGCTTGTATTGGATATAAAGATAATAATACGGAAGAAAAACAAATGTTAGCTGTGACTATAGCAGGTATGATGTCCAATATACATAGATAACTAGCGATGCTAGCGATTTTAACTGCTTCTTCAAAGAAGAAAACATATCCAACTATTGCAAAGAAGCTACAGATTTGCCATTATTTGTATATTACTATGTAAATTTAAATTTGGTTGTGCTCGATTTTAATGATAAATATACATGCATGAATTGTAATAGCATATGACGTATTGAAATATTGTTCAAACAAAACAAAAAGTTCTGTCGAATAAATTATTTTATTCTAGAATCTCTAATCTAATTATTTATTCTTGAATTCTAGAAATCTTCTAGAATTAAAATTAGCTACTATTTCAATAATTACAGAAACGCAGCTGCCTGTTATAACACATCCAATTAAAAAAACCGGCCTTGAGGTAGACCCATATCAACCACTTAGACTTAGTTGTCAAGCTAGCGCCGTCCCTCCACCTAGCATAGCATGGTATAAGGTAAAGATGAAATATCAATATAAATTATTAAACAAATTAGTGTCTAAAAAAATTAATATCTTTTTCTAGGATGGAATAAAACTTCAGAATAATAGTAACGTTGATATAATTACGGAGAACCTCAATCAAACTACTGTGAATTCATCCATCGATATAAGACAGATGCTTGATGATAATAAAGGGAAATACGAATGTAAAGCAAAAAGTCGTGACAAAATGATAACTGGAGTTTATTATGTTGCATTAAAAGGTTAGGGTTATAATTTGTATGCGGTGTTTCCTTTTTATTCATTATTACATGTATAATTAAACATTGTTAATGTTTCAGATAAATATCCATTCCGGTCTGCTATTTATTTAAGTATAATTGGAATTGTGGTCTTTTTGCTTGTTTTATTAATGGCTTATTTGTTATGGAAGAGGAAAGAGGAGCAACAATTTAAAAGAGAACTTGCAAAAGCCGGCTTATTGTACTTCAAAGAGGGAGTGACCAGATCTCTTAATCCAGAACTGGGCATTGACGAACAAGCCGAACTGTTACCTTACAATGAAAGATTTGAATTTCCATCCGAAAAACTTGAATTAGGTATTTTTATTACCAATATTTAACTATTTGTTATACCTACATTTTATTGTTACGTTGCTAAAAAATGAATTATAATAGAGCTAACAGCTAACTAAGACAAAAGGCCAGTTGTGGAAAATCGGTTATATTATATAGTATAGATAAATGTAGTAAAGGAAAAAAAATAATGACGTCATTGATTTTTTTAGGTCATCAATTAGGAGCAGGTGCGTTCGGAGTTGTTTATAAAGCAAATGCAAGAGGTATTATTAACGCTGAGGAAACTACTCCTGTCGCCGTTAAAATGGTGAAGAAAACGGCTGATAACATGTACATAAAGGCATTAGCCTCTGAACTTAAGATAATGGTACACCTTGGAAAACATATTAACATCGTCAATCTATTAGGAGCATGCACTAAGAATGTTGGGAAACGTAAGTGAATTGGTTTACTCTAGTCAAAGTAGTAATATTTATCTATTCTTAATTATATTCTATTTAATTTTTTGTATAAAGTTAGTAGTAAAACGAGTAAACAGAAACATAATAATATTTTAAGGATAAAATTAATAATTGCATTCATACTTCATACGTACCTATTTTACTTGTAGGTACACGTGTCGTATTTATAAATAATAATATATTACTTTTAATAACTGCACAAACAAATTAATAATTTAAAATATTCTAAGACAAAGTTAAGTTATTTTTAGTGGTATATCGTATTGAGTTATAACTATTTCGATTATTTTTACAATATAAGACGATTTGGTCATATAAATATCAATTTGTATCAGTGGTATAATATTTTTCTAGTTATATTGTGTACACCATTTTTTACTAGCGAGTGTTTTAGTCATAAATATAGTAAAACGACGGACTCATTACAGAAACACAGACAAAGAAATAAACATATTTATTAATTAATATTGAAACCTCTAAAATGTATATTGTGACTTTTCAATTTAATTATTATTTTGGACGTATTTAAAATTAAAAAAAAAAACCTTTTTTAATTAATTGTAATATTATGACAGTGCTTAATAAAACCCTCGTCTGCGCTGACTTTTAACATCTGTTTTACATTTATTCACACAACGTTAATAGCTCAATGACGTCACTGTTTACGTTTCAGGAGAATTGATTGTGATCGTGGAATATTGTAAGTTCGGTAATATTCACAACTATATGCAAAGACACCGAGAAGTATTCATAGATCAACTCACTGAAAACAAGGAGAGAAATCTCGGAAAAGTCAATAGAGCGTTTTCTAGCAGCACTGGAAGTAGTGGGTGTGTATACAATTTTTAAATGTAGGTAATATGTACTAAAAATATGTAATTCCCAGATGTTTTAATAATATGAAAATCTAAAAGCAACGATTATATTCATCATAAATAATTAAATTCTCATAATATGGTATGTTAACATTCGTGTGACTAAAACACATCATATATTAGTTTCCTCCCTATCGCTTAAAAAATTGTTATCTGTTTTAAATTGTATCCTTGGTTATTTCAGCATGCATTCAGACTACTTCAATTCGAACCACTCTCAAAACACTGACCACACGTTCGTGAACTCTGCCAATACAAACAGATCGGGAAGAAAAGGTAAATTTGTGCCTTAAAATAAATATCCTACTTTCCTCAAGTAATCAAGTCCGTGAATGTTAATTAGGTTAATAACAAATATTTTAAAAATGTATGTATGTATATCATTTAACCGCCCCGTTGCGCGTTGGTCAAGTGGTTAGCGCAGACGCCTAACGTATCACGGCGCAATGGGGCTCGGGTTCGATTCCCGGCAGAGACAGGCATTTATGTGATGAGCATAGATGTCTGTGTTTCTGGGTTTGGTCGTTTATTAAATATATTCACAGTATTTATATGTGTATTTCTATGTATTTGTATCGTTGTCTAACACCCATAACACAAGCAAATAATTTGCTTACTTAGGGGTTAGATCAATGTGTGTAATTTATCCTGATATTATTAATTTGTCCTGATATTACTATATCAATATATTTGCATATATGATATATGGTGATAGAATATTTGTTTCACTGCAGATAACTCTAAACAGCAAGTGGAATTCATTGGAGGTAACAGTTTATGTGCTATTGTAATTATATTTTTATTTTCCTTGTTCACCAATATTATATTACATATTGGAGGTAATAATAAACAATACATTTTATTAATACCTACATGCACACACGCAAAATATACCTATTGTATTTTATTCACTGTTTGGAATTCAAGGAATGGTTTTTGTGATTTGCTTAATTTGATATTTTTTAAAACCACATTTTGACAGCCATTTTATTCTCATGCAATTGATAACTGTATATTTTTATTGATATTAGAGAATAAATTGTGAAATGCCCTATTTTTTATTGTAAGACGTTACTTTTAAAGAAATCAAGTGTTTAGGGTAATATTTGAATATAATTTAAAATAATACGTTTCACTTAAATATAAATATATATATCTTCGGTTGAACTGAATGTATTTAATCGTAGCTTAAATTTTATTTTAGGGTAAAAACTGGTTAAGTCAAAACGTTAGTAAACCTCGCCCAAATTGGCTAAAAATCTAATAATTAGAAACAACAATTTCAATAGAATAAATAGAATTTGATTATAGTTGGTTGTAGTTAGTAGGTTAGTTGAAGGCTCATATATCTAATTTCTTTAACAGATCACAATCTATTTATCAGTTTAGATGCTTCTAACTTTATGCCTTTTCGTAACTCCACTTCATCATAGGTCACTTTGAGATATTTTATAATAATATTCAAAAACTTAAATCTCTTTTGCTTTATCTTTCGAATGTTATGGTATTTTTTGTTTCGCTATGTTTATTTCTAACTACACTTAGTTATTTTGGACAAAACGTATACGTTCTTAAAAATAAGCTTAATGTATATTTTTGTATTTAATTAGATACTTAATACATTTTAAGCTAATCCGCACCTCCTGTTACATCCTGTTTTCAAGTGATATTAAAAAAGTGTAAAATAAAATGCATTTCTAAGTAAACATAATATGTATTAGGAACGTATTGTTAATATTGTCTGTTGCAATTCCAGTATCCGAGACGGGGTACGTACAGCCGGAATGGCGATCAAATTACGAAGGTGATTATAATTACGACAGTCACAGTCCTCGACCGCTCACCTCTCGGGATCTCTTGGCTTGGGCATTTCAAATCGCCAGAGGCATGGAATATTTAGCAAGCAGAAAGGTAATATTAAATACTCCTTGACTAACATTGTATTAGTACTTAATACAATACATGCCTAATAAATATTGTAATATATAATATTAGCTTCTCTGAACATTGTTTTGTTTTGGTTATTGTACGATATACATTTTATGATTGGTTATTATAGGTACTTCATGGTGACTTGGCAGCAAGAAATATTCTTTTGGCCGAGGATAGTATTGTGAAGATATGTGACTTCGGCTTAGCTAGGAGCATTTATAAGAACGACGAATACAAGAAGCAAGCGGATGTATGATCATTGTTTAACGGACAATTATTTATCTTACACCTTTTAATAAGTTACTCTGGACTGTTAAGTTTACTTCTTTAGTTGATCATAATATTTTATGTTTTCGCAGGGTCCGCTCCCTGTAAAATGGTTGGCCATCGAATGCATGATTGATCGAATCTTCTCAACTCAATCCGATGTCTGGTCTTTCGGCATTGTTCTGTGGGAGCTGTTCTCTCTCGCCAAAACACCCTACCCTAACATAAGCCCCGCATGTCTTGTGGAATGGCTTAGCAATGGGTAAGTAAATTAAGACTAAATATAACAAAACGCTTACCAGTGAATAAATAAACTTAGTATTTACCTACATGAATAGTTGTATGAAATATAATATGTACATGAAAGACGTTATTTACTTTTTCTATGATATGCTTTAATTTACAATATAAATTGTATATAAGAAAAAAATCCAGTATACAACTTCAATCTGAGATCGTTGTCGACGAGTCTTTTGTAGCTTATATTAAATTATTAATAAATTAATAGAAAAAAGTGTAGTTCCTAAATGAGGTTTACAAAATTCTGATTTTACAAAATATGTTACAGAAACCGTTTAGAAAAGCCTCAGTACGCTGACGATAAGTTGCATGATGTTATGCTGCGCTGTTGGGAGCAGAAGCCGACAGCGAGGCCTAATTTCTCGCAGCTGCAGGAAATACTCGGTTCCTTCCTGGAAGATAATGTCCGCAATGTAAGCATTATTTATATGATATAAAAGATGCGTTTATAATTGAAGGTTCATTAAATAATTAAGCATTATTGGACAACAGTAATATGGAACTTTCTGATGTCCGCAATGTAAATATTATTTATATAATATAAAAGATGCGTTTATTATTGAAGGTTCATCAATTATTTAGTATTATTGGACAATTCTATATAATACTTTTTTTAGCTACATACATTTATATATTTTGTTCTTTTCATAAACCAGCACTACGTCGATCTGAACTCAACCTACATGGACTTGAACTTGAAGGTTGAAGATGGACAAGAGGATTACCTGGCGATGGTGTGCGCTCCTGATTATAATAATATGATTACACCAAGTCCTCATCATTATGTCAATGACGCTATAAGATTTTTCCCACCTTCAGCAAATCAACTACAGCACGGTATGTAGCATAAATATTAAAATGCTGTATTATTTTTTATTTTATTTTGATGTGTTTCTGTATTATTTTAAAACAAATACCTACATAAATTGTAAAATGTATAATTGTAAATTAGTTGGTATTTTTTATGAATTATGATTAATAATTGAATTAATTAATAATTAATAATTGAATTTAAAATTCAAAAATTAATAAAGACTTGATCTGTTGAAGCCCGGTATCTATGGGTACGCAGACGACAGCACAGTTGTAGAAAGATATCTGCCGAGTAGTCGGGCTAGTCGAGATCAAGTACAGTCTGAAAGAGAAGCCATGGTGCAACGTTTGAATGACAAACTTCAGGCAGTCTCCGCATGGAGCAATGCCAATCTTGTCCAATTCAACGCCACCAAAACGCGGACGTGTCTCTTCACCGCCAAAAGGAGCCCTTTCACCTTGGCTCCTACTTTCCAGAATGTATCCTTGGAATACAGTGACCGGCTTCAGTTGTTGGGCTTAGAGATTTCCTCGAACCTCAACTTTGGTCGGTTTATTGAGTCCAGAGCAAGAGCAGCTGCAGCAAAGCTTGCCGTTCTTGCGAAGGTTCGGCAGTACTTTACACCGGGACAACTTTTTGTTTTATACAAAGCACAGATCCGGTCGTGTGTAGAATAATGTGGCCACATATTTGCTGGTGCCGCAAAGTCTCATCTTGCGGTTCTGGACTCAATTGAGAGGCGAGCAAAAAGGCTCATAGGCGATCCCGAATTGGTCGAAGCCAACCTCCAAAGCCTTGAACACAGGCGTAGAATTGTTAGCCTCTCAGTATTCTATAGGATACATTTTATTTTATATTCAGGAATTACACGATCTAATTCCCCCGGCCGTCTTCCATCATCGGACTTCCCGACGCACGGCAGGAATCCATCCTATTGTTGTGGACATTCCACCTGTCCGAACGAAGCGCTTTGCTTCGTCTTTTTTACTGCGTACAGCAAAGGATTGGAACAGCTTGCCTGCGTCGGTATTTCCGACCGAATACAATGTGGATACATTCAAGAGAAGAGTGAATAGGCTCCTAGGGTAATGCGCCTTACCGCCTAAGACTACATTGCACTTACCATCAGGTGGAATGTAGTCAAGCATTGTCCTAGATTATATAAAAAAAAAAAAAAAAATCTTTTTCAAAGCATATTTATAAATACAAATAAATAGACGTGAATCGGTACAATATGTTATGATAATATGATACAAATATTTTTGAATGTTTTAATATTATTATATAATTTATATTCATATATATTCGTGTATGCTAGTATTGAATAGGGAGTTAAAATTATGTGGGATGGTCGTTAAAAGAAGAAAAAAAAAACCTTAAGTTTATAAACAAATATTGACAGAAATGGCTGTTGCTGACTGAAATGGCGACCTTTATTTAATTATACGCTTGTTAAGTCCGTCAAAAAATGCTTTATTTCAAAGTGTAGTACATGTTTAAATCTGAGAAAATATTTATAATTTTACTTTACTAACTTAGTGAGAAATAATAAAGAGCAAATAAAAAAACTTGTTATGGTGTTCGTCGACCCAAAGAAAACATGTGATAGGATAGCAAGAGAGGTTTTGTGAGGAGCATTGAAAGGGAAAGTGTCGGGAAGTATGATAGACAGCGCTGTCTTTAAGTCTTATATTTAGTATGATTAGAATGTTCCCGGAACTCGTATCCGGTAAACACTTGCGAGTCGCCTGGAATCCTTACCATCTTTCCGGAAATCTTTAATTGAGACATTCGCGCGTTACAGGAGATTCTTAGATGACGCCAATACGTAGAAAGAATAAAAGCGTCATAATGATGTCTCTTCAACTGTGTTGACAAATCTTCCGTGACAAATATTCAGAAACTTTGGTGAATTTTACAATAAAAGTTAAATTTCCTATTTTTGGGTTGTACCACTAATTCGACTGATTTATATAAAAAAATATCTAATATAAGGACAATAAGGACTAATTCAAAAATATTGTATATATTATAAGTACAATAATTATAAAATAATCGCATAACATTATAAAAAGTGTATTTTCCTTTTGCCAGACCAATCAGAAAATTCTGCCTTCTGACCATGTGAAACAGATTATTAACGGTAATAAAAATGATATTTGAAGGCATGGTCAATGTCACTAATTTAAAAAATATATTTTATTATATCCAGTTAATAGAATATTGTGAAGTGCGGCTAACCTCTAACCATAAAATAAAACTACACCATTCATACTTGCAACACACATATTTTTAATAACAAAGTGTTTTATGTTGTAGTATTAGTAGTACCTACCTCTTTATTTTAACTGTACATATTTCCTTTATAATGCATGTTTTATATTTATGAGCTTTACAAATTTTCATAAACAACATTCATAAAAATATTTGATTATATTTTCAGATGACGAAGGCTATCTGCAAATGAGTCCAGTGAACCGATTAATATTCAGTCCACGAACATCAAACACTAAATTTGATTTCGATGCACGCAAACTAAAGCCAAGAGCAGCTGAACCAAATAGCCAAGGCTCAGAATTAACACAGTTGTTAAGTTTGAATAACTTGCCAGCCAGAAGCGGATCAGAATCTGATCACGAGGGCAATACGTCACCATATCTTAAAATGTGCCCACGGATCGAGGAAGAAACAGATGAAGTTTTCGAAACAAAACAGTACAATTTCATAAATTCGCAAAATATTCAAAATGGCGCCATAACTAATCCAACTTATATTAAGTTCAATGTTGACTTGGAGAAGAAACCTCAGAATATTTCCAATAATTACGTAAACGTCAATGTACCGAATGGACTAGTCAAATAGATTATTTTATAATAACTCCTATTAGCCGCTACTTATTTTTGTTATACTTGGGAAAACAGTAAAATTCTTCGAAGCCTTGATCTCCTTCTAATCAATTTGATTAAATGTGTTAAAAGAAATCTCAGATATATCTTTTATGTGCTATTGCTTTCTATGTCTATAAATCTACATGGATTTACTTTCTTATATGTATTTCTATCTATTACGCTGTTATTGTTAAGATAAATGTTTATTTCTACAAAATATGTGGAAAATTGTATTACGTGAAGAGGATTAATTACGAAATGATGTGATATTTTGTTGTAGGAAGTGTTAAGAAGGCATGATAATGAAGTTGGTACTCTCGTATACATAATGTACTATGTAGTGTAGTTTTTGTATTTCTTTATCGAACCCCACCACTAAATCTTATTGTAAATACCTTTATATGTAAGTAATGTATGCATAAAAAAATGCTTAATACGTCTGTTATTCTTTAAAAATTGTAAAACGTTTAACCGTTTATAGTTAATACTGTACAGAAATAATAATACAAATCATGTGTTTGTAATCGCTGTTACTTCGTGTTAGTCGCATGCAGTTGCTATATAAAAAACTGATACTTCTATTGAATAATATATTTGTTTAAATGTAACAATGTTATTCTTAGTGCATCCATGTTAAAGAATATTTACAACTGTTTCATTGATGATTGAGCTTTATATTATAAAAAGTATAGATGCCCAACATTAAAGAAAAATAAATGTGATATAATAATAAATTAGCATCTATTTATTTTAAAATTAAGTCTGCAATAATTAAATTAAAAACTAGCTTTTGCCCGCGGCTTCGCACGCCTTAAATTCGTAGTAAAACAATTCCCATTTCCCTTTTTTTTTGTATTGGCTTCTATATGACTTATTTTAAGTGATACGATCAAAATTACGACATCGGCAGACATCGCTCACTGTCAAAAGTATATTTAAAGTTTTTAATAAGAATACAATATTAGGTGCTGTAATTATATTTATACCTCTCTTGTTTTTACTTAAACGTCCATTTAAATACTTCTTAAACAGAGTACTTAATAACCATTCTAACCTTATATCACACTTACAGATTTTCATTGAACATAATCAAAATATTACCAAGTAAACTTGAGGAATTCTGAGCTACACAATTGACGTTATTTTCACCATCAACTTGCAGGTCAAGTTTTATTAAAAAAAATCTATTTTAAATGATAAACATTCAATTAGTTATATGCATTAACAAAATTTTCAAAACTGAACATTCGCAAAAGCCATTTTTGAGACGGTCTGCACGGTTCCATACCCGATTGCGCCGGTAGACCGTACCGCCGCAAACGCGAAGACCCTATATTTAAAATCTGTATTATCTTGGAAAATATTTATTTTAATTACATGCCTTAAAGAGCTATGTTGTTCTATATTAAATGTAAAATGTATTTAAGTTACTTAATTAGATAAGGATTAAAGCTGTATTTTTTAAAATCGCTTCGTAAATAACCTATTATTTTTCGTTAAACGTAAAGGATAAAAATTTGCTATTTTGGACTATCCCTAAGAGATAAACATATACTATCGCGGATTTTCTAGTAGAACTTTTTAAGGTATACAATTCTTAGAACATTATTTTAATCTATCTCGTGGAGTTCAACCAGCGTTTGCATTGTAAGCGCAACCAAAAGTGTTTGTTTACGACTTAGCATTTGAAATCTTGAAATTATAAGTGGTTTTCTTATATACTAAGCATGTTATAATACACATAAACCTTCTTCTTGCATCACTCAATCTATGAAAAAAAAAGCATCAAAATCCTTTGCGCAGTTTTAAAGATACATACGTACAGACATAGGGACAGACGCGAAAAGCGACTTGGCTTTATAATATGTAACTTGCTGTGCGTGCGACTTCGTACGCGTAGTTTTCGATTTTGATAAAAAGAACCCTTTAATTACTAATGTATGTAAAAACTAACTAACTTCTTTATTATTATTGAAGTGGATCCCATGACTATATATTCTCGAAAACTACATCCAAATCGACTAACTCGTTTCTGAGATTAGTGTGCACTAACATACAGACATTTAGACGAACAAAATAAAAAAAAACATTGTTTCGGGTACTCTTGCTTATATAAAGGTCCCCCTGTATGAATTTTTGAAAATATTTTCTTTTCGTGTTGTGTGCACAACTAAAAGACAAACAGATAAACAGACAAAGATTTTAAAAATGCTGAAATTGGATTCTGTTAGTTATTACTTCACATCCTGGTATATTTTTTTAAATATTTTTAATGTACACAGACTACTCCTCTACAGATTTATTACATGTATAGAATAAGATTTTCATGGTACCTATTACGTCATTGACATAAATAGTCATAACTTTTTTATTTATCAACCGATTTAGATGAAATAATCATTAAATGTTAAGTGAAGACTGTGATAATAAATTCCTGAAAACCGCATTCAAATTGGTTAAGCCGTTTCTGAGATTAGCGTGCACAAACATATAGACATACAGACATACAGACAAACAGACAAACTGAAAAACCATTGTTTTGGGTTCTCTTGCTCTTTAGAGTCCCCCTATGAAGTTTTTTTTTTAATTTCATGTACAGGAATGGCTCAGTGACGATTTTATTATATGTATAGATATATAATACTAAGGATATTCTTAATAGACAATACGTTAAAGACAATGCTACAATAAATGAAATTCTGGAAGTCCAATTACGTTCAATGCAAGAAAAAAAAACATTCTTCTCTCCTTATTATTGAACTGGCTTTTGAAAATAAAATTAATTATTTCTAGTATAAATCAATTTAGTTTGTTACTTTAATTATATACTTATTACCTGTAAAGCAATGCACTGCTATTGTGTTTCATGGGGTCAGAGCCGGATTAACCCTGTCTTTTGCTACCTCGTATTGATGGCTTGATGCAGAAAAATCACGCTGAAAATGTTGACATGCATTAGGATCTCTAATACACCAAAAATCTTGTATTTCTTGGTTATATTTTCACATATACCTATGTCACTCTGGTATTCTACATGTAGATGGACTACTTTTTGTTATAGTGAATGCAAAATTAAGACATAGAAATAGTGAGTTTTTATATAGTAATAGTTACGAAAGAAAATTCAAGCACTGCATATCCGTCGAGCTTATCATTTTAAGTTTGTAGGTTATGTTCTTAAAATACATTTATTTTATTATCTAGTTTTTAAAGTCAGTGGTTATAGCAAACGAATACTCTACTCCAAGTTTTATATTTTTAAACGCAGCATTGACAATATTAAAAATTCAAAATAAGCAATTATAGAAACTGTGTCTACATTCCATACGGTGCGAACTGCATCAAACGAGTCAGGGATTTCCCGAACGGGAATGAAGTTTATATACCGCCAGCCCGCTACGGTGTTGCGGCGAAGTCACATCTTATGAACTTAGAAAGAGGAGGTGCAACGTTTACTCTCAGACTTTAAAATTTGCATTGAATTTATTGGAAGAATAAGATTTCTTAATTTGTAGGATCTAGATTTTAAAGAATGACCATCCATTTTATTATTGTATTCTCATTTCCTAAATTTTCAATGGCAAGTCCTATATTTTTATAATAACTACAAATTACCTGCTGATATATTATATGCAGATTTATAGGAGATCACTCTTAGAAGAGAGTTTTAATTGGAATAGAAAATAGTGCGAAATATAATGTTATTTGAAAGAGACCCGTAGGTACGCCTCGGCGGCTGTGTTGTACAGTGGTGACTGCTGGTATCTGAGGCTGACTCCGTGCGCGCGCCGCATCTTAGACTCCTCCTTGCATCTTTTTCTTATATATATTTAATTAATCTTATTTATTTTACATTTCACAAAATAAAATGATTTTATATAAATTATACTATACTTAACGATGATGTAAACAAATTTCCAATAATAAGAAAAGTAAAGAAAATTAAATTAGTCAATAGTCTTCCGATGATTAATCAACCTTTAAATATCAGGATCAAGACCTTCGTATTTTGTACCTAAAACTTTATACTTTGTATTTATAATTATTTATTATTTTGCGTTTTTTTCTTAACATCTATATATTTTTTATATTTCTTTATTTAATCTTTTTGGACTGACAGTGTACTCAAAGTTCATATACCTACAATATTCAATGCAAATAATGCTTCGGACTACAAATTGTAATGTACGAGTAATCTAATTATATGCAGACCTCAAAATTGCCTGACTGTATTTTTATATGTAACTGAATTAACACTTCAAATGACTAAACGATTTTGTTATACGTGGACGCCGCTTATTGTTATCACGGTTAATGTTATCAGCCGGCTATTGTTATCGAAAATGGTCGGTCCCAAATTTCTCCTTAGTAATAAATTTGAAAAAAGTCGCTTATTGTGATCAAAAGTCGCTTATTGTTATCGATTTAGAAGACGATACGACGATTCGATACGACGTGGTGTTCAACACCGAGCAACAAACTTCGAAAAATTATACTATTTTGAGAATTATATTCAAATGATTATGAATGAAAACAAGTGTCAAACAACAATAGATCGATATTTCAAATGAATCTTATGTTAGAATATTTTTAATAGTGTAAATAAATAGAAAATTTGAGCAAACAACAGAATTTCTTATTATGAAACTTAATATGTACTTAAATCCCCCAACAAGCATGAAAAAGTACCATCCGCATAATGTTATCATTCGGTTAATGTTATCAAAACGGGCTGGCTAAAAGTGATCACAATAAGCGGCGTCTACCTGTATATAAAATAACAATTGCTTCATTATTATATTACATTAAGTTAAGCCCGCTACATTAACAATGTGATGTATCAAACTCAATTTCAATAAAGATTTAAGATTTTTGTTTGATGTAATAAATTATCTGCCTGTCTGTTGATGTTCAATATTTTAAACATTGCTTAATAATATTTATACAAATGTAGGGATGAGAAATGGAGAGGAATGGAAGGAACCTAAATCAAGACATAGGAAGGGGAAAAAGTTAGACTTTCAACGCTCATATTCACCTAATGAATCTGATTTATAATATGTCCGGAGAAAATCCAGCCCGTCCGACAAGTGTCTTATTAGGCAACACACTCTACGTTCAAATTGGATCATATAAGTAATGGTATTTATTATAATTGAATGACTATTTAATCTTGTACATTTCTCGTGTGACGTAAATTTTTAAGTTTTAATTTAATATGATTTAGATGCTTAACTGTATAGTATATAGAAGTATTATAATATCTATTAAAATAATATTAAATAAATATGCAATAATATTGGATGCGTTAGTTTTAAAATCACTAGGTATTGGCTATAGTTAAATAGTATACATTTTGAAGTATTGTTAATTGGTTATAATTGTAACTTGATTTGTAATATAATGTTTTATAATCAATAACTACAACCAAATTGAAAATGTGTGCTACTATAAAACATCGATCTAAAAAAATAGGATGTGTTCATTCAATTAGTTTTTGTTATTTATGTTTATGGTTTATTTATGTCTATACATATACATACATACCGAGAAGCTGTGATTAACTTTTAACTCCTTTGATATTTTTCTATAAATTGTGATTGAAGTTTTTCTAAAAATTAATACTTCACAGCGATTTAGTTTATTCTATACAGAGGCAGACAATGAGACTGTGAATCTTGTTATTCGATTCGGGCAAGAACGAGCACGAACTTCCATTCCTCCAAGAACAACGACTTCCATTATCGCAGTAACGCATTGGCTCTGATACCTACCACCTACCACCTAGATACGTAGTATTATTATTTCGAGAATTTTTCTTCGATGCAGTACCAATATGGAGAAAGTGCTACTGACAGCGGTGTTTCTAGTTCAATACGACCTCTTTTCCTCTGGTGTTGCAAGAAAACTTAGGCGACTTTATTTACTTGACTTCCAGTAATCCGTATGCTTGTCTTGCTTGTCCTCCTATAAAATAAAAACAAAAGGACATAAAGCCTACCTTCGAAATAATGACAACAATTTTTGCGTAGATTCAAGCCTGTTAGAATCCTCGTCTACTATGTTTGACAGACAACATATTGCAAACACCTCTAAACCAATATATATTTTTTAATACATAATCCATTATTTTTTAATTCATAACCCAATTTTTTTAAAGAGCTGACTGAATACGGAACAACTATAGAATAGTGGACAAGATATTTATTAAAAACTATCGTACTTTATCGACAGTACGTCTTTTAGGGTTAGCGATCTATAAGAAATACTATAACTTAAATAATAATAAATTTATTACTCTTTATTGTAATGTTAATTACATATAAAGTAAAGATTTTTAGTTAGTTAAGAATTTCGGCATTCTTAAAAACCTCAAGTCTAATAAAATGAAGACCATATCAGTCTATATTTTTTAACAAGTATCTAAGAATTATAAATAATCATTGTTAGAAATTGCCAGCATTTGTAATAATTCAATTAAACTATAAATATTATTATTAATACCTTCAGATTTGAAATCTTGGTATGTAAAAGCAAATATACTATATTTTAAAAAATCTATTTTAATTGAGAACCAACTCTTTTTACCCTCTGTCATGTGAGATCACGTAGCTTTGAGCTACTCCTATAATACTTAATTGTTGTAATACTTAATGTATTCCTTATTGTTGCAGAGCAAATACAGAACACTTTTCTTTTCCGTCTTTTTATCGGACAAACCCAAAAAAATATTTTATGATAAAATTTTAATATTATATAAAAAATGTACTTGTTTATCATTTCAGTCAATCTAGGGAGTGAGTAACCAAGTAACTGACTACAAAAAAAAACGAGTGACATGCAATTTGAAGCTAAGGGAAAGGTGATTAGTGACCATAGTCACTCTCAAGGTGAGCGTACATTACTACATTGTGTCCCTTATTTATGTAGGTACTTATAAAACCCACTAATACAAAGCTCATACTCTAAAGAGAAAATAGTTTTCTTTAAAAACAATGGTGTGCATGAGTAGTATGAAAAAAGCTGCCAGGCCGTAAGACAGCAAATAATTAAAGGACGAAATTAACAAAAGATCTACAATTCGAGATAAAAATTAACCTACGAACTCAATCTTTAGTTCGGTTATTTAAAGTGACACGAGAAATGGGACCAGTATCGATTATTAATTTCAGCAGCAAATACCCATGTAGAAACTGTGTGGTGAATTTAGTCTGCGATCACAAATTTGTAACCGTGAACTACATTATGGTTCGCTGGGTTTTATTAATTTGGGTTCTAGCGGCTAGGAATTTAAGTAAATGTCGCCAAAAGGTAAATCGAGCTTCGTGACTAATTGAGTCCGAAGTAAATCCAATTGCAATGCACAGCTGACAGAACTCATAACGAAATGTACTGAGCCAGTGACGAAACTAGGGTTGCCAGGTTCGAAATTACAAATATTACACTTCATGATCTTGGTCTTCGTATTATATAATGTTTATCATAGGCAATCTATACATATAATAAAATTGTCACTGATCCATTTCTGTACATGGAAAATATAAAAGAAAACATCATAGGGGGTATTTATATGAGCAAGAGAACCCAAAACAATGGTTTTTCAGTTTGTCTGTTTGTCTGTATGTCTGTTCGTCTGTATGTCTGTATGTTTGTGCACGCTAATCTCAGAAAAGGATTAATCGATTTGGATGCAGTTTTCGGAAATATATTCTCATGGGATTCACTTTATAGTTTTTTTTTTTTTAACAATTGGTTAACAAATAAAGAAGTTAATAATGTCTTATTCTCTTGTTTGAAGGTTTATAGTTTTTACATACAAGTCGCAGGCACAACTAGTCTAAAAATATTATCATCGTTGTTTAAATGAAATAACTCACCGATTTTCGACAGTAGTTTTGTTTTGACAGTTCAATTGTTTTGTTCTGAAATATTGTGGGACACCTCTTAATCGTTTGCTAGTAATAAGTTATATGACGCCATCATTCATTCATCTTAGAGCAAATAGATCCATTGTTAACTCCGGACACAAAAAGAGGGTGACACATATATATATATATACACATATAGGTATATATATATATATATACATATACATATATATATATATATATATATATATATGAGTCGGCGCGCGACTGGAGCCGAGTACGCACGTACAACCGCTATTGATTGCGAATATAAATCCATTTTCTTACCATGCGATTGCCACCAGTGCTTGTGTATCGTTTCTATGATTTTTCATTACAGTTGAATAAATCAATAAAATCGAATATTGTGTTTTGATGAGATATTGATACCACAAAAAGGCAGAAGCAGAGCATCTGAGTGAAATGTTAAAAAAGTGAGATTTGAAAAATGTATAAACCAATGTACAAGTGTGGGGTTGTTGTTTGGTGATAAAAATTTGCTGATCCAGCATTCCAGCATTCCTAAAAAACTAAAAGAATCTTCTAAAGGAGCTGTGAAAAGAATTGCTAACAGTGACAGTGAAGTGAACTAAGACGCGTCTACCGACATTTAAGCTCGCATATAGTGTGACTTGCCGCATAATAAGCTTCCGTTGGCTAATTTCATTTAATGTCGTAGTGGCATTGCTAGCCTTTTGTCAACAGCTGCTGTTCATTACAACTATAGCTATCGGACCCTAAGATCGAATCCTAGTTACGTACATCTAGGTTGTGATTTTTGTGTTTTATTTTTTATTTTTGTATTTTAATTTTGATTTTATTTAACTGTTATTTAATTTTTTAACTGTTATTTATTTTTTCATAGTTTTATGTTCTCTAAGTTAATAATATTAATAGTAAGATAAGTGAAATATTGTAAGTATTTTGTGTCGTTTATAATTTAGCATAGCAGATTAGGACCAGCCATTTAATTAGAGATACAGTGTACCAAATTACCTATATTTTCTTTCGTTTTACACTAGTCAAATAAATTGTTAAACCTACGTAACAGTGAAGTGAACTAAGACGCGTCTACCGACATTTAAGCTCGCACATAGTGTGGTTTGCCGCATAATAAGCTTCCGTTGGCTAATTTCGTTTAATGTCGTAGTGGCATCTCTAGCAGTTTGTCCGCAGCTGCTATCCATTACAACTATCGCTATCGGACCGTAAGATCGAATCCTGCCTACATCAATTTTGTGATTTTGTGTTTTAATTTTGTTTTGTATTTTAATTTTGGTTTTTAATTATTATTTTTTAATTTTAATTTTAATTATTATTATTATTATTTTTTTTTTTTTTATTTTTTAAATATTTTTTTGTAATGTTTTAATTTTTATATCCTTTTTAATTTTATTTATTTTATCTTAGTTTTATTTTGCTAGTAGGTACGTTTTAATTTGTTTTTGTTTTATATTTATCTACTTTTTTACTATCTTCTCTAAGTTAATAATATTAATAGTAAGATAAGCAAAATATTTTAAGTATTTTGTGTCTTTTATAATTTAGCATAGCAGATTAGGAGCAGCTATTTAGTTAGAAATACAGTGTACAACGTTACTTATATTTTTCTTTGTTTTACATTAGTCAAATAAATTGTTAAAACTACGTAACAGTACTAAAGTATCATCAATATATTGGCGCAATGTCATACGGTTAGAATTTTTCCAGTGCTTGTAAACGTATATATGACATAAGAATGGTCAAAGGGATGTCAAAGGATATTGCAACAGAGACAGCGGTTGCCACCTCGAGTAGGAATACTGAGGAGGCTAGAAAGGCCTTATCAAGGCACTGGAGTAAGAACATTGACACGGCACCCGATGCAACAAAAGAAGAGATGAAAAAAAGTGTAGCCGCACTTCATCGATTGAGAACTGCTCTGGATGACTTGACAGCTCTCACATACTCAAAGTCGAATGTGAGCAAGGAAATTCTCCGGAAGATGAAAGCTCTAGAGAATACCTTCAGCACGGCTGAACTAGCCATTTCCCGGATTGATAATCCGGAATGCCTGAACCAAGCGCCAACAGCCTTGAAACGGGATGCGGAGAACCAATGGTCTCCGAAACCAGGTGAGTCAAACCTGGATTCAGCGATTTGGCAAAAGGGTCCAAAAACGTCGGAAGAGAAGATACTGCTTGAAGAGCCCCCTACGATAGAAGATGGATTCCGCCAGACTTCGAGGCAACTCAAGAAGGCGAGAAGACAGAGGGAACAAAAGTTGAAGCGACAAGAGGAAAGCATACCTCAGACCACCAAAGTTAAATCCAAAACTGTCAAGGAGCCAAAAAAAACGAATTCCCGTCCATGCAAAACAGCGAGACCAACACAACCTCACACCCTAGTAGTAAAAGCCAAGGAAGGGAAGTCCTACGCGGAAATCCTTAAGTCGCTGAAGAGTGATTCAGAACTGAAGGAGATTGGAGATAGCGTAACGAAGGTGCACAAGGACACGAAGGGAAACCTGGTGCTGGTTCTTGATGCAAAGGTACGTGGAAAAACGAGCGAACTACGCTCAACAGTGGAGAGGAAACTGCAGGACATGGCAGAAGTCATTAGTCGGACAGATATGATGTCGCTCGAGCTGAAAGACCTCGACGAGCTGACGACGGCTGAGGATATCTGCCAAGCCATCAAGTCACAGATCGATGATGCAGGGACGGTGGACGTGAGTGCTGTGAAGTCTATCCGAAAAGCTTACAGGGGAACACAGACGGCTGTATTGTCTGTACAAACCAAGCTTGCGAAAGCAATCCTTCTGAAAGGCAAGCTGAGAATAGGATGGGTGTACAGTAGAGCAAGAGAAAAGGACATAATACCGCGGTGTTACAAGTGCTTGGGATTTGGTCACATGGCACGTTTGTGTCAAGGCCCAGACCGGTCAAAGCAGTGCTTCAGATGTGGTAGCGGGATCCATACCGCCAAGACCTGTACTGCGACATTGTACAGGTGTATCATTTGTGAAGGAAAAATGGCGATGACCCACAAGACAGGCACCTACTCTTGCCCCGCCTATCAACAGGCCGTCAGAGAGTTAAACCGCAAAAGAAGATGAGGTTGCTGCAACTCAATCTCAACCACTGTGAAGCAGCACAAGACCTCTTCTGGCACTCAGCCTATGAGGAGAACATTGATGTGGGAATACTGTGCGAGCAGTACCGAAACATCGAAGGTTCAAGATCATGGCTGCGAGACAGCACTGGTAAAGCTGCTCTCTGGTTTCGCAAGGGCCTCTTCGTCCAGGAAATGCAAGCAACGAAACGAGAAGGATACGTGTGGGCCAAGGTATCAGACATCTACATCTGCAGCGTGTACGCCAGGCCGAGCGTCTCCCATGCTGAATTTCTACGCCTACTTGATGAGATAGTAGAAGAACTACAAGGAAAGAAACCAGCAATCATAGCAGGTGACTTCAACGCCTGGGCGACTGACTGGGGTAGCAGAACGACCAACCATAGAGGGACATGCGTCCTAGACAGCTTTGCTCTATTGGATTTAGTCATCATGAACAGAGGTTTTTCTCCAACCTTCTCAAAGAACGGAAACAGTTCGATCATTGATGTGACATTTGGAAGTGAGAGCTTGATACCGCATGTCATAGCGTGGAAGGTCAGCGACCACTACACACATAGCGACCATCGGGCGATCATCTTCGAGGTGGCAAACTCCCGTTCATGGAGAAACCCGGATGTTTCCAGACGGCACAGCTGGAACCCACGATCGTTCGATCAGGATATGTTCGAACTAATAATGGAAGGCGTTGAAGTACCAGATGGCAAAGCTGATACTCAGGTCATGCACCTGATGGCCGCCATAACTAGAGCCTGCGATGCATCCATGACAAAGGGAGCAAACAATAAAAGAAGACCAGCTTACTGGTGGAATGAGGAGATCGCGGAACTTCGGAGAGTGAGCCTTCACTCCAGAAGACGAGCTCAGAGAGCTCGAGGTCACCCATCCTTTCCCGCCATGAGGGATCAATATGCTGAGGCTCGCAGAAACCTGAGCAAAGCAATCAAGAGGAGCAAGCTGCAGTCCCTGAAGTCACTGCGTCGAGAGGTTAACCAGGATGTGTGGGGGAGACCTTACAAGATAGTCATGGCTAAGCTACGAAGACCAGGGCTTGGTGTGCCGACAGATACAGAGTTTCTAAAGAGAATTGTGGTAACTTTATTCCCTCAACAACGCGAGGATCCTATGTTGGAGATAATCCGAGCAGATGAAAACACCTATGAGGTGCCGCTCGTGACGAATGAAGAGTTACAGACGGTTTTGCGGAAGATTGGGGACAGGAAAGCCCCTGGACCGGATGCCATCCCAAATGTCGCTCTCAAAGCTGTAATCAGGCAAAGACCAGACATGTTCACCAAGGTCTACAACGCCTGCCTTGTAGAGGGAGCCTTTCCGGATTGCTGGAAGCGACAGAACCTAGTCTTGCTTCCGAAAGGTGACAAACCACCGGATGAGCCTTCATCCTACCGCCCAATTTGCCTCCTTGACACGGCTGGCAAAGGATTAGAGAGGATCATTGCCATGCGCCTGGAAGTCTTCAGCGAGAGTATCCGAGGGCTCTCCAAAAACCAGTATGGCTTCCGAAAAGCGCGATCCACAGTCGATGCAGTGGAAAAGGTCGTGGGTATCGCCAGGGAGGCTATCGCAGGACGAAGCTGGACAAGAGGCGCTAAAGAATACTGCGCAATAGTGACACTCGACGTCAAGAATGCGTTCAACTCCGCGAGATGGAGTTGCATCATCAACGCTCTCCGATCGATGCAGGTTCCAGCATACCTGCTGAAGATAATCAGCAGCTACTTCTCGAACTGGGTCCTATCGTATAACACGGATTCAGGATCAAAAACGTACAACGTAACCGGTGGTGTCCCGCAGGGTTCAGTACTCGGTCCCCTTCTGTGGAACATCATGTACGACGCAGTGCTGAACCTGTCGATGCCCGAAGGCTGCACAATTGTAGGCTTCGCTGATGATGTGGCACTGGTAGTAGTCGGCAAATATCTTGAGGAGATCATATGGAAGGCAAATAGAGCAGCGTCCTGCGTACGACAGTGGCTCACATCCGTAGGATTGCAACTGGCCGATCATAAAACAGAAAGCGTCCTTGTAACGGGAAGGAGATTGAGAGAATCAATCACCATCTCTGTCAGGGACTGTGAGATCCATTCACAACGATCCCTAAGATACTTAGGGGTACAGATAGACGACAAGCTACGGCTCGGTGAACACCTTCGAATCGTCAGTCAGCGGGCATCCCAGGTGGTGAATGCACTTTCCTGGATAATGCCAAACACAGGAGGACCACGACAGAGCCAATGACAGCTCCTTTCTACGGTCTGCAGCTCGATTCTTCTTTACGCCACTCCAGTCTGGGCATCAGCTGTGGAAACTGCTTCCTTCGCTCGCCCGATGATCAGCGTCTACAGAAGAAGTGCACTGCGCGTCGCATGCGCTTACCGCACAGTGTCCTATGATGCTGTGTGTGTAGTGGCTGGTCTACTGCCAATCGATATCTTGGCGGACGAGCGACGGAGAGTCTACTTACGTAGAAAAAGGGAGTGTGACGCCACCACGCCAATTGCACAAGAAGAAAGAGGCAATTCGATGGAGAAGTGGCAAAAAAACTGGGAATCCTCGCAAAACGGAAGATGGACATACCGCCTGATTCCATACATTGCGACATGGATCAACAGGAAGCACGGAGAATTAGACTTTTATGTCACGCAGTTGCTAACTGGCCATGGCAACTTCCGAGCATACCTCAACAGGTTTGGCTTGGACTTTGAACCACCATGCCCAAGTTGCCAAGATGAAGACGAAACAGCTGAGCACATCTTCTTCAAGTGCCCTCGTTTTATTGCAGAGAGAGCAGAAATGGATGAAATTCTCCAGTGCCATGGTACGCCAGAAAACCTCGTCGGCCTGATGGTCCGCAGTGAGGAAAATTGGAAGGCAGTGGCCGATGCAGCGGCCAAAATGATGAAAACTCTCCAGAGAGATCGACCAAGGAGACGACCATAGCGATTTTTATTGAAGTAGGCAGATGTTAGTCAGTCGTCCCCGGGCGAAGTAATGCCTGACGGCGGTTCCGCGCGGGGTACAATGGAGTATCCTCAAGAGTTTAGGGTTTTAGCGGGTATGTTCTAGATACAGTCTAGTCCGAGCCACCGCACCGTGCTGGAAGGACTCGACTTTCCGGTCAGTGCGTAATAGCATTTCCCCCTCTTGATCACAAAAAAAAAAAAAAAAAAAAATATATATATATATATATATATATATATATATATATATATATATATATATATATATATATGTATGTAAAAAAATAAATAATCTAAATAGTCTAAATGTGAAAAGTGAAGTCCGTGAATAAAAGTAACAAAAAAAAAGAACTCTGGGAAACCGTCGCATCCCCTCGCTCTACCAATTGAGTTACGGTATCGCTGTCCGTCTTGATGAATTAAGCATTTTATATGTGATATGAACATGTGTGATATCAACATGTATAGCCATGTTAAGCTTATTTAAGTTTAGTCAAATATTTCTCATTGTACAAAATGCATGTCTTCCTCATTATTAAAAAGTCCAAACTTTAACTAATTATCACTAACATTTCTGTTCAACCAAACAACTTAAATTTTCTTATCCCTTCGCACTATACTGGTTTTATTTAATTTTTTTTCACAGTACAACTGTGGAATAGTCTAAGATAGATAGTCTAGAATAGTGTGGCAAGAATTTAAGAAAATACACCAGAAAATATTTCCATAACATATGCTTTGTTTTTTTTCTACTTCTACACATATCTACCTGTAGAGTTATTACTTATTATTAATTTATGTACTTTTTTTTAAAATTTTATTTACATATGTAAGTTTTTATTATTGTATAAATATTATAGTACAGATTGTTATAGATATATAGTTTTATTTTCGGTTAACAAATTATTTACCCTTATTGTTTTCTCTTTCTGTTAGATATGTTAGCTGATTGGTAGAAAATGCTTTAGCGTCAGCCCGCCTTATTTTGTACCTTATTTTGTACAATGATGTATTCTTCGTTGTGCAGAAAAGTTGATGTTACACTTATTAACAACGGCAAGGAGGTAATTTCTCCGATGTTTAAGATCAAAATGTCATCTATTGTCAGTTTAGGCCACAAAATTTATGAAAGAAAGCCAATTCTACAAAACAAACCTAAGAATTGTAAGTTAAACTTTAAAATTCCTTAAGTAATAATAAATTAACATTAAAACGGAAGAAAGGAATCTATTCTGCTTAATAATCTGTAAAAGATGATATTAAATTATCCTTGATTTATCAAATAATATCAAAAAATATATATTACACATTTATAATATATATTTTTATTTACACACACACACACACATATATATATATATATATATATATATATATATATATATATATATATATATGTAAATGTGCCTTTCTTTTTAATATACAATTTACCAATAATTTTACTTTTTGGCTAAACTATAATTTTAATATTAGCTATTGTTATAATGTAGCTGTTAAGTATTACCATGAAAAAAAAATTACGTTTAATCTTAATATATTTTTTCATTTTTAATTAATAAGAAATTGTATAACATAATCAAAGTATTCTTATAAACTGTAATAAAAATGGACAAGATTTCCGTAAATATACACCTTATTATAGCAGTTAAACCTTTAATAAATATATATTTTTTTAATCATAATAGTATTAGGTGCGTGGTATCTTAAAATTTTCGTTCAGCGCTAGACTGCCGCGACCTATATTTTAGACTTTTTACAAAATGAGAAGCAATTTTTTTGAATTTCGTTTGTTCTGTGTTATTTATTAGATTTCTAAAAAAGAGAGGCTGCCTGTAAGAGGTGGCCAATAAGTTACAAAAAATCCCGTATGTATATATATTTTAATATATAATTAATTGATATTTAATCAGTAAATGGCGGACGTTGGGCGGATATATGTTGCGTTCAGGTTCCTCCCCCCAGCCTCACAGCAACCCTTGATTCCAGGCTCACTTCAGTTGCAGTTTTCGAGTCAACCTAACGCGTCACTTATTGATGTCATCGGTACTGATATCACTTGAATATTTAAATCTGTATTCGCTTTGAGATTGCTCGGCGTAAATGCGTGTATTTAAATTAAAAGTATATTTTAATTAAAATTATCCGAATTGTACTGAATTTTTTCAGCGCTATGAAAAGTTTAATAAGAAATTATAAAAAAAGTTCCTGACACCACGGAGCTATGCCTGGACTATGGTAAGAATAATTATTTTAAGATTTACAGCCAGATCTCGTACTAAGATGCACAACAAACCTAGGTGTTAAATAGTTTAGAAGTTAATCTATAACATATAAAATATATATTTTTTTAAAATATTACAATGATTATGACATACTTAAAATTTCTTCTGTAGTTCAGATCCTCTAATCTAATATCTATCGCTGAACCCATAAATCAGCAAAGATTTTGTTTAGTTTTTTTAAAACCCTCAGATAATTAGTTTACGATATCAGAATGTAATTTATACCAAGTATAAAATTCCTAAGAAAATACGGTTTGTTACAGCGTACTTTAATTAAATTATTTAAATGTGTCTATATTTTTAAAATGAATACAGATTAAAAAATAAACCTTTCCGGAATCGGAACCTGCGGCCTCCGGGTATCGTTCCCGTTGCTCTGCCAATAGATGATAATTATTTTTTTGTTGTTTTATAGGCGAATGTGACATTAAGGCCGCAGGTTCGAATATATATATATATATATATATATATATATATATATATATATATATATATATATATATATATACGTTAAATTGTTTTAAGCTTTCACGATCTGTATTCATATTTTTATTCTGTAAACGGGACTTAATCGCGTACTATTTCAGAGAGTCGAGGTAAATACTTCGATTAAAATAGTATGCGATTAAGTCCCGTTTTCAGTATATGTACGTTATCTAGAAAAACTTTCTGTATTATTAAGAAATTTACAGAAATGATTCCAATATCGGTTTTAAACATTTTGCCCTATTTTAATTTATTTATAGAAAAATCAACTTTATCCATATAATATGTTTCGAATGATTTTTATTTACTATAGCTAGGATGCTGCAATCTCTGTAGGCGTTACCAATAAACTAATATATTAAAATGTTCCGCTTTCGGATGACATGGTTTTTCACGCTCTGTTTTCATAAACACACCGTGGAGATACAATATAGTGTAGTATATAAAAGCAATATAACGTTGTTCGGAATTTTTAACTCTTTTAATTTAGTTTGTATAAAGGAGACTATTTTGAATCTTTTAATTTATTGAATATTTATTTTCTAAAAGTTTTATTAATAAATATAAACTAGTTATACCTAAATATTTTAGAGCATAAACTTGTTGTACCTATGTTTGATTATATTTACGATGTTTTTAAATTTATAGAAGTAAATACCAACAATTGTATTATCATAGTTGTAGTATGCTCTACTTATGTGTGTACAGTAATACTAGTTGTTGCCCACGACTCCGTCCACATGTTTATTGACAAACAATGTTTTTATCCTTCAAAAATATTTAAATAAGAAATATTATATGGTACTTCTAATATGTCTAAAATATTTGTACAAAGTTTCATAATGATCGATTGAGTAGTTTTAGCGTGAAAGCGTTACAAACAAACTTACATTCGCATTTATAATATTAGTAGGATATTATTTTAAGAAATTATTGGTTGGTTTTTCATTATGTAATTTTCGGACCGTTACGAATGTGAGTACGTCATTATTTGAAGTAAGAAGCTTATAATATATTTATCCGCAACTTTAGGAAATAGGTTCTTTAATTTTGCAAAAATATAATTTTATAGAAGATGCTCATTAAATAGAAAAAAATGTAAATACGTGAATATTTCGAAGACTGCACAAGCCAAAGCCTATGAAACTTTGTAGGTACTATTAACTACTTATTAACTACTTATTAACTACTTATTCTTATATGATTTTAGTTTTTTCTTCAGTACATTTTTGATAAATTTAGTGAATTAATGAGTTAATACTTAACATTTTTCTCGATATAACTTACATCGTCAGAAGACAAATGTATCACTTTGGCCGATACATTTAATGGGTAATCAGGTAATAAAGTAATTGACTTATTTTTAATATGTTATTGTTTTGAGTATGTAATTATACTTTTAATATGGTGAGCTAACACGTTAGGGCAGTCGGTTAGGTTATCTAATTATATGTCACAATATAAACCATATCAACCTGGTGCAGCAGAATATTTTAATGTAAGAGAAATAAAGAGTTAATTTCATACATGGTTGCTCTTGATTTTTATTAAGTAGGTAAACAGATAAAACTTAAAGAACGTAAAGACAGTGACTATTTCCTCATACAAAAATGACTTATCAACTTTGAAAGATATAAACATGGGGTAGTATTGTTTTCTGATGACACTTCTCTTATTTTTAAATTTAATAGACAAATAGACACTAAGATATTGACAGAGATTGTAAAACGAGGAAATAGACAGAGTTAATTCTATCGTTAGTGCTACGTTAAATCTATCAACTTTAAACATACTTCTTATATACTCACTCATTTCTTTATTCATTCTAGTCACATCATCACTCTTGTATTTAAACATTGTCATATAAGAATAAAGCCCTCGTCTTATATCTATTTCTTTCATAGCCCTGAATTCCGGTCCACACAATATTTTATATTGAACTATTGAAACATTATTGTCTAAAGTTGAACCTTACTGATACAGGAAAACCATCATGTGCCTTTAGCTCAACATGGATAAAAATTTTATTTTTAAATTAAATAAAAGTTGTACACACTTTAATTGTAAAAGCTACAATAATTAAATAAAAGCAAATAAAAGGTATAGTTTTTGGTTTTGCGTATTTTTTTACTTTAACTTAACGTTTGGATAAGAAAAAAGATTCCGAGACTTTATAGTTATACTAAAATGTTCAAAGATTTTTTAATCTCAGCAGACCGACTACTAAAACGTATTTTTTTATATAGCAAGAATAACTAAACCGAACGGAAGAGAAGAAAATTATATAAACTAGATATAGTTAAATACAGTAATATTTTATATAATTTATTCATAACATCTTCAATAATATTTGTTAACAAGATAACCATTAAACCATTATTCCTTAAACTTATTTTATTTTTGGGAAATTTTATTAAGGAGTAAAGGTATCGCTTAGGTATCTTTCATATTATGACGTATTAAGTTCGCAAAGAATGAGCATTGATCTCTTCTAGACTTCAGTGATAGAACTTATTAAATTATTAATAAAACTGTAGAAAAAGAAAGCAATGGAAATAAAATAATCAACCAGATTATAATATTAAATCTTAATTGTATGAAAACAATAAAGTGTAAAGTGATTTTAAGCTCCATTTCGATAAAAAAACCGTGCATAGATATTTTACAATCAAACAAAACTAGAAATATTTAAAACTTGTTACCATATGTTATGAAATATACTTTAAAAGTAAACTTTATTAGTTCTTAAAAAATATCTTTTTTTTTACAAATCGTGTAAATAACGCTCAGGTGAGAATTACGCAGAACGTGATGGTCGAACGGAGGAGTGGAAAAAGATAAACAATAATATACTTAAATATATTTAATTGTGCTCAATTCCAAAAATATTATAATAAAAATGTTTTTGTGGCAATTATTGCATTTTTGTTTCGTATGTGTCAGATAGAAGAAGTAATAACTACGTAAAAAAAACCGACTTTAAAACTAAAAAGAAAAAATAATGAAGATTTAATTTATATTATATACTACCTATTATTTATATGTCCTATGTACTAATAGGTTTGAAGTTGGTGCCAAGCCAAATAGTATAGGAAGTTGGTTAAATACATTTTAAGGCGGGGTCCAGCGTGATGGAACTGTTTAGTTCACGATGCATACAAAACGGACTAACAGTATTTTGAGGTCTTTCAATGCGGTCACAGACATTGGATTTAATATTTTTCAAGTGTGGATCCCAGGCGCTAGACAGTCCCTAACCGTCTTCTCTATTAAAATAAGAGTGTTTTTTAATTTCAATTGCTTCACAAACCATTGAAGGAATGTAGCGTTGTTCCTTAGCGGGGATTTTAGGTTTATCAACTTTGTGATTATCACGATTGTCATTCATCACACATGCAAGTCATTCGAAACGTCGAGTTAATTTTAAAATGTACATTTAAAATGTAACCATTTACACGCAAGTAAACTTCATAAAAATAGTTTTATTTTAATAATAATGTATTTACCACATTGTTGAATTTATTGTATTTAATTTTCATATGTGTCAGAGAGAAAAAGAAAATTACCGTGAACTTTTACCTAAAATTATTATAAGCAGCACAATTTTTAGATGAGGTACATTTGCCTTAGAAATTTATTTTCATTTATATAATTTACAGTAATATTTTTTTATGTAGTAACAACCAAACAATGATTGTTTATATTCTCACGATTTATAATTTGTTTCGTTTTTGCATATTTTTGAGTGATGACGTATAAAGATGTCGCTTAGATCTAGGCATCTTTCAATTCTTGGACGTTGCAAATTCGCAAGGTATGATTGATGTCTAGTCTTCGGTGATAGAACTCACCAAACTTAGAATGAAAGAATAGAAGAAAAAAGAAATAGGAACTAAATAATCATCCAGATAAGAATGTTAAACTGTAAACTGTATAAGAAAGATGAAGTGCAAAGTTTGTTTTAAGGCTGTATAACAATAAGATAGAATGTGCAAAGTTTTTCAAGATCAACCACAACGATCAATTTTAAAAATTCGCTTTAATTTGTTTTGAAATGTTATTTAAAAGTGTGTTTTGGTATTAAAAAAAAATTGTTTTCCTTAAAATAATAATAAAAATTCACCAAAGCAAGACTCACGTGATGGTTCAACAGAGGAATATTTTTTTTTTAAATTATATATATTTAGATTTAAATAATTAAACTGTACAAAAAAAAATGTTATTAAGAATGTGTTTATCACATAGTTGGAATTATTGTGTTTTTGTTTCGTCATTTTAAGATAAAAGAAATAAAATACCGTGAACTTTTACAAACATCTTGTAAGGATATCAAATTTTTAGATGAGCGGTATGTCACCACTTTAGATTTTCTTTTATACATATATGCTCGTATATGTAATTGTCAATAATATTTTTTAAAATAGTTACAACAAAAAGAAATATTGTTCATATCCTTACCATTTATAGTTTATTTGATGTTGATAGCTTTTTGAGTGATGAAAGTTAAAAGTATCGCTTAGGTCTACACATCTTTTATACTTTGACGTGTCAAATTCTCAAGGTATGATTGGTGTCTTGACTTCGGTGATAGAACTCACCAAAGCAAGAATCAAACAAACGAAGAAGAAAATAACGGAAACTAAATAGTCAACCAGATTCAAATCTTAAACTGTATAGTGTATTAACAAACATAAACGGTAAAATGCTTTTAAACTGCATAACGATAAGATAAAATGTGCCAAGATTTTTTCAGCTCAACCATAACTAAAACTATTTCAAAATTCGCTACCATATGTTTTGGCATTGTACTTTAAAATTGTGTTTTGTTACTAAAAAAAGAATTGTATTACTATTATTATGAGATACTGTATAAAAAAATCTAATTTTACGAGTACTACACATTTAAATAAAACTGATTTTCGGATTTAACTCGAGTATAAATAATTAAATTTATAATTTTCATTTTAAGTTTAACTCGACGTTTCGAATGCTTTGCAGCAATCGTGTTCACGGTAAGACAAGATGGAAGTTTGTGTGTCAGTAAGTCAGTTAATTAGTTATCTACCATCTACGGTTTCTAAGTTTCCAGGCGTTTAGGTCACGTTGCATACAAAATGCACTAACAGTAGTACTAGTAGTTGTGTGGCAGGCCGAAGATTTATATATATTTATTTTTTCTGTTATTATTATTTAATTTTCGTTGCCTGAAATCATTAGGCTTCTTTTCCGATTGATTGCGACGGTTCTAGTTGTTCCAAAATTGCATTTAAGTTTGACGTTTGTGAAACAGTGATCACAATAACAAAAAATATATCCGGCTGAGTTTGTTGTGTGGTTCTTCTCAGACCAAGCCGCGTTTGGAACCCTCATAGCTTTAACATTAAGATGGAAAGTCCTTTTTCAGAAGGGCTTATTACGATAAATCTAGTATCGTAATAGGCCCTCCTGACATTTCCATGTTGACGTACACAAGTGATCACTGATTATGATTCTAAGTGGAAAATAAATAAATAAATAAATAAATAGATAAATAGATAGATAGATAGATAGATAGATAGATAGATAGATAGATAGATAGATAGATAGATAGATAGATAGATAGATAGATAGATAGATAGATAGATAGATAGATAGATAGATAGATAGATAGATAGATAGATAGATAGATAGATAGATAGATAGATAGATAGATAGATAGATAGATAGATAGATAGATAGATAGATAGATAGATAGATAGATAGATAGATAGATAGATAGATAGATAGATAGATAGATAGATAGATAGATAGATAGATAGATAGATAGATAGATAGATAGATAGATAGATAGATAGATAGATAGATAGATAGATAGATAGATAGATAGATAGATAGATAGATAGATAGATAGATAGATAGATAGATAGATAGATAGATAGATAGATAGATAGATAGATAGATAGATAGATAGATAGATAGATAGATAGATAGATAGATAGATAGATAGATAGATAGATAGATAGATAGATAGATAGATAGATAGATAGATAGATAGATAGATAGATAGATAGATAGATAGATAGATAGATAGATAGATAGATAGATAGATAGATAGATAGATAGATAGATAGATAGATAGATAGATAGATAGATAGATAGATAGATAGATAGATAGATAGATAGATAGATAGATAGATAGATAGATAGATAGATAGATAGATAGATAGATAGATAGATAGATAGATAGATAGATAGATAGATAGATAGATAGATAGATAGATAGATAGATAGATAGATAGATAGATAGATAGATAGATAGATAGATAGATAGATAGATAGATAGATAGATAGATAGATAGATAGATAGATAGATAGATAGATAGATAGATAGATAGATAGATAGATAGATAGATAGATAGATAGATAGATAGATAGATAGATAGATAGATAGATAGATAGATAGATAGATAGATAGATAGATAGATAGATAGATAGATAGATAGATAGATAGATAGATAGATAGATAGATAGATAGATAGATAGATAGATAGATAGATAGATAGATAGATAGATAGATAGATAGATAGATAGATAGATAGATAGATAGATAGATAGATAGATAGATAGATAGATAGATAGATAGATAGATAGATAGATAGATCGATAGATAGATAGAACAAAATTATGGAACGCGCTGCCTCTCTTTATAAGAAAATCAAAATCTTTGCTAATATTTAAAAAATCCGTTAAAAATCTTTATTTATCAGAAGAAAGCTGAGACGAATTATTTTTTAATGTTATCATAATGTTTTTTACTTATGTGTCCAATTCATATTCTACAAAGTATTGTCAATTTATTTATTTTTATTCGTATCGTCTACTTTATTAGTTAATATATATTATATAAAATATGTGTGTAATATGTTTATGTATTATGTGTAATTATTTGTTTGTATGATTACGGTGTTTATAATTTTTTGCCACCTATCTATATGCACTAGCTGTTTTAAGCTCCTAACAAGATGGTTGTCTGGAAGAAATCGCCTTTAGGCGATAAGACCGCCCTTTGTATTTCCCATGTGCTTTTTTTTGTGTTTATATTTAATTTGTGACTTTAATATGTATTTTCATGTGGTATGCAATAAAGCAAAATACATATACCTTAGAAATTTATTTTCATTTATATAATTTACAGTAATATTTTTTTATGTAGTAACAACCAAACAATGATTGTTTATATTCTCACGATTTATAATTTGTTTCGTTTTTGCATATTTTCGAGTGATGACGTATAAAGATGTCGCTTAGATCTAGGCATCTTTCAATTCTTGGACGTTGCAAATTCGCAAGGTATGATTGATGTCTAGTCTTCGGTAATAGAACTCACCAAACCAAGAATGAAAGAATAGAAGAAAAAAGAAATAGGAACTAAATAATCATCCAGATAACAATCTTAAACTGTAAATTGTATAAGAAAGATGAAGTGCAAAGTTTGTTTTAAGGCTGTATAACAATAAGATAGAATGTGCAAAGTTTTTTCAAGATCAACCACAACGATCAATTTTAAAAATTCGCTTTAATTTGTTTTGAAATGTTATTTAAAAGTGTGTTTTGGTACTAAAAAAAATTGTTTTCCTTAAAAAAATAATAAAAATTCACCAAACCAAGACTCACGTGATGGTTCAACAGAGGAATATTTTTTTTTTAAATTATATATATTTAGATTTAAGTAATTAAACTGTACAAAAAAATGTTATTAAGAATGTGTTTATCACATAGTTGGAATTATTGTGTTTTTGTTTCGTCATTTTAAGATAAAAGAAATAAAATACCTTGAACTTTTACAAACATCTTGTAAGGATATCAAATTTTTAGATGAGCGGTATGTCACCACTTTAGATTTTCTTTTATACATATATATTCGTATATGTAATTGTCAATAATCCTACTACTATTATAAAGGCGAAAGTTTGTAAGTATGGATGTATGGATGTTTGTTACTCTTTCACGTAAAAACTACTGAATGGATTTGAATGAAACTTTACCACAATATAGCTTATACATCAGAATAACACATAGGCTATAGCTTATACATCAGAATAACACATAGGCTACAATTTTTGAGGTTTTTAATGTGGGGTCGTAAAAAAAACACTGACTGAATCCTACAAGATAGATCAAAACAATTTACTACAGTATTGTACAACTTAAAAAGGTCTACAAAAAAGACCGTGATGGTAAGTATATGTTTATCTCTTAGGAATAACCCACAATAACCATTTTTTATCCTTTACTTTGTACGAGAAATAATGGCTTATTTACGAAGCGATTTTAAGCAATACAGTATTAATCCTTATCCAATTAAGTATCTTAAATACATTGTGCATTTAATAAAGATCACGTGTTTCCAAAGCGAAGAATCTGCATGTTTATGCTGAAGGAAAAAGATCGTTAAATGTAGTTTATAGGAGCATACTGCAGTAGCTACCTATAGGCCTATGATTAGGGCTCTGCAGTGCTTAGTTACCGTATTTCTTACTTATTACTAGACTAGACGGGACGAACCTGAAGTCCACGCGAACGAAGTCGCGGGCAAAAACTAGTATTTTATAAAAATAGTTACAACAAAACGAAATATTGTTCACATCTTCACCATTTATAATTTATTTGATGTTGATAGCTTTTTGAGTGATGAAGGTTAAAAGTATCGCTTAGGTCTTAACATCTTTTATATCTTGACGTGTCAAATTCTCAAGGTATGATTGGTGTCTAGACTTCGGTGATAGAACTCACCAAAGCAAGAATAAAACAAAAGAAGAAGAAAATAACAGAAACTAAATAGTCAACCAGATTCAAATCTTAAACTGTATAGTATATTAACAAACATAAACGGTAAAATGCTTTTAAGCTGCATAATGATAAGATAAAATGTGCCAAGATTTTTTAAGCTCAATCACAACTAAAACTATTTCAAAAATCGCTACCATATGTTTTGCGTTGTACTTTAAAATTGTGTTTTGTTACTAAAAAAAGAATTATATTATTATTATTATTATTATTATGAGATACTGTATAAAAAAATCTAATTTTACGAATACAACACATTTAAATAAAACTGATTTTCGGATTTAACTCGAGTATAAATAATGAAATTTATAATTTTCATTTTAAGTTTAACTCGACGTTTCGAATGCTTTGCAGCAATCGTGTTCACGGTAAGACGAGATGGAAGTTTGTGTGTCAGTAAGTCAGTTAATTAGTTATCTACCATCTACGGTTTCTAAGTTTCCAGGCGTTTAGTTCACGTTGCATACAAAACGCACTAACAGTATTTTGAGGTCTTTTAATGCGGTCACAGACATTGGATTTAATATTTTTCAAGAGTGGGTCCCAGGTGCTAGATAGTCCCCAACCATCTTTTCTATTAAAATAAGGGTGTTTTTTAATTTCAATAGCTTCACGAACCATTGAAGGAATGTAGCGTTGTTCCTTAGCGGGGATTTTAGGTTTATCAAATTAGTGATTATCACGATTGTTGCTAGTCATTCGAAACATCGAGTTAATTTTAAAATGAACGTTTAAAATTTAACTATTATACCCAAGTAAAATTCATAAAAATAGTTTTATTTTAATAAGAATGTATTTACCACATTGTTGAAATTATTGTATTTAATTTTCATATGTGTCAGAGAGAAAAAGAAAATTACCGAGAACTTTTACCTAAAATTATTATAAGCAGCACAATTTTTAGATGAGGTACACATGCCTTAGAAAATTATTTTCATTTATATAATTTACAGTAATATTTTTTTATGTAGTAACAACCAAACAATGATTGTTTATATTCTCACGATTTATAATATGTTTCGTTTTTGCATATTTTCGAGTGATGACGTATAAAGATGTCGCTTAGATCTAGGCATCTTTCAATTCTTGGACGTTGCAAATTCGCAAGGTATGATTGATGTCTAGTCTTCGGTGATAGAACTCACCAAACCAAGAATGAAAGAATAGAAGAAAAAAGAAATAGGAACTAAATAATCATCCAGATAACAATCTTAAACTGTAAATTGTATAAGAAAGATGAAGTGCAAAGTTTGTTTTAAGGCTGTATAACAATAAGATAGAATGTGCAAAGTTTTTTCAAGATCAACCACAACGATCAATTTTAAAAATTCGCTTTAATTTGTTTTGAAATGTTATTTAAAAGTGTGTTTTGGTACTAAAAAAAATTGTTTTCCTTAAAAAAATAATAAAAATTCACCAAACCAAGACTCACGTGATGGTTCAACAGAGGAATATTTTTTTTTTAAATTATATATATTTAGATTTAAGTAATTAAACTGTACAAAAAAATGTTATTAAGAATGTGTTTATCACATAGTTGGAATTATTGTGTTTTTGTTTCGTCATTTTAAGATAAAAGAAATAAAATACCTTGAACTTTTACAAACATCTTGTAAGGATATCAAATTTTTAGATGAGCGGTATGTCACCACTTTAGATTTTCTTTTAAACATATATACTCGTATATGTAATTGTCAATAATATTTTATAAAAATAGTTACAATAAAACGAAATATTGTTCACATCCTCACCATTTATAATTTATTTGATGTTGATAGCTTTTTGAGTGATGAAGGTTAAAAGTATCGCTTAGGTCTTAACATCTTTTATATCTTGACGTGTCAAATTCTCAAGGTATGATTGGTGTCTAGACTTCGGTGATAGAACTCACCAAAGCAAGAATAAAACAAAAGAAGAAGAAAATAACAGAAACTAAATAGTCAACCAGATTCAAATCTTAAACTGTATAGTATATTAACAAACATAAACGGTAAAATGCTTTTAAGCCGCATAATGATAAGATAAAATGTGCCAAGATTTTTTAAGCTCAACAACAACTAAAACTATTTCAAAAATCGCTACCATATGTTTTGCGTTATACTTTAAAATTGTGTTTTGTTACTAAAAAAAGAATTATATTATTATTATTATTATTATTATTATTATTATTATTATTATCATTTATTTCATTTTAATCTTATTATTTACATTTATACATATAACATTAAAAAAAAAACAACATTATAAATATAAATATAAAAAACAGTATCCCGCCGACGTGGGCCTTACGACCAGTCCGTCGGTGGTTAGGGCGACAGCGAAAGAAACCTCCTCACAATGCGTGCCGTACCCAAAACTGCTGCTCTTTGCATCCGACCCTTGATCCAGTTTTTTAGTGAGAGCCTCTTGAGATGGTGATCGAGACTCTTCGCTATAAGACCATTGACGGAAACTACCATCGGGACAATTATTGTTGAGTCAACATCCCACATGTCGGTAATCTCGTGAGCTAAGTCCAAGTATTTTGACAGTTTGTCCTTCTCAGCTTTCACAAGATTAGCGTCACACGGGACACTGATATCAACAAGAAATGCCCGGCGCTCTAACCGATCTACCAGCACGATATCAGGCTTATTGGCTACAATAGTCCTGTCCGTTATGATAGATCGGTCCCAATAGAGCTTAGCATGACCATTTTCCAAAACTGGCTCCGGTGAGTACTTATAAAATGGCACTTCAAAAGGTACAAGTCCGTATCGAAGAGCAAGTTCTTGGTGGATAATCTTGGCTACTTGGTTGTGCCTGTGCAAATACTCTCCATTGGCAAGACGACAACAACCGGAAATAACATGTCTGATGGATTCTCCTGGTTGGTGGCACGCACGACATACAGTGCCATCCTTTATTATGTATTTCCGATAGTTGTTCGTCTTGACAACTTCGTCAGCAATTGCACAAGCAAAACCTTCGGTTTGACCAAAGAGATCACCAAAGCGTAGCCAAGCCACGGACGCCAGAAGGTCTACATCAGGCCCATAGAGTGCCTGGTGGAACCGTCCATGAAGCTCCTTACTCTTCCATATACTTATACGGTCGTCAGTGCTAAGTACTACCGGTTTATGCCAGTTATCTTTGGCTAAGGAGAGCGGTGTAAGACCATTATCTACTGCAACAATGTCCCGATGCATTCCACACTCAGCATGAAGGAAATATTCCCTAAGAATGCATACCTCACGGTTGTGTAAGTTTTTGGCATTAAGGAAGCCGCGACCCCCACACTTCCGTGGAATATACAATCTCATCACTGATGAGCGCGGATGATGCATGCGATACATTGTCAATAGTTTTCGGGCCTTTCGGTCCAGGGCATCTAATTCGGTCTGAGTCCACCTTAATATGCCGAAAGTATACATCAGCAGGGGCATTACCCAACTGTTGAATGCACGCACTTTGTTACCTCCTGACAAAAGACTTTTTAGAACTTTTGTCAAGCGGTTAAAGAAGCGTTCCTTCACTAGCTGTTTAATGTCCCCACTTAGTATGCCTAAGCATTCCGACATACCAAGGTATTTGTAGGTTTCGGTTTCAGAGAGAGATCTGAGGGACATTGTCTCCGAGAGTTGTAAATATTCGCTATTTACAACTCGGCCATTCTGCACATGTGCAACCGCACATTTATCTACACCAAACTCCATCCTAATGTCATTACTAAACGTTTGCGTAACGCTTAGTAATGATACCAGATCTGCTTTATTTGGTGCAAATAATTTGAGATCGTCCATGTACAAAAGATGTGAAATGATCTCACCCCCTCTGCGAAAGCGAAATCCCAGTTTTGAATCCCTAAGCAACGTGCTTAAGGGGTTCAAAGCCAGGCAAAACCACAAAGGACTCAAGCTATCACCCTGGAAAATACCTCGCTCAATCCTTACAGGTTCGGAAGTAAGAAGACTTCCTCCGCCCCCTGGAAGACAAAGGACCGTTGTCCATTGCCTCATACATGAATTAAGAAAAGCGCATAGATCTGTGTCAATCTTATACACTTCTAGTACTCGTCTTAACCATGTATGAGGCACCGAATCATAGGCCTTTTTATAATCAATCCAGGCGGCGGAGAGACCCTTCTTACCTCGGCGAACCTTTTCATTAATGGCCATGTCAATAAGGAGGAGCTCCTTAGTACCACGAGACCCAATCTTACATCCATTTTGAGCGGGATCTAAAATGCTATTTGCATACAAATGTGTGTTTAATTTTGAAGTCAAAATGGATGTAAGAAGCTTATAAGTTGTTGGTAAGCACGTGATAGGTCGAAAGTTCTTTGGATCCGTGATACTACCAGACTTGTGGAGCAGAAAGGTGATTCCTGTTGTCATAAAAGATGGTAGGGATCCGGACACGATGGCTTCCTGGAATTGCCCAGCCAAACGTTCGTGTGAAGACCGCAGCCATTTGAGCCAAAAGTTATGTAATCCGTCCGGCCCAGGACTTTTCCAGTTATGGGTCGAACGGATCGCATCCCTGACATTATCTGGGCTTATAAATATAGCCTCCATTGGCTGCAGGTGTTCACACGCGCGCTCAACAACACGCATCCAGCCACCATCGTTGTGATTAATAGGCACCGACCAAATATTTTTCCAAAATGTGAACATTTCTTCCATATTTGGTAACTGCCCATCAATCACACTCGTAGCAGATTCCTCCCAGCTTCTATATACCTTTCTTTGGTCACTTTGGAATATGCGATTCTGCTTATACCTATTTACACGTTGTTTATAACGACGGATACGATTTGCCCACGCACAAACTTTCTGCTTCAGGTAGTCTATACGTTCTGTTACATAGGCCATGTAATCCTGAGGTCTAATGCCAGTACCGGCAAAGGCCTGTGTAACATAACGCATGACTCTCGGCCGGATGTTTCCCGATCTGAAGCAGATTAACTTGCCAATAATGACCCTAGCTGCGCTGATACGCCGTTCAATCCTCATCTGCCATGCGGGTGTGTCCTCAGTGGACCGCACCACCCTATCAGGCTCAGGAAATCTGACACGGGCGGAGCGGCACGCTGCAACAGCTGCACAATAAAGAATTGAATGGGTATCAGTGAGACTATTGCTAGAACGAAGATAAGAGTCTAGCATGCAGTCTAGAGCCTTTACTAGCGACATATTACGTCTATGCGTGGGAAAACGGGGTAACCGTGGCCTGTCGCGGGCTGGTATGTCTTTAAATTCCAAAATCGCATCCTCCAAAGTCCTCCTTAATTGCTCATTATCTTGGGTACTTACGGTTGTAATCTCAACGCCCCCCACATCAGCATTTCCATCCACTAACCCTGCCACCGAAGGAGCGGACGATAACTGGGCTCGCAAATGGATGCTTTCGGTGGTGGATGCAGAGATTGTCACCTCGGAGCGAAGCCGGTCAAGTGCGGAGTCATCCAACGCACGATTACGTTGAATAAACCGCACCTGATCCGATAGTCGTTGGGCCGAAACAGTCAACTCTGGTTCAAGGACCTGAAACAAAGACAACAAACGGGTTCGCCACGCAGTGAGGTTAGTTCCACCCTCTGTCGCCCTATAGTACGCTCGCATGACATTTTCGTTTATATTTTGCGTCCATTTCATGCGGCGCACTGCACCACCGACGGCGGGGGCCGAACGCGGAGCGGATGCCCCAGTAGGCCCCAAGCGCGGCAGCGGTGGCCTCCCTCGGCGCGGCGCTGGTGCTCGGCGCGGCGCTGGAGGCGGCAGCTCGTCGTCACTGCTCGACACGACATTCTCAGGAGGAGTGGCGTACTCCTCCTCTGATGACGTGGAGCTGCTCGGTGCGACGGGCTGCGGTGGTTGGCGTGCGTTGACGTTTTTACTCCTGGTGATCATCGGATCATCGAGTGCCAATTGTCACAGTTCACTTATTTATAACTTATTTTTGGTTGTTACTTTTGGTGACATTTTCGTTTGGTTTGGTTTTTTCCTTTTATTTTTCATGTTGCATTACTGATTTATTTATTTTTAATATTGTAAAAACTTGATTTTTGTTATTAAATATTTTTACCAAAAATTGACAATTAAAAACGTGACAACTCGTGGCAGTTACCAAGGAGTATATTATTATTATTATTATTATTATTATTATTATTATTATTATTATTATTATTATTATTATTATTATTATGAGATACTGTATAAAAAAATCTAATTTTACGAATACAACACATTTAAATAAAACTGATTTTCGGATTTAACTCGAGTATAAATAATGAAATTTATAATTTTCATTTTAAGTTTAACTCGACGTTTCGAATGCTTTGCAGCAATCGTGTTCACGGTAAGACGAGATGGAAGTTTGTGTGTCAGTAAGTCAGTTAATTAGTTATCTACCATCTACGGTTTCTAATTTTCCAGGCGTTTAGTTCACGTTGCATACAAAACGCACTAACAGTATTTTGAGGTCTTTTAATGCGGTCACAGACATTGGATTTAATATTTTTCAAGAGTGGGTCCCAGGTGCTAGATAGTCCCCAACCATCTTTTCTATTAAAATAAGGGTGTTTTTTAATTTCAATAGCTTCACGAACCATTGAAGGAATGTAGCGTTGTTCCTTAGCGGGGATTTTAGGTTTATCAAATTTGTGATTATCACGATTGTTGCCAGTCATTCGAAACATCGAGTTAATTTTAAAATGAACGTTTAAAATTTAACTATTATACCCAAGTAAAATTCATAAAAATAGTTTTATTTTAATAATAATGTATTTACCACATTGTTGAATTTATTGTATTTAATTTTCATATGTGTCAGAGAGAAAAAGAAAATTACCGTGAACTTTTACCTAAAATTATTTTAAGCAGCACAATTTTTAGATGAGGTACAGATGCCTTAGAAATTTATTTTCATTTATATAATTTACAGTAATATTTTTTTATGTAGTAACAACCAAACAATGATTGTTTATATTCTCACGATTTATAATTTGTTTCGTTTTTGCATATTTTTGAGTGATGACGTATAAAGATGTCGCTTAGATCTAGGCATCTTTCAGTTCTTGGACGTTGCAAATTCGAAAGGTATGATTGATGTCTAGTCTTCGGTAATAGAACTCACCAAACCAAGAATGAAAGAATAGAAGAAAAAAGAAATAGGAACTAAATAATCATCCAGATAACAATGTTAAACTGTAAACTGTATAAGAAAGATGAAGTGCAAAGTTTGTTTTAAGGCTGTATAACAATAAGATAGAATGTGCAAAGTTTTTTCAAGATCAACCACAACGATTTAGTTTAACTAGCTTTAATTTGAACACATCCTTTTCCAACTTTTCCTTAAAATCCTAAAAAGCGGGTACCTAAAAATTAATATCGTAATGTAAGAGTCATAAGGAATGATTCTCTCTCTTGCTGCTCCGCTGCGCCCGAGTTCGGTCGATTGTTAAATCCCGGAAGTGTATCTATAGCGGCAGCCGTTAAGCACACGGGTTCTCGAGTATAATTGAATCCAGTAATCAACATTTGCAACGAGAAACGGATTAATTTGGTGGCCACCAAAATCTTGCACACCGGCGGCGCGTTATCCGCACAGGGAACCAGCACTAAGACCGCAGGTAACCCGCTATCCTTGTTTAACCCTAGCTCCTTACACAACATTTTTGGTCCTTCGAGCCGCATACATCCTTTCATATCCTGTATTCTACGTGTCCTCATCCGTAACAGTTAATATTTTTCTATCGTTCATGCTTTACCGTCATATAGGTTATTGTTTATTAAAAGGTTTATTTTTAAAATTTAATTAATATAAGCCATGATTAGTTTGTAATATATTGTGTATCCGAATAATATCGCCATCTTTAATCGTTCCATGACTACGTCATTTCTCACTTGTCAATTTCTCAATTGTCACGTCGATTTTGACATATTGAGACTAAAATTAAAGGTTTATTTCTTATTGTTTTACCGGTTAGCTTTTTTTCTATACAATGGAAAAACAACTAAAAGTTGTTTCTATGGATGATCCTAAATTTGAAATCAACAGAATAAGCATGCAGGTTAATGGCAATTTTATGCAATCGTTGTATAATATAGCAAATCAAATAAACTCACAATCTGAAAGTAATTCAACTATAACAGCTTCTTTTAGAGTAAGATTTAAAGAAATTGATAATTATAAAGATTGTTTTCAACAGGCATTATATATTTAATGGCTAAATGTGAACTTAAGTGGAGAGTTAGAAAAACAGCACAATGAGTTTTATGATATGTATTATTCTACACAAGTAATGAGTGAAAACATTTTATCTACAAATCATAACAATAATTCAAGCAAAGGATTAGCATCTCAAAATTCAAATAAATCAAAGCAATTTAATCTACCAAAAATTACACTTCCACGCTTCTCATGTACGAGTATCTATACTGAATGAGCACATTTCAATGCAATGTTTACTAGCTTAATTCACAACGTGGACATTAGCAGTGTACAAAATATGCATGATTTATTGTCAGTTTTAGATAAGGAACCATTAAACCTTATCAAACTGCTTAAAAAGCTTATAACATTTTAACTGATAGATATGAAAATAAAAGAATTATAGCAGATAAACATTTAGAGTCAATATTAACATTAAATTCATTTAACACAAATCAATTACATTCAAATCTTAGGAAATTAGTTAATATATTGAAAGAAAATATTCAAGCTTTGTCAGCTTTAGGCTTTGATACTGATTCATGGAGTTTTATATTGCTTCATGTAATATTAAGAAAGTTGCCGGTGGACCTTAGGAGTAAATTTGAAATGGAACATTGTAGATCATCTTATAATATCAGTGACATTCCAACTTTTGTAGATTTATTAAACTTTCTAGAAACTCAACTTAAGGTTACGGACTCAGTTATGGGTACTACTAAAAGTATTGTTAAGACTTGTTTCAGTAATACACAGTACTTGCACTTCAATGTTTAATATCCAACCATTTGTAATAGAATGGGCGAGAGCAGCCCTTACAACTCGTTTTATAATATTTTGACACAATAATATTTAGGTGAGGGTAATTTACAATTTCATAACCAACTTACAGATGATATTATTTATACCTTATAATAAGTTCTAATAATTAATAAAAGATTAAACATTATGTTAAAATATTCTATGCTTCTAATTCTTAAAACATTTAACAGTAAATACTAAATAATATTCCATAATTAATTATGTAGGTGGCGCTACTGTTGAAACTTATGAACTAAAACATGTAAATTCCAATGTATTTACCATTTAAATTATTATAAATAAATATGACTAACACTCGGCCTTTCCTGATTTGTAATCTTACGACCTCGTAATTGTATCATTAATTTCTTTAATTACCAACCATCATATATTAAATTACTAATTTCTAATTTAATAAACATTCTGGAAACCAGTAGACCAAATGGTCATCTGAATTCAGGATCTTACAATGTTATAGAGAAAAACAAATTATTAAAAAAAATACAATGCATCAAGAAAAAAACATCCAATTATACTTTTAATGTGCGAAATTACATAACATTTATACAACATATAACTTTACTATCGGCCGTTTTGACATCTTATTACGTCCTCGTAATATAATTATATTTTTTATCATAAATACTCGTTAATATAATAATAATATATAAAAATAATAATATATATTAATAACATATAATAATAATCGTTTTTATCATAAATACTTGTTCTCTTTGCACCGGACAAACCAGGCTGCTTACAAAAAAGCCATATCAACGGACATGCCGTTATGATCATAATAATAATATATAATAATAATAATAATATATAATAATCATAATAATATATAATAATAATAGTTTTTATTTTTATTGTGTCCTTGTGTATAAATTCTTATTCTCGTTGTAGTATGCTTGCACTATCCTATGATTTTGCAAATATTCCTTACTCATCAAGGGTTGTCTGTAAGAGATCGCTTTTAAGCGATAAGACCGCCTTTGAACAAAAATTCCTTACTGTATCAACATCCTACTACTGTAATTTCTTGTAATAATTGTATGTGCAATAAGTTTTTAGAATAAAATAAATAAAATAAATATTTCTTTTTATTTAAGAAATTGTAATATATTGTTAGGGGTCGAGGGTACTTCTAGATAATTAGTAGGCATCAAGTGCTTTAGCATTAAGTCCGCCAATTGTATAAATTTCTTTGTATAATAAAGATTTTATAAAGAAATAAAAATAAATATTTTTTTTTACATTTTTACTTTCTTTATTTACTCTGTCCGTATCAATATTGAAAATATTCTTAACTAAAAAAAAAAAAATATCATTAGTGGGAATAAAACATTTTTATAGTCCTCTTTTTTATTTTGAAGATGTAACGATACTTTTCATACAATTGGAGAACATTATAAAACCAAGCATATTTCCTTAGAAGTTCACTATTTATATTATTATTTCCAATTGTTCTAATTTGCACTAAATCAATAACTAATGATTAACTATTTTATTTATGAAGCATTAAAACGTAAGTCAATTAAATTTTTAATCACTTGTTATAAAAGTGTTATTAATTTTATTCAGAGTTTGAAATCGTAATTTTGTACATTGTATACCTACATCTAGTTTACTATATAATCGAAACAATGAATGATACAATTATTCAAAACGTATTTTATTTTTTGTTTTATTATTATCTACAGTATAAATTATTTAATAGAATTCAACTGCATTAAATTTTACAAACGTTATACTGAAAATAATACGATTCTTGGAAATTTAGGGGGTTGGGGCTTGGGGTTTAGGAGGTCGAGGCATATATAATATTACTTCTTATACCCTAAGGTACGACAATATATATTCCTTGCTAATTTTCTTATGTTTGTCTTGTCTAGAGTTCAAGTTACCAGAGTCTTTAAGTCTAACGTGTTTATGTTTCATATTGCTAATAAGAATATTTAGGAGGCATGTTTTATAATAATTCTATTTTTAAGTAATAAACAGTCATAACCTAGAGAATTATATATTTTTTTTAAAGTTCATCAATTTGAAATACCTAATTTGAACTGTCTGAACTGTCAATTATGGTATATTGTTTAGGTATGCAATTATTTCTTGTTAAGTAAAACTTTTACTGTGGATTTATATAATTCCTCGATTTGACAGTTCAAAAACGCGTGTAAAATAATTCATCGTAGTTATTTCTTTTCTTCTTTAACATACTATCGGAAATTAAATAATCGAGTGCCACGCATATCGTTTAAAGTTTTTTTTTTAACAGGGATTTAGAAGACCTAATTGCTTGCTTTATTTTTTTTACAATTTAATACGAAATGTACGCGTTTATTGGTGTAGTTTAAAATAGATCTAAATTTTAAACTTATATTATCATCATTCTGAAATAATTTATCGATTCTAACGAATTTATTTCGGAATACCTATAGCGTTTTACCTTTTCAATAATCGATTCAAAATTTAAGATCATAAATTCGTACAGATACCTACTACTGAGAACTTAACACTCAGTAAATAATTTGAACGGTCAAATAAAAGATAATAGAAATATGTTTTAGTAATAAATACCAGTATTATTGCTTCATATTCATACGCGTTATTATTGAATTAGTCTGTTTAGTTCGGGATTATATTTAGACAGTACCGGTTCAGATTTTAAACGTTTTTAAACTTTATTTTTACCCACCTAAAAAAAAATGGTTTTTTAAAGCAAATTTGATTTATGAAAGTACCCAATAAAACTTCTCAAAACAGATATTATTGGGTTCCATAAAATTTAATTTCTCCACTTGATATGGCATAACCCTATCCTCGTGGATAACCAAGTATCCAACTTGGTTTTAAAAACGAACGTCTATCGAAACCTGATGCTAAACTTACAAATTCAAAATTAAATATAAATATTTTAAGATCTATGGAGTAGTTTTAGCAAAACAAAATAAAATATAGTTGCAGAAGTAATAAAATAATATCGTGAATTCAAATCTTTACCTATTTAATAAATGTAAACATATCTAAATCTACCCCTTATATCGTCAAAGCATTGGCAAAATATTTCTATACGGTCCTCAAGGCCATTTAGATCTGACCCTACAAAATTTATGGAGTGTAATATTTACCGAGTCATATTTATTTAAGTCTATCTATAAGATATTCTAGAATTTTAATTTCTCTGAAAGGAGACAAGTCTACATTTTAATCTGTATAAATTAAAATTTGTACTTCATCTATTCATATTGTGTAAATATATATCCATATACTATAAGGAACTACTTACTATTTACTATCTTAAACAAAAGGATCATTACGATTTGAAAATAGTTTTATGATGTTAAGTGCTACTTTAAAAAAAATATATATATAAATATCTAACGTTATTCCTTTTCTTTTTGTTTAATATTGGGTTTTATATTTTAATCATTTACAACTGAATATACTCTTTTTTTTAAGAAATCGTTCTTTAAATAACCTACATACATTTTGTAAACCGAATATTACCCGTTCATTGAGAGTGTTCACTTCTATGTCATATATAAAGACATTAAAGCCTAAATCGTAATCTAAAATACTAACATTACTTTTATATTGCAAGTCTCAAAGTCTCAACTACCGCGTCAGTTATATCTATACTTATATTGTCAAAAACATAATATTTCGAATCCATATGCTTTAATACGTATATCTGAATAATCTCCTGGTCGTGTGTGTGTGATGTAGATGTATGTTATTATTTTCAGTTTGATATCGTAGCAATGTAATGCCTATATAGATAAGATTTCCACTTGAATAGGATACTATAGAATTAACTATAAGTCTATTATAGGTCTGGATAATTGTAGTTTCCACAGATTACGCGAAAAGCGACCTACACGCGGGCGGAGCCGCGGCCTACAGCTAGTAACTTAATAAAAGCAAAGAAAAAAAAAAATCGTGTCTCTAACCTACAACTGGGTCTTAAAAGCTTTGAAAGTTGGTATACGTAGTAAAAATAATATTATAAATCACATGGTCACTTAATTATGCAAAACTTTTCTAGGGCTAGTTTCTTATAATAAAATTTTGTCTGTCACCTTGTCGTTGTATTCAGGTCCATCGTTGTATAGTGCTGCTTGCTTGCACTCAGGACTTACGATCAGGAAGAAAGTACTTGGTCGACCTCTTCTTCCAGTAGCTGTAGGTGATGTTGATATGTAGTTGATGTTCATAATACAGCAACGAATTCCCTTCCAGATTAGCAGTCAAGTAGTAGTTTAGAGTTTGCAATCTCCGACGTATGTCTTCACCAAAGGCTCCAAGCGATGTAAACATGTATGGAGAGATATTGTATTAGTAACACTGTAAATTATTGATAAATATTCAGGCTCCTATTGTATTTCGCTTATGATTGAACTTTAACAGAATATGATTAATAGTGGATATGATATATATGATAAATAGAATTTAATAGTAGTACTATTAACTTCAAGCTACAAAGTTATTAATATTCTATATTGAGCATGCTGCCGTATAACCAGCTAAATAATCAGTATGTTAAGCAGATGGCAAAACGTGGGTATTAAGAAAAAAAAAAATAATAAAAATTTACGCACTTGCAATATTATTTTAAATCTAAAACTCCTTATCGCTCGAGGATACTACAGCAGCACTCGGAGAAGGCCCAAATAGTAACTTTAACGTCGTCTCTTATTTTCGTGGCTTTTCAACGGCAGTGGCAGCACTCCATCTTCATCAGCATTCTTAGACGTAACTTTAACGTCGTCTCTTATTTTTGTGGCTTTTCAACGGCAGTGGCAGCACTCCGTCTTCATCAGCATTCTTGGACAGGATATCTTGCGAACGGTGTATATCGACACGTGGCGCGTAATATTACAGCGGTCGAACACTTCTGACTTGTTAAGACTTGTTTCAGTAATACACAGTACTTGCACTTCAATGTTTAATATCCAACCATTTGTAATAGAATGGGCGAGAGCAGCCCTTACAACTCGTTTTATAATATTTTGACACAATAATATTTAGGTGAGGGTAATTTACAATTTCATAACCAACTTACAGATGATATTATTTATACCTTATAATAAGTTCTAATAATTAATAAAAGATTAAACATTATGTTAAAATATTCTATGCTTCTAATTCTTAAAACATTTAACAGTAAATACTAAATAATATTCCATAATTAATTATGTAGGTGGCGCTACTGTTGAAACTTATGAACTAAAACATGTAAATTCCAATGTATTTACCATTTAAATTATTATAAATAAATATGACTAACAGTATGTATTCAAGCAGTGGTATACACACTAATTCAACTAAATCTCTTGTAATTAAGGGACTTATGTCCTGTATTTGTTGTAAGGGTGATGATAATATTTATAATTGTGAAACTTTTAACTTAATGACTCCTACATGCCGCAAAGACTTTGTCATAAAAAAAAAACTATGTTATAATTGTTTGCGCTCACACTCAGTGAATAAATGCCAATCACAAGGCTACTGTCAGATTTGCCATAAAAGGCACCATACAAAATTGCATATTGATTTCACTCAGGGATCCCTTGCTCAATCAGCAATTAGAGAACAATGTGTCACAACACATGGTTCTTCCGTTAACTATAGTAATGGTAACACTGGATGCACTATGCTACTGGGTACTGCTATTGTTGGTGTATTGGATTGCAAAGGCCAGATTCATGCCGTCAGGGCGTTACTTGATAGTGGATCACAAGTAACAATTATTACTGAAAATTTAGCACAAAAATTGAAGCTTCCACGATCAAACTCAACTTTTCTATATGGTTTGGGTGTGCCCAGCGAACCTTTGGTAGTGTGGAGTGCTCGGTATTGTCATTTATAAACAGGTCTAAGCCTTCGTTGCGGACTTTAACAGTTATACTCAATCATATAACAGGCTCTTTACCTAGTGTCACAGTAGCTCCTGAGGTGATTGAACGATGCAGGAACATTACACTTACAAATACAAAATTTTCTGTGCCTGGTCCTATTGAGATGCTGATTGGTGTAGATCTTTATAATCAAGTCTTGGATGGTAGAAGGATGCAGTTAGGTGAAGGATTGCTTACTGCCCATGCTTCGATTTTTGGTTGGGTCTTGATGGGTCCAGCTCCAGTAACTATTATGCATAATCGATGCTTTTCTAGTTTAACTATACAAGGTACGGTCGAGCTAGACCGAATAATTTCTAGGTTTTGGGAAATTGAAGAGGCTCCTGTTGCGGTTGTTCAAGACCCGGAGCATTTACAATGCGAGAAGCATTTTGTGGAATCACACAGTCGGGATGTTACTGGAAGGTTTGTTGTTCGCTTGCCGTTCAAGACAGCACATAAGCCTTTAGGTTCAACATTTGAAAATGCTTTGAAGAGATTTAATAATTTAGAAAGGAAACTTCATCGAAATCCTGTACTTAAGGATTTATATATAAAATTCATGTCTGATTATTTGTCTGCCGGTCATATGCAACCCATATCATCTCTTATGTCCTCTGATAGATATTACATACCTCATCATGGTGTTCTGAAGGAAAGTAGCAGCACTACTAAACTGCGCGCTGTCTTTGATGCTTCAGCTTTAAGCAGTAATGGGGTTTCTTTAAATCAAGTTTTGTTAACAGGTCCTAAATTACAACAAAATATTGAGGACATTTTCCTGCGATTTAGAACTCATGCTATTGTGTTTACTTGTGACATCAAACAAATGTATCGGCAGACCAGACTATATTTTGGCGCGAATCAACGGATCAACCCATTCAGCAATTTGAGCTTACTACGGTTACGTATGGTGTTTCCAGCGCAGCTTACTTAGCCATGCGGGTCATTAAGGAACTTTCTACTTTAAATGAGATCTCATTTCCTGACGCTGCTAGGGTTCTCAGGGAAGATACCTTTGTCGACGACATCATCAGCGGTGGCGCTAGCATTCCGTCTGTCAAATTGCTTATCTTATTCTTATATGGTTGTATATCTTCGGGTTCAAGATTGTTCTGGCGTTGCGGTTCATCTTTTGCTTTCAAAATCAAGAGTTGCTCCTCTCAAGCAGAGATCGACCATTCCTCGGCTTGAGTTATGCTGTTTTACTGGCTCGTCTTATGAGTCACGTTAGTAACGTACTTTCTAGGAGAGTAAAGATCGAAAAGACAACAGCATGGTGTGATTCCAACATAGTCCTTGCGTGGCTAGTTACCCCACCACATAGACTGAATATTTTCGAAGGCAATCGAGTTTCACAGGTCCAAGGCCTCATACCTTCCGTCATCTGGCGTTACGTCCCCTCTGCGCTCAATCCGGCAGATTGCGCTGGCAGGGGTATTATCGCTCCAGAAATCCTAAGCCGCAGCCTGTGGTGGTCTCCCTCTTGGTTAAAGGAGGATCCATCCATATGGCCAGTGGATTTACCGAAAGGAACTGAGGACTTGCCGGGCTTAAGGGCTATTGCGACTACGGCTATGTCAGCTCTTTACCAGCAAGTTTACAACGCTATCGAAAGTCTTATTTTACGCATTGGTTCTATGTCCAGGCTTCAAAACATGGCGTGGGTTCTGCGTTTCTGTCATAATCTTCGCACACGAAAGCCAATTTTTTCTAAAACTCTCTCGGTGTTTGAGCGTACTACAGCATTACACACGGCAGTCATTCAATGTGTGGCGTTTCATAATCAAATCGGTACTAGCCAAGGCGATTTAACGGTGAAGAAGAGTTTGGCTCAACTGGATCCTTTCATTGGCTCTGATGGCCTAATACGAGTAGGTGGTAGACTAAGGCACTCAAGTTTACGATATAATGTAATGCACCCCATTTTATTACCCAAGAATCATCATTTGACTAATATTATCATAGATTATTATCATCTTAAATATCTTCATGTAGGGCCTAGTTCACTTGTCAACATTCTTCGACAAAAATTTCGGATTATTTCCGCACGATCAACGGTTCAGCGCAGAGTATTTCAATGTATTAAATACTACAAATTAAAGGCTAAAGTTTTAGAGCCTTTTATGGGTAACTTGCCGCCAAGTCGGGTTCGGGAAGCTTGTCCTTTTCAAAGGGTAGGTGTAGATTTCGCAGGTCCTTTCCTGGATAAATCTTCAACCACACGTAGTGCACAGCGGAGTAAGGTTTACCTATGTGTGTTTATCTGCTTGGCTGTGAAGGCTGTGCATTTGGATATTTATTTAGTGCATTCTGATCTAACGACAGAAGCGTTCATTGCTAGACTTCAGCGTTTTGTCTCACTTAGGGGTCCTGTTTCGGATGTTTATTCGGATTTGTTGGACAAATTTTCAAGGCGTTAAACGTCGTCTCCATGAGACAGAATCTTTTTTCAAAATTAATAATAAAAATGTAGACAACAACCTTTCAAAAATGGGAATAAACTGGCATATGAATCCCCCTTATGCACCGCATATGGGTGGTCTTTGGGAATCGGCCGTCAAGTCTACTAAACAATTACTCAGACGGCAAATAGGAGAACAAGTACTGACATACGAAGAGCTTGCGACTGTTTTCGCTAGGGTAGAAGCAGTTCTTAACTCAAGACCATTGTGTCCTATTTCAGACGACGTTTCAAATATTGACGTTCTCACGCCTTCTGATAGGTCAGCACGCTTTGCCTGAATACGACTTCGATCACACGCCTATTTCACCATTGAAACGTTGGAAGTTAGTGCACCATTTGTCTCAACATTTCTGGCAGAGATGGCATTTAGAATATTTGCATACTCTCCAACAACGCACTAAGTGGTGCAAGAAAACACCCAACATCATGGTTGGAGACCTTGTGTTGATCAAGGATGACAACTTGCCACCGCTTAAGTGGAAAATGGGTCGAGTATCGGCATTGCACCCCGGTGCTGATGGCATCGTCCGTGCGGTAGAGCTAAAAATAAATGGTGAAACTTGAAACGTCGAGTTAATTTTAAAATGTACATTTAAAATGTAACCAAGTAAACTTCATAAAAATAGTTTTATTTTAATAAGAATGTATTTACCACATTGTTAAAATTATTGTATTTAATTTTCGTATGTGTCAGAGAGGAAAAGAAAAATACTGTGAACTTTTACCTAAAATTAGTATATGCAGCATAATTTTTAGATGAGGTACATATGCCTTAGAAATTTATTTTCATTTAAATAATTTACAGTAACATTTTTTTATGTAGTAACAACCAAACAATGATTGTTTATATTCTCACGATTTATAATTTGTTTCGTTTTTGAATATGTTTGAGTGATGACGTATAAAGATGTCGCTTAGTTCTAGGCATCTTTCAATTCTTGGACGTTGCAAATTCGCAAGGTATGATTGATGTCTAGTCTTCGGTGATAGAACTCACCAAACCAAGAATGAAAGAATAGAAGAAAAAAGAAATGGGAACTAAATAATCATCTAACGAAAATAATGAAAAACAAAATAAGAACTAAATAATCGTTCAACAGAGGAATAATTTTTTTTTAATTATATATACTTAGATTTAAATAATTAAACTGTACAAAAAAAATGTTATTAAGAATGTATTTATCACATATTTGGAATTATTGTGTTTTTTTTTCGTCATTTTAAGATAAAAGAAATAAAATACCGTGAACTTTTACAAACATTTTGTAAGGATATTAAATATTTAGATGAGCGGTATGTCACCGCTTTAGATTTTCTTTTATTTATATATACATAATTGTCAATAATAATTTTTAAAATAGTTACAACTAAACGAAATATTGTTCATATCCTCACCATTTATAATTTATTTGATGTTGATAGCTTTTTGAGTGATGAAGGTTAAAAGTATCGCTTAGGTCTGTACACCTTTTATGTCTTGATGTGTCAAATTCTCAAGGTATGATTGGTGTCTAGACTTCGGTGATAGAACTCACCAAAGCAAGAATAAAAGAAAAGAAGAAGAAAATAACGGAAACTAAATAGTCAACCAGATTCAAATCTTAAACTGTAATGTGTTTTAACAAACATAAACGGTAAAATGCTTTTAAACTGCATAACGATAAGATAAAATGTGCCAAGATTTTTTAAGCTCAACCACAACTAAAACTATTTCAAAAATCGCTACGATATGTTTTGGCATTGTACTTTAAAATTGTGTTTTGTTACTAAAAAAAGAATTGTATTACTATTATTATGAGATACTGTATAAAAGAAATCTAATTTTACGAGTAGGGTAGGGCGGGGAAAGTTGAGCAGTTTTTCACTTAATCGGTTATAGTTCCTAAACGATAATTCCTTATGGCTTATGATGTATACTGATGGACGAGTAATTTATCCCTTAACTTAGTGTCCATAATATTTTATTTCTAATAAGTCGAATTTGGAAGTTACATGTATTTTAATACAGAAAGTCAAGTATGCTCAACGTACCCTATATGTGAGGTAAGTTGAGCGGGGGTTTGGGGCTAGTTGAGCACTTAGAAAGTTTACCCAAATCATAGCTCCTATGTTAGGTAGATTTAAATTAAAATTCTATTTTGATAATTAACTTTCATTTTTAATCTTATGGTGACAAAACATCAAATCTAAAAGTAGATTTCTTGGAAGAATAAGATAAAAACAGAATCTACAAAACAGCAACGGTCCTAGCTTAGCTTAACTACAAGAATCAGACTTTAATATTTGTGTAATTATTTTCAACATAGCTTATACTTAAAGTAAAATAACATATTTAAGAAATCATGGAGTCACGCAAGCCGTTCTTTTTGGGCCATCTTATTTACAGTCCAAGAGGGTGGAATTTTATTGAAAAATTTAACAGCACTCTCAAAGGCGACGAACGTCTTGTGGAGAATATCCATAGAAGATTAATACCGTTTGTAACAAGTATTTTTAAAAGAGTCTTCTTGCGTGGCAGAAAATACTGGCCTCGCTGTTGCATAACCCATGGACGTATCACCGCCTTCATTTAATTTCTTTAAAAACCATGATAATGTCATCCGTTTGATTCTAAATTATTTGGCAGCGGCATAGCCACTTTCACTCACAGCTTTGGCATCCTCATTTAAGTCTTGAGTAGTATGGGAATCTTTAGTAGTCTTTTTTTTATAAGTCCACATGGAAAAAAAAACAATAATTTTTTCGTCGTGTGGATGGTTGGGCAACTGTAGCTCTACTAACCCCAACCCGAAATTTTAAAGAAAAAGTGAAAAAAAAAAAATGGTTAGAATTATATCCAGGTTCTTTATAAAAATCAAAACTTTAATAAATTTACCGATGATTAACACTTACCTGATTGAAAACGGATAAAATTTGAGTATTACAGACGAAATATCTCGGCTTAAGATGATTTTACTTTTTAATAACAAAAGGACCAGGACCTCTCGTCGTCGAGCATCGCGGAAACAACGCTCGGCAACGAGAGGTCACTGCCAACCACGGCCGTCAGCTCAATACGCTGACGGTCCCAGGCTGCGCACTCCGCCAAGGTGTGGCGAGCCGTGTCCACGGGCTCATCACAGTGGTGGCAGAAGGGGGCCGCCTCTCTGCGCGCGATCTTGTACAGGTACTCACCGAAGCACCCATGCCCCGTGAGCACCTGCACAAGACGGAACACTAGAGTCCCGTGCCGCCGGCCGATCCAACGATCGAGATGGGGGGAAATAGCCCCCATCGCTAGGACCCTTTGAGTGCGACGCAAAAGGGCCCTGGAATTCACGGTGAGGGCTCCCGACCATATGGGAGAACCGTACAGGGCCATGCTCCTCACCACTCCGGCGTATAACTGGCGGCAAGGAACCTGCGGCCCTCCGGCGTTGGGCAGAAGCCTACTCAAGGCGACTGCAGTGGAGAGTAACTTCGGGGCCAGCAGAGAGAAGTGGGCCCCGAAGTTCCATCTACCGTCCAGGGTGAGGCCCAGATACTTCATCTGGGCCTTCACCGCCACCCGCGCACCCTGGACGGAGATGTACGCCCGACGAGGGGGACCCCGGCAAAGGGCCGTGGAACAGGATGGCCTCCGTCTTGGAAACGGAGACCTCCAGTCCCAACAGCCCTATGCGGTCCGTTACCAACGTAGCGCCGACCGTGGCAAGACGGGCTGCCTCCGCAAAGCTCCCTCCGCGCGCCGTGACGAGGGTGTCGTCGTCGTAACACAGCACCCTCGTCCGGCGGAGGAGCGGACAGCGAAGCAGCCAGTCATAGCCCAGGTTCCACAAGACCGGTCCCAACACGGACCCTTTGGTGAACCCCTCGGCTCACGCCACGTCGGTAAACCCGCCGTTCGCCGCACTCCCACAGGACCTCTCTATCCTGCAGGTACGCCCCCAACAGCCTGCGGAGATAGGAAGGCACTCCATGGAACCGGAGCGCCTCAACCAAAGTCTCAAACGGCAGGCTGTTGAAGGCGTTGGCGACGTCCAGCGAAACTGCCAGGACGACATCCCCCTCGGAAACAGCCTCTTCGGTCAGGTCTCTCAGAGCTCTCAGGGCGTCGATCGTAGAACGACCCGCCCTGAAGCCGAACTGAGCGTTTGAGAGACCCGGACCTACCTCCTGGAGGTGCTGGTCGAGACGGGCAGAGAGGACTCTCTCAAATAGCTTGCCCATCTCGTCAAGCAGCACGATCGGCCTGTATGCGGAAGGAGAATCGACAGAACGACCGTCCTTCCGCAACAGGCACAACCTGCCCTCCTTCCAGGCTTTCGGGAACTGTCCAGTGCGCAAACAGAGGTTGAACAGTTCCCGAAGCCTGCCTCCCAGGTATTCCAGGGCGATGACCTGGAATACCGTCCGGCCCCGGCGAAGTGTTGCGGGCTCGCAAGCGATTCAGTGCGACCTCCAGCTCGACCTCCGTGATGACTGGAACAGAACCAGCTCCCCCCCTTTGAGTGGGGGGAGCCATCACAGGAGGAGAGTGGCCGGTGGAATCCGGGAAAAGTTCCCCCACCAGCCGCTCGAGGAAATCCGGCTAAAGGGATTCCATGACCGGGGCGGTCGCGGCGCGGATCTTATTCCGCGCGACGCGATACGGTCGCCCCCATAGGTCCCTATCGAGACCGGCCAGGATTTCCTCCCGAGCCAGGTCCTTCGCCTTCCGAATTGCGAGCTGCAGGGTCGACTTCGCCTCGCGATACTGACCCTGCAGCTGGGCCTCCATCTCCGGGTCTGAGCCGCGTCTGCGGCGACACCGGAGGAAGGCCCTGCGAGCCCTGCAACAGGCCGCCCGAAGTTTGGCTATTTCGGGCGACCACCAGTGAACACCCCTGCGCCGGGGCCGGAACCCCACCTTCGGCATGGCCGCTTCACAGACTCTCGATAGGGCCTCGCGCATGCGGCCAGCCAACTCCTCCACGTCGGTTTCCTCGCTGAGGGGATCGGGAAAGGCCCAGCTCTGGACGATGGCTGCCTCGACAGCCATTTCCCGATCCAGCCTGTGGACAACCCAGCGGGAAAACCGACCCCCCCCCCCCGCGGTGGCCTGGCCAGATCCGTTCGGGAGGCGTAGATCTCAAATCGGACGTATAAGTGGTCCGATAGAGTCTCCAGCTCCGTCTCGACTCTCCAGTCGTCGACCATGCGCGCGACAGCTGGGGTGGCGAACGAGAGTCGTCCAAGCCCTTAATCTTGATACCAACCCGTTTAACTGGTTGGACGACGTCGGCCGCTCCCTCCAAGGTTTTGCAGAGGCACGCCGCTAGCCTTTCGGCTTTCTCCGGGGCCGCCTTAGGGAGCTCGAGAAGGTGCGCTCCCGTGGCCGACCGCCGGATCTTCAGCCCGCCCTCGAGCCCGATCTCACCGAGATCTATTTTCTCGGCGGCGCGCTCGAGGACTTGAGCGTACGTCACTCCCCTTGCAGCGGCCTCGGTCTGCAGCGTAATGACCACTGCAGGGGACCGAGGCGCTGGTAACCTCGGCTTAGGGCGCGTTCCTGGTTCGGCAGTACTTTACACCGGGACAGCTTCTGGTTCTTTTTTACTTTTACTGGAGCTTTTACTGGAGCTTTCGCTCGAAGTCCGCCTCCTCCGCCTTTAAGTTAAGGGCACGTAGTGTGGCCTTCGCACGAGCGAGCCCGCTACCTCGCGACTTGGGGTTGGGGCGTCCGCGACGAGCAGTGTTACATTGTGGTGCAACATTTAGCTCAGAGTCGCTACCGGACTTCTCGCTGTGATGTGGAGAGACCTCGGAGAGAGGCCTCTTCCTGCCAACGCTACTTTTGGTGCTCTCAACTTGCATCCCCTCATCAAAATACATTCGGTATCCATGTGAAACGCCAAGGTCGTATGCAGGAGATCCAGCAGTCGGGGCCGAATTTTCCGCATCCAGAGCAATAATTTCCGAAACATTAAGCAGATCGTTATCCATAGGGAAAGCCGGGTCGTTGTCGTGACACATCGCTGTGCCACGCTTCACATTTTCTTTGTTTGTACAGGTCGATGTGGGGGCAACCTGCGCAGGTACTCCTGCTCCAGAATGACTTGTGCCCCCCCGTAATACGAGAGGCAGACGACAACCGGGGCTGTCGTGAGGGATTGTACGGCTGAGCCGACACCCTCCCGGGGACTATTTACCAAATCATTACCGTCCATAGTTCCTTTAAGGGGTGAGGTCCCTGTGGGTGGTGCCTTAGTCCTTACACAACCCCTCGGCAGGCACCGAACTTCAGGGTTGACATAAAAACACAAACACACATACTACGAAACATAACAAATACGACGTGGACTAAACGGGACAAGACATACACAAAACAAGAAACACAAACCCCCCCGCCCCGACAGAAGCCCCCTCCCCGAAAGAAGGTGACCCCCGCCTTTCCCCCCCTGTCGGTCATGGACCGGGCACAAACCCCCATGACCGACCCCCGTGCCAGGTATTAGCCAGCGGGAGAACCCGAAGGTTCTCGGTAACCGCTGTTGCCCAGGTACCACCACGAGGAGGTTCCCGGCATTGCCCCCCCTACTAGCTCCGCCCTACCCTACTACATATTTAATTAAAATTGATTTTTGTAAACTTATATTTAATTACTTAAATTGTACAAAAATTTGTTAATAAGAATGTATTTATCACATTGTTGGAATTATTGTATTTTTGTTTCATAATTGTCAGATAAAACGAGTAAAATACTAAAAAACTACGACTTTTACCAACATTTTATAAGGATATCAAAGTTTTAGATGAGCTGCATACAGCTTTAGATTCTTTTTTTAATATTTATAATTGTCATAAATATTTTTTTAAATAGTTACAACTTTTATGAAATATTGTTCATATCCTTACCATTTATAATTTATTTGATGTTGATAGCTTTTTGAGTGATGAAGGTTAAAAGTATCGCTTAGGTCTGTACTCCTTTTATATCTTGATGTGTCAAATTCTCAAGGTATGATTGGTGTCTAGACTTCGGTGATAGAACTCACCAAAGCAAGAATAAAAGAAAAGAAGAAGAAAATAACGGAAACTAAATAGTCAACCAGATTCAAATTTAAAACTGTAAAGTGTTTTAACAAACATAAACCGTAAAACGCTTTTAAACTGCATAGCGATAAGTTAAAATGTGCCAAGATTTTTTAAGCTCAACCACAACTAAAACTATTTCAAAATTCGCTACCATATGTTTTGGCATTGTACTTTAAAATTGTGTTTTGTTACTAAAAAAAGAATTGTATTACTATTATTATGAGAAACTGTATAAAAAAAATCTAATTTTACAAGTACTACACATTTAAATAAAATTGTATTTCGTAAACTTATATTTAATTAATTAAATGGTACAAAAATTTGTTAATAAGAATGTATTTATGACATTGTTGGAATTATTGTATTTTTGTTTCATAATTGTCAGATAAAACGAGTAAAATACTGAAAAACTACGACTTTTACCAACATTTTATAAGGATATCAAAGTTTTAGATGAGCTGCATACAGCTTTAGATTTTTTTTTTTTTATTTTTAATTGTCAATAATATTTTTTAAAATAATTACAACTAAACGAAATATTGTTCATGTCCTCACCATTTATAATTTATTTGATGTTGATAGCTTTTTGAGTGATGAAGGTTAAAAGTATCGCTTAGGTCTGTACTCCTTTTATGTCTTGATGTGTCAAATTCTCAAGGTATGATTGGTGTCTAGACTTCGGTGATAGAACTCACCAAAGCAAGAATAAAAGAAAAGAAGAAGAAAATAACGGAAACTAAATAGTCAACCAGATTCAAATCTTAAACTGTAATGTGTTTTAACAAACATAAACGGTAAAATGCTTTTAAACTTCATAACGATAAGTTAAAATGTGCCAAGATTTTTTAAGCTCAACCACAACTAAAACTATTCCAAAATTCGCTACCATATGTTTTGGCATTGTACTTTAAAATTGTGTTTTGTTACTAAAAAAAGAATTGTATTACTATTATTATGAGAAACTGTATAAAAAAATAATCTAATTTTACAAGTACTAAACATTTAAATAAAATTGATTTTCGTAAACTTATATTTAATTAATTAAATGGTACAAAAATTTGTTAATAAGAATGTATTTATGACATTGTTGGAATTATTGTATTTTTGTTTCATAATTGTCAGATAAAACGAGTAAAATACTAAAAAACTACGACTTTTACCAACATTTTATAAGGATATCAAAGTTTTAGATGAGCTGCATACAGCTTTAGATTTTTTTTATATTTATAATTGTTAAAAATATTTTTATAAAATAGTTACAATTAAACAAATATTATTCATATCCTCACCATTTATAGTTTATTTGATGTTGCTAGCTTTTTGAGTGATGAAAGTTAGAAGTATCGCTTAGGTCTAAACATCTTTTATACTTTGACGTGTCAAATTCGCAAGGTATGATTGGTGTCTAGACTTCGTTGATAGAACTCACCAAAGCAAGAATATAACAAAAGAAGAAGAAAATAACGGGAACTAAATAGTCAACCAGATTGAAATCTTAAACTGTAAAGTGTTTTAACAAACATAAACGGTAAAATGCTTTTAAACTGCATAACGATAAGATAAAATGTTCCAAGATTTTGTTTTGGCATGTACTTTAAAATTGTTTTTTTTTTTCTGTTATTATTTTTTTTATTTTTGTTGCCTGAAATCATTAGGCTTCTTTTCCGATTGATTGCGACGGTTCTAGTTGTTCCAAAATTGCATTTATGATTGACGTTTGTGAAACAGTGATCACAATAACAAAAAATATATCCGGCTGAGTTTGTTGTGTGGTTCTTCTCAGACCAGGACGCGTTTGGAACCCTCAGAGCTTTAACATTAAGATGGGAAGTGCTTTTTCAGAAGGTCTTATTACGATCAATCTATTATTGTGATAGTCCCTCCTAACACTTCCATGTTGACGTACACAAGTGATCACTGATTATGATTCTAAGTGGAAAAGATACAGGTATAAATAAATAAAATAAAAAATAAATCATTATGAGATACTGTATAAAAAAATCTAAATAAATAATTAAATTATTAATTTTCATTTTAAGTTTAACTCGACGTTTCGAATGCTTTGCAGCAATCGTGTTCACGGTAAGACGAGATGGAAGTGTGGTTGTCAGTAAGTCAGTTAACAAGTTATCTATCATCTACGGTTCCTAAGTTTCCGGGCGTTTAGTTCACGATGCATACACAACGCACTAACAGTATTTTGAGGTCTTTTAATGCGGTCACAGACATTGGATTTAATATTTTTCAAGTGTGGATCCCAGGCGCTAGACAGTCCCTAACCGTCTTCTCTATTAAAATAAGAGTGTTTTTTAATTTCAATTGCTTCACAAACCATTGAAGGAATGTAGCGTTGTTCCTTAGCGGGGATTTTAGGTTTATCAACTTTGTGATTATCACGATTGTCATTCATCACACATGCAAGTCATTCGAAACGTCGAGTTAATTTTAAAATGTACATTTAAAATGTAACCATTTACACGCAAGTAAACTTCATAAAAATAGTTTCATTTTAATAAGAATGTATTTACCACATCATAAAAATTATTATATTTAATTTTCGTATGTGTCAGAGAGGAAAAGAAAAATACTGTGAACTTTTACCTAAAATTAGTATATGCAGCATAACTTTTAGATGAGGTACATATGCCTTAGAAATTTATTTTCATTTAAATAATTTACAGTAATATTTTTTTATGTAGTAACAACCAAACAATGATTGTTTATATTCTCACGATTTATAATTTGTTTCGTTTTTGCATATGTTTGAGTGATGACATATAAAGATGTCGCTTAGATTTAGGTATCTTTCAATCCTTGGACGTTGCAAATTAGCAAGGTATGATTGATGTCTAGACTTCGGTGATAGAACTCACCAAACCAAGAATGAAGGAATAGAAGAAAAAAGAAATAGGAACTAAACAATCATCTAACGGAAATAACGAAAAACGAAATAGGAACTAAATAATCGTTCAACAGAGGAATAATTTTTTTAAAATTATATATACTTAGATTTAAATAATTAAACTGTACAAAAAAAAGTGTTATTAAGAATGTGTTTATCACATAGTTGGAATTATTGTGTTTTTGTTTCGTCAATTTAAGATAAAAGAAATAAAATACCGTGAACTTTTACAAACATTTTGGAAGGATATCAAATATTTAGATGAGCAGTATGTCACCGCTTTAGATTTTCTTTTATTTATAAATACATAATTGTCAATAATATTTTTTACATCTCTCATATTCGGTAAGTAGGTCCTTATTACACCCAAATGGGGCTTGTAAGTGACCAATTAGCGCTTTAGGTTATTAATGTAGCTAGAAAAGCCCCAGGGCGGTAAGTAATTTAAAAAAACAACACTTCACTCTTTCAAAAAGTTCGCGTACTTCTAACCTCCACACAGGCAATAGACATCATGCATTCAGCCCAATGATCAAAGAGGTCACATCGCTATTCAGCCTTGTCTTCGTATGAGATAATAGCCATCAATTTTAAATATCGAACGACAAAGCCGCATTTCGTTTATAAAATATTTTACTTCTTTTTAATGAAATAAGGCGGGAATAAAAAAAATTTACTTTAAATATTGTTTGTTGTGGGAATTTGTTTAATTACGAGTTAATTCGGATAAACATGAGTTCTTCAAGTGATGAAGATATGAGATTCACTCCCGATTCAATGAAAATGGAAGCAGAAGCAGCAATTAACAATATTTTGCCTGAAATTTCTATAGAGAGATATTTGAAAACTTACAACGAGTTCATGAAGTGGCGAACAGAAAAACGAGTGAAGTCTTTATCCGAGACTGTATTCTTAACATACTTCAGTGAGCTATCAAAAAAGCTGCTACCATCTAGTTTGTGGTGCATTTATTCAATGTTAAAAGCAACTATGAGTACCAAACACGACATCAATATCAAGAACTTTTCAAAATTATCATCTTTTCTAAAAAGACAATTTGCTGGGCACGAAAGCAAAAAATCAAAGGTTTTTACAGCCCAAGACGTGAAAACATTCATAAATGAAGCCCCTGATGACATATATTTAGCTATGAAGGTAGGTAAAATAACAAATCTTTAAATGATAATCATCATAATTTATCTTTAATTCTCTTACAATCCTATAAAAAATACTTATTTTTATGTTTCGCTTGTTTTAGGTGGTTCTTATCTTCGGTATAACTGGCGCGTGCCGAGGTATTGAATTGACAAATATAACAATAGAGAACGTAGAACAACAGGGTCAGTTGTTAGTAATTAAACTACCGAACACAAAAACTAAAATTGACCGAACATTTGTAGTTTTTCAAGAATTCTCTGAATTTGTACAAAAATACAGAAATCTTCGTCCTGTAGATGTAAACACCAACCGATTTTTTTTGAAGTACCACCAAGGCAAGTGCTACAAACAAGTTATTGGAAAAAATACCATTAGAAGTATGCCGAAGCAAATCGCAAGTTATTTAAAGTTAGCAAACCCGGAATCGTACACAGGTCATTGCTTTCGCAGAACATCGGCTACACTTTTAGCCGATGCTGGGACCAACTTAACCACTATAAAACGGCATGGTGGGTGGAAATCCAGCAAGGTAGCTGAAAGTTACATTGAAGATTCCATACAAAATAAAAGTAAAATTGACAACCAAATAACGGAAACTATTCAGCTTTCAAAAAATGAAACATCTTTCTCAGAAGATGATCCGCAACCATCCACTTCTGCTGAAGAAACCTTCATCCCGTCAAACTTTGTCCATGACCAACAAATATCACAATCTCAAACTATTAACCTACCCAAGAAACACGTGTCCTTAAAATTTGAACATTGTTCTCATTTCACTATAAATTTTAACTAATAAAATGTTTTATTCTTGTAATGCTGGTTTTTTTTCTACCTACCTCACAATCGTAATGTAAAGCAGAGTAGTTAGCTCGGGTGTAAGCATCAATTGCACCCTCGAACTATAGGCGCCCTCGTTGCGCTCGTGCGCCTAAATATCTCGGGCAGCAATCGATGCCTTACAGCCCTTGGCTACTAATCTACTATTAAAATAGTTACAACTAAACGAAATATTGTTTATATTCTAACCATTTATAGTTTATTTGATGTTGATAGCTTTTTGAGTGATGAAGGTTAAAAGTATCACTAAGGTCTATGCACCTTTTATATCTTGATGTGTCAAATTCTCAAGGTATGATTGGTGTCTAGACTTCGGTGATAGAACTCACCAAAGCAAGAATAAAAGAAAAGAAGAAGAAAATAACAGAAACTAAATAGTCAACCAGATTCAAATTTTAAACTGTATAGTGTATTAACAAACATAAACGATAAAATGCTTTTAAACTGCATAACGATAAGTTAAAATGTGCCAAGATTTTCTTAAAACTATTTCAAAATTCGCTACCATATGTTTTGGCATTGTACTTTAAAATTGTGTTTTGTTACTAAAAAAAGAATTGTATTACTATTATTATGAGAAACTGTATAAAAAAAATCTAATTTTACAAGTACTACACATTTAAATAAAATTGTATTTCGTAAACTTATATTTAATTAATTAAATGGTACAAAAATTTGTTAATAAGAATGTATTTATGACATTGTTGGAATTATTGTATTTTTGTTTCATAATTGTCAGATAAAACGAGTAAAATACTAAAAAACTACGACTTTTACCAACATTTTATAAGGATATCAAAGTTTTAGATGAGCTGCATACAGCTTTAGATTTTTTTTATATTTATAATTGTTAAAAATATTTTTATAAAATAATTACAACTAAACGAAATATTGTTCATATCCTCACCATTTATAATTTATTTGATGTTGATAGCTTTTTGAGTGATGAAGGTTAAAAGTATCGCTTAGGTCTGTACTCCTTTTATAGCTTGATGTGTCAAATTCTCAAGGTATGATTGGTGTCTAGACTTCGGTGATAGAACTCACCAAAGCAAGAATAAAAGAAAAGAAGAAGAAAATAACGGAAACTAAGTAGTCAACCAGATTCAAATCTTAAACTGTAATGTGTATTAACAAACATAAACGGTAAAATGCTTTTAAACTGCATAACGATAAGTTAAAATGTGCCAAGATTTTTTAAGCTCAACCACAACTAAAACTATTTCAAACTTCGCTACTATATGTTTTGGCATTGTACTTTAAAATTGTGTTTTGTTACTAAAAAAAGAATTGTATTACTATTATTATGAGATACTGTATAAAAAAAATATCTAATTTTACCAGTACTATACATTTAAATAAAATAGATTTTTGTAAACTTATATTTAATTAATTAAATTGTACAAAAATTTGTTAATAAGAATGTATTTATGACATTGTTGGAATTATTGTATTTTTGTTTCATAATTGTCTGATAAAACGGGTAAAATACTAAAAAACTACGACTTTTACCAACATTTTATAAGGATATCAAAGTTTTAGATGAGCTGCATACAGCTTTAGATTTTTTTTTTTATATTTTTAATTGTCAATAATATTTTTTAAAATATTTACAACTAAACGAAATATTGTTTATATCCTCACCATTTATAATTTATTTGATGTTGATAGCTTTTTGAGTGATGAAGGTTAAAAGTATCGCTTAGGTCTGTACTCCTTTTATAGCTTGATGTGTCAAATTCTCAAGGTATGATTGGTGTCTAGACTTCGGTGATAGAACTCACCAAAGCAAGAATAAATGAAAAGAAGAAGAAAATAACGGAAACTAAATAGTCAACCAGATTCAAATCTTAAACTGTATAGTGTATTAACAAACATAAACGGTAAAATGCTTTTAAACTGCATAACGATAAGTTAAAATGTGCCAAGATTTTTTAAGCTCAACCACAACTAAAACTATTCCAAAATTCGCTACCATATGTTTTGGTATTGTACTTTAAAATTGTGTTTTGTTACTAAAAAAAGAATTGTATTATTATTATTATTATTATTATGAGATGCTGTATAAATAAATTTAAATAAATAATTAAATTTATAATTTTCATTTCAAGTTTAAGTCGACGTTTCGAATGCTTTGCAGCAATCGTGTTCACGGTAAGACGAGATGGAAGTTTGTGTGTCAGTAAGTCAGTTAATTAGTTATCTACCATCTACGGTTTCTAAGTTTCCAGGCGTTTAGTTCACGTTGCATACAAAACGCACTAACAGTATTTTGAGGTCTTTTAATGCGGTCACAGACATTGGATTTAATATTTTTCAAGAGTGGGTCCCAGGTGCTAGATAGTCCCCAACCATCTTTTCTATTAAAATAAGGGTGTTTTTTAATTTCAATAGCTTCACGAACCATTGAAGGAATGTGGCGTTGTTCCTTAGCGGGGATTTTAGGTTTATCAAATTTGTGATCATCACGATTGTTGCAAGTAATTCGAAACATCGAGTTAATTTTAAAATGAACGTTTAAAATTTAACTATTACACCCAAGTAAAATTCATAAAAATAGTTTTATTTTAATAAGAATGTATTTACCACATTGTTGAAATTATTGTATTTAATTTTCATATGTTTCAGAGAGAAAAAGAAAATTACCGTGAACTTTTACCTAAAATTATTATAAGCAGCACAATTTTTAGATGAGGTACATATGCCTTAGAAAATTATTTTCATTTATATAATTTACAGTTATATTTTTTTATGTAGTAGCTACCAAACAATGATTGTTTATATTCTCACGATTTCTAATTTGTTTCGTTTTTGCATATTTTTGAGTGATGACGTATAAAGATGTCAGTTAGATCTAGGGATTTTCAATTCTTAGACGTTGCAAATTCGCAAGATATGATTGATATCTAGACTTCGGTGATAGAACTCACCTAACCAAGAATGAAAGAATAGAAGAAGAAAGAAATAGGAACTAAATAATCATCCAGATATCAATGTTAAACTGTAAACTGTATAAGAAAGATGAAGTGCAAAGTATGTTTTAAGACTCTTGTTGTGTAGTGTAGTGCACTGTATAAATGATTACGCAGATTGGTTGAGATACAAGTTTTAATGTGACTGCACAGTAGTATTAATACAGGAAGAATGGCGGAGCCTCAGAGGGCAAAGTCTCGGAGCCCGCACGGCCGCCCCTCGCCCTTGGAGTTCGTTCTTTTAGAATCAATTTGCAAATAAGTTTAAACAGTTTAAATGAAAATAATAATACAAATTTGTGATCAAATATACTCATAATGTCTTGTAACAACGCCATCTATTTATACCTTAGGGAAACATAACTACATCTGTTATATAAACATATCTGTACAAAGTGAAACCGCTAGGTGGCGGGACAAAAAGTCATGGGTTTATTGATTAACACTTTTTAATTTAGTTATTCATTTTATTTACATTTATTATAAATTATCGGCGAAATATCATACAAAAACAGTATACAAATATTATTCATTAGCATAATAGCTTATATTAATAATTTAATTTCTTTTTATTACAATTGGCAATATTCATGTTTTTTTTTTTTACGTTAATTAATAATTTACCTCTGTATATCGTAGAAAAAAATATGAAAAGATTCTAGTTTTTTTTTTCAAAGTGAAAATTAAAACATTGATTAAATTTGAGCCGTTCAAACGCCGTCATTTTGCGCGCGCCCTGCCGGACGTCAAATGACACGTCCAGTCCATGTTTGCTATGAATTTTTTATCTACTTCATACATATTTTAAGTTTTAAGTGCTTTACAAGTTATGCAAGAAGATAAAAACCATCTTACAAGTATTGTATAGTACCGGAATGCAAAAATAGTATTAGTAAAAAAAACCCGACAAAGTGTTTTTTATATTCCAAGAGATACGAAAATACAAACACAATGGTCTATGGTAATTAAAAGGAATAATATATGTCTTAAATTGTGTGTATATTGTTGTGAAGATCAATTTAACGTAAGTATAATATTTATTTATAATAAGTTTAATTTCATAGTTTAAATTTATAGTAAATTGCATTAGCTATTGAACATTAGATTCACCGTTGAGCAGTCGACCGGGACACATGTCCCTTTTACCTGCTCCGCCTATTCGCGCCACCTACCTGGGCCGTCACGATGACCGCCCAGCCACCTGCACCGACCACCTGCACCGACCGTTCGTACACCTGCGCCAGTCAAGATAACGACCTCCATTGTGTGCAAGCCAGCGGTGTGATTGTGTTTGTGTGTGAGTCATCGCCGCAAGCACACCTGCGGGCCGGCGAGCCTGCATACAACAAGTCCGACGTCGCCCTAGTTAGGGTACGAAACGGAATTCAAAGACTTCGCCGTAATAGCCTGCGTCGTGTAAGTACACAGTCGTTAGGGTATTAGGCACACCTCTGTCACCTACTGACAGAGATTCGATAGGGTTCACGTTAGGCACTCGCCTCCCTGCTCACGCAGGGAGGACGGCTCATATCTCCGGGCTCCACCATGGACCCCAAATCCGCGGCGGAACCCGAAGATCTGTTCAAGTCGCAGTTTTTTGGTTGGGTCCACGGAATTGCGCCTGAATTATGCCTGCGCTACTCTGTTTTGTTAGGCATCGAGTCTCCGCCCACGACCTCGCGCGCCGCGATCACGACCGAGAGCACCTCCGACATGGAGGTCGAGGCCGCCACTCCTACGGAGCAGACGGCCTCGGATTCCGAGTCGGGGAGTTCGTCCCCTTCCTCGGACGCTGACGAGGACGACGGTTTCACGACCGTGCAGACCAAATCGGCCAAGAGGAAGGCAACGAAAGCGCTCTCCTCGAACGTCCCGCGAAAACGGGCCTCAAAACCCGCTAGTAGCGAACCCGCGTCGCCCGACCGTTCTTCGGGCCCGGGCCCGACTCGCGAACGCGCGCCGATCGCGCCCGAAGCGCCCGCGTCCGCGTCACCGTCGTCCGCGCCTTCAGCGCCCGCGGAGGCACCTTCAGCGCCTGCGCCTTCAGCGCCACGGAAGTCCCCCGCACCGCCACCGCTTTACATAAGGGACAAGTCTAAGTGGGACACTCTGTCCGCACTTATGACGGAGCACAAGCTCCATTTCACGTCCGCCCGAAATACCGCCGACGGTATCCGCGTTAAACCGCGTCTTCGTCGGACCACCGTGGTCTGTCTCGTCCACTCGTCTCCTCCGCGAACGTGGTTACGGATACCACACCTACGCGCTAGAGGATGAACGCCGCTTAACGGTGGTCATCCGAGGGCTCCCCGTGGAGCTCACTACTGAGCGGATTTTCGAGCACCTTAAGTCCCAATCGTTCCCCGTCATCTCGGTGCACCGCATGTACCGAGCGACCACTAGGGTCCCGTTCGATCTCGTTCTCGTCCATCTCGAGCTTTCCCCGGAAGGAAAGCAAATTTTTAACGTCAAGGCAGTCTGCCAACTCTCCGGCCTTAGGGTCGAACCTCCACGCGGTCGCGGTTTTCCTGGTCAGTGTCATCGCTGCCAGCTCTATGGGCATTTCCAACGTTTTTGTCACGCGCGTCCAAGGTGCGTCAAGTGCCTGGACGACCACGCGACAGCCGACTGCTCGCGGAAGGGACCGGTCCCTGAGGATCCTCCCAGCTGCGTCCTGTGCGGACAGAAGGGCCATCCCGCGAATTATCGCGGGTGCCCCAAAGCGCCGCGCAGGACACAGCTGGCAAGGCATCCTCCTCGGTTCGCCCAGCCTCCATGGGCTCCTCTAGCCCCTAGGAGGCCCGCGGCCCCTCAGGCATCCCAGGCCCCTCAGGCACCCGCGAACGCGGTCGCGAACGCCTGGGTGAAGCCTCCGAGGATTATCCCACAGCCCGTCCCCCAGTCGTTGCCGCCGCCGCCAGTTCGAAACTCCACCGACGGAGTTGCGAGTTCGCTCGCGTGCGTCACGAGCCTTTTCGGTGTAATAGACATCGAAGAGCTCCTAGTCTTTTCGAATGAAATGAGGGATTCCGCGCGGAACCCTCCCGCGAGGATGGAAGTGCTCCTCAAGCACGCCGTCCTAATCAAATCGATATACGAACACACGATGTCAACATGATGACATCGCGTGGAAGGGTAAAACCTCGCTCTCTGACTGTCGCTACATTCAACGCGAACGGGCTACTTAAGCAGATAGATCTAGTACGCGACTTCGTGGTCACGTACCAGATAGACGTCCTGTTAGTACAAAAGACCTTTCTGAAGCCGTGTAATCGTGATCCGCGCATCGCGAATTACCGTCTCGTTAGGAACGATAGGGCAACCGCGAAGGGGGTAACTATCTTCTACTACAGAAGGTTTCTTCATTGCACTCCGCTCGAACCGCCCCAACTAGTTAACGTAGAAGCGTCATTATGTCAGGTGGGTATGACCGGCCATCAGTCGATCGTACTAGCATCCGTCTATCTTTCTCCCAATAAAGCCTTAGTTGAGAGGGACCTTAAGTCCTTACTCCAATTAGGTAACGCAACCATTCTGGCCGGCGACCTAAATTGCAAACATCCCCGCTGGAACTCTACTGTCGCAAACAGTAGAGGAAATCTCCTTGATAGGCTAAGCTACAAGGCTGGTCTCGACTTCGAGATCGCCGCGCCTTTGAGTCCCACGCGATACTGCGACACAGACTTCCGACATGACAGACCCGACGTGCTCGACATAGTACTCTTGAAGGGCGTGACACTCCAGTTACGTTCTATCGAGACGCTATCCGAGCTAGACTCTGACCATCGACCGGTCCTATTTCAGCTAGGACTTCCTCCCCTTAGGGAACCCGCGACAAAAACAATTATTAACTGGACGAAGCTTCGAGAGCAACTCCATTGCCCCGTATCAGCGCACCTCGACAAAATTCCTGACCAGCTTACATCGGTCGAGGACGCTGTCTCAGCCGCGACTAACTTCACAGAAAATTTGGTAGACAGCATAGGAAAGTCCTCGAGGGAGGTCCGAGTGAACTTCGAGGGTTACCGAGCACTCCCTCCGGACATTAGACTTCTAATCACCCGTAAAAACGCCGCGATTAGAGCCCATGACCGATACCCGACAGATGACAACCAAAGGAGGCTGCGCCGTCTCCAGAGGGAGTCCAGACAAGCTCTCGACGACTTCAGAGATAGCGGCTGGGATAGGACGCTTGCGACGCTCTCTCCAACACACCAGGCATTCTGGCGGTTGCAAAGAGCGTTGAAGGCGGACACTGTCTCAGATATGCCTCCCTTGGTTGGACCTAACTCCGCCATCGCGTTTGACGACCCTGACAAAGCTGAGTGCTTAGCCGACAGTCTAGAGAGCCAGTGCCGTCTGTCTGCTCAATCGGTTGATCGCGATCATGTCGAAATAGTCGACAAATCGGTCAACATAATGTGTTCTCAGCCACCCGTCGGTCCGCCAATCAAGGAAACGAACCTAGACGAGGTGACGTCCATAGTTCGGGCGCTTCACGCCAAGAAATCGCCAGGTCCCGATAGGATCACTAACAAAGTGATAAAGCTTCTTCCGCCTCCTTTAATTTACCTATTGGTTACCATTTTTAACGCTCTACTGGCCGGTTGCTCGTTTCCGACCCAGTGGAAAGAGGCCATAGTGATAGGGTTCCATAAGCCGGGCAAACCCCGGCATCTGCCTAGTAGTTACCATTAGTCTTCTTAGTTCCTTAGGGAAAGTATATGAGAGAATCATCCTCTGTAGACTTAGATCGGAAGTCGAGAGACTCAAAATCATCCCAAATGAGCAGTTTGGCTTTAGAGCCAACCATTCATGTTCCCATCAGGTGCAACGCCTCACGGAGCACATACTGATAGGGGCCACAGTGAGGGCCAAGAAGCATAGGACAGGAGCGCTCTTCCTCGATGTAGCTAAGGCGTTCGACAGGGTCTGGCACAATGGACTGGTATACAAGCTATACCAGTTCAAGGTGTCGGACAGACTCGTACTCATCATACGGGACTACCTGTCGAATCGCTCCTTTCGCTACAGAGTGGAAGGCGTTCTGTCAACTCCCCGCCCCATCAGGGCGGGTGTCCCCCAGGGTTCAGTTCTCTCACCCATCCTCTACTCCATCTACGCTAGCGATATTCCTAGGCCGCGATCTAAAGTGCACCTTGCCATGTACGCGGACGATACCGCGCTTTACACGTCCTCTAAGGATCACTGGGAGATATATCAACGTCTCCAATCCGCAGTTGACTCCCTTGAGAGTTGGCTGCGGAAATGGCGGATCGAGGTAAACCCTGAGAAGAGCGTCTCGGTGCTCTTCGAACGGGGCCCCCCAAGGATCCTCCCGCGACTCAAACTCTTTGATAAACCGATACCTTGGAAAGACGAGGCAAAATACCTAGGAGTAACGTTAGATAGAAAGTTAGTTTTCACTGCGCATATTAGGACCGTTCGTAGCAGAGCGGCCTATATATTAGGTCGTTTATATCCGCTGTTAGGCAAGCCAAGTAAAATGTCTCTTCGCAATAAGGTGACACTTTACAAAGCTTGCATACGTTCCGTCATGTCCTATGCGAGTCCCGCTTTTGCGCACGCTAATCTGAAACCCCTTCAGGTGATTCAGAACAGGTTTACACGGATTGCAACCGGGGCGCCGTGGTTCGTACGCAACATCGATCTCCATAGAGACTTAGACCTTCCGACCATCGCTCAGTACTTCAAGGGGCTTTCCCAAAAGTACTTTGAACGTGCTGAGCGACACCCGAACCCACTGGTGGCTGACGCCGCAGAGTATAGACCACGTAAGACTACTTTAGTCAGAAAAAGAAGACCCAAGTCGGTAGTCGGTGACCCCGACGACGCGTTCACAGTAGGTAATAACGTGTACGCGTAGGCATAAGTGACACCACACAACATACAGACACACACCGTCTATACCGGTATAGACGAGGTCCCAACTGAGTAAGTGCTCCGTTGCTCCGGTGTTCTGCCGTCGGAGGACGCTAGTGTCCAAATTTCCTTAGCTTCCCTCCTGACTAACGAAGCCCCGAGCCGAGGTCCGTGTCTCAATCTGAGACGCCCTCGGGACGTCGTTCCCCATGGGGGCCCATCTGGCCCCCCCTTTTTAAGGGTGGGTCTCCTGACCCACCCGCTCCCCCGGTGACGCTGTAATAGCCAACAGGGCTAACAGCATAGACAGACAAAAAAAAAAAAAAATATTGAACATTAGAAAATTTGAGTTTAAAATTAACCTAGTTCACAAAACTTCAATAAAACTTTCTATAAAAACCGTATTATTTTTTTGGTTTTTTCGAAATTTTTATGGTTGTCGATTTATTTTAGGTTAAGGAAGGTACAGCTAATAATATTGAATATAATATGTATAACGAAACAACAAGTAGAAAAATTTAATCTAAGTTTGAAGAAAGAAGTTTTTCCTCATATATTTTTGTGGCAAAACCAACAGCTGATAGAATAAGAATGTGCGTAGTCAAAAGGCAAAGATTGACATCGGTTAATGAAACCTTTTCAAAGTTAGCTATCAAAAGTAGTGTTTAAAAAAATTGGTGATCTTTACAAAGAAGTGATATAGTAAGTAATTCCTAGTACTGCCCATACAAATGTCTGTGATATTATTCAGCCTAGACGATACTAAATGTGAGCACAAGGCAGAGCTTTGCTTTTCGCGTATTAACGATAAATTATCAAGCGACTAATCTGTGCAAGTTAATATTAAACCAAAGTACAGAAGTAAAGGTGTCAATGCAAATATACCTGCTGAAAACCAAATGTAGCATTCCGCATTCAACATACAATTCTTTTACTTTACCAGTAAAACTAACTATTTTACATAGTTTTACTTTACCAGTAAAACTATGTTTTAAAAAGAAAATTGTTTACTGAAAACACAGCTGATAATACTTCTATATCTGCTTATTATCAACAAAGTTATTTATCTAAGTGAAGTCAAGTGAAAAATGATAACCTAAACAATCGTATTATTTAATATTATTTAATAAAACGAAAATATAGATATAAATTATTTATTTTTCTCAGTAACACTAATACCACAGTATGAACTTCGACGCCGATAATTTGAATGGCGTGTCAAATGACGTCACAATTCCTTTCGACCAATGGTGGCGCGTTTTAAAAGTTTGAATTTTACTCCCTTAATTATTTTCACAAATTATTTAAGGGCCTTTAAATGATTAGTAAATAAATAAAATGTTTTCATATATAATATAATAAGATGATAATAAGTATCCGAAAAAAAAAGTATTTGGGACCATTTTAAATTTTATGCATATTCCCTATTCCTTCAATAATTAATCGAAAGGAACTTCGTTCCATCCATATGTCCCTTAACACTTAGTTTTATGTTTTCGTTTCGTTTCGAACCCGAGTCTCATTGCCTCGCTCCTTCTAGAAAATTCATGATGGATCAGATTCGAACCGAATGTTAGTGGGAACTGAAATTGTCTCCGAATCGGTATTATGTTTTACAGTAGGTGCTTATCCGTTTACGGTTCCTTTTATCGTACCACTTGACATGACTTTTTTTGTCGACTTTATACTTCTCAGCAAAATGACTTTAACACAGAATAATGGTTTAAGAAGAACTTTTCGCTTATAAACATGTTTATTATAATTGCCAATAAGACAGACTGCTATATGGTCTTAAGTTCTTTCGAAGTATTTTCTCGTGTATAAAGTTTACTAAGCTTTGTGAAATCGAAATAAAAGGTAGGTGTGTGTTATTTAATCATATATAATATTCAGACAAGCGGTTGCTTAACGAGCAATTAGATAATTATAATTTAAAAAACGAACAAAAACCATTCACTCATTTCTTTAAAGCATGGATTGTATCGCAAAACAGTTATAGATGAAAAACATAAATACATAGAATCAGAAATAAACTGCAAAGTACAAAAAAGTGATTTTTATCGAAACGAATTTATTTCCAATATCTAAAACTATCTATTGCTTATAGTTTCATATCTTGTAATTAAAAATATAACCTCACAATAGTTTGTCACTTACTTAAAATCTCAATCTTTGATTCGTATGCTTTACAAATATTTACAATGTATCCGTACAAAATCAATGATACAGGAATCAGAACCTCAAGACCACGCTTCCAGGCCTCAATTGGAAAAAAATATGAGAGTGTTCAACTTTACCAACAAGTTCCCTCACACGAGGCCCATTTCCATTTAGATAGTCAAGTAAATAGGCAAAATTGCGGGTATTGGAGTGAAACTAATCTTGCATTAAAGCATCTAAGAGCCTTTATTCTTCCATACTTTATTGTAAACCTTGGATCACCCCAAATGTTACAACGAAAACAGAGTGGATAGGGTAACATGCCACGCTTCCAACAACACTTTATGTGCTGTTTGCGAAATTTTAGGAGAAAAAGTAATATCCAAAACATGTGAAACTAAATGGACATCTCATAACCAGATCTTATACCCAGTGGACTACTACCTTTGCCGATACCTAACATAAAAAGTGTTCAACAGAACATATTTCACGAAACACTTGAAACACAAAGCCGTCATTGGAAGTTTCCGCTGCGGGTTCCGTTGTCAAATTAGTCAAGGATCGCATCTTTGTAATGTGATTTAATAACAATAATACCCGATTTGTGTCCATAATCATAAATTTAAAAAAATATCTCTAATAACTAGTTTCTTTTAAATCATCATTCTAAATATAAGCGAACTCTTGGGCCCAATAAAATAACAAGATTTTCAACGCAACGCAGAGAGCGCCCAGCATCTAGTATTATAATAACATTTTGAGAAAGAAAATATGTGCACAGATTTCGCAGTGACTGCCTGTCGCCAGGGTTTCCTTTTATTTTGAAATTCAGAGCAGAACCCTTGCAGGAGTGTTTTTTTTTAAGAGTTGAACTTACTTTTAGCCCATCAGTAAACTGGAAATAAAACGACAACAATTATTATGTCCCATTTGATTATTTAATTGTCCATTTCGTTTTCGAGTTATTTCAACGTAATCAGCTATCAGTTCATTTACTACAATATAAGACGAATTAATAAATGACCAGACCAGAAATTAATTTAAATATTGAACAATTACCCGAAAACGTGTAATTATATATTCCATTTTAGGTTTATAGTAGATTTGTAGCCAAGGGCTGTAAGGCATCGATTGCAGCCCGAGATATTTAGGCGCACGAGCGCAGCGAGGACGCCTATAGTTCGAGGGTGCAATTGATGCTTACACCCGAGCTAACTACTCTGCTTTACATTACGATTGTGAGGTAGGTAGAAAAAAAACCAGCATTACAAGAATAAAACATTTTATTAGTTAAAATTTATAGTGAAATGAGAACAATGTTCAAATTTTAAGGACACGTGTTTCTTGGGTAGGTTAATAGTTTGAGATTGTGATATTTGTTGGTCATGGACAAAGTTTGACGGGATGAAGGTTTCTTCAGCAGAAGTGGATGGTTGCGGATCATCTTTTGAGAAAGATGTTTCATTTTTTGAAAGCTGAATAGTTTCCGTTATTTGGTTGGTAATTTTACTTTTATTTTGTATGGAATCTTCAATGTAACTTTCAGCTACCTTGCTGGATTTCCACCCACCATGCCGTTTTATAGTGGTTAAGTTGGTCCCAGCATCGGCTAAAAGTGTAGCCGATGTTCTGCGAAAGCAATGACCTGTGTACGATTCCGGGTTTGCTAACTTTAAATAACTTGCGATTTGCTTCGGCATACTTCTAATGGTATTTTTTCCAATAACTTGTTTGTAGCACTTGCCTTGGTGGTACTTCAAAAAAAATCGGTTGGTGTTTACATCTACAGGACGAAGATTTCTGTATTTTTGTACAAATTCAGAGAATTCTTGAAAAACTACAAATGTTCGGTCAATTTTAGTTTTTGTGTTCGGTAGTTTAATTACTAACAACTGACCCTGTTGTTCTACATTCTCTATTGTTATATTTGTCAATTCAATACCTCGGCACGCGCCAGTTATACCGAAGATAAGAACCACCTAAAACAAGCGAAACATAAAAATAAGTATTTTTTATAGGATTGTAAGAGAATTAAAGATAAATTATGATGATTATCATTTAAAGATTTGTTATTTTACCTACCTTCATAGCTAAATATATGTCATCAGGGGCTTCATTTATGAATGTTTTCACGTCTTGGGCTGTAAAAACCTTTGATTTTTTGCTTTCGTGCCCAGCAAATTGTCTTTTTAGAAAAGATGATAATTTTGAAAAGTTCTTGATATTGATGTCGTGTTTGGTACTCATAGTTGCTTTTAACATTGAATAAATGCACCACAAACTAGATGGTAGCAGCTTTTTTGATAGCTCACTGAAGTATGTTAAGAATACAGTCTCGGATAAAGACTTCACTCGTTTTTCTGTTCGCCACTTCATGAACTCGTTGTAAGTTTTCAAATATCTCTCTATAGAAATTTCAGGCAAAATATTGTTAATTGCTGCTTCTGCTTCCATTTTCATTGAATCGGGAGTGAATCTCATATCTTCATCACTTGAAGAACTCATGTTTATCCGAATTAACTCGTAATTAAACAAATTCCCACAACAAACAATATTTAAAGTAAATTTTTTTTATTTCCGCCTTATTTCATTAAAAAGAAGTAAAATATTTTATAAACGAAATGCGGCTTTGTCGTTCGATATTTAAAATTGATGGCTATTATCTCATACGAAGACAAGGCTGTGAAGTGTTGTTTTTTTAAATTACTTACCGCCCTGGGGCTTTTCTAGCTACATTAATAACCTAGAGCGCTAATTGGTCACTTACAAGCCCCATTTGGGTGTAATAAGGACCTACTTACCGAATATGAGAGATGTAAAAGAACTTTATTTTCTCAAGAACACAACAGTTCACTTATGAGCAAAGTATAGCATATGCAACTATTTTATTAAAAATGCAACAAATAATTCGACTTTATGTATTACCGACCTGACTCAAAAAAAAAAGGAATGGTAGCAATAAACAATCAAGTAATTTATATTTTTAACTTTTTGGACACGAGTATTATTGGTTTGATGGTATGATGCTTTTTTTTTAATCATTATTATTGACTTTTATATTTATAAATTTACGTTATTAATTATTTTTACACCTTATATTTCAAGTATATATTGTTTTAATTTAGACTTAAATATAGAAACTCTTCACTCATTTTAATATCATTTGGTAGTTTATTGTACCTTATGACACCATCAAATAAAATGTTTCTTTTACCGTACCCTGTTCTTGGCGTAATGAGTGTCAGTTTGTGTGTATTTCTTAAACTGTGTGTAGGGATATTCGCGAGTAGTAAGAGAAGTCTGTATATAAATGTGCCCGGATAACATTATTTTTATTAATACACATACGTTTACAGTGTAAATTTGCTCCAGATTTAGTATTTTTTTGGTTTGTAAAGTAAAGTATAAAAGTAGACGTTAGTTTGGGATATTGGAACAATACTTTTATAGTATTTTTTTTGTGCACGTTTTCGATAATATATTGTCCTGTCCATTTTACATTTAGGGTTTTTTTATATAAATCGGTCAGCAAATAAAGAAGTTAATAATCTCTTTTTTTCGTACCATTGCGGTAAGACATTTCTTAAAAACTGAAATAGTGGTCCTCACCTCAGGGAATAAATTATTATTAGGGTAATAATAAAGGGTATTTACCCTTTACAATGAAAAAATATCTGTGATTAAAATTAAACAAAGATATAAATATAAACTAGAAATACACGCAAAAACTATTTGACGGAGTTTAATGAAACTTTAAAGGGTTATAGTATACATTGGTATGTACAAAGGGTACGTTTTATCGAAATCGGAATCTACTCGTACGAAATCGCAGGCACGGCTAGTTAAATAATATAACTGATTTAAGTTGTAAATATATAGCAATTGCAGCAAACTTATATAATAAACACATTTCAGCGGGTTAGCAGTCCGTTTTATAGACATCCATACTATTTCTCTACTTGGATGAATACCTTTCCATTAAATTTGATTTTTATAAAAGTATAACTTTTATACTGATAAGATGCGATGGATCAAGTATACGAAGATTTCTATCTTATATAACTATTCTTTTATCTGTAATTAGAAAAAAAAACTTGAAAAAGTAAAAACATTTCAATGACACAGGAAGAAATCCCGTTTTTATAACTTCCGTAAATACATCAAACATATATATATTTTAATTTGTGCATTCGAAAAATATAAACATAGTGGATGTTGTTACTTTTTTAGAGCACATGTATTAGAGCTCTCTTACCGCAAAGAATCGCCAACGACAGTTGTTCTATTCTTTAAAGCACTTTATAACGCTGTTCACAAATACACTAAACTGTTTACCATTTAAACTCTTTACCATCACTGTTACACAACTTAGTCTCTCGATCACACACACAGCGGTTTATTATAACAGTTACAATTTTATCACAATAGCACCACCACACAACTTGTACTCCCAATTTCACAATGCCTTCTCTTAACCGTGCTGCGATTTATATATTTCTTATTCTTAGTCAAATCAGTATCCAATATTAAATTTATTTTATCAATTAAACTTCTATACAGAGATTTAATTGTTTTAGACAAATCAACAACTTATATTTTTATTTTTAGTCAAAACCAAACTACCACATGTGTTCTAATTTCATCATTTCGGGACTCACAATTATGATCCTTGTCTACTGTCGTGAACTTACATATTAGAGAAGATCCATAACCCACATTTATAGGACCGGATACCAGCCAACCGAGTCGAGTTTCCCACAGTATCGGTTTATGAGCTCCTAAAGAAATTTTTCGCGACCCTAGCAAGTCCCAAAATACATTGCTACCGATTATCATATCTATTTCAGACGCTATATAAAATTTTGGGTCAGCTAAAGTAATATCATCGGGTAAGTATAAATGCGAAACATTAATTGAATGACAAGGCACATTATCAGTGATAGATGGTAACACATAACAGAACAAATTTATTGAATAATTTTCATTCAATGAGTGTATTGGGAAACGACACATCTCGGTCGTATTTGTTTGTGTTTTATTAAGCCATATATAGGCCTATTTACGTCTACGTAATTTAATTTTAATTTATGACACATTTTATCTGTAATGATACAAGATGAACTCGCGCAGTCTAGCAGGGCACGCAAAATGTGTTCGTGGCCATTCGCATCAATTACCTTCACCAAAGCAGTTGAAAGCAAGACATCTTGATGAGCTTCAGGAGGCATATTCTTATAATAAGTAGTAAGAGTTAAGTTCGTAGGCTCTGACACATGAACACTAGATGTGGAGTTGATACCGCCTTCTCTATTAGCAGTCTTAGTCTGTGAAGGAGTAACTGACCTTTTAAAATCTGACACATGAATTAAGGTATTGTGCTTACGATTACATAATTTACAACCGGTTTTTTTGCACCGGTTTGCATAATGCCCACTGCGAAAACAGTTGTAACATACCTTAAGCTGAGGAATCAATTCCAGCCTTTGCTCATTATTAAGGGAGAGAAATTGAGAACAATGTAATAAAATATGCTCACCCTTACATTTTGGACACGGTCTTATTGACGAATCATTATTAAAGTTATCCTCACCCATAGATCATGACTGCGGGCTACCCAGAGAAACCATCGTTTTAAGTTTATTTATACCTTTAGATGGCTGACTTTAAACATTAAAACGAGATAGCTCCAACGTTTCTAAAAGATCTGCACGGTCTCTAACAAACGCGAGAAAAGATGTCAAAGCTATAGACTTTTCCTTATCTAGCTGACTTTTAAACTCCTCCCATTCACGAAAACTTTTATGGTCTAGTTTCCGAGTTACAATATGAATAATTAGCGTATCCCAGTATTTTATAGGTTCTCCTAGTGACTCCAGAGCACGTAAACTTCTATTGAGTTAATCAATCAACCTCTTTAGGCTGATTGAAGACTCGCTTTTAATTAAATCAATATTAAACAAGTTGTTAACGTGGTTTTGGATTAGTAATCGCTTATTATTATATCTATCGCATAGTACTTGCCAGGCCACAGAATAATTATTTGCAGAAAACTCAATTGATTGTATAACTACAGAAGCTGACCCTTCTAGTGAGGCTCGGAGATAATGAAACTTATTTATCTCGTCTATTCCATCGTTTGAATGTGTAAGACTAGTAAATGTATCATGAAACTCAAGCCAGTTATCATAAGAACCATGAAACTTTGGTAAATTAATGGTAGGCAATTTAACTAGGTTGTGATTGTTGGTTCGGGAACCCTCAGATGATTCACCTTTTGACGCAAGATTACGTGATAAAATGTTTTGAGCTTTGGACATTGATTTATAGTATATTGACTCAAACTCATCTCTTTCAACGATTTGTGACTGTGCATCATCTACAAGACATTCTATTTTTAATTGTACTTCGTCATACTGATTATATATAGTCTCAACTTTACCTATTCTTAATTGTAATTCATTTACCTGTTGCTGAACTAATGTATCACTCAATTCATTGAGATATCTTACAAATGCTGTTAAACGGCCTTTAAAGCTAGCTCTCTTTTTAATAAGATCCTTTTCCTCTCTTTCTGACATAATGAGCTTTGGGAAGAACCTGGATGTAGTCTGAATAAATAAATAACACAATAAGCGTTTGCTATAAACAAAAATAAATCACAAGTTAAGATTGTTTGGTATTGATTACAAATGTATGTAAACTTATGTATTTATAGGTATAATGTATAATAACTGACAAGTATGACAAATGATAAAAGTGTTTAATAAACTTTTATACACTCTATATTTACTTTCTTTTTACTTTTATAAGCTTAATATTTTCCAATTACAGGTTAAAATAAAAAAAAATATAGGTATATCTTTTACCAAGAAAAATGTGTACATAAATGTAAACTAAATTTACAATAATCCTTTAGATAACTAGGTGAAAGCTATAAATAATAATATAATTATCTGATTATAGTATATTTTCACAAAATATACAAACTTAGGGAATGAAACAAACAATTACAACTCAGAGGCTAAGTACTAATACATATTACAATATATACGAATAAATTTTCGTAATAAGCTGGTAAAACCTTCATATAAGCAAAAGAAACCTATTTATAATTAATAATGGTGCTGAATATAACAGACAAACCTTGTTTCTGCTTAAGATTAATAATATTAAGAAAGCATGCACTAGTATGTATTAAGTAGTACCTGAATAAAGAGTATTGGGTTAACCTTTTACAAAAATTACCACTGATCACTTCTTTTGTGTCTTGAATATCCGTGTCGAAAGGACCATGTATTTAAATATCTCTTCCTTCAGGTTGATTTAGGGACAAATAAAAATTCCATATGATTCCTTCTGAGTTTGAGGCGTTAATGATTTATTGAACGGTAGAAAAACAAAAAAAAACATAATATAAAAAATAGACAATGGTGATTACTACAGAATTGCATCTTGCTATTTAAAAATGATAGGCGTTTTCGAACACATATCACCATAAATGTAGCATAATTACCAAAAACACATGGCCAGCCTAATCATTAGGTTTGGTATCTAATTCCACCACTCCACATATAATGTCATTACTATCTTTGTCATAGGTGTGTCGCGGCTTTAGTCTCACATTGTCAAACATTGTCGAACAGTATTTCGTTTCCGTGTTTTATTTTAGATTTATCAACTACAATGTTAAAGTTAATTATTTATAAAAAGATGAAACCTATAATGTAGTTTCGAGTGCAAACGTCATGACTCATGATGTAGTGAGTTAGTTGACGCTGACCAGCGAACGAGACGGACCGCGGACGTGTCGGGCGACGTAGCGTAGTGTGTGTTGACGAGCCAGGCTATTACAAGAATATACTGCCACAATACAGCACCTACTACAATAGACTGATAGCCCTAAAAAGTACAATGTCAAAAGTACTTTTTTATCTTATTTACAAACAAAAATTACACAATTCATAGTTAAATAGTAGATATTTAAGACCTTATCATCAAAAATAATTTTTGTCCGGAATTTCTGGATGCTTGGAACATACCTAATTCGATAATATCGGAAAGCCTTAAAGATGTTACAACTAGTAAAAGAAAAATTACAGTTGGTTGAATAGACTTAGAGAACGCCTTTGGGTCGGTACGACATGAACTGATGATGTTCGGTCTATATTATTGTATCAAAATTAAATTATCCATACGCAGTATATTTTTTGGCCCATAAATTACGGGCGCATTGAGGACAAAACCAAGTAAATGCTAAAGTCTGTATCTGGTTAGATAAAAACCAATTGAACCTCTTACGATCCGAATTTTAAAATAGGCGTTCAATGAGTTAGTACGGGGACGACAGCAGATCTTTCTCTGTCACAAACAGAGGAAGTCTCATTGTACCTATTAAAAGCCCGGAGCACAAACACTTGACTAATAACAACTGTATGAATTTTAAAAATAGCATTTGGTTCCATACCTAGTTTGTGTAATGCAATCACAGCAATTCTGTTCTCTTTATCAGCCCACTCAATTTTAATATAGCAAAATATTGTACAATGTATTGGCGCCAAAATGAAAAACACAATGAACGATTGTATAAAAATGACAGATTCCAAATTCAAATGTAGTATTTTTTTATTTTTAACTCTAACAGTATTTATGGCCCGAGTAAAAGAAGATAGAGGTAAATAATTGCGTCCCCACGATAAGGTATTAGAAATCATATTGTAATTTTTTTTATATAATTTCTAACACCTTATCGTGGCGTGGTAAAAGTCACCACCAAACGGTCTGTAGAGTTCGTAAAAGAAGGCTTCTTCAGAAAATCAAAAACCGATGAATGTGTTCTAAAATAGATGATAAGGATAATATACCAGGTGTTTTACTACTTGTGGCCCAGTTGTGCTATTGTGAATTCTTTGATAACGTTCATTAATTTTTTTTACTTAAGTTCCCATTCTTTTCGTCTTCTTTGTTTTCATTAATGCTTTGGTGAGCTCTATCACCGAGGTCTAGGCAGCAATCTTATTTTGCGAAATTAACACGATTAAATAAAAAAGCATCCTAGCCCAGAGCGATAGCTTTTATCTTTATTGATATAAAATCTTGCATAATAATATAAATTATAAAAGGTAAAAATGAAATCAACATTTGATTAGTCGTTACAATGTAGACCATTATATTAAAGATAATAATTATTGAAGATCTAACCTCATATAAAAAGTTAATAATTTAATTAAGGTGTGTGTATACTAAATATTTATTAAAACGAACGGTAATTTATTTCTCAAAACTGACACGTAAGAAAAAAATACATTTATTACGATTATACTACAGATACATACTTTTGAGAAATAATTTATTAACTTAAGTAAAATATTATAAATATACTAGCATCTTTTCTTACTCCTTTTTCCACTCCTTCGCTATTCATCATGTAAGTCTTGCAATAGTATGTTATATTCTTAAGTTCTACTTAATTTTCCACCAGTCGTAATTTACATCATTAGAAATAAAGTAATACATTTCCCTCTTAGTACTAAAATACCTTTTAAAAATAAATATCACAAAAATAAGATTGTGAATTTTTAAATATATATCGTTGTGGTCGAGCTTAAGATATTTTGAACATTTACTCTCAATGTTGTTTTGGAGTTTAATAGCACATTGCATGATTTAACATTTCATCACATTTACAGTTTAAGTTTTATATCTGGTTGATTATGAATTTCCCATTCTTCTATTCTTCTCTGGTTTCAATCTTGTTTTGGTGAGTGTTATCACCGAAGTCTAAGCAGCAATCTGATATTACGAAATTTAAACGATAAAATCAGAAAGCAGCTCAGACCAGAGCGATAGCTTTTATCTTCATTGCTATAAAATGTTGCATAATAAAATTAATGATAAAGGTAAGGATAAAAACAATATTGGATTAGTCGTTACAATGTAGGCTATAATTATTGAAGGAATAATATAACAAAATTTTTATCTCAAAAGCGTATTAATATCATTGATAAGTTGTTATTATCATTAAGGTGCTGTGAATACTAAATGTGTATTTAAACGGAAGATAATTTTACCTTAATACTGACACGTAAGAAAAAAAATACATTTATTACGATTATACTACAGATACATACTTTTGAGAAATAATTTATTAACTTAAGTAAAATATTATAAATATACTAGCATCTTTTTTTTATTCCTTTTTACACTCCTTCGTTATTCATCATATAAGTCTTGCAATAGTATGTTATATTCTTAAGTTCTACTTAATTTTCCACCAATCGTAATTTACATCATTAGAAATAAAGTAATACATTTCCCTCTTAGTACTAAAATACCTTTTAAAAATAAATATCACAAAAATAAGATTGTGATTTTTTAAATATATATCGTTGTGGTCGAGCTTAAGATATTTTGAACATTAACTCTCAATGTTGTTTTGGAGTTTAATAGCACATTGCACGATTTAATATTTCATCACATTTAAAGTTTAAGTTTTATATGTGGTTGATTATGAATTTCCCATTCTTCTATTCTTCTCTGGTTTCAATCTTGTTTTGGTGAGTGTTATCACCGAAGTGTAAGCTGCAATCTGATATTACGAAATTTAAACGATAAAATCAGAAAGCAGCTCAGACCAGAGCGATAGCTTTTATCTTCATTGCTATAAAATGTAACATAATAAAATTAATGATAAAGGTAAGGATAAAAACAATATTGGATTAGTCGTTACAATATAGGCTATAATTATTGAAGGAATAATATAACAAAAATTTTATCTCAAAAGCGTATTAATATCATTGATAAGTTGTTATTTTCATTAAGGTGCTGTGAACACTAAATGTGTATTTAAACGGAAGATAATTTTACCTTAATACTGACACGTAAGAAAAAAAATACATTTATTACGATTATACTATGGGTACATACTTTTGAGAAATAATTTATTAACTTAAGTAAAATATTATAAATATACTAGCATCTTTTCTTACTCCTTTTTACACTCCTTCGCTATTCATCATGTAAGTCTTGCAATAGTATATTATATTCTTAAGTTCTACTTAATTTTCCACCAATCGTAATTTACATCATTAGAAATAAAGTAATACATTTCCCTCTTAGTACTAAAATACCTTTTAAAAATAAATATCACAAAAATAAGATTGTGAATTTTTAAATATATATCGTTGTGGTCGAGCTTAAGATATTTTGAACATTTACTCTCAATGTTGTTTTGGAGTTTAATAGCACATTGCACGATTTAATATTTCATCACATTTAAAGTTTAAGTTTTATATGTGGTTGATTATGAATTTCCCATTCTTCTATTCTTCTCTGGTTTCAATCTTGTTTTGGTGAGTGTTATCACCGAAGTGTAAGCTGCAATCTGATATTACGAAATTTAAACGATAAAATCAGAAAGCAGCTCAGACCAGAGCGATAGCTTTTATCTTCATTGCTATAAAATGTAACATAATAAAATTAATGATAAAGGTAAGGATAAAAACAATATTGGATTAGTCGTTACAATATAGGCTATAATTATTGAAAGAATAATATAACAAAAATTTTATCTCAAAAGCGTATTAATATCATTGATAAGTTGTTATTTTCATTAAGGTGCTGTGAATACTAAATGTGTATTCAAACGGAAGATAATTTTACCTTAATACTGACACGTAAGAAAAAAAATACATTTATTACGATTATACTACAGATACATAATGTTAGATATGCGAGATAATATGAATAAGGTTAGATATAAATATAATGTCATGGTATCAGGCCATTTGTTTAATCATCTTGAGTAATGAATTGTCAGATGGAATTCCTTGACGAGATGTAAAAGTGTAAACATTATTAAGAATAAAATGACTAAATTTGGATATATTGAAGTTATTTTCTCTGAACAAATCACCCTACCTTAAAATTAATAACTAAAAACATAATAATTATTATTAATAAAGACGCCATTTCTACATTTACTGCTCATATTTATTATCAGAAGTGGGATAACCCTAATAAAATTCGTAAAATGGGTAACCGAAAACGATCGAAACACTCTCATCGGAAATCAAAAAGAAGATGGTGATTAGAAGATACAAATACAGGCAGTCCGCTGGTGCACCGGAATTAAGTGAGACTGTCTCTGCGTTGGGCCGTGTTGCTTTTTGTAGCAAAGATAATAGAACAACGCGTTCAAGAAAATCTGCGACCGGACGAGACTTAATTCAACATTCGTTGATGGAAACGAACGGAGAGACGTCGAATAGGTTCAGCCTCTTCGACACGTGTGTGGCTGCGGTGGTACAAACTTTTCCGGACTGAATACACAAAATATGCCTGCTGTCACTACTACCGAGGCTGCACTTGCTACCGCTGCTGCTGGGCCTGTTCAAGGCTCTTTTGTAGGAGATCAAGCTAATAAATCAGGTCAGTGTGACTCCAATACACCGACCAATGTTGTGTTGAATAGTAATGATCTCGCCCAATTGTTAAAATCTTTTGTAAAGCCTGGCTTGTCATCATCTATTAATACGAACGAAAATAATATGATTCCTGAATTTGACCCGGCCGTTAAAAATCATAGAATTAATTTATTGTTATCGAAAGTGAAAAGTATGAGTAAAAGTATGAGTATGCGCTAATATATCAGTGGGACGAAGCACATATTATGCATTATGCTTTGCCAAACTTGTAGGTAACGCAAAAAAAGTGGTATCAGGGTCAAACGTCGGTATTACGTAATTGGGGCGAATAGCAAGTTTCTTTTGTGTAAAGCTTTTCCTTCTGAGATCAATTACGGTGTGCTTTTGTCTGAGATGCTTGAACGGAGACTTAAATTTTATGAAAATTTAGACGAGTATTATTACAAAAAAAAAAAATATGTTATTAAATGCGTGTGAAATGTCTGGTAAAAAAAGCCGTCGATTGTATTATACATGGTATGAGATGATCGAATGGTCCGGGCCGGTGTATCATCGGGACGTTTTACAGAACCAGAAGATTATTAAAATTTTTAAAAGATGTTTGTAAAGAGCAAGAAGATATTTTTAGAAATTCTAATGTTAATAAAACCCGTTCAGTTATTATTTGTAATCGGTGCAATGAACCTGGGCATAGAGTCCAACAGTGTCCTAAGCCTGTTATAAAATATGAAGAATGTATTCGTTTTGGTCACAGTAGTAATGATTGCTATTTTAAAAACAATACTAGAAAATTTGAAAAGCGCGTTATGTTGTTTGATAGTAATAAGTCTAATAATAATAAATATTATAAACAAGTTGTAGTCAATAATTCAGTGTTTTATCGATTTAAGAAGCGATTGTTATCTTATTACGAAAGAAACTAGACAAATTTGGTTTGGAGTTGACAAAAGAAGATTTACTCTCTATAAGAGGCGTGGCTGACGTAATCATTCCAATATTAGGAAAAACTTATTTCTCTTTCCGCATTGATTTAGTGGAAGCAAATATCAATGCTTCTAATTATTAATACTCATTAGTCAAAACTTTACCGAACTACCCAAAATTGTCATTACGTAAACTGATAAGGCATTTTATATATTCTCACGTAACACAAAACATGAATTACCTCTTTTTTTTATAAGTATTGCCTACTAAATCAAACAATTAAAGCGATACAAAAATAAATAGTGTAAATATATTAATGTTATTGTACAGATTTAAAGGATAGTGATGATAGAATACTTACAGAGACAAATTGTATATAGGAAGGGATTTATCAGATTAGAAATAGTAAACGCGATTTATTAATATTAAATTTGGCCAGTTTTAAAGATCCTCAACCTCTTTATTTTTCAAAAGATACGATTATTGCTAGCGCTATTCCTATTATATACAATGATTCCAATCTAGATTTTAATAACGAGCAGTTACGGTGCTTAGCCACGCATACTTTGGAGCCATTTAGTCCAACTGATATATTGATTAATCCAAATATACCTACTGAACAAAAAAAAATAGTTTACAACCTTATTAATAAATATCCCGAATGCTTTCCCAAATTTTGTCAGAATTAGGGTGTACGAGTATTTCAGAATTGAATATTAAATTGTCACATGGTAAATAATTTCATTCATTTTGCGAAAGTAAGAAATTCTAAATAGTATCTTCTAGTAACTGGCCAGTCCTGGGCTAAAAGGCAAATAGATAGATATGAATACACTAAAACCAAGGTTTACCGCGATCAAGCCTAGTTTGTGATAAGATGCAGGAGGTAAATTTCAATTTGTGTTGAATTGTATCATGAACCGGGTGATAAAAGCTTCTCCTCTGATAGGTAATAGGTAACAGGTGAAGTTAATAGACCTATGTTTCTGATGTGTAACGATGCCGGAAGACTGTGTGGCTGGTTTATGACTGGAGTATAAACGCGTTTTGCCTCTAAAAAGGAAAAGTGAAGTTGTTTCCAATCTGAGACCGTATAATTATAAAATAAGGAACGTAACTAGACTATGTTAGATCTATAATGTAAAGAATATTTTCAAGTTGTGGACGTTCCAGAAAGATCGCTATAATTTAAAGGTACTTAATTGTAATTGTACCTAAAAATACTCTGGACAGGTCGCAAAAACGCCAGACAATCAGGGTATATTTGTTGATAACGATGTAGAGCCAAATAATCGTGATATTATTGATAGAACTGAATATGCAAGATGATTGGACCGTACATGAAGTTTTCGTGTAGCCATAGCTCACCAGAAGTCGGTGGTTATTAATTGTAGTCTGTGGCTACGCGGCAAGCAGTCAATTCTTGCGGAAACCATGGAATCCAGTAGAGACTTAACGTTCACTTCGCATAATTTTTTTTTATGTCGTTCGCATAAGATTAGTAACTGAAGGTTACTGGGCTATGATTAGCTAGAAATGTAGAGCTCAAGTATTTCAGTGTATTTAGTCTGATTGGTAAATGGTATCTCTTATGATATACGGTTATAATAAAGTCAGTAATAATTTGAGATTTATTTTTTAAATGTAATTTGATTGTTAATTTTATATTGAAATGATTTGAGCATTCTTATTGTAAAGTTATTTTAATGAAGTTGTTTGATCTGACGATTTTATTTCAAATTACTTTCTCTTTTAGCTAGATAGTCGATAATTGTTGAATGATGTTCAGTTACGAGTGATTGACCTGTTTGATACTGCGTGACGAATATTGTTTCAGAATTACATACAGGGACGTGCGTATCAGAGAGATTAATAGTATGGGAGCTGAATTGACAATATTCGTGAGAGCCGATTATTTGAATTAACGATGCAAATAAGAGATTCACTTCACCTTTCCGCCGACACATGAATAACAAGTTTGGAAACTACTATGTTACGACTCATATTTTCTATCTCCAAGTTGACTGTGTATCTATCTACATAAGGATGAAATTTATGATTTCTAAAGAGATTTTGTTAATTGCAAAACAATTTGCACTATCAAAGTTCGCTAGACCTCAAATTTAACGAGCCATATATGAGAACCATGAGATAACGTTGGAACGCCTTATGGAACTGAACTGACCGTGGATTCTTTGTATATCTTTAAAAAACTATGAGATACTTTTGGCATGCCTTGAGTAACGTACATACTACAGACAATTCGATAGTCGCAACAAGAATCAACGAGGCTGGTGCATGAAGCGCATCGCCTGTCAGTATGGTCATATCGGCGTGATGACAATACTTCAACAATTATAATTATTAAATTAACTAATCAACTAATTTGATTTAATTACAAAACGATGATTGTATATCAATGTAAAAAAAATACCATAAATTATAGCTTTTCTAGTTGTGTTGTTTTAAGAACATAAAAAATGTTACTGGCAAAAACATGTAGCGACCAGCACGCGCGTAGATCACTGTAAATGAACCGCACAGAAATTAATACTGGGAAATAATTGTAGCGACATGAACGTGCGACGGTTTCTATAAAAGACCTGCACAGAGATTACCACAGGCATTCTTGCTCGAGTTGTCGGACTGTGTGGATTTCTTTAAGGATACTGTTACGGTACCCGTTGAATAAGTTAAGCTATAATTATTTGTGAAGTTTTATTTGAAGAATTAATAATGAACTTGAAGAGGTATTGTAATGAGAAATATTATGATTGTAATAATTCTGTAATTATCGTCGTTTTGTAAATGATTATGCTATTAGATGGAATTTGAAGAAGAATCGTAATGAGAAATATTATGATTGTAATAATTCTGTAATTATCGTCGTTTTGTAAATGATTATGATATTAGATGGAATTTGAGGAAGCATTGTAATGAGAAATATTATTATTGTGACAATTCTGAAAAGATCGTATTATGTATATGATTATGATACTAGATGGAATTTGGAGAAGCATTATAATGAGAAATATTATTATTGTGATAATTCTGTAAAGATCGTATTATGTATATGATTATGATACTAGATGGAATGTGGAGAAGCATTGTAATGAGAAAATTTGATATATGTTGGATAAATAGTATGATGGGTCTGGAAGTCGAACACGGCCATGAAGTCTTGTAGCAATATTGGTTCTGGACATCATGGTGAGGGGTTCGGTGCAGATGTTTTACTGTTATCTGGAAGTCGAACACGGTCATGAAGTCTTGTGGCAAAATGTGCTCTAGACTTCATGGTGAGGGGTTCGGTGCAGATGTTTCACTGTTATCTGGAAGTCGAACACGGTCATGAAGTCTTGTGGCAAAATGTGCTCTAGACTTCATGGTGAGGGGTTCGGTGCAGATGTTTCACTGTTATCTGGAAGTCGGACACGGTCATGAAGTCTTGTGGCAAAATGTGCTCTAGACTTCATGGTGAGGGGTTCGGTGCAGATGTTTCACTGTTATCTGGAAGTCGGACACGGTCATGAAGTCTTGTGGCAAAATGTGCTCTAGACTTCATGGTGAGGGGTTCGGTGCAGATGTTTCACTGTTATCTGGAAGTCGGACACGGTCATGAAGTCTTGTGGCAAAATGTGCTCTAGACTTCATGGTGAGGGGTTCGGTGCAGATGTTTCACAGTTATCTGGAAGTCGGACACGGTCATGAAGTCTTGTGGCAAAATGTGCTCTAGACTTCATGGTGAGGGGTTCGGTGCAGATGTTTCACTGTTATCTGGAAGTCGGACACGGTCATGAAGTCTTGTGGCAAAATGTGCTCTAGACTTCATGGTGAGGGGTTCGGTGCAGATGTTTTACTGTTATCTGGAAGTCGGACACGGTCTTGAAGTCTTGTGGCAAAATGTGCTCTAGACTTCATGGTGAGGGGTTCGGTGCAGATGTTTCACTGTTATCTGGAAGTCGGTCACGGTCGTCAAGTTTTGTAGCTGAATAAGTTCTTAACTTGGCGGTGAGGGGTCCGGTGCAGATGCGAGCATTATGAGTAGGATTGGAAGGCGAGGGTGGCCCAGAATTGGGTGAAGTCCTCGATACAATCCATTTTATTTATTTCTTTGGGAAGTTTTACACGATTTCATTACGCTTAAGCGTGGTGAAATGAGGGGTTAAATGCCAAAGATAGAAACGAATATGTAAATTGAAAAATGCAAATAATGATTCTGTGTACTAATATAGTTGAATGACAGAATAATGAAAATCGCTAAGTTAAAAAATGTTTATTGTTATATTTTTCATTTTTATGATAAGTTTGGGGACAAACTTAATGTAGTTAGGATGGCCGAATGTTAGATATGCGAGATAATATGAATAAGGTTAGATATAAATATAATGTCATGGTATCAGGCCATTTGTTTAATCATCTTGAGTAATGAATTGTCAGATGGAATTCCTTGACGAGATGTAAAAGTGTAAACATTATTAAGAATAAAATGACTAAATTTGGATATATTGAAGTTATTTTCTCTGAACAAATCACCCTACCTTAAAATTAATAACTAAAAACATAATAATTATTATTAATAAAGACGCCATTTCTACATTTACTGCTCATATTTATTAATACTTTTGAGAAATAATTTATTAACTTAAGTAAAATATTATAAATATAATAAAGAAATAAAGAAATAAAGTAATACATTTCCCTCTTAGTACTAAAATACCTTTTAAAAATAAATATCACAAAAATAAGATTGTGAATTTTTAAATATATATCGTTGTGGTCGAGCTTAAGATATTTTGAACATTAACTCTCAATGTTGTTTTGGAGTTTAATAGCACATTGCACGATTTAATATTTCATCACATTTAAAGTTTAAGTTTTATATGTGGTTGATTATGAATTTCCCATTCTTCTATTCTTCTCTGGTTTCAATCTTGTTTTGGTGAGTGTTATCACCGAAGTGTAAGCTGCTATCTGATATTACGAAATTTAAACGATAAAATCAGAAACCAGCTCAGACCAGAGCGATAGCTTTTATCTTCATTGCTATAAAATGTAACATAATAAAATTAATGATAAAGGTAAGGATAAAAACAATATTGGATTAGTCGTTACAATATAGGCTATAATTATTGAAGGAATAATATAACAAAAATTTTATCTCAAAAGCGTATTAATATCATTGATAAGTTGTTATTTTCATTAAGGTGCTGTGAACACTAAATGTGTATTTAAACGGAAGATAATTTTACCTTAATACTGACACGTAAGAAAAAAAATACATTTATTACGATTATACTATGGGTACATACTTTTGAGAAATAATTTATTAACTTAAGTAAAATATTATAAATATACTAGCATCTTTTCTTACTCCTTTTTACACTCCTTCGCTATTCATCATGTAAGTCTTGCAATAGTATGTTATATTCTTAAGTTCTACTTAATTTTCCACCAATCGTAATTTACATCATTAGAAATAAAGTAATACATTTCCCTCTTAGTACTAAAATACCTTTTAAAAATAAATATCACAAAAATAAGATTGTGAATTTTTAAATATATATCGTTGTGGTCGAGCTTAAGATATTTTGAACATTAACTCTCAATGTTGTTTTGGAGTTTAATAGCACATTGCACGATTTAATATTTCATCACATTTAAAGTTTAAGTTTTATATCTGGTTGATTATGAATTTCCCATTCTTCTATTCTTCTCTGGTTTCAATCTTGTTTTGGTGAGTGTTATCACCGAAGTCTAAGCTGAAATCTGATATTACGAAATTTAAACGATAAAATCAGAAACCAGCTCAGACCAGAGCGATAGCTTTTATCTTCATTGCTATAAAATGTAACATAATAAAATTAATGATAAAGGTAAGGATAAAAACAATATTGGATTAGTCGTTACAATGTAGGCTATAATTATTGAAGGAATAATCTAACAAAATTTTTATCTCAAAAGCCTATTAATATCATTGATAAGTTGTTATTTTCATTAAGGTGCTGTGAACACTAAATGTGTATTTAAACGGAAGATAATTTTACCTTAATACTGACACGTAAGAAAAAAAATACATTTATTACGATTATACTATGGGTACATACTTTTGAGAAATAATTTATTAACTTAAGTAAAATATTATAAATATACTAGCATCTTTTCCTACTCCTTTTTCCACTCCTTCGCTATTCATCATGTAAGTCTTGCAATAGTATGTTATATTCTTAAGTTCTACTTAATTTTCCACCAATCGTAATTTACATCATTAGAAATAAAGTAATACATTTCCCTCTTAGTACTAAAATACCTTTTAAAAATTAATATCACAAAAATAAGATTGTGAATTTTTAAATATATATCGTTGTGGTCGAGCTTAAGATATTTTGAACATTTACTCTCAATGTTGTTTTGGAGTTTAATAGCACATTGCACGATTTAATATTTCATCACATTTAAAGTTTAAGTTTTATGTGTGGTTGATTATGAATTTCCCATTCTTCTATTCTTCTCTGGTTTCAATCTTGTTTTGGTGAGTGTTATCACCGAAGTGTAAGCTGCAATCTGATATTACGAAATTTAAACGATAAAATCAGAAAGCAGCTCAGACCAGAGCGATAGCTTTTATCTTCATTGCTATAAAATGTAACATAATAAACTTAATGATAAAGGTAGGGATAAAAACAATATTGGATTAGTCGTTACAATGTAGGCTATAATTATTGAAGGAATAATATAAGAAAAATTTTATCTCAAAAGCGTATTAATATCATTGATAAGTTGTTATTTTCATTAAGGTGCTGTGAATACTAAATGTGTATTCAAACGGAAGATAATTTTACCTTTATACTGACAAGTAAGAAAAAAAATACATTTATTACGATTATACTACAGATACATACTTATGAGAAATAATTTATTAACTTAAGTAAAATATTATAAATTTAATAGCATCTTTTCTTACTCTTTTTTACACTCCTTCGTTATTCATCATATAAGTCTTGCAATAGTATGTTATATTCTTAAGTTCTACTTAATTTTCCACCAATCGTAATTTACATCCTTAGAAATAAAGTAATACATTTCCCTCTTAGTACTAAAATACCTTTTAAAAATAAATATCACAAAAATAAGATTGTGACTTTTTAAATATATATAGTTGTGGTCGAGCTTAAGATATTTTGAACATTTACTCTCAATGTTGTTTTGGAGTTTAATAGCACATTGCATGCTTTAACATTTCATCACATTTACAGTTTAAGTTTTATATCTGGTTGATTATGAATTTCCCATTCTTCTATTCTTCTCTGGTTTTAATCTTGTTTTGGTGAGTGTTATCACCGAAGTAGAAGCAGCAATCTGATATCACGAAATTTAAACGATAAAATCAGAAAGCACCTCAGACCAGAGCGATAGCTTTTATCTTCATTGCTATAAAATGTAACATAATAAAATTAATGATAAAGGTAAGGATAAAAACAATATTGGATTAGTCGTTATAATGTAGGCTTTAATTATTGAAGGAATAATATAACAAAAATTTTATCTCAAAAGCGTATTAATATCATTGATAAGTTGTTATTTTCATTAAGGTGCTGTGAATACTAAATGTGTATTCAAACGGAAGATAATTTTACCTTAATACTGACACGTAAGAAAAAAAATACATTTATTACGATTATACTACAGATACATACTTTTGAGAAATAATTTATTAACTTAAGTAAAATATTATAAATATAATAAAGAAATAAAGAAATAAAGTAATACATTTCCCTCTTAGTACTAAAATACCTTTTAAAAATAAATATCACAAAAATAAGATTGTGAATTTTTAAATATATATCGTTGTGGTCGAGCTTAAGATATTTTGAACATTTACTCTCAATGTTGTTTTGGAGTTTAATAGCACATTGCACGATTTAATATTTCATCACATTTAAAGTTTAAGTTTTATATCTGGTTGATTATGAATTTCCCATTCTTCTATTCTTCTCTGGTTTCAATCTTGTTTTGGTGAGTGTTATCACCGAAGTCTAAGCTGAAATCTGATATTACGAAATTTAAACGATAAAATCAGAAACCAGCTCAGACCAGAGCGATAGCTTTTATCTTCATTGCTATAAAATGTAACATAATAAAATTAATGATAAAGGTAAGGATAAAAACAATATTGGATTAGTCGTTACAATGTAGGCTATAATTATTGAAGGAATAATCTAACAAAATTTTTATCTCAAAAGCCTATTAATATCATTGATAAGTTGTTATTTTCATTAAGGTGCTGTGAACACTAAATGTGTATTTAAACGGAAGATAATTTTACCTTAATACTGACACGTAAGAAAAAAAATACATTTATTACGATTATACTATGGGTACATACTTTTGAGAAATAATTTATTAACTTAAGTAAAATATTATAAATATACTAGCATCTTTTCCTACTCCTTTTTCCACTCCTTCGCTATTCATCATGTAAGTCTTGCAATAGTATGTTATATTCTTAAGTTCTACTTAATTTTCCACCAATCGTAATTTACATCATTAGAAATAAAGTAATACATTTCCCTCTTAGTACTAAAATACCTTTTAAAAATAAATATCACAAAAATAAGATTGTGAATTTTTAAATATATATCGTTGTGGTCGAGCTTAAGATATTTTGAACATTTACTCTCAATGTTGTTTTGGAGTTTAATAGCACATTGCATGATTTAACATTTCATCACATTTACAGTTTAAGTTTTATATCTGGTTGATTATGAATTTCCCTTTCTTCTATTCTTCTCTGGTTTCAATCTTGTTTTGGTGAGTGTTATCACCGAAGTCTAAGCTGAAATCTGATATTACGAAATTTAAACGATAAAATCAGAAACCAGCTCAGACCAGAGCGATAGCTTTTATCTTCATTGCTATAAAATGTAACATAATAAAATTAATGATAAAGGTAAGGATAAAAACAATATTGGATTAGTCGTTACAATGTAGGCTATAATTATTGAAGGAATAATCTAACAAAATTTTTATCTCAAAAGCCTATTAATATCATTGATAAGTTGTTATTTTCATTAAGGTGCTGTGAACACTAAATGTGTATTTAAACGGAAGATAATTTTACCTTAATACTGACACGTAAGAAAAAAAATACATTTATTACGATTATACTATGGGTACATACTTTTGAGAAATAATTTATTAACTTAAGTAAAATATTATAAATATACTAGCATCTTTTCCTACTCCTTTTTCCACTCCTTCGCTATTCATCATGTAAGTCTTGCAATAGTATGTTATATTCTTAAGTTCTACTTAATTTTCCACCAATCGTAATTTACATCATTAGAAATAAAGTAATACATTTCCCTCTTAGTACTAAAATACCTTTTAAAAATAAATATCACAAAAATAAGATTGTGAATTTTTAAATATATATCGTTGTGGTCGAGCTTAAGATATTTTGAACATTTACTCTCAATGTTGTTTTGGAGTTTAATAGCACATTGCACGATTTAATATTTCATCACATTTAAAGTTTAAGTTTTATGTGTGGTTGATTATGAATTTCCCATTCTTCTATTCTTCTCTGGTTTCAATCTTGTTTTGGTGAGTGTTATCACCGAAGTGTAAGCTGCAATCTGATATTACGAAATTTAAACGATAAAATCAGAAAGCAGCTCAGACCAGAGCGATAGCTTTTATCTTCATTGCTATAAAATGTAACATAATAAACTTAATGATAAAGGTAGGGATAAAAACAATATTGGATTAGTCGTTACAATGTAGGCTATAATTATTGAAGGAATAATATAAGAAAATTTTTATCTCAAAAGCCTATTAATATCATTGATAAGTTGTTATTTTCATTAAGGTGCTGTGAATACTAAATGTGTATTCAAACGGAAGATAATTTTACCTTTATACTGACAAGTAAGAAAAAAAATACATTTATTACGATTATACTACAGATACATACTTATGAGAAATAATTTATTAACTTAAGTAAAATATTATAAATTTAATAGCATCTTTTCTTACTCTTTTTTACACTCCTTCGTTATTCATCATATAAGTCTTGCAATAGTATGTTATATTCTTAAGTTCTACTTAATTTTCCACCAATCGTAATTTACATCCTTAGAAATAAAGTAATACATTTCCCTCTTAGTACTAAAATACCTTTTAAAAATAAATATCACAAAAATAAGATTGTGACTTTTTAAATATATATAGTTGTGGTCGAGCTTAAGATATTTTGAACATTTACTCTCAATGTTGTTTTGGAGTTTAATAGCACATTGCATGCTTTAACATTTCATCACATTTACAGTTTAAGTTTTATATCTGGTTGATTATGAATTTCCCATTCTTCTATTCTTCTCTGGTTTTAATCTTGTTTTGGTGAGTGTTATCACCGAAGTAGAAGCAGCAATCTGATATCACGAAATTTAAACGATAAAATCAGAAAGCACCTCAGACCAGAGCGATAGCTTTTATCTTCATTGCTATAAAATGTAACATAATAAAATTAATGATAAAGGTAAGGATAAAAACAATATTGGATTAGTCGTTATAATGTAGGCTTTAATTATTGAAGGAATAATATAACAAAAATTTTATCTCAAAAGCGTATTAATATCATTGATAAGTTGTTATTTTCATTAAGGTGCTGTGAATACTAAATGTGTATTCAAACGGAAGATAATTTTACCTTAATACTGACACGTAAGAAAAAAAATACATTTATTACGATTATACTACAGATACATACTTTTGAGAAATAATTTATTAACTTAAGTAAAATATTATAAATATAATAAAGAAATAAAGAAATAAAGTAATACATTTCCCTCTTAGTACTAAAATACCTTTTAAAAATAAATATCACAAAAATAAGATTGTGAATTTTTAAATATATATCGTTGTGGTCGAGCTTAAGATATTTTGAACATTTACTCTCAATGTTGTTTTGGAGTTTAATAGCACATTGCACGATTTAATATTTCATCACATTTAAAGTTTAAGTTTTATATCTGGTTGATTATGAATTTCCCATTCTTCTATTCTTCTCTGGTTTCAATCTTGTTTTGGTGAGTGTTATCACCGAAGTCTAAGCTGAAATCTGATATTACGAAATTTAAACGATAAAATCAGAAACCAGCTCAGACCAGAGCGATAGCTTTTATCTTCATTGCTATAAAATGTAACATAATAAAATTAATGATAAAGGTAAGGATAAAAACAATATTGGATTAGTCGTTACAATGTAGGCTATAATTATTGAAGGAATAATCTAACAAAATTTTTATCTCAAAAGCCTATTAATATCATTGATAAGTTGTTATTTTCATTAAGGTGCTGTGAACACTAAATGTGTATTTAAACGGAAGATAATTTTACCTTAATACTGACACGTAAGAAAAAAAATACATTTATTACGATTATACTATGGGTACATACTTTTGAGAAATAATTTATTAACTTAAGTAAAATATTATAAATATACTAGCATCTTTTCCTACTCCTTTTACCACTCCTTCGCTATTCATCATGTAAGTCTTGCAATAGTATGTTATATTCTTAAGTTCTACTTAATTTTCCACCAATCGTAATTTACATCATTAGAAATAAAGTAATACATTTCCCTCTTAGTACTAAAATACCTTTTAAAAATAAATATCACAAAAATAAGATTGTGAATTTTTAAATATATATCGTTGTGGTCGAGCTTAAGATATTTTGAACATTTACTCTCAATGTTGTTTTGGAGTTTAATAGCACATTGCATGATTTAACATTTCATCACATTTACAGTTTAAGTTTTATATCTGGTTGATTATGAATTTCCCATTCTTCTATTCTTCTCTGGTTTCAATCTTGTTTTGGTGAGTGTTATCACCGAAGTCTAAGCTGAAATCTGATATTACGAAATTTAAACGATAAAATCAGAAAGCAGCTCAGACCAGAGCGATAGCTTTTATCTTCATTGCTATAAAATGTAACATAATAAAATTAATGATAAAGGTAAGGATAAAAACAATATTGGATTAGTCGTTACAATGTAGGCTATAATTATTGAAGGAATAATCTAACAAAATTTTTATCTCAAAAGCCTATTAATATCATTGATAAGTTGTTATTTTCATTAAGGTGCTGTGAACACTAAATGTGTATTTAAACGGAAGATAATTTTACCTTAATACTGACACGTAAGAAAAAAAATACATTTATTACGATTATACTATGGGTACATACTTTTGAGAAATAATTTATTAACTTAAGTAAAATATTATAAATATACTAGCATCTTTTCTTACTCCTTTTTCCACTCCTTCGCTATTTATCATGTAAGTCTTGCAATAGTATGTTATATTCTTAAGTTCTACTTAATTTTCCACCAATCGTAATTTACATCATTAGAAATAAAGTAATACATTTCCCTCTTAGTACTAAAATACCTTTTAAAAATAAATATCACAAAAATAAGATTGTGAATTTTTAAATATATATAGTTGTGGTCGAGCTTAAGATATTTTGAACATTTACTCTCAATGTTGTTTTGGAGTTTAATAGCACATTGTACGATTTAATATTTCATCACATTTACAGTTTAAGTTTTATATCTGGTTGATTATGAATTTCCCATTCTTCTATTTTCTCTGGTTTCAATCTTGTTTTGGTGAGTGTTATCACCGAAGTCTAAGCAGCAATCTGATATTACGAAATTGCTACCATAAAATTAGAAAGGGGCTCAGACCAGAGCGATAGCTTTTATTTTCATTGCTATAAGATATAACATAATAAAATTAATGATTATAGGTACTAGGTAAAAGAGACTTGTTTGGATCTTACTGATTATTGTAAACAAATAATTTCCAATGAAATAATATTGCGACTTAAAATTGAGATGTAAGTTATCCTATCTTTCTAGTTGGACCAAACTGCTCACGGTGTGCAAATTTGATTAAAATAGGTTAAGTAGTTTAGGATACCATCGCGGACAAACATCGTGACACCCGAATTATATATAATAGATGTAAAGATGAATTTATCTGTATAACGATAAGCGTCATGATATAGGTGGTGGAAATCGATTTATTGTATCTAAAACGGAAAAAATATTTATGAAAATGATTATGACGGTTTTAACAACGTATCACAAAAGTATTATCTATATATCTATACATTGAAAATATTGAATAAAAATTATACATAAAAATTGAGCGTCATTTTTTACTTTCATTGCCCACTATTCACTCAAGAAATGTATGTATGTTCAAGAAATGTATCTATCTAATGTATACTTATAAAAGAACTGTAACTGATCGCTGTATGTGCATAAAAATATTTTCAAAAAATCATAATAACTTTATTCATACAAGATAACTCAAAACAAAGGTTTCTCTTATTGTCTGTTCATCTGAATTTTTATGTCTGTATATCTATGTCTATATGTTTGTGCACACTAATCTCAAACCGGTTAATAAGTATTAACCGGTTTGGGTGCAGTTCTCGGGAATATATTGCTATAGACTTCACTTTACATATACTGTATTTTTTTTAAATTTTAATTGGTCGAATAAAGAAATTATTAATCTCTTATTTTCGTACCATTGCGGTAAGACATTTTTTTAAAAACTGAAATAGTGGTTCTTATCTCGGGGAATAATAATACGGGGGGTGCACGCCGGGTACTTTCTCGTGGTGCTCCCTTTTTTTTTTTTTTTTTTTTTTTGTCGTTGGAAAAATGCGTTACGCATCATCCCAGCGGCCAGGAAGGTGATGGCCGAGGGGTTATGTGGGACTACCCGGCAGTATAGAGGACGCTGCCATTTTTAAGGCTACCCACTAAAAAACCAACGGTTGAACTCATCGCCATAGTGGAACGCCACGGGATCGCTTTCGCACTCACCGTGACCCCCGGCGGAACCCCCTGCGAGGGGCCCCGATCAACTTAGGGACACCCTCACCTCGTAGGCCTATAATGGGTGGGAGGGGTCACCCCCCTCTCCCGCCCAGGCACTACGGCTGGGAAAGGAAGCGGCGGGCATACTCCCGCTTCCTTCTTCCCAGCCTAACCCTACGGAGCGGGTCTGCGGTAGAGGCTAGCTCCCTGACCCGCTCCGCGGCCTCCTTTGCGGCAATGACTTGTTCGCAGAAGGAGGCCATGGCGACCCAAACGTCCTCAATGTTGAGCATCTTTGGAATGACGCTCGGCGGCGAGACACTGCTGCCGACCACGACCGCCAGCTCTTCTCGCTGGCGGTCCAACGCCAAACACTCCTCCAGGGTGTGACGAGCCGTATCCTGTGGCTCACCACAGTGGTGACAACAGGGGCTCGCCTCTCTCCTCGCCACCTTGTGCAGATACCCCCCGAAGCATCCGTGCCCCGAGAGTATCTGCACAAGGCGGAACGTCAGAGTCCCGTGCCGCCGGTCCACCCACCGCTTGAGGTGCGGAAGTAGCACCCCAACAGTGAAAAAACCGGCGGCCGGAGACTCCAACTCTCGTTTTCACCGCTGGATCAGGACATTTTGTGCCCCTGCCCTGATCCTAGCCACCGCAGGCGCTTCGCCCCTGGCACGAGCGTCGGCCCGGTGCCAGTACACTGCAGCGTTGACCTCCGCCTGGAGTTCCCAGGGGGGGTCACTTGCTAGCAGTGTCGCCGCAGTGAACGACACCGTACGGTACCCCCTGATCACCCTCACCGCGATGGTCCTCTGCGATTGCCGCCAGAGGACCTTAGAATGGCGGGTGAGGGCTCCCAACCATATGGGGGCACTGTAGAGGGCCACGCTCCGTAAGATGCCGGCGTACAACCGCCGGCATGGAGCACCCGGCCCTCCGACGTTGGGCAGAAGCCTACAGTTGGTTAAGTTGGTCCTCAGTTAAATTAAAATAGCTTGCATCGGCATAATCGAGAACAGAAAGAAGAAGAAAGTGTGCTAACATAATTTTGGTAGGGATCGGAAGAAAATGTTGCCATAGAGATCTCATAGGAACAAAAATTTTTTTGCTAAGTTCTTTGATGTGTCTAGTCGAAGATAATGTTTGATCCAGGTATAGTCCAAGATTTTTCACGGTGGAACAATAGGATATTGGAACATTGTTATATATAACTGCAGAAATGCTATCTCCAACTATCCTTGCAATCATACCGGGACTGCCAATAATAATTATCTGGGACTTGGCAGGATTTATTTTAAGTCCATATTGCTTACTCCACTCAGAAATTGCAGTCAGATCACTATTAATGGCAGATATGGAAGAGGTAAGATCTTCAATTCTGGAATGTCTCTAAATTTGTAGGTCGTCTGCATACATGTGATAGAGAGAAGATATATATTTAGTAACAGAATTAATGTAAATTGAAAATAATAAAGAAGATAACACGCCACCTTGAGGTACCCCTGCCAAGATACTACACCAGGACGATAAGGTGTTATCGTTCCTAATGCGCTTTCGACGACCAATGAGGTAACTCCGAAACCAGTCTGTTACCGATGGAGATAGGTTGATAGAACGTAATAGGGTAAGTAAAATATCCTAATCGACAGTATTAAATGCATTGCTAAAATCAAGAAGGGTTAAAATTATAAGCTGTGTATTGTCCATTGCCAGCCGAATGTCATCAGTGAATTTTACTAACGCTGTAGCCGTGCTATGACCGGGGCGAAATCCAGACTGCCAGGGATTAAAAAGTTGATTTTCGTTAAGAAATAGACTTAGCTGTTTAAGTACTAATTTCTTAAGAATTTTTGAAAGGAAGGGTAAAATGGAGATAGGACGAAAATAACAGAAGTTTAAAGGTTGGCTTTTTTTAGGTATAGGAATAATTTGGGCTTGTTTCCAAATGTCTAGAAATTTACTAGTGGTAATGGAATGGTTTAAGATTTGGGTTAAAACGGGAGAGATAACATCTAGGATGGGTACGATCATTCCGGCTAACGCTTGATGAAATGGATAGTACGTTTACATTACATTCAGTAAAAGAGGAGAAAGAAAATGGTAAAGAATCTGGAGTTTTAAGGGATGCAAGGGTTTTTGAGAGTTTGGTTTTTATCAGTTGTATTGATGGCCTCTGTGGTAGAAAAATATTTGTTGAGAAGTTCAATATCTACATTGCAGGAAGGTGTGTTCGGTAATTTACCAACTCCAAGTGATTCAAGAAACTTTCAAGAACTTAGGGTTCAAAGGTTTCCAAAATTTCAGGGTTCTATTAATATTAGATAACGATAGTTAACGATAGTTTTAATTTTTATGGTGTTCTTATGTATAAATTCTTATACTTGTTGTAGTGTGCTTGCACTATCCTATGACCTCGCAAATTTTCATTATTCATCAAGGGTTGTCTCTAAGAGATCGCTTTTAAGCGATAAGACCGCCTTTGCACGAAAATTTCTTACTTTATCAACTTTTTACTATTGTAATTTCTTGTAATAATTGTATGTGCAATAAGTTTAAATAAATAAATAAATAAAATAAAAATAAATATTATTTAATACAAATATTTTACATTGCCATTGTTCAACAACTGCATCAACCCGCATCTGTTACTGGCCGTTTTTTTATCTGAGTAAAAGATTTAGTTGATAAAAGATTCAGTCTGACTCAAATTCTCTTTGGGTATCTGAGATATAAAAGATATAGTTAAAATATGATTGTGACTCTGATCCTCTTAAGGAAGTAGAGTACTTGTATTCAGACTTGTATTCCGTCATAAAAAACCGATTTAATTTAATTTGTATTTTTTTCTTAGATATTCCCAGGAAGGATACGACTTATGCGTTCATAGAATAATAATTAGCAATACAGAATAATATTTTGTTAACAATAATAATATACATTATGGTTTAGGATTTTTCTATATTTACGAGTAGCTATGAGCTACTAACTGTAACTAGCTGATAACTAACAGGAAAACGGGAAAGAGGTCTGGATTTGGCATATTTGGTTAAATATCCCAAATGCTTATTAATCTGGTTAGATTATATATATTTTTCTACATGTAAAACAAGTAATGATGTAGAACTTTTTCTATAACTTAAATTGTTATTATATTTGAAAATTAAAATTGATAATATGATGAATTCATTTACCTCGTGAGTATTGGTTGGATTGGTTATATTATTAAATTATCGGTAATTTTCTGATAAGCGCAACTAATACGGTTGGTATGAAAATAAAAAGAATTCAAGCAATGCATTTCATTTTAAGTACTATAACAGTTGTAAGACTGTAATTAAAACCCAAGTCATTCATTTCAAATACTTCTGTATCAAAACACAAGTATGGTAGTAATCGTGACGCAATACATGTGAACTTCAGAACGAGAACAGTTTCCAGGTAAATTTAACAAAAATATGGTATCTAATTAAAAAATATTTCAGGATAAGCTTAAAAATCATTGCACATTCTGTCTTATTGTTGTTATGTAGATTAAAATCACGTAGCAAATTTAACCTGTTTATACAATTTACAGTTAGTATAAATTTCATATCTTATTGATTCATCTTCTGCCATTATTTCTTCTTTCTATGGTTTCTTTCCTGCTTGGATGACCAGTGTATGACCAATGCATGTATTACCGAAGTCTGGAAAACCATCTCAGTTTGCGGAATTAAAACGTCAAAGTAAGGTCCAGTGCTTCCTAGCACTGGAGACCTAAGCAATACCATTCATCCACATTGTAAAATATATGACATATATACAATTTTTTTAATTAAAAAGAAAAGTATGTTTTGTATTATAATATTGTTTCTCTCTTAAAAAAATATTGTTAAAATGTCTTCGTATATTAAAGACATGTTTAAAAACGAAGATAACTTCTGTGTGAATTCGCGAATTTGCGAGCCAAAGCCTTGATGACGTGCAATTGTCAGAAATTCAGAGTAAATCCAAGTTACATAGAACTACTATATAGAAACCGCCTACGTTGAGTTTCTGTAATATTATATTTAATAAAGTAATTTGTCGATAAAGCATTTGCATTGTATTCCCATGAGTTTTAATAATTAATATTATTTGTAAGAACGATCATTCCATATTCCCACATCGAGGTGGAATCATCGTTCATAGGGTTAATTTGTAATAAGTTTAAATTTAATTAAAGTTAATTTCTTAAATCATTTCGGTTTTTTTTCAATCCTCTATCTGTCGCAAACGTAATTGGCGCAGTCTGTAGGATATTCGCGGGAGACTTCAAGGCCATATCTTACATCGATAATCGCGTCGCGAGTCACCCGGGTTGGCTATCAAGCACCGTTCCGGATATCCTGAATCTACGGACCTGCAGCAGACCAGGGGAGGAATCTGAAAATCGATTCGAAGAGAAAACCAGAAATGCTGTATATGTAAGTACACTTGAATTATTCTCGTGTTGCTCCTTTGAATCTTAAACTTCAAGATTTATCACCCCAGAGCCTTTAGTTCGCGGGAGCCTGAATCGCGCCAGGCCCGCAGACAGATAACGGATAGTTATAAAGATATTGTAGGATTAGGCAATTTAAAATTAAATAATTTAGAAGCAGAAATAAAATCAAAGCCAGTAATGACACAGTATAGCCCAGACGATATTTTCAAAGTCCTCCGCTTAATCCCGGAATTTGACGGAAATCCAAATATCCTTACGCGTTTTATAAAAATATGCGATTCGTTGGCTACACAATACCTAAATGATAATCCTGGTAGTGAGTTTTCCAATTTATGTCTGTTAAATGGAATTTTAAATAAAATAACAGGGACAGCCGCATGCACCATAAATGCAAACGGTATACCAGAAAACTGGCTAGGTATACGAACAGCCCTCATAAATAATTTCTCGGATCAACGTGATGAGACCGCATTATATAATGACCTCTCCATAACAAGTCAAGGTAATCGTACCCCGCAGGAGTTTTACAATCATTGCCAAACTTTATTTAGCACCATTATGACGTATGTAACCTTGCATGAAAGTTTGCCCACCACAGTCCAAGCGAAACGAGAGCTTTACAAAAAAGTTACCATGCAAGCATATGTAAGGGGTTTAAAAGAACCGTTAGGGTCGCGCATACGATGCATGCGCCCAGATACGATAGAGAAAGCTCTCGAGTTCGTTCAAGAGGAGCTTAACGTAATGTATTTACAACAACGCGACTCCCATAAAATTCAGACGACCCCTAAACCGACTCAATCGTTACAACCAACAGCATTCACTCATACAAAACCTCATAATAACCCTGTACCTAACTGGCCGGCTCCATTAAATCAGCACCCTATGGGACCTCCATCGCAACCCTTTAAATTCCCGGTAACCGGATATAATCAACCACGCATGCTTACTAACACACAAAGGATGTTCGCTGCACCTCCACCAAATTATAGACCTCGTAGTAACATTTTTAGATTACCACCCCGAAATAACCCACTTCAAGGTCCTCCACCTATGAGTGGTGTCCAACATTTTACACCAAAACCTCTACCCTTGAATAATCCCATGAATTATTTTAAATCACGAGAAATGAATGTAAACGAATGTGCGGCATATGACGATTCATATTACAATTATTGTTATCAGCCGGAGTACAATTACTAAAGTGAGTATTACGATAGTGACTTCACGCCCGGATTTTCTCATGAATTAAATATTACTTCTGACAATAATTCTTTTGACTCTGAAATTCAAATAACTGAAATTGAGCAAGACCAGCAGGATTTTCGGGAGACTTCGAAATCACAAAAACAAAAATAGAATTAGATCTTCAAACACAGAGACAGCTTCCGTACATACAAATAGAAAATCCTCATTTAAAATTTTTAATAGATACCGGTGCTAATCAATCTTTTATTAGTCCCGAAGCCGTCGAGAAATACTTCGCTCAATTCCCATTAAAATTTGATCCTTTTGAAGTAACCAACATACACGCGACGAGTAGGAACAATTATTCTATTACGTTGCCATGCTTCGCGGAATTCAGTGACGCCAGCAATATAAAGTTATTCGTATATCATTTTCATGAATACTTTGACGGATTAATAGGTTTAGATTTATTGAGTAAATGGGAAGCTCGTATACATTTAAAAGACCGAAAATTGCTTACAAGAAACGCATCTAACCCGATTAAAATGTATAACTCGTGTAATGTAAACTTATACGAAGACGTAATTCCCGCGGAAACTTCTAAAATTATTCGTGTTCCCGTAGATATTTCAGAAGGTGATGCTTTTATTAGAGAACAAATACTGTGCAATTGCACTATCCATGAGTGCATTACTTCTGTAAAAAATAATCGTTGCTATTTAGAAATCGAAAACCCGACACCGAATGATATTATATTCTCACTCGATCGTCCGGCTGACGCGGATTTATTTAACGCTGAGTGCACGAGTACTCAACAACTAAAGACTCGCACACAAGACGTTATTTCACGTTTACGTACGGACCATTTAAACCCGGAGGAGAAGGCTAACCTCGTAGCTCTTTGCTCCCGGTATTCTGACGTATTTTACATAGATGGTGAACAATTAACTTTTACAAATAAAATTAAACATAGGATACGAACCACCGACGAAGTACCAGTACATTCTAAAAACTATCGATACCCCTTTGTACATAGACAAGAAGTAAAATCCCAATTAAATAAAATGTTAGATTTATATAAATATAGAATGTAAAAAACCGACACGGGCAGGGATTCGAACCCGCGACTACTGGGAAACCGTCCCGTCGCTCTACCAACTGAGCTACCGTATCGCTGTCCGTTTCGGTGAATTAAGCATTCTATATGTGATCGTCTTTATCGGGACGGTGGTGACATCTATTAGGTTTCTTTCGAAAATCCTAACCAATGTTTCTAACTTTGCAGTATAGATAAACATTGAAAAGATGCCACTACCGAAATCAATGTTTGAAAATATCTTTAAACATGTATAGCCATGTTAAGCTTATTTAAATTTATATAAATATAGAATGTAAAAAACCGACACGGGCAGGGATTCGAACCCGCGACTACTGGGAAACCGTCCCGTCGCTCTACCAACTGAGCGGACAGCGATACGGTAGCTCAGTCGTGTCGGTTTTTTACATTCTATATTTATATAAATTTAAATAAGCTTAACATGGCTATACATGTTTAAAGATATTTTCAAACATTAAAATGTTAGATCAAGGACTAATAAGACCTTCTGAGTCCGCTTGGAGCTCACCTATTTGGGTGGTACCAAAAAAAATGGATGCCTCTGGCAAGCAAAAATGGCGTCTAGTAGTGGATTTTAGAAAGCTTAATGAAAAAACATTAGACGACAAATATCCTATCCCAAATATTACTGATGTTCTTGACAAATTAGGAAAATGTCAATATTTCACCACCCTTGATTTAGCTAGCGGATTTTATCAAGTTGAGATGGAACCCCAGGATATACCTAAAACAGCATTTAATGTCGAACATGGGCATTTCGAATTTCTTCGTATGCCCATGGGTTTAAAAAATTCTCCTTCAACCTTCCAGCGAGTAATGGATAACGTACTCCGCGGCCTTCAGAACGAAATATGTTTAGTTTATCTTGATGATATTATAGTGTTCAGTACATCTCTTCAGGAACATATCATTAACCTCGAAAAAGTTTTTAATAGATTACGAGAATCGAACTTTAAAATTCAGATGGACAAATCAGAGTTTTTAAAATTGGAAACTGCTTATCTTGGTCACATAATAAGCAGGGATGGTATTAAACCAAACCCAGATAAGATCAAGGCTATTGAAAATTACCCATTACCTAAAAACAGTAAAGAAATTAAACAATTTTTAGGACTCTTAGGATATTATAGAAAGTTCATCCCCGATTTTGCTCGCTTAACGAAGCCCATGACTAAATGCTTAAAAAAAAAAAATACATGTGTATTAGTGTACACATGTAAGAAGTGAAACTTCTTTATGACATCATTTTTTGAAAAATAATTCACTAATTACAACTTTACAGGAATGGCTAATTTAGTAAAATTAGATAAAGTTTAAGCAAAAATAAAGATGGCGCGTAACAGAAAAACGTTACAATTTTTTGACATTTCTATAAAATTTCTTCCATCCGTCGATAAAAAAGTTTCACTTCAAATATGGCGCGTAACAGAAAAATGTGACTTAGAAATAAAGATGGCGCGTAACAGAAAAACGTCATAATTTTCATTAATATTAATTAGTTAAAACGTAAGAAGTAAATCGACTGTTTCTGACGTATAATATTCTCATAAAAGAAACACATAAGTACCATAAAAAAACAGACAAATGTACACAATTCACTTTAAAAATAATAGCTTTAGACTTCTTAACATGTTGGATCGTCACTATATCACAAATAAAATTATTCTTCTTAATTGTTTCTGTTGTTTCGAGGTTTTGTTTGTCCTAGGTATAGCAAAACAGACCTTGTAAAGATCAGGACCCCAATGCTCCATTTCTCAGCCAAAACTCTTATTTCTTTTCATTCTTACTTCTTCTATTTCAGACAATCAATGTATTTTAAAAATATTATAAATTATATTTCATAATTTCTTCTTCATTTTATAATCTTAATTTATTTATTAGTCTCAATAGCAAGTCCATAAAATCGTATTGTCCAGTATATAATCACAATTCATTATTTAATTATAAGACTCTAATCCGATAATTTTATTTTTGGTTTGTTTGTTTTGAAATCCACATTCCTGTCATTTTAATTATTTATTATTACCATAGCAACATAGTCTAAAAGAGATGAAGCTATACGAAATAAAAGTGATGTCTCTTTTCCTCCTATTGCAGGAATAGAAAAGCATTCGTTCATTTACGTCACCTCTACGTCACTAAGCAGGAATAAAACAACATTGTTTTATAAAGTTCATGGTACGAATCAAAGTAATATTATTGTAATATTGCTACGAAACGTCTTAAAACTATGATAGTTTTTAAGAGTTCATGGTAGGCCCCTATATCACAAATAAAATTATTCTTCATCATGGTTTCTGCTGTTTTTTCGAGTTGTTGTTCATTCTAGGTATAGCAAAACAGACCTTGTAAAAGATCAGGACCCCAATGCTCCATTTCTCAGCCAAAACTCGTATTTCTTTTCATTCTTTCTTCTTCTATTTTAGACAATCAATGTATTTTAAAAACATTATAAATTATATTTCATAATTTCTTCTTGATGTTATAATCTTAATTTATTTGTTAGTTTCAATACCAAGTCCATAAAACCGTATTGTCCAGTATGTAATTACAATTCATTATTTAATTATAAAACTCTAATCCGATAATTTTATTTTTGGTTAATGTAAATTGTGTTTTATAATCCACATACTTGTCACTTTGATTATTTAGTATTTCCATGGCAACATGGTGTAAAAGAGATGAAGCTATACGTCATCTTACTAAAAAGCTGTAATACGCAGCCGCATACAGTGTAAAATAGTGTGTATATTTCTGTCTCATTCTTTACCGGCTTCATTCTACACATTTTTGTATTTGTGTCTCTTACCTGTCGTTTTTTCCGTTGCATCAGGTTTGAAATCACAACGATTCTAAAGAAGTTTCACTTCAAAAACAATAAAATTACATTAGATTCTGAGTATACTAATTGTTTTAAAAAATGTAAAAACCTATTGACAAATGACCCCATATTGCAGTACCCTGATTTTCCAAAAGACTTTGTTTTAACGACTGACGCTTCGAACGTAGCTCTAGGCGCGGTTCTTTCTCAAGGACCCATAGGTTCCGATAAGCCTATCTGTTACGCTTCTAGAACTTTAAATGACAGCGAATTAAACTACAGTACTACTGAAAAGGAACTTTTAGCCATAGTTTAGGCAATAAAATATTTTAGACCATATTTACTCGGAAGAAAATTCAAAATTTATACTGACCATAAGCCTTTACAGTGGTAAATGAGCATGAAAGCACCAAATTCCCGACTTACACGTTGGCGACTGAAACTGACCGAATATAACTTTACAGTAATTTATAAAAAAGGAAAAATAAACTTAAATGCAGATGCTCTTTCCCGTATCGAAATCCATACAAAAGAAGCACTATCTTTGATAGAAGAGATAGATGAGCTTAACTTTTTACTCGGTAATCCATCAGAAACTATTCCTGCCCCAGCTAGTTCTTCTACGGAAACAGTTCACACTAGCTTAGAAAACCCAATCTTAGAAATCCCGATAATTGATGAACCACTTAATAAATTTAATAGACAAATTTATTTTGACCTTGTGACTGACGTTAAGAAACGACCTGTAGTGACTAAGCCGTTCGACACTCATACACGTATTAGTATCCAATTATCTCAACCAAATTTAGAAAAGGATGTGATAAATGCTGTTAAGGAATATATTAGTCCTAAAATTAAAACAGCTATGTTAATAAACCCTCCTTTAGCTATGTATTCAATAATACCGATCCTACAAGATAAGTTTAAGTACTTCTCCTATAACCTTGTTTTAGTTAAGAAAGAATTAGAGAATGTTAAAGAATACTTGCGTCAACAAGATATCATCCGACACTACCATGACGGTAAAACAAATCATCGTGGTATCAACGAATGTTATTCAGCTTTGTCATACAAGTATTATTGGCCTAAAATGAGAGAACAAATAACAAAATTTATTAATGAATGTACCACTTGCGGTCAAGCCAAATACGACAGAAACCCAGTTAGACCACAATTCAACATCGTTCCACCTGCCACTAAACCATTTAAAATAGTTCATATGGATTTGTTCACAGTTCAAAATGAAAAATATGTAACTTTCATTGACGTTTTCACGAAGTATGGTCAAGCTTATCATCTTCGTGACGGCACAGCTTTAAGTGTATTACAATCTCTATTACAATACAGTACCCATCATGGTATACCTATGACTCTTATTACTGACAATGGAACCGAATTTACTAATCAATTATTTATGGAATTTACCAGACTTCATAAAATTAACCACCATCGACAATGACAATGGTAACATTCATCTAATGACAATGGTAACATAGAACGATTTCATTTAACTCTTTTAGAACACCAAAGACTTCTTAAACTGAAACATAAAGACGAACCAATAATAAAGCTTGTGTCCTATGCTATAAAAGCCTATAATAGCTCCATACATAGTTTCACACGATGTCGCCCTTTTGATTTGTTGACTGGACATTTTGACCCTAGGGATTGGACGGATATAGATATAACGCAAAAGCTCTTGCAACAATACACTCAAATTCATAATGATAAAATGAAACAAGTATACGATATTATTAATTCATCATCACTTGAAAATCGGACCGCATTAATAGAAAAAAGAAATAAAGATCGCGAACCTGAAAAGGAATATGCACCCCAACAATCAGTTTTTATAAAAAATCCAACTGCTAGTCGACAAAAGACTGCTCCACGATACACTCATGACACTGTACTAGCCGACTTACCAATTCATATTTATACCTCTAAAAAACGTGGCCCCATAGCCAAATCACGACTAAAACGAGTCCCTAAAACAGCTAATTTGTTACAGAATCCTCCTAGTAACAACCCTCTCAATGACTCAACCTCAGGAGATAAAACTCGAGAGTCTTAACGACGGACCAGGAATACTACCTTTCAAACTCGGACCCATGAAACTGACTACGCACTATCATACATTCATACAATATATAAATTTAGATAACATTGAGACTAATATTCATTCATTAGAAACTCAACTGCTTGACTGTAAAAATCGCATGAGTAATATAACCTATAACCTATATGAAATTCAAATTAATTACCTTACTAATAAGCTTGGCAATATTTTAAAACAATTACATTCTTTAGAGCCTAGTTGAGTAAAAAGAGGTCTTATAGATAGTTTAGGTACTATGATAAAAAGTTTAGCCGGTAATTTAGATCACGATGATGAGTTGAAATATAATGAGGCAATTAGAGTATTAGAAAATAATCAAATAAAATTATTATCTGAATTTAATAGTCACATCAGTCTGAGCAAGGAGTGGATGTTAAAACATGGAAACGTTATTAGACAAATAGTAGATAACCAGATTATGTTAAATAATACCTTAGAATTATTATTACAGAATAAGGCTATAAGTGACTTTGCTCAACTTCTAGAGTTAGTTAGTGAAAACCAGTGTTTGCTACAGGTCAAACTTACGTGGCGTTAAGTAGAGTCTTTGGCGGGTCTTTAAATCGAAGAAGGAGACTGTTCCAAGTTGACTTCGAAGAAACCTTGTAGCACTGGCGCCTTTAAAGAAATGGATATAATGAGAAATGTTACAAGTACAACTAACCACTAATTACTATTATAACTAATTGTATGAGTTATATAAAATATATACAGATTTAAGTTCTCAAAACAACATAAGATAACCGAAAAACACAATAGTAAAAAGTAAAAGTAAAACCCAAAGAAAAAAAACTTAAAAAAAATAATTATTTCTTGTTAATACAAAAGAACTAAAAAGTTAAAAATATTTAAATCGGATGTATTAAAAACCCCAAGGCCTTCGATCTTCAGCAAGACCACAGTCAGCAATAAGACATGGGCGAGATTCATCTTTCCCCGCCATAGACTTTTTACCATTTTCATTGAACCACGGCGCTGACTGGCATTTGAGTTTTACTGTATGAAGTGGGGGCGTGTTGTTTCAAAAGAGCGGAGATGTGGGTAATTAAAAGAAACCATTTTGTCGATTGATGTAAGATCCTTTATCACACCCAATTTATAGCGAAATCCGCAACTAAAACACTATTTAAAGCTAATGCTTTAGAGATAATTTCCGATTCACAGATCGGAGTTGTGGAACTATCGAACACATTTATATTATCGCTAATATTAGTATTGTATTAGTATTATATATATTTCTACAACTAATTAAACTATCAAACTTACAATAACAAGATCTATCTAGTGATGGCTACATATTTAGTTGATAGAATTATAGTGGCATAAGTATAATTGGTAACACCAACAGGGTAAGAAATATTAGGAATATTATAATGTTATTAATATTTTTTTTAACTAACAAGTTGGTACTTAAAACAAATACAATTTTTTCACAATTATAATATTAAAATAAGTAGCTATTTCAGAAATATTTATTAAGGAATATAATTTTTCTAGAAACCGATGATAATCAGTTAAAAACCTATAATTTCCATCAAGTTCTGTAAACAATTGGTTCGGAATTATTATGAAGGGATAAAAAGTGTTGACTTTGCTAAACATGATTCCATTTATTAAGTCTTATTCTTATATTTAAAGAAAGAGTTAACAAATTGCTCTGTAGCATATTTAGAATATCAATAATTTTTTATTTTAATAACATATTATCAGAGAGTATAGTTAATTTTTGCTGTCCAATAGTAAGAGTATCAATAGCGTGATTAAAGTTTTTTTTTTTTTAAGATTTTCTGTTGCTCTTTGACAGTTATTTTATTAAGGTTTCTCTAAAGGAACACGACATTTAGTCTCTATATTGTTTTGGAGTTTAAAACCAAATTTACAGTTGAAGTTTAATATCTGGTTGATTAGGAGTTTGTCATTCTTATCTTCTTTTAAGAATCCATTCTTGCTTTGGTGAGTTTCTGACACCGAAGTCTAAGCAGCAATCGTATTTTAAGAAATTAACACGTTAAAATTCGAAAGCGGCGTTAGACCACAGTGGTAGAGTGTTTATTTTCATCACTAAAAAATCTAACAAAATTAAATAAGTTATTAAAGGTGAGGATAAACATTATAATTGATTAGTTGTTATGGTGTAAACAATAATAATTGAATATCTTATTTAATAAAATAAATCTCAAAATCATATTAACCTCATCTAATAAGTTGATATTTTCGTTAAGGGGCTGTGTATACTAAATGTATATTATAGCGGACGGTAATTTACTTCTTATAACTGACACATAAAAGAAATACATTAATTACTATTATATGACGGACAAATACTTTTTTGAGATAATTCATTGATTTGAGTACAATTAAATATATAACATCCTTTTTTTATCTTTTTTGCTACTCCTTTGTTCTTCATCACGTGAGCCTGGCTTTAGTAAGTTATATTCTTTAATTGTACTTAAATCCTTACCAAGCGCTATTTACATGGTTAGAAATAAAATAATACATTTCCCTTTTGGTACAAAAAAGCTATTTATCCAAAAAAAGGATAGTAAATTTTTTAATTATTTCCTTGTGGTCAAGCTTAAAATTTTTTGAACATATAATCTCTATGTTGTTAAGGAGTTTAATAGCACCTTGCACATTTTAATATTAATACAATAAAAAGTTTAAGTTTGATATTTGGTTGATTATAAATTTCCCATTCTTATCCTCTTTTATGGTTCCGTTCTTGCTTTGGTGAGTTCTATCACCAAAGTCAAAATTGAACACTTCAAAATACGAAAGCTCGACTAGACCAGAGCGATAACTTTTATTTGCATCGTGAAAAATGTAATTAGTTGGTATCATGTAAACAATAATTATTAGAGATCTAATTATAGACTTCTTTTATAGACCTTTTAATACAATTTTAAATAAATATCACACGTTTACTTAAAGGTAACAAACTGACTTCTAAAGTTATATCAGTCCATTACCGACAGTTGTTTACAATTTACCCACAACTTAATATACTATTATACCTTGACCCTTATTATTTCCTTACACATATCTATATACGAGGTTTGTTCAAAAAGTATCGGGAATTTTGAAATTCCGCGGGCTATGGATATTTAATTTAAGATTTTTTGTTGTTCTTGTATAGTTACTTATCGTGGTTGCAATCGTATTTTGAGAAATTAACACGTCAAAATCCGAAGGCGGCCTTAGAGCATAGTAAAAGACACAGTTTTTATCTTCATCACTAAAAAAATCTAACAAAATAAAAGAAGTGATGATGAAAGGTAAGGATAAAAAAAATATTTGAAATGTTGTCATCATGTAAACAATAATTATTGAAGATTTAATTATTTTCTGGTAGTTCACTGCACCAGCGCTCCTTTGAAAATAAATTAATGAAATTTTAACAAAAAGTACAATTTGTTTTGCAGATCTTACATTACAATATAGGTTTACTGTTAAAATATATTTTAAAAAATATCTTCGTATATTAAAGATCTATTTAAGTTTTAGTGATCAGCTAAGCGGAATCCAATGCTTACTTGTTATATTTTTGCCAAGCTTCACACATGGTTTTTACTAACATATTTGTTTTAGTAGAAAAAGAAAAAGTGCAATTAAATTATTCTTTTTAATGATATTTAGTGCTCGCTCAATAATATTTACATTTTCTGTTTCAGGCCCATTATATTGTAATTGAAACAATGTTTATTATAGTTTTCATTTCAAAACCATCAAAATATATATATAAAAGGAATTATGCAATAATATATATATGAAATGATTAGTTTTATTTTAATACTTAGTGATGGTAGGATATATAAAAATAACAGGTAGTTATCAAAAATGGTAATTCGTGTGAGTAATTTAGGATTTTCCTATCACCAACGAAGTGACAATAGAAAAGAGAAGTCTCGACGACAATCTCATTTTTCGAAATTTAAATTTAATATTCTTTAATTTTTAACATATATTTAATTAAATTTTGTTCGTATATTGAAGACATATTTATCCAGATTATACAATTTATCTATAAAATAAATGAGTCAATGTATTTTAATGTTAAATCTTAACATTAAATCTCTGATAATAATAATTTATTTACCCCGTAAGACTTGATTTGATAGTTTATACAATTTTCCAAACGAAGAGATCTTACAACATTACAGATGACTCTTAAAATGGAGATGACGTTCAAACTGATGACTAATCTAAGACTTATTTAGAAAGTGTTTAAGGCAGTAATACGGACTGCCGTGTTGAGGTGATCAGAATTTGGTTCTATGAAAGTTATAGATATAAGCATTTTTTACATTGTCAATTACTGATTAATGCTTATTATTTAAAAAAACTAGAGAAGTATCATAGTGTTGTTTGTTGTTTGTTTTTCCCTCACAATCTACGATAAGTTATTTATATTAAAGGAACAAGAAAGGTCGTACTTTAGAACCGTGTGTCTAGCCCTTTTTGCAGTTCAACAGTTCAACAGTTAAAAATAACAAGGTTCGTATACTTTAGCTGTGCTATCTTTGAAATATTCACCATTTCAGCTTGGAGAGCATCTTCTGTAAAATTATAATTTTGCAATTTGGCTCGTATAAAATTAAATAATATATTTCCTAAGGCTAAATATTTTGTACACAAATCTTATCACTGATGTTGCCGTTAGAGCTTCCTTTCTGTCGCACTTTATCTCAGTGTTGCTCACGTTAAAAAGCACGTCACTGCAGCCAATGTCAGAATTAATAAATACTTTTCTTGCTAATTTTTACTGTGCCTGAGTGCGTATTCTCCTACCGCGAATTGTAATATATGAATAAGGTGGCTAGGAGTTTTATATTTAAAGTTCTTTCTTAAGTCAGGGGAACGTTAGTGTATATATTACGAAGTTAATCATTGAGGACTTAGACTATATTATTCGATATCGTAATTTCTTTATTTGCCTTGTTAACTTACTTGCATTTTAATTTCTTCCTTTTTTAAACGGTTCCCCGACGCAGAGATTCAATAAGTACATAAAAATATTATTTTTAACCTTTTTAGAAGTCTTTTTGTATGGGGGTTTTTAAATTTTTAACAAAATTTTCAATTATTTAAGTATTTCTATTAATCTATCCTAATATTATAAAGAGGAAATATTTGTTTGTTTCTTTAAATTGAATAGGCTCCGAAACTACGGGGCCGATTTTTTTAAAAATCTTTTTGCATTAGAATTGTACATGATGATGTATAAAGGTCATATTTAATAAGAGAAATATATATACTATATTTAATAAAATAAGGGTCCACGTGAAAATTTCGACAATGTAATAAATTATAAATGTATTAAGTAACATGATTCAAGACTTTTTCATATGGGTAGGTAGGTAGGTTTCATATATACGAATATTAATAAATAGAAACATTTAGAGTTAAAATGATTTACAATAACTTATAACACTATGATGAAGGGATTTATATTATCACTAGCTGTTGTCCGTGATTCTTTATGACTACGATCATAAGCCATATAATTATATTTTTACAGTCTACGTGGACGCAGACACGGGCAACAGCTATCCCTAATAAAGTAATTTTGCCCTTCATAAAAAGGCTTTTTTTCCTATATAGCGCAGGCGAAGCCCCTGGGAACAACTAATTATTGCATAAGAACCTCTCCCCCACACGAATAAATCGTCAATATCTTATATCAATACACAGATACACAGATCGACAGGTCAAACTTATAACAACCCTCTTTTTAGTCGGGGGTTAAAAAAAAACTTTATTAAAATTTCTTTTCAGTTTTCTACGCAAAAAGTGCAAAAGCCGTAAGAAATTTCTTGTACAAAAGAAATTTTCTTTTTTAAATTCATTCTCTTCTTGCTTTTGAACTATCAGTTCAGTAGGCTTAAAGCTCGAAATAAGATCTTTAAATATATTGTCAGTACTAATAGCACTGATGGCGATGATTTTAGTAGACTATAAACATGTGTGATTATGTCAAGTAAATAAATTTTAGAACTTTAAACATATTGCATTATTTACTAGAATATTTGTATTAAAACTTCAAATATATTCTCAGTATTTAAGACAACCCACTTTTCATGGGCATCTATTAAAAGGGCTTAATTTGCAGAATATAAACAAACACATTATAAAAAATCTTTAATCCAAGATGGTCGCCAGTACAAAATGGCAGTTCAGGTACGGAACGGTAGGTACTTGACGTTACGGTAAATTTTTGATGTCTGGTAATGAGGCGGAAGATGTCCATAAAATCTGGGTACGTAATTTAGCGACACCTGCACACTCCGCTGTTATTTATCTCGATTCCAGTGTTTGCTACAGGTGAAACTTACGTGGCGTTAAGTAGAGTCTTTGGCGGGTCTTTAAATCGAAGAAGGAGACTGTTCCAAGTTGACTTCGAAGAAACCTTGTAGCACTGGCGCATTAAAAGAAATGGATATAATGAGAAATGTTACAAGTACATCTAAACACTAATTACTATTATAACTCATTGTTAACTTAGATTTATATAAAATATATACAGTTTTAAGTTCTCGAAACAACATAACACAACCGAAAAACACAATAATAAAAAGTAAAAAATAAAACCCAAAGAAATAGAACTTAAAAACAAACTTTTATTGGTTGTTTAAAAAAGAACTAAAAAGTTACAAATATTTAAATCCGATGTATTAAAAATCCCGAGGCCTTCGATCCTCAGCAAGACCACAGTCGGAAATAAGCCAAGGACGAGATTATAGCCTTTAGCCATAGCCTTTTACCATTTTCATAGAACCACGGCGCTGACTGGCATTTGAGTTTTTCTGTATGAAATGGGAACGTATTGGTCCAAAAGGGCGAGGATGTGTGTGGTTAAAAAAAAACATTTTGTCCATTGATGTAAGATCCTTTATCACACCCAATTTATGGCGAAAGAATCCGTAACTAAAACACTATTATCAATATTTTTACAGTTTCTAAGCTTTATAAGTTTAATTTGTATTTTGGGCATTTTTATCTTGTGAGAAATATATAAAAGGTTATGGTATAAAAATGCAGGCGCTGGTAACTGACCATACTTAATTATGTAAAAAGTCCCTAGGCACATAATTAGGTCCAGCAAAGTAGAAGAAGTGTAGTGTGAAAGATCTACAGCTAATATTTCTATATTAAGAGAGTAAGCAAGACAACGTAATTGATTTGCTCTGGAGTCATGTTTTAAGAAGAAAGTATTAAAATCTCCCATAACTATAAGATGCTTACTGTTGCTTAAGATTTTCGAAGAAAGCCCTTTCTTTTTAAAAAACAATATTTAATTGACAAAACACTTTATTTAAATTGAATACAATATATGGGCTAAATTAAAAGAGCAAGTGTCACGTGCGGAATATGGATTCGAACTGAATTATTATCTTAAAAAAAATACTGTGAGGAATCAAAAAGACTGACTAGGTGAATGTATTAGGGAAGGCATTATTATTATCCTAAATGATTAAGTTCTAATCTTATCTCTTCTAATCTAGCATTGATATGCTAGAGGAATAAATATCATTTTCATGAAAGTCTTCAGCATTTTCAATTTCAGGGATTATATTTCGTTTATATGAAAACATGTGACAGTTGCTCGATTTAACAAATTTAAAATGAACACTACAAAACTTGAATTTACACAGATTAGGTACAGAAGTTAATGATTTGGAGATAATTTTCGATTCACAGATCGGAGTTGTGGAACTATCGAACACATTTATATTATCGCTAATATTAGTATTGTATTAGTATTATATATATTTCTACAACTAATTAAACTATCAAACTTACAATAACAAGATCTATCTAGTGATGGCTACATATTTAGTTGATAGAATTATAGTGGCATAAGTATAATTGGTAACACCAACAGGGTAAGAAATATTAGGAATATTATAATGTTATTAATATTTTTTTTAACTAACAAGTTGGTACTTAAAACAAATACAATTTTTTCACAATTATAATATTAAAATAAGTAGCTATTTCAGAAATATTTATTAAGGAATATAATTTTTCTAGAAACCGATGATAATCAGTTAAAAACCTATAATTTCCATCAAGTTCTGTAAACAATTGGTTCGGAATTATTATGAAGGGATAAAAAGTGTTGACTTTGCTAAACATGATTCCATTTATTAAGTCTTATTCTTATATTTAAAGAAAGAGTTAACAAATTGCTCTGTAGCATATTTAGAATATCAATAATTTTTGATTTTAATAACATATTATCAGAGAGTATAGTTAATTTTTGCTGTCCAATAGTAAGAGTATCAATAGCGTGATTAAAGTTTTTTTTTTTAAGATTTTCTGTTGCTCTTTGACAGTTATTTTATTAAGGTTTCTCTAAAGGAACACGACATTTAGTCTCTATATTTCTTTGGAGTTTAAAACCAAATTTACAGTTGAAGTTTAATATCTGGTTGATTAGGAGTTTGTCATTCTTATCTTCTTTTAAGAATCCATTCTTGCTTTGGTGAGTTTCTGTCACCGAAGTCTAGGCAGCAATCGTATTTTGAGAAATTAACACGTCAAAATTCGAAAGTGGCTGCAGACCACAGTGGTAGAGTGTTTATTTTCATCACTAAAAAATCTAACAAAATTAAATAAATTATAAAAGGTGAAGATAAAAATTAGAATTGATTAGTTGTTATGATGTAAACAATAATTATTGAAGATCTTATTTAATAAAATAAATCTCAAAATCAGATTAACCTCATCTAATAATACTTCTTATAACTGACACATAAAAAAATACATTATTTACTATTATATGACGGACAAATACTTTTTTGAGATAATTTATTGCTTTGAGTACAATTAAATATATAAAATCCTTTTTTTATCTTTTTTGCTACTCCTTTGTTCTTCATCACGTGAGCCTGGCTTTAGTAAGTTATATTCTTTAATTGTACTCAAATCCTTACCAAGCACTATTTACATGGTTAGAAATAAAATAATACATTTCCCTTTTGGTACAAAAAAACTATTTATCCAAAAAAAAGGATAGTAAATTTTTTAGTTATTTCATTGTGGTCAAACTTAAAATTTTTTGAACACATAATCTCTATGTTGTTAAGGAGTTTAATAGCACTTTGCACATTTTAATATTAATACAATTTAAAGTTTAAGTTTGATATTTGGTTGATTATAAATTTCCCATTCTTATCCTCTTTTATGGTTCCGTTCTTGTTTTGGTGAGTTCTATCACCAAAGTCTAGACAGCATTCTTATTTTGAAAATTTAACACTTCAAAATATGAAAGCTCGACTAGACCAGAGCGATAACTTTTATCTGCATCGCTAAAAATGTAATTAGTTGTTATCATGTAAACAATAATTATTGGAAATCTAATTATAGACTTCTTTTATACACCTTTTAATACAATTTTTAATAAATAACACACGTTTACTTGTAGGTAAAAAACTGACTTCTAAAGTTATGTCAGTCCGTTACCGACAGTTGTTTACAATTTACCCACATCTTAATATACTATTATACCTGGACCCTTATTATACCCCTTATATATATCTATCTATAAACGAGGTCCGTTCATAAAGTAATGCGAATTTTAATTTCCGCGAGCTGTGGATATTTAATTTTGGATTTTTTGTTGTTCTTGTGTTGTTACTTATCGTGGTTGCAATCGTATTTGAGAAATTAACACGTCAAAATCGAAGGCGGCTTTAGACCATAGTAAAAGACACAGATTTTATCTTCATCACTAAAAAATCTAACAAAACAAAAGAAATGATGATGAAAGGTGAGGATAAAAAAAATAACTGAATAGTTGTCATCATGTAAACAATAATTATTGAAGATTTAATTATTTTCTGGTAGTTCACTGCACCAACGCTCCTTTGAAAATAAATTAATTAAATTTTAACAAAAAGTAAAGTTTGTTTTGCAGATCGTACAATATAATATAGGTTTACTCTTAAAATATATTGTTAAAAATATCTTCGTATATTAAAGACCTATTTAAGTTTTGGTGATCAGCAAAGCGGAATCCGATGCTTACTTGTTATCCTTTTGCCAAACTTCACACATGGTTTTACTGACATATTTGTGTTTGTAGAAAAATGCACAAAATTATTCTTTTTAACGATATTTATTGCTCGCTCAATAATAATTTCATTTTCTGTTACAGGCCCATAATATAATTGAAGAAATGTTTATTCAAGACATAATTTCAAAATCATCAAATTATTACAGGAATTATATATATAATTAAGTAAGAAGTTTAATTAATAAAATAAATTTAATATTGGATACTGATTTGACTAAGAATAAGAAGTATATAAATTGCAGCTCGGTTAAGAGAAGGCATTGTGAAATTAGGAGTACAAGTTGTGAGGTGGTACTATTGTGATAAAAGTGTAACATATATAATAAACCGCTGAGTGTGAGATCGGAGGACTAAGTTGTGTAACAGTGATAGTTAAGAGTTTAAATGGTAAACAGTTTAGTGTATTTGTGAACAGTGTCATAAAGTGCTTTAAAGAATAGAACGACTGTCGTTGGCGATTCTTTGCGGTAAGAGAGATCTAATAAAAGGCATATTTATCCAGATTGTAGATATATTTATCTATAGAATAATAGATTTAAGGTATTTTAATGTTATATCTTAACATTAAATCTATGATAATAACATTTTATTTACCCCGTAAGTCTTGGTTTGATGGTTTATACAAATTTTCAAACGAAGAGATCTACCAATATCATAGATGACTTAAAATGGAGATGTCGTTCAAACTGATGACTAATCAAAGACTTATTTAGAAAATCTTTTAGGCAGTAATACGGCCTCCCGTGTTGAGGTGATCAGAATTTGGGGCTTTAAAAGTTATAGATATAAGCATCTTTTACATTGTCAATTACTGATTAATGCTTATTATTTAAACAATTAGAGAATTATCCTCATCAAACAATAGTATCCCATGTTTGTCCCTCACAATCTATGATAAGTTATTTATATAAATGAAACAAAAAAGCCCTTACTTTAGAATCGTGTGTCCAGCCCTTTTTGACAACCGGACCAAGGGAACGCTTTCCATTCATGACAACTTTCTGATTTTTTTAATATAATAGGAAGAAGATAAGAAATGAATTAATCATATCAAAGCAATATTTTTAACTTCATAATGCTGTAACTTTATTATTACAGTTACGTGATGTGCGCACTCAAAGGTAATGTAAGATCAGCAGCGGATAAAAAGTTTCAAGATTTATTAGTGGTAACTGGAATATCAGTAAATAAAGTTTCAAAAAACAGGTGCAACCTCAAGTTTAGAAGTAACATGTTTATTATTATATTTAATTTAATGTCCTTGCTCTTAGATTTAGTTCTTCCAGTTTCTTCATTAATTATTTTCCAGACTGTTTCTATTTTATTATTTAAGAAATCGAGAATTGATGGGTCCGGAATAGGTATCACATACCTTTTATTTGCCTGACGTTTTGACCAGGTTGCACCAGCCGTGGTCACAGGCTGATTCACAGGTCACAAGGAAATATTTTATTATTGCCTTTTCTTCCATTCCTTTTTTAAGTTTTTAACTTCCTTTCTTAAGTTGTATAAGAAAACTTTATATTATTCTTAACCTCTTTATTACTATTTAATTGCTCTTCTGCATAAAGTTGTTTATTTTACCTACTTTTATGTAATTGGCTAATGCCCACACACTAAATACTAATGCATCAGTAACAACTAACAAACACTCATTTAGTTGTAAACACCGAGTTAAATAATTTCATTGAAATATTCAAAACATCTTTACACAAAACAGTAAACAAAGAGATTTTGAATTATCTTTATACGGCATTTATTTGTACAAAAGTAATTTTCTTTTTTAATTCATTCTCTTCTTGCTTTTGAACTTAAACTTGTTTAACAGTCATTCTGGCTGGTCGGTGGGGAGAGGCTCAATGATTTTATTAATACAATTTTCAAAAATATTTTTTTTGCTGATTATTCCTTAAGTACTTGACCGATCACAATATTTTTTTTTGCTAAATCATTTTTTTTGACAACGCTGATAAAAAAATGATGAAAATCGGTTCAGTAGGCTTAAAACTTGAAATAATATCTTTAAATATTATCAACACCAATGACACTAAAATAATTTTACATTATTTTTCACCTCTTTATTACTATTTAAATGGTCTTGAGTATAAAGTTGTTTATTTTATCTATTTTTATGTAATTGGCTCAAGCCTACACACTAAATACTAATGCATCATTAGCAAATAACAAACTCTCATTTAGTTGTAAACACCGAGTTAAATAATTTCATAGAAATATTAAAAAAACTTTATACATAATAAGTTTAAGTTTATGTCCTAAGGGAAACAGTAAATTAAGGCATTTTTATTATTTTATTTATACGGTCAGCGTTTATTTGTGCAAAAGTAATATTCTTTATTAAATTCATTCTCTTCTCGAATGCCGTTTAGTAACTAAGGTGTATAAAAAGTCTGCACACACCGAATATTACATACATGCACACTCACACCACCATCCGGTCTACTTAACAGCGTTACCTCGTACCTTAATAAATAGTAGAGCTTTACAACCATGCGGCCTTAAATACGTGTGTGACGAACTGAATGACGTTTGAAAAGTATTAGAAAGAAATGGATACAATTGGTGTCAAAGCCTAAGACTCGTAAATGGCAGAACTTACTATATTATATTTCATTATATATTATATTTAATAATCATCATGGTTCAAAAGTTTTAACATACAAAGTTTCGTATACTTTAGCTGTGCTTTCTTTGAAATATTCACGATTTTAGGTTGAAGAGCTACTTCAGAAAACTTATCATTTTGCATTTTGGCTCGTATATAATTTAAAAATACATTTCCTAAGGCTACATATTTTTTACACAAATCTTATCACTGATGTTGCCGTTTTCTCAGTGTTGCTCATGTTAAAAAGCACGTCATTGCAGCCAATGTCAGAATTAATAAATACTTTTCTTGCTAATTCTCACTGTGTCTGAGTGCGTATTCTCCTACCACGAATTGTAATATGTGCACAGGGTGGCTAGGACTTTCATATTTAACGTTCTCTCTTAAGTCCTTTGTAGAACCTTCGAAGATCACCATTCTAAACATAAAGTAACATTATATTAGAAAAAATACTTTATTAAAATTTCTTTTCAATTTTATACGCAATGTGCAAAAGTCCTAAGAAATTTTCTAATTTCATTAAAAACTTTAGCGTTTTGTAAGCTCTAATAGTAATTAAATTTCTAAGGAGCTAGTTCACATATTGTCCAACATTTATTTTGACGTAAGAACCTTTATAATCAAACTGTTCAGCCAGAAAATCGATCTAGGATGTAAACAAACAATGGCCACTGACGTATTATTATGAACTAGTCACAGATTCCTTCATTGTGATATAATTTAAAATATATAAGGTATTCACAAATAGGTTCATCTAACCTATAAAAATAATTATTAATATGATATTTACAGATATCCTTCGTCAACTTAAGTAGCTCCCTCTCATCCTACGCTGCAATATGCACATCCTTACCTCGCTGTTTTCGTCTTCTCTAATGTAGCCTCATCTTATTTGTATGAGCGTTTCCAATTACCATTACCCAGTAGCCACCCTAAACATTCCTGCGTCTTAGCGAAAACTGTTGATATTCCTTCTTACAGATCTAACTTTTGTTCAAAATCTTTTTCCGTACAAGCAGCGAAGTTATGGAATTCCCTAAGTAGCCATATTACATCCTACCGTAATGACACATAAACGTAGACTGAAAAGTTATTATTTGTCACAAACATAAGTTATATTTATTTTTAATAAATTTGTATTTGTATTTATTGTAATTATATGTATTTTTGTGATTATGTAGATATAAATGTATATATTATATTTAATATTTTTTATGTTTTTGTTATATGTTAAATATTATAATAATGTCACTCCTATCTCTGCCCTCAATAACCTCGTCTCCAACAATCATGGGTAGCTTTAACAAATAGCTGTGAAGAGATAAGCTCATGATATGTGTATTAGTATTCTATTCTTTATAAATAAATTTTGATACATGAAATAAATAAATAAATGTAATAGTTACTACAAAGTCAGCTCCTAAGACAAGTGGAAGACCATAGGTACCATAATAACAATAATTTAAAGGACCTTATTTTAAGTTAAAATTTGGTTTTAATTTAGTCATCAATTTTTAAAAAGTTACTTTTAAGGATCCCCATAATTGAACATAAGTAACTATAGAGTTATAAAGCAACTATCATAGAAACTTTGCTAATAGTCGTATTTATTAAAATAACGGTTATCATAAGGAATGTAAACTATAATTGTTGTAAAGAATGTAAGCTATTATTAAATTTGATAATACTTTTAAATTTAATAATTCTAAATGAATAAGTAAACACCTAATAAATAGTTTTTACCAGAACGTATCAACGTTTTGTAGACGTGTGAGCTTAAAGCCCATAACACACGATAACGTGGTTATAAAAATTGACATTGGCATAGTGATTACGATTCCAAGAACATTTTACGAAAATATCGTAACGCGGTATGGAACGTGTCCGTCTGGTCGTAGCGAATAAGGGCCCTGTATGGAAAGTCATATAATTGCCTCATTTATACTACACATTAAGCGTAACACTTACATATCATGCCAAATATGTAGCGCGCTTATTGCGATGGGCATCACAACAATCTTACCCACATTTTTTTTTACGGTGGGGAAAGTCTTATTTACCAGATTAATAAATTTGAAACCTTTCAAAACATCTTTAATATAATATAATTAAATATAATAATGGTATAATATAATATGGTTTAAATAGATGTTTCCTTAAGAAAATGAGTTATAGAACACATTTAAAAAATAAACATTGTCTTATTCATACAAATTTATTTCAAACAATGTGATTATTTAATTCTCTACGTAATTCGACGGGTTGTGCTATGAATACAGAGCGTAGAAAAACCATGTCATCCGTGAGCACAAATTTCCAATATATCAGTTTATTGGTAACGCCTACAGAGACTGTAGCGTCCTATCTACAATCTGTAGTACCTACTATTCATTGAAAACGTATTATACATGTCGATAAAGATGTTTTTTTATAAAACAAAACAATATAGGACCAAATGGTAACGGAACCCTATTACTAAAACTTGACTTTCCGTTTATCTGTCTCTTGGCTGTATCTTCTGAACCGTGTCAGCTAGTCAATTGAAATACTAAAACAAATACTAGAAACAACACAAAACATATCTATAAATGTATTCATAAACACGAAAACAGTAGCGCAATTTGTAGAACGACGGGAAAATTTCAACAAGTAGACGCAACAAGTAATCGATGTTATTCTGACTCGCACTCGGCAACAATTTTTATTTTACATTTAAATATTTTAATTATATTAAAATTCAAAAAAAAAAAAATGTAAAAATAAAGTCATCTTTTAAAAGATCGAGGCCCTTAGTCAATGAACAGTTTGTTCTATATATAAACACTATCTAAGGATGTACACTAAAGAATATTATTATTGGATATTGTATATATATATACATATATATATATACACTGTATATGTACATATACTTAATTCATTCCCGTCCTATAACGATTGAGAAGTTACTGTTAAAAAAGATACTTTGGGGTCACATCATAGATTTTTTTTAATATCTCTACGGTAACACCCCATCTTAAGGCCAAATTCGTAATTCGAATTTTTTAATCTAAATTTATTAAAAAAAAATACAAATACAGTAATGTATAATTTAGGGGAAGTAAGGTGTACCGAATTTATGCTTTAGATCATACATTTGCCATTAATATGACTATAACTTTTTATTAAGATATAAAAATTGGTACACTTTTTGAAAATCGTATTTAAGCATAGAGAAAAATTCTTAAAGTAATTTGCAATAATGCTCCAGTTTTATTTTTATCAGTCACTTGTCATCAAGTAAAAAAATATATAAAAGGAAAAATCTCTTAAACAGGCTATATTTTCTAAGAGGTTCTTAACACTTTCATCTAAATTACATACTAAATTACAACACTGAACTAATTATATGATATGGTAAATTCATTATCAGAGAGTTTGAAAAAACAAACAAGCAAACTAACTTTGCTCTTATTTAGGTTAATCGAGGGAAATTACATTAAATGTGTGTGAATGTGAACTATCGAAAATTTAAAAGTTTGTCATAATCTTGAAAATTGAATTATTTTGCTAAACGATTTTATCAAATGTTGTAGATCTACTTCCAAACTATCTTACTTAAACCTATTTAATGATAAACATGATTTATAATGATAAATATTAAGCCAAAACTTATTATTATTCTGTAATATTTGTATGAATTCAAAACGTAAATAAAATAAAACTGATCAATGACTTAAAATAATTATTCTTACCACAGACCGGGCATAACTTTGCGTTGACAGGAACTTTTCCATAGTATTTTCTAAACTTTCACGAGTACTACACATTGAAATAAAACGTCGCGTTAAATTTAAAATGTTAATTTAAAATTTAATTAATTATATGTAAAATTCATGAAAAAGTTTAATTTCAACTTTTAAATAGTTTCAAACATATCTTTTTACCGCGCTAAAAAATATTTAAGTAGAACTTTGATACACTTTTACGCCGAGCAACCTCAAAGCGAACACAGATTTAAAAATTCGAGATTTATCAGTACCGATAACAATTAAAAGTGACGCGCTAGGTCGACTTGCAAAATGCGACTAAAGTGAGGCTAGAGTCAAGGGTTGCTGGGAGGCTAGAGGGAGGAATGCAACATCCATCCGCTCAACATCCGCCACTTATTGAGTAAATAAAGTTTGATTTACATGAATTCAAATGTTTATTTATTCTATTTTTTATTTATTCTAGGTTTAACCGCTACTAGCAGGTTGATAATTATGTATTTTATATAAGATTGTAAATATTTTATTCTCCTGGCTAGTATATTAATTATGCTTAAAACCTACTACTATAATAAAATTATAATTGTGCAAAATGTGGGTCAAAAAAAAATATATATAAATAAAAACAATTCTTAATAAAAATAACAACTTTAAAAAAACTAAAAAGTAAAAAAATATAAAGATTTATTTTTTTTAAACACTACCTTATTTATATGTCCTATTTACTAAAGGAATACATCGTATAGGAAACGTCCTATAGGAATTCGGTTGAATACATTCTCGTAATTATTTTTTTAACCCCTGTTTAAAAATAGGGGTGTTATAAGTTTGACCTGTCGATCTGTGCATCTGTGTAGACACACAGATACACAGACAGACGTCTGTGTCAAATTTGCTGCCAAACGCGTGGACAGATTTGAATGCGGTTTTTTTTTAATCAAAAGCTACACTACCGTCTACCGTCTACTACACGTCGAGATGATTCTTATCCATGTTTGGTCGAAATAGAAATAGTCGTCTTCAAGATATTGACGGTTTATTCGTGAATTATGCAATAATTAGCTGTTCCCCGTGAATAGTGGACATGTCAATTATGAAATGCCTACTTAAAAAAATAAGATACGTAAATATAGCTATAAAAGAGCAATTAAATCTTATAGCTTGAATCAATACAAAGAAAAACCAATTAATTAAAAAAATTTGAAAACCCCCGATACAAAAAGACCTCCGAAAAGAATAAAACTAATATTATTATGTACTTATTGAATTCGTTGCGCCGGGGGACCGTTTAATAAAAGAAGAAATTAAAATTAAAGTAAGTTAACAAAGCAAATAAAGAAATTACCATATCAAATCGTATAGTCTAAGTCCTCAATGATTCATTTCGTAAAATAGGCACCATCGTCAACGTACGTACAACGGTCCCCCGATGTAAACGAATTCAATAAGTACATAATAATATTATTTTTAATATTTTTAAAGGTCATTTTGTATCGGGTGTTTTTTAAAGTGCAACAACTGTGTGGACTAAGAAAATGTTTTGGGCAATATTGGTAGAGAAAACATAATACCACCTAAAAAAATATAAAAATCAGCTGCGATTTTACAAAGAAAAAAATATTGTGATTTGGATATGGATGGGCAATCGTTATCTTATACATATAATATTGGACATATATTTATATTAAATCCAGGATGTTACGTAATAGTAAAGTAGGAAAATCATTTAGAAAAAAATACCAGAAACACTCGTTATTTAATTAGTGATACCTCTCGTTCAGTGGATACTTGTTGTTTCGTTTTGCTTTAGTTTGATAATTTTATATAATGTTATGTCAAATATTCATTTCTTTATAGTTTTAGGTTTCAAGATAGATAGATCTTGTAATGATACTTTTTATAGAAAATCATGTCTTTGATTGGCGGTTTTTGTATAAATTAGTTCCTATTATTTTCCTGGTAGTCTATTACTGGATTTTCAATGTCGATAACTATGATTCTTAATAAATTTAGTATTTAATTTATATTTAAATTACTTTTTAACTATAATTACCAATATGCAACTTATATTATTAACATATTATTTCTCAAGCGATTTTGCAATACTCAATTGTTCTCGTGATTATATAATTTGAGTAATTACTATTATTCGCTTTACATAATACTCTTAAAGTATCGATGACTGATGCCATCATCCTAGATACTGATAAAGTTAATAAATTCCAACGTTGATAATACATAATAATTTTTTGCACATATTTTTTTAGTTTTGGTTTTTTACGCTAAAGTTATATAATACGTTTGTTCTTTAATAAATTTAAAACATTATTTATATCTCTATCAGAACAAAATAATAAGAAAGTTTAAACCTGAACCGAACTACCAACTGTAAATTAAAGGTAACAAAAGGACAGCAAAATCCAGTCGAATCACCCGGCACTACTGGAGTTATTAAAGATTTTTTTTCTATAATTATATATATATTTCTATAATTATAATAGACACCGACGTTGACCACATTCCCACTGATAAGACTTTAGACAAATAGATTCCTTTAATCTTGTCTGTATTTAAAATATCACAGAAAAATAAATATTAAAAATATATATTTCAACATAAATATACCCAAAATCTAAATAAATATAAATACAGTAAAAAGGACAAACAATAATAGAGTAAGAGATTTATATATGTTATCTACAAAATAAATTAAGTAATACTAATAATAAGCAACCAAACAAAAAATATTTCAGCAGAATATACTATAATATGCTTGCCTATATAATAATATCTTATTTTTTTTTTGGCTTTATTATACATCCTAATATAATAAATGGAAAAAACTTAGTAAAAAAAAAAATTTTTAAACAAAATTATCTTTTTATCCAATCTAGGAAATAGATGTTGATACAATGATAATATAGAAAAAACTGTGGTCAAGACCTGTAGTATATAGCATACACTTAATTCCCTCTGTTAATTTTAATACATGTAAACTTGTCATTATCTATTCCACTCCTGATAAGAAAACCTTACAATAATTCCCAAATACAAAAATACCTTGTCCTTTAAAACTTACTCTTATCTCAATGATGATGTCGCCATCTCTGAGAAGAACCTTCTGTTCAGTCAATTAGATAAAGTATCTACGAAGCTCATGGACATCAAACTTTCTTAAGTTTGCGTATTATATTATATATACAGAATTCGTAACCTGGTTAATTAAGCTCCGAAAACGATAACTTTTGTCATTTTTGTCACAGCTTTAGTTGAGAAATAAAACTTTAATAATATTGTAATATTATATAAATTATTAAATATTTAGTTATTATTTCATATAATTTATTTATAAGAAACCTTTTTCTTATCGTTTCAACATAACTCCGATAACAGAAATATTTGTTTTTCTTTCAAAATACTCGAAGCTTTAATATAAAATTGAGGTGTTTTTAAAAATATTTTACGTAATCCTGGCGTAATAAAATTATGTGACGATGCTGGTGACTGAGTTAATAGGGTTGACAGTAATAAATTTCATCGAAAATAATTATTTTATACTAAATAAGTAATTGACATGTAACATATACGTATGAATGCATTTAATAAGTATTGAAAGTGATCTTCATAAAATATACTTCGTATGCCACCTACCTATCTTAGCAAAAAAGTAACACATTGACAATAGTAAACGACTATGTAATTATTGCTTTATTTTTTGAATTTATTTAATTATTTATTTTCTTGGGCTATAAGTTTGAAATAAAATGTTTTATAAAGCGCTTTACTTTTTATTTAATTAGGTTATTATTATAGTATATAATATAATAGTTTTTTATTTAATTCACATTAAAAGCACATTCAACTGCACGTTTCGGCGGCAACCCTAGTTCCGTACATTTTATTATGAGTTCTATCAGCTGTGCATTGAAATCGATTTACTTCAGACTCAATTAGCTTTAATCACGTGTCCCGACCTTCCGGCGATGTTAACTTCATTTCCTAGCCACCGGAACTTAAATGAATAAAAACCATCGGACCAGAATATAGCTCACGGCAAAACATTTTTTATAGCTGACTAAATTTAACACCTAGTTTCCATGTCGGATGAGGGTATTTCAGTCTACAAATTCCCATGTCAGTTTAAATACCTCGAACTAAGGATTGAGTTCGTAGAAAGCAATCTAAATTAATTTAAATCTCTAACTGTAGATTTCTTATTCTTTTCGGCGGTTACTTATTTGCCATCTAAAGCCCGGCGAATTTTGTCATACCATTTTCTTTAAGGAATTATTTTATACTTTTATATTTGTACCATTGATTAGGATTTACAAACATATAGATAAGGCACAATATAGACACTCGACACACATATACAGGGTTATTTGTAATTAGTTGACCACCTCTTGCAGGCAGCCTCTCTACATCAATCCCAACAACATTTGTTTTACGAATAGGGTAAGAAATTGACACTTTTAATTAGTGATAAACAACTTTTGTTTAATTATACTTACAAAAGTAAATTATATAAATTATTGAATACAATAATAGGAAAGCGTAGCAATAAAATCTTATTCTCTCACCATTGTGTTTTTTTTATATGATCTAGGGCAATGCTTGACTACATACGTGTTAATGACTATTCTTTCAAAAATAAATACATTTTTACTTTTAGATAACAAACACCATACTCTATTTTATGCTTTAGTGTAACTTGGCTAAAAAATTTGTGAATGATATATGATTTTTATTTTATTAAACTTTACGTTTTTTTGTAATGCTCGAATTTTTATTTTAATTGAAATTACCTTGTTTCTCTACATAATTTTATTTGCGACTTAATACACGTGCGACAGAAGTTACGTAGACAGATTTGGTAGTAGTGTGTCTGTGAATCGAACGTTACTTCGTAGTTCTTTTTATTTGTTTGTTTTGTGTATTTATTTAAAGAAACAACATCCAGCTCCAGTTCATATGCCAATCAGACTACTTTGGAGTTTATTCGACGATTGCACACACCAGAGCGTAACTTTAATTTCACTACCGTTTCACCTGATGAAGTTAAACAACACATACGAGCCATTAAATCCGATGCTGTAGGCTGTGATGGAATAAATAGAAAAATGATTTTGTTAACATTGGAAGCCGTCGCTGATGTCATATCTCATATATTTAACTTCTCTCTTAGTTCTTGCCAATTTCCGTGTAATTGGCGTAAAGCTTTAGTGGTACCTATCCAGAAAACCCTAAACCCCAGTTCATTTGAACATTATCGCCCTATATCCATTCTTCCTTTTCTTTCTAAAGCTCTTGAGCGGATTGTGCATTATCAGCTAAGTACGTTTCTTCGTACTAATGGCATCATAAGTCCCTTTCAATCGGGTTTTCGACCTGGTCACAGTACTACCTCGGCTTTAATTAAAGTCTGCGATGACATCCGTGCTGCTGTCGATAATAGAAATGTATCCATTATTGCCTTGCTTGACTTTAGTAGTGCTTTTAATAACGTTAATCACGATTTATTGCTTACCATCTTAAAATCAATTAATGTAAGCCCGAGTGCAGTTCAATGGTTTCATTCGTATCTCAATGATCGTCACCAATGTTTAAAGTTGAACAATAAATTTTCAAAATTTTTGCAACTTAGTACTGGCGTCCCACAGGGTAGTGTGCTTTCTCCCCTTCTGTTTTCTGTTTTTATTAATACTGTCACTACCTCTTTGTTTTGTTCTTACCATCTTTATGCAGATGACTTGCAAATCTACGTTGCTAGTTCTCCAACTGACATCGATGGTGGTGTTGTAAAAATAAATAATGAACTCGAAAAAGTTTTGGAATGGAGTAAAGCATTTGGTCTGTCTATAAATGCTAACAAATCTCAGGTTGCTGTTGTAGGTAGTCCTAGACAAATTTCTAAAATTGATTTCAATATCTTAACTCCTGTAACCTGGGATAAAGTCATTATACCATACTCTTGCACAATAAAAAATCTTGGCCTGCAAATTGATAGTACATTCTCATGGAAACCGCAAGTTGAATTTGTAAGTCGCAAAATATTTGCCACTATCAGTGGTCTCAGACGATGGAAAAAGTTGTTACCTATTAAAACTAAAATTTGTCTAGCTAACACCCTTCTTCTACCCATCCTAGACTATGCAGACATTTGTTACCTAGATCTCTCTGAGGAACTTTTAAATAAATTAGAACGTTTGCAAAATATGTGCATACGTTTTATCTTCGGGCTGCGTAAATTCGATCATGTGTCGCAACAACGTGCGCAGTTGGGTTGGTTATCCATAAGGCAACGTCGAAATATGCACGCTCTTACTCTTCTCTACACTGTACTCTTTCATAACCAAACTCCTCATTACCTCAAGGAGCGCTTCACTTTTCTTAGTTCTCAGTCTTTATACAATTCACGCTCCATTAACTCGCTCAAATTAAAATTACCTAGTTTCAACACACGTTTTTACAGCAACTCTTACACCGTCAAATCTATATTACTCTGGAATGACCTACCGTTAGAAATTCAAACTTCAAAATCACTGTCAATTTTCAAAAATCGTTTGAAGCAATATTATTTATCTACGTAATATTTATTTTTATCATATGTATGTATACCATATATTATGTAGGTTATCTATTTTATTCTATTTATTTATATATACGGATATATGTATGTATATGTATGTGCGTATGTGTGTTTGTATATTATTATATGTATTTATAAATTTATACATAATCATTATTTTTTAATTACTTATATAATTAAAAACGATAGTTTTAATTTTTATGGTGTTCTTATGTATAAATTCTTATTCTTGTTGTAGTGTGCTTGCACTATCCTATGACCTCGCAAATTTTCATTATTCATCAAGGGTTGTCTGTAAGAGATCGCTTTTAAGCGATAAGACCGCCTTTGCACGAAAATTTCTTACTTTATCAACTTTTTACTATTGTAATTTCTTGTAATAATTGTATGTGCAATAAGTTTAAATAAATAAAAATAAATAAAAATTCAGCCAAAGATTCAGATCTTTTGTATTATACATAAAAAAAATATTTTTGTTGTATCTTCATAAAAAATATTCCATGGTGGAAGACTATTATAAGTATTATAATATTTCCCTACATGTTCTCGAAATGATAACGTCTATTTTATATTACATGAATTTACTCATTACGAATCATCTTTGTTAAATGTTTGTTATCTTTCTTGATTTCATTGTATAAATTCAGTAGATACACCATTATTATTATTATTATTAATAATAATAATATTTTGTTAGTTGTGAACTAATTAACGGTAATTTTACGAAGGGCACTAATTTTTTACAGAACATTTTAGTACATTTCGCACTTTTAGTAGAAATTAAGAAATTATATGAATATTGATTTTTGACTTTATTTTTTTTTATTGGAATTTTGGAGAATTTCCCTAGTAGCGTGTGTGTACCAATTTCCGTTAATATATTTTACTTTTTCATAATGAAATGATTATGGATTATTATAATAATTACTACATAGATACATAATAAATTATTATTAATCGTTGTAGTTATGATTATAACTGGTATTATAATTTTTATCTAAATAATTATATATATATATATATATATATATATATATATATATATATATATCATTTTTATTGTTAAGCAATAAAAATGATAAATAAAGCTAAAATATATACTACAAAGATAACTCATAATTAATTTTACAAACATATTAAATTTTTCGTTAATGATAAACCAAATTAGTCAAAGATATATAATTATATACAGATTTATTATCTATTTTAAACGATAACTTTTATTTTTATTATTTAATTTATAAATTATATAATAATAAATAAATAAAGAATGAGTAATCAGTAATCATCAATTAATAATAAAAGTAAGGGAAGAAGCTGCCTAGCTCTACCAATTGCTACGGTAGCTCAATAGCGACGGGACGATTTTTCAGATTGCGAGTTCGAATCCTTGCCCGTATCGGTTTATTCATCATTTTATATTTATTTAAATTTTAAATAAGTTTAACATGGCATTTGACATGCTTAAAATATTTTTAAACATTGAAATTATTAAATTCGACAAGAAACATATTGTTTGCGGATATTATTTGCACACCATCCATCCAATAAGAAGAAATTTACTCCGGTCACTTTCTTATAGGTAAAACTGGGTTTCCTAAAGTGGGTGTAAGCGCCGGTTGCCCAACCTTTTTCCCCTTCCCATGTCTTGACCTAATTCACTTCCGCTCCTCCCAATTTCTTAAGGTCATACCTATATTTGTATGTCGAGTAGATATATACTATTACATTATACTAAATATTTTACTAGATCAATAAAATCCAAAATCTTAATTAAAAGTTTTATAGTAAACATTATTAAGGCTACCTAATGCTCGAAAAATTTATTGCCAATGCTAAAAAAGAATTGTTGACAGAAACTGAATAGGTTTAAGATATTACACTTATCCTAATGAAGTAAAGCAAGTGAGAAACTTTCTCTTTATGTATTATAGAAACATTTGGACATTTAAAGTCCTATTTAATTAGAAATATAAATGCTTACAGGCAATTTCAAAATCTTAATCTTTTAGGTTTTGTATTATTTATCAAGGTATATTTTGAAATAATATTTGTTCCATTTAACATTTTTTTTTTTAAATATATGAATTAATAATAATAAATACAAAATATGAATACCCAGGTAATTGTACCTGAACATTTAATTGGACATTGGTCCAAAGATCCTGATCCTGATATTCAAAGATTGATTTATCATCGGAATATTATTGGCTACTTTAAATTTACCTTATCTCATTTATGATTGCTATGTCCATATTATCGCAATTTTATTTGTGAGATGTGAAATCAATGAGTTTAATTTAATATATAGAGGCATACGGATCTCCTTGTAATAACAACCTACTATGTAATACTATTATAATCATATATTTGTTATTGCACACTCATCTGTTGTATCTTAAACGCTCCTATAAAAGTAATTTATAAAAGTAATTTATAAACCAGCATATATCTATCTCAACATCTCTTCTCTCAATATTGCCATCATAAATTAACGTCAATTACTATATCCAAGTATTTTATAGTATAGACTCCAGATATTATTGTAAGGTATTAGTTAGTGGTTCAATCACCCTATTAGTCGTGTCGTTAGCGCAGTAGCTTTTCGTATAGCGGCTTAGCTTCGATTCCCAAGTAAGTTTTTCATGCAATGATAGGATACTTATAATCCTTAAATAAAAACTTAAATTTAATTTTCCTTACCCAAAGTAATTTTTTATCCTCAGTTCTAAATTTCGTCTGAGGCTACCTGTAACGATGGGAAAATGGCAACAAAAACTGGAGAGTGTTGGCTTTAAACTAAGTAAAACCAAAACAAAACACCTGTTCTGCGAGTTGTTCTTCTCTGTTGGATAGAGTGCCGTTACCAGCCTGCTCAGATTTTCCCAACATTTATTCCGTCATAAAATGCGGTGGTAATATGGACCGGAACGTAGAACACAGAACCATATAGGTTGAAAGAAATGGCGCATATTCGTTTTTTATCTTCATTACTTAATCTCCCTGTCCTTAACCTACTTCCATTCTTGCCTTTCAGTCGTCATCTCAACAGTCATTCCTCTTATATTCATGTCATTTTTTATATAATCTTGTAATAGTATCTATTGTCTCTTGCATTCAGTTCTCTCGTACTTGTCAGTCTTCAAAAATCTTTCTGACCATGCGGGCTTTCCAATGCCTAGTACAAGATTCCTTGTATTTTATACTTTGCCACAACGACAACTCTTTTAGCATTTTACTAAGATAATATGATAGAAAGATAAGATCTTTTAATTTTCTTTCATATCTTTCTTCATTTATTTCACTCCTTTAAAACTTTCTTATTTTCTTTCAGAATCTTTTGCACTTTTTTATTTCACCACCATGTCTCTTTATTTATCTTTCCCTTACCTTTTGTTTCACCTAAAACATCTTTCGCTTCACATCTTATACTGGTGGCGATTTCATTCCAACATTCTGTTTTACGATTTACTGTTTAACGATGCATATTCTCTTTAATTTCAGTAATTTTATCAAACATCCTCTCTTGAAAATTTTTCGCACGCTTTTTCTTACCGAACAGATACCATTTCGTTTTGGATGGGTGTCTTTCTTTTTAGTTCGGGGAACTTTATTTAATAGCTTCACGTCTAGTAAAAGAGTAGGTGCTGGAAAATAAATAGTATTATTTTAGTAACAAATAGTATTATTTTTATGGCTAACCGCCTATTGCGTCTAACAAGTAAATAATATTTTAGAGTTCTATTGGTGGTAATTTGGTATGTTATAAATTCTGTTTTCGTTTTCCAAAAAATGTGTTTTAAACTTCTTTATTAAGGGATATTATCTGTTGTAAAACTCAGTAATACTAATATACCTTCCATTTCTGCACTACAAAGAGTTAGCGTCGAAATTGAAAAACTAAGTAATGAAATGTTCACAAAACATTCAAATAAAACAGATCGTACAGAATTTTTCTAGATTAAATGAAGTAGAAAGAATAAATATTCTTTTGAATTTATAGTTAAATAATATACATCATCATCTCCCTGCCCTCTTCCCACTTTATATAGGGTCGGCACAACATGTTCTCCTCTTCCATTCTTGCCTATCAGCCGTCGTTTCAACAGTCACTCCTCTTTTACTCATGTCATCTTTCACACAATCCATCCATCTTTTCTTTGGTCTACCTCGACCCCATGTCCTTCTACATCCAAATCTAGCATTCTTCTTGTTACATGGCATTCGTCCCTTCTCATAACATGTTTATACCATGCAAGCCTTTTGCTCTTCATTTTGTCTGTCAGTGGCGCAACTTTCAAACTTCCTCTGATATAAGTATTACGTATCCTATCTAATCTTGTTATCCCACACATCCATCTCAACATTCGCATTTCTGCTGCATGCAATCTAGTCTTATCCATCCGTTTGGTTGCCCAACACTCAGAACCATACATCACGACAGGTCTAATGACTGTTTTGTATATGTTACCCTTAATTTTAAGGGGCATACGTGGATCGTAAGTTGTTCCTGTGACCTGTCGCCATTTCATCCATCCCGCATTTATTCTATTTTGCACGTCTCGGTTTATATTACCGTCGTTTTGAATCAGTGATCCGAGGTACCGGAAGTCGGAGCAGACTGGAAGGGATACACCATCTAAAGCAATGGAGGCAAAACAGAATGTGCCACCGAAGTCGCAGAACAGGTGCTTCGTTTTAGTTCTGCAGACCTTTAGTCCGACACTCTCCAGTCTCTCCTGCTACTTTTCCAGCCTTCTCTGGAGCTCAGATAAATCCTCTCCAACAAGGACAATGTCGTCGGCGTATAGCATGCACCAGGGTGCCTCCTCCTGTATGTCCGATGTCAATGCATCCATTACCAGGAGGAACAAATAAGGACTTAAAGCCGATCCCTGGTGTAAGCCTACAGCCACATTGAACTTGTCGGTTACGCCGGCAACAGTCCGGACATGCGTATGCGCTCTTTCATACATAGCACGTACAAGTTGTACGTACTTCCCAGGCACTTCCTTCTCTTTCATGGCCCACCACAGAACCTCACGGGGCACCCCATCGTATGCCTTTTCCAGGTCAACGAACACCATGTGCAGTTAAATATTATAAACAAAAATGACGCAATTCATGATTAACAATAGATATTTCAGGCCTAATCACCAGAAAGGGTTCTTGCCCGGAATTTCTGGATGCCTGGAACATAAAACGTTAATATCGGAAAGCCTTAAAGATGCTAGAACTAGCGAGAGACAAATTACGGTTTGTTGGATAGACTTAGAGAACGCCTTTGGGTCGGTACGACATGAACTGATGATGTTCGCGCTTAAATGGTACAACTTTCCTACGGTAGTTCGCGACATTATTGCATCATATTATTCAAAATTAAAATTCTCTATAATTTTTAATGAAAACCACTCAAAACCACTTAATTATAACGTTGGTTTATTTCAGGGCTGTTGTATTTCTCCTATCATATTTAATATAGTTATTAATATTTTAATAGACAAATTAATTAAAAATGAAAAAAGTGGGGTTATCGGTTTAAGTTCAACAACAAATACACAGAATCCATACTAGCTTTTGCAGATGATCTCGCGATACTAACACGTAATCCGAAACAAAGTCAGGTACTTTTAAATGTAGTTGAGGATTTCTGTACGTGGACGGGCGGATTGAGGACAAAACCAAGTAAATGTTTTAGTCTGTGTCTGGGTAGACGGAATACCAAATATACCTCTTACGATATGGGTAGGAATAGGCGGTCAGTGCGTTAGTACGGTTACGGAAGCAGCTCCGTTTAAATTTTTAGGTAAAAAAATCGATTACCAAGGCCGTACTCCATCGTTGGAAGTAATAGTCGATAGCTTTTTAAATGATGATGATCTTAATAAAACCCTTTTGTCAAAGTTAGATGCAAGCGTCATAAAGACATTGAAGTTATGGCTCGGGTTAGCGCACTCAGCGGACTCTTCAACCTTATTTAGAGACCGAAACAATTTTGGATTAAAATTAAAGAAACCATCGGAACTCTACAAACATCTAAGAGTTACGAAAAGACATATCATCGGAAAATCTAAAGATGATACTGTAACTTCTCTCCCAAAAGACAAAGTTGCCTCAGAGCTCGAGTCACGACTTCAATTCCATAAAAAAATTATGATAGGTGCTCAAACAAATTAAGTAGGGCTAGGATCAAGTAGGAAAGTTCAAGACATAGACATAACAAAATCTTTTATTCGACAAGACGAAAACGATAATTACCGACTCCACGCGATGAGCCTAGAAATTCAAAACGAATGGGTGACCATAGGAGATTTTTGTATTCCACTAGCTTTGAAGTGGCGCACCTTAATTTATGATTGGTCCCCAGCATTATTAAAATTATATCTTAATGCATTCCAAATGACTCTCCCAGACCAAAGTAATTTAGTAAGATGGGGCAATGCCACCGAAAAGTCTTGCAGCATCTGTGGGGAGGCAGTGGGAACTGCGAAGCACCTATTAGTAGGGTGTAGGGTACTTCTAGATAAAGGTCAATACTCGCGTCGCCACGATAAGGTATTAGAAATTATACGGGAAGCGGTTAGAAGCAAGAGCGCGGAAGGGTATAACAACCACCAAACGATCTGTAGAATTCGTAAAAGAAGGCTCCTCCAAAAAATCAAAAGCGAAGCCTTATTCAATATTAGGCGCGGCTCCTGATTGGACTCTCATGATGGACACGTATGAAAAGAGAACAAAATCGAACCGGACCCTAGTTTTTAATTGTGTTTATCTTTTTGTGTATGTTTTTTTTCAAATATTTGTGCAACAAAGAATATCGTATCGAATAATATAAATATGTATTTGTGTATATATTATGTGTTATTGTTCATACCTCTTTTACAAAGTATATTATTTATGTATGTTTATTCTTAAGTATTTGTTAAGTGTCTCGACATAAAAATTTTGTTGTAGGTAATTTTGTGTATCGAAATATACTTATTGTGACTATTGTACTGTTTTTTTTTTTTTCAACTATATGTCCATAATAACAATATGTTAAATTTTAGCGAAACCTGTTATTGGCTATATTATTTATTGTGTGCTATATGATAAAACTCTATGTACACCCTGTGGTTTTTGTAAATAAATAAATAAATGAAATATCTGGATAAATGTAAAGAAAAGAAAGAACTAAATAAATAATACATTAAATATGACATAATGACTGGTACATGGATATAATAAAAACAGTAATATATATATTACTGTGTACCTACTGTGTAGACACAATCACTATTAACTCATTATGATGACATACCCATAATATATATAACATTAAATACATATATTCACAATCTCATCTTAAAATATTTTATGTTAATGTAAGAAGCATTGGTACCACCACCAATTTTGCAAATCTTGAAATTCTACTAAAAAGGGTGAATCTCGACATAAATATAATTATTGTTTCAGAGTGTTGGCCACAAAAATGTTCATATATTTCTAAAATACATGGCTATCAAGTACATAGCACAAAACATTGTATTCATTCAAAACTATGGAATCGTTGTTTATATTAAGGCTAATATCTTTGCTAAAGTTGGTGAACCTCCTATTACTGATGTCCATCTCGAGCTTTCCCCGGAAGGAAAGCAAATTTTTAACGTTAAGGCAGTGTGCCAACTCTCCGGCCTTAGGGTCGAACCTCCACGCGTTCGCGGTTTTCCTGGTCAGTGTCATCGCTGCCAGCTCTATGGGCATTCCCAACGTTTTTGTCACGCGCGTCCAAGGTGCGTCAAGTGCCTGGACGACCACGCGACAGCCGACTGTTCGCGTAAGGGACCGGTCCCTGAGGATCCTCCCAGCTGCGTCCTGTGCGGACAGAAGGGCCACCCCGCGAATTATCGCGGGTGCCCCAAAGCGCCGCGCAGGACACAGCCGGCAAGGCATCCCCCTCGGTTCGTCCAGCCTCCATGGGCTCCTCTAGCCCCTAGGAGGCCCGCGGCCCCTCAGGCATCACAGGCCCTTCAGGCACCCGCGAACGCGGTCGCGAACGCTTGGGTGAAGCCTCCGAGGATTATCCCACAGCCCGTCCCCCAGTCGACACCGTCGCCGCCGGTTCATAACTCCACCGACGGAGTTGCGAGTTCGCTCGCGTGCGTCACGAGCCTTTTCGGTGTAATAGACATCGAAGAGCTCCTAGTCTTTTCGAACGAAATGAGGGATTCCGCGCGAAACCTCCCGCGAGGATGGAAGTGCTCCTCAAGCACGCCGTCCTAATCAAATCGATATACGAACACACGATGTCAACATGATGACATCGCGTGGAAGGGTAAAACCTCGCTCTCTGACTGTCGCTACATTCAACCCGAACGGGCTACTTAAACAGATAGATCTAGTGCGCGACTTCGTGGTCACGCACCAGATAGACGTCCTGTTAGTACAAGAGACCTTTCTGAAGCCGTGTAATCGTGATCTGCGCATCGCGAATTATCGTCTCGTTGGGAACGATAGGGCAACCGCGAAGGGGGGAACCATCATCTACTACAGAAGGTCTCTTCATTGCACTCCACTCGATCCGCCCCAACTAGTTAACGTAGAAGCGTCATTATGTCAGGTGGGTATGACCGGCCATCGGTCGATCATACTAGCATCCATCTATCTTTCTCCCAATAAAGCCTTAGTTGAGAGAGACCTTAAGTCCTTACTCCAATTAGGTAACGCAACCACTCTGTCCGGCGACCTAAATTGCAAACATCCCCGCTGAAAATCTCCTTGATAGGCTAAGTTACAAGGCTGGTCTCGACTTCTAGATCACCGCGCCTTTGAATCCCACGCGATACTGCGACACAGACTTCCGACATGACAGACCCGACGTGCTCGACATAGTACTCTTGAAGGGCGTGACACTCCAGTTACGTTCTATCGAGACGCTATCCGAGCTAGACTCTGACCATCGACCGGTCCTATTTCAGCTAGGACTTCCCCCCCCCCCCTTAGAGAACCCGCGACAACTGCTATAAAATAAAAAAAAATGAAATGACAATAAAATGAAATGAAATAAAAAAAATACTTGGTATTAATTTCCTTAAATATGTTAGAGACTATGCCTCTGATTCTACATTTAGCTTGTACTTGCAATAATTTGCTGTAAGTCATCTTGTTAAGTGTTCTTTAGTGTAGGGAGAAGAAGAAGAAGAATGAAAAATTATGGAATTTATAACTACTTTGGTTTTGTTTCATAATTGCAAGGGCAACATTTTTTTCGACAACAGTCATCCATTTTATTCATCTAGTACACTGTTTTATTTGCATTTCTAGATTCACGGTCGTTTTTGGTTATTAATCGTTATGTTAACTATTTCATTCTAATATATTAAATGTTATTAGTTTAGAAATTACCACACTTATAGGAGTTATTGGAGGATAAATATGACGTGGAGTTGTATAATGAGGAATACAAACATAAAAATATAAACAAAAAAGTCGGTAAATATTTCAATATATGCAAATAAAGATAACTCGCCTGTTTTTACAATAGCCATAGTTAACAATAAAAAAATATTAATAATTATATATACTTGGAAAGTAATTATCTTCTTTGTTGGTAGTGGAAGTAGATGGCATTTGGCAATAATTAGTTCCGTCAATGGATGATGTGTCAAAAGTTGATAAAAACTGGTAATCTGGAATAGAAACATTAAAATAATATTAATTTATGCTATTGACTTACTGTACCTTCCAGGTGTTTTATTGTTCTACTAACATGTGCAGCATTGTGTATATTTTATAAAAGAGTCTATTGAGACAAAAGTAATATGATCACTAAAATAGAATACTAAGATATTATACCAGATGACTTATTGCTTCTTGCCGAGTTGCGCCGATGTGGGTTCTTTGATAAAGTTCTTTAAGAATTTGTTTGCTGACGTTCCGAAAATGGGAATAGGAATTTCTTCTTCTTTACTTTCATTTTTGCTTTGGTGCGTTTTATCACCGAAGTCTAGGCAGGAATCGTATTTTGAGAAATTAACACGTCAAAATTAGAAACCAACCTAGACCACAGCAATAGCTTTTATCTTTATCGCTGTAAAATCTAATAAAATAAAATAAATGATAAAAGGTGAGGATAAAAACTATAATCGATTAGTTGTTATTATGTAAACAATAATTATAGCAGATCTAATATACTAAAATTAATCTGAAAAGCGTGTTAATCTGATCTAAACTATTGATATTTTTATTAAGTGGCTGTTTATATTGAATGTGTATTAAAGCGGACAGCAATTTACTTCTTATATCTAATACATATGAAAAAAATACAATCGTTATATGACAGATACTAAATATTTTTTGGAGATCATTTATTGATTTTAGTAAAATAATATATATATATATATATATATATATATATATATATATATATATATATATATATATATAAAACAACATTTTTACACTTTTTCCTACTCTTTTGTTATTCAACTTAAGAACATCACTTACTAAAGCAAGACTCACGGTCTTTCTTTAGTAAGTTATATTCTTAAGTTCTACTTAAGAATATAATTATTCTTAAGTTCTACTTAAGAAAATATATTCTTAAATTCTATTGAGCGTAATTTACTTGTTTAGAAATAAAATAATACATTTCCTTTTTAGTACAAAACACTTTTTTAAAGTAAATATAAAAAAAAATAGGGTAGTGAATTTTTAAATACATTTCGTTGTTGTCGAACTTAATTTTTTTTTCACATTTCTATGTTGTTGTGGCTTAATAGCATTTTGCACATTATAATATTCCATATAATTTCCAGTTTAAGTTTGATATTTGGTCAATTATGAATTTCCCATTCTTACTTCCTTTACGGTTTCATTCTTGCATCGGTGAGTTCTATCACTGAAGTCTAGGCAACAATCGTACTTTGAGAAATGGAAACATCAAAATAAGAAAGTGGCCATTAGACCAGAGCGATATTTTTTATCTTCATCCCTAAAAAATCTAACAAAGTAAAATAAATTGTAAAAGATGAGGATAAAAAAGATTAATCGATTAGTTGTTATCATGTAGTACCTACTATAATGAAAGGAAAACGTATTATAGTCGGTACGGCCTAAAGGCCACCATGGTTTAGTCCCCGAATTTTCTTCGATGCACTTTTGCACACGTTTTGTTCTTTGACAAGCTATAACAATATATCCTTATTAGGTGATTTTAATAATAATGTGTTAGATACAAAATTTCAAACTCAAAGTGGCTAAACGAATTTTTAAAAGTTATAGATATGCAATAATATGTACGTTTTTCGGCTTACTTTATCAATGACATTGAGAATTTAATAGATTTAATCTGCACGAATTTTCAAGGTATTGACCACGCAATGCTCTCCTGTAGTATTGGTGTTAAAAAAAACAATACAAACAGTAACATTATACATTTTAGACAAACAAAAAACATTAAAACGAATGAATTTAATGAACTTATGAATAGGATCAGTTGGGATGAAATAGAAATTAGACATAATACTGACGAAATTGTTTATGACTTAAATTCTAATATTATGACGACCTTTGACACATTATCTCCGTTTAAAAGTAGCAAGTAACATAGAACGTAAAGCTCATGATGAAAAGCGAGACGAGGCTCATATGAAAACACGTAAAACAAAGCTGAATGGACATATCAGATTTTGTAGAGACTTGAAACGTTCAATAGAAAGCGCTATCTATAGGGAAAAGTGTGTATATTTTAAAATATATATTAATAATAACTTAAATAATTCAATTTATTTTTGGAAAAAACTCAAACCTTACGTGACAGTTAGTAATAAAAAGAATTAGTTGCTACTTACCACTTAATCTCAGAAATGCCGAAATACAAAATGATTATTTTTTAAACCTACAATAAAATTTATTCATTCTGTTCCAACCTTAATTATAACTTGAATTATTGTAATAAATCGCTAATAAAAAATCACATTGCAGTCATATTAATAATATTTAAATTGAGTAAATTTACTTATTTAAATTGACATTTTCATATCGGTCTTCTAAATCGGAATCAAACTTCCTACTTTGGTAAAATAGCTGTTCACAAGTTTTACTGGCTGAAAAGGATTAGTCTAACTACCCCTACCTAACAAAAATTTCAACCAGCCCCTGATGTCATTTAATTTGGCAAGATAACAACATAGTTTCTAATAGATTTATAGGCACAATCACAAAAAAGTACTAACGAAAAAAAATACTTACTGAGACCAAAAACACAACATCTGATCTTACTCCTAAACACCTCGCGACAGTAGCGGCTGATGAAAATTCTGTGATAGTGGCAACTTATCGTTAATTAATCTACCTATATTAATAATAATATATACGTGGAAAGTAATTACCATCTTTGTTGGTTGTGGAAGTAGAGGGCTTTTGGCAATAATTAGTTCCGTCAATAGATGACGTGTCAGCAGCAGATAAAAACTGCTAAACTGGAATAGAAACATTAAAATAATATTAATTTATGCTACTTAGTTACTGTACCTTCCAGGTGTTTTATTGTTCTTCTTACATGTGCAGCTTTAGAAAAAAAAACGAAAATGTTAAAGGAGGCTAGACAGCTATCGTATTTCGAGAAATGAACACGTCAAAATTTGAAACCTACCCTAGACCAGAGCGACAAAATTTTATCTTCATCGCTTAAAAATCTAACTAAATAAAATAAATGATAAGAGGAGAGGATAAAAACCATAATCGATTATTTGTTACCATGTAAATAATAATTATTGAAGATCTAATATAATAAAAATAATTTCAAAAGCGTATTAACCTCAACTAAATTGTTGATATTTTCATTAAGACGTTTTGTATACTAAAAATGTTTATTAAAGCGGCCGGTACTTATTAACTTTAGTTATTGCGCCGTCAGGCTTGCATGCGCATGTTCCATTTGTACAAGATTTGTAAATGATGATGTATAATTGAACATGTTATTTAGTTCTATGTTTTATCTATCTGTTCTGTCTATCTTTAGCTGGTCTAACAAGCTGCGCATGTCTTTTGCTCAAGACATGCGCAGCTGAGTTGTCTCCTGTACTGACACGTCTGTATCGCCTCTCTTTCATGACTGGAATAGTGCCGAAATCCTGGAAGCTTGCTAATGTGCAACCCGTGCCCAAAAAAGGCAGCCGTGCCGACCCTGTCAATTACAGACCGATTTCAATCACCTCCATACTCTGCAAGATTATGGAGCGTGTATTGAACTCGCGCCTACTAGCATACCTAGAAGGTAACGATCTCCTCAGTGACCGACAGTACGGGTTTCGCCGTAATAGGTCTACTGGGGACCTCCTAGTGTATGCTACTCACATTTTAGGCGAGGCCATCGAGAAGAACGGAGAAGCGGCGTCTCTCTGGACGTCTCGAGGGCATTTGACAGGGTCTGGCATGCGAGCCTTATAAGCAAGCTTTCAGCGTACGGTATATCTCCTGGTCTGATCGGCTGGGTAACGGACTTTCTGAGCCACAGATCTCTCCGAGTAGTTGTCGACGGGTGTTCCTCGGAACCCTTGACAATAAATGCCGGAGTGCCTCAGGGGTCCGTTCTTTCTGCAACTCTGTTTCTGCTGCACATTAATGATCTGTTGAAGCCCGGTATCTATGGGTATGCAGACGACAGCACAGTTGTAGCTTTCTACATATCTTTATATCTGCCGATTACTCGGGCTAGTCGAGATCAAGTACAGTCTGAAAGAGAAGCCATGGTGCAACGTTTGAATGACAAACTTCAGGCAGTCTCCGCATGGAGCAATGCCAATCTTATCAAGTTCAACGCCACCAAAACGCAGACGTGTCTATTCACCGCCAAAAGGAGCCCTTTCACCTTGGCTCCTACTTTCCAGAATGTATCCTTGGAATACAGTGACCGGCTTCAGTTGTTAGGCTTAGAGATTTCCTCGAACCTCAACTTTGGTCGGTTCATTGAGTCCAGAGCAAGAGCAGCAGCAGCAAAGCTTGCCGTTCTGGCGGAGGTTCGGCAGTACTTTACACCGGGACAGCTTCTTGTTTTATACAAAGCACAGATCCGGTCGTGTGTAGAGTACTGTGGTCACATATTTGCTGGTGCCGCAAAGTCTCATCTTGCGGTTCTGGACTCAATTGAGAGGCGAGCAAAGAGGCTTATAGGCGATCCCGAATTGGTCGGAGCCGACCTCCAAAGCCTTGAGCATAGGCGTTGAATTGCTAGCCTCTCAGTATTCTATAGGATACATTTTGGTGAGTGTGCGCAGGAATTACACAATTTAATTCCCCCGTCCCCCTTCCATCACCGGACGTCCCGACGCACGGCAGGTATCCTTCCTTTTGTTGTGGACATTCCACCTGTCCGAACGAAGCGCTTTGCTTCCTCATTTTTACTGCGTACAGCAAAGGATTGGAACAGCTTGCCTGCGTCGGTATTTCCGACCGAATACAATGTGGGTGTCTTCAAGCGAAGAGTGAATAGGTTGCTAGGGTAATGCGCCTTACCACCTAAGACTACATTCCACTTACCATCAGGTGGAATGTAGTCAAGCATTGCCCTAGATAATATAAAAAAAAAAAAAAAAAGTATGGTGGTATTTATTATACCTATTACCTGTGTGTGTACTGTAGATATTCAAGTACTGGGGGTCCGACAATCCTTCGTAAGCAAGGAAATCTAGCAAGTCTGGTAATAATTAATTTGAGTCAGTATGCCAGTTTAAAGGTTAGCCTCTACTTAGTACATTTAATTTGTTTTTAAACTTGTGTTAGGAGTCGAAGGTGTTAATGAATAATTAGTTGCCATCAAGTCCTATAAATTAGTAAACAAGTGTTATGTTTATGAATTATTGTGTCACACTCGTTTGAGAGCGGAAGCTCTGTAGGTGTGAATAGTTATTGTCGATGTGATCTTTGAGTACCTTATCTAGTCTTTTATTACTGTGCTTGATTGGTCGTTTTGTGTCTTAGTTTTGTTACTAAATTAGTTTTAACATTGTAACCTTAGAATTATATTTAGTGTTTATAAATTATGTGAAATATGTAAATGTTGTAATGACTTTGAATCCTTTTTTTAATAAAATATCTATATGCTTTATAAAACTTGCTTATTTTTATTTCTGAACCTCAGCCTCCCATGGAAGATTTTGAGATTTCAATCACCTCCACATACGAATCTATTACCAATGGTTTAAAAATACATTGTGAATAGTGCTTTCTTTAACGTGTGTTTTGGTGGGCAGTTAACGGCCGGTGATGTTATTAGTTTTTAGTACTTTATTTGTCTGGTACGGTTATTGTACCTACTTACGGTCGCTAATCAATACATTTTTAATAACAAATTATATATACGCCAAAATTTAATAACTGATATAATAATCAGCGACAGACATACTATAAATACAAGAAATAAAGATGAACTCGTAACGCCTTAATTTCGACATTTAAAAGTTAATAAATCCTTCATGGGCCTAACAACATATTGCAGTTCCACAAGATATCTTAGACTTTCCTTTTTTCAGTTTTGAATCTAAAATTAAAAGTATATTATTAAATAAATCTTATTACAACATTTCTATACAAGTTTCTGGTTGATCGAAATGTAAAACTTGGTTTATAGACTTATTTGCGGGGATGATGTGATAATGTATAAGCCAAACATTGATAAATTTCATTTAATAGAGCAACTGTTAAGTTTTTTGGTTAGCTCCTTTCGGTAGAGCAGCATTTCGAGCTGGTGGAAGCTTGCTTACTGACTATCTCTACTAACTAATTTATTGCAATCATTCACGATTTAAAAGTGCATGTAAATGCCTACTTGAATAAAGATATTTTTTAGGAATTTGAATTCAATTACATAAAATATATCAATTCAACAGGAAAAGGAACTTCCGTAACTACATCAAATATATATTTATTTTTTTAGATTGTGCATTTTTAGCACCTACAGAAAAATAAAAACATCGCTGCTTTAGCCGCCTATGTATAGTACCTCTCACATGGATATGTGGATTGGTGGACTTAAATAATGATAGGATTATCATAATGTTTGTCATAGGGTATTTTCTTATTTCCAATGTTCTATACCTAAATGTTAAAGTTATTTCATTATAAATAATAGATGGAACAATAAGACTGACAATAAAATAAAATAAAAAAAAATACTTGGTATTAATTGCTTTAAATATATTAGAGACTATGACTCTGATTCTACATTTAGCTTGTACTTGCTAAACTATGCTGTAAGTCATCTTGTTAAGTGTTCTTTAGTGTAGGGAGAAGAAGAAGAAGAATGAAAAATTATGGTATTTATAACTCCTTTGGTTTTGTTTCATAATTGCAAGGGCAACACTTTTTTCGACAACAGTCATCCATTTTATTCATCTAGTACACTGTTTTATTTGCATCTCTAGATTCACGGTCGTTTTTGGTTATTAATCGTGATGTTAACTATTTCATTCTAATATATAAAATGTTATTAATTTACAAATTACCACACTTATAGGAGTTATTGGAGGATAAGTATGACGTGGAGTTGTATAATGAGGAATACAAACATCAAAATATAAACAGAAAAGTCGGTAAATATTTCAATATATACAAATAAAGATAACTCGCCTGTTTTTACAATAGCCATAGATAACAATAAAAATATAATAATAATTATATATACTTGGAAAGTAATTACCTTCTTTGTTGGTAGTGGAAGTAGATGGCTTTTGTCAATAATTATTTCCGTTAATGGATGATGTGTCAAAAGTTGATAAAAACCGGGAATCTGGAATAGAAACATTAAAATAATATTAATTTATGCTATTGAGTTACTGTACCTTCCAGGTGTTTTATTGTTCTACTAACATGTGCAGCATTGTGCATATTTTATATAAAAGTCTATTGAGACAAAAGTAATATGTTCACTAAAATAGAAGACAAAGATATTATACCAGATGATTTATTGCTTCTTGCCGAGTTGCGCCGTTGTGAATTCTTTGATAAAGTTCTTTAAGAATTTGTTTACTGACGTTCCCAAAATGGGAATGGGAATTTCTTCTTCTTTGGTTTCATTTTTGCTTTGGTGCGTTTTATCACCGAAGTCTAGGCAGGAATCGTATTTTGAGAAATTAACACGTCAAAATTCGAAACCTATCTCAGACCAGAGCGATAGCTTTTATCTTTATCGCTGTAAAATCTAATAAAATAAAATAAATGATAAAAGGTGAGGATAAAGACAATAATAGATTATTTATTATTATGTAAAGTGGAGTGGTGTATTTAAAGCTATTTACTTCTCATATCTAATACATTTGAAAAAAAATACAATCGTTATATGACAGATACTGAATATTTTTTGGAGATCATTTATTGATTTTAGTAAAATAAAATATATATAAAAACATCATTTTTATACTTGTTTCCACTCTTTTGTTATTCAACATAAAAACATCACTTACTAAAGCAAGACTCACGGTCTTCCTTTAGTAAGTTATATTCTTAAGTTCTACTTAAATATCTAGTGAGCGTAATTTACATGTTTAGAAATAAAATAATACATTTCCTTTTTAGTACAAAACACTTTTTTAAAGTAAATATTAAAAAAAATAGGATAGTGATTTTTTAAATACATTTCGTTGTAGTCGAGCTTGAATTTTTTTTGCACATATCTATGTTGTTGTGGCTTAATAGGACTTTGCACATTTTAATATTTCATAAAATTTACAGTTTAAGTTTGATATTTGGTCAATTATGAATTTCCCATTCTTATCTTCCTTTATGGTTTCGTTCTTGCATTAGTGAGTTCTATCACTGAAGTCTAAGCATCAATCGTATTTTGAGAAATGGAAACGTCAAAATATGAAAGATGCTATAGACCAGAGCGATATTTTTTATCTTCATCCCTAAAAAATATAACAAAGTAAAATAAATTATAAAAGGTGAGGATAAAAAAGATTAATCGATTAGTTGTTTGTAATGTTATAATAAAAGGAAAACGTATTATAGTCGGGTACGGCATACAGGCCACCATGGCTTAGTTCCTGAATTTTCTTCGATGCACTTTTGCACACCTTTTGTTCTTTAACAACTTATAACGCTATATCCTTATTAGGTGATTTTAATATTAATGTTTTAGATAGAAAAATTTCCAACTCGAAGTTCCCAAACGAATTTTTAACAGTTATGCAATAATATGAACGTTCGCCGACTTACTTTACCAATGACAGTGAGAATTTAATAGATTTTATAATAATGCACGAATTTTTAAGGTATTGCTGTACAGGCGGACTACATTTGTACACTTAGTGACCACGGAATGCTCTCCTGTAATATTGGTGTTGAAAAAAAAACAATACATATAGTAACAGAATACATTTTAGACAGACAAAAAACATTCAAACGAATGAATTTAATGAACTTATGAATAGGATCAGTTGGGATGAAATAGAAATTAGACATAATACTGACGAAATTGTTTATGACTTAAATTCTAATATTATGACGACCTTTGACACATTATCTCCGTTAAAAAATAGCAAGTAACATACAACGTAAAGCTCATGATGAAAAGCGAGACGAGGCTCATATGAAAGCACGTAAAACAAAGCTGAATGGTCGTACCAGATTCAATTCAATTCAATAGAAAGCGCTATCTATAGGGAAAAGTGTGTATATTTCAAAATATATATTAATAATAACTTAAATAATTCAATTTATTTTTGGAAAAAACTTAAACATTACGTGACAGTTAGTTATAAAAAGAATTAGTTGCTATTTACCACTTAATCTCAGAAATGCCGAAATACAAAATGATTATTTTTTAAACGTACAAAAAAATTTATTCATTCTGTTCCAACCTTAATTATTACTTGAAATATTGTAATAAATCGCTAATAAAAAATCACATTGCAGTCATATTAATAATATTTAAATTGAGTGAATTTACCTATTTAAATTGAAACTTTCATATCGGTCTTCTAAATCGGAATCAAACTTCCTACATTGGTAAAATAGCTGTTCACAAGTTTTACTGGCTGAATAGGATTAGTCTAACTACCCCTACCTAACAAAAATTTCAACCAGCCCCTGATGTCATTTTGAATTTATATTGCTAATCACGTTTAAACTCTGGCAATAACAAAGAAGCAATATTATGTTACATATAATAAAGCCATTATATTTTAATTTGGCAAGATAACAACATAGTTTCTAATAGATTTATAGGCACAATCACAAAAAAGTACTAACGAAAAAAAATACTTACTGAGACCAAAAACACAACATCTGATCTTACTCCTAAACACCTCGCGACGGTAGCGGCTGATGAAAATTCTGTGATAGTGGCAACTTATCGTTAATTAATCTACCTATATTAATAATAATATATACGTGGAAAGTAATTACCATCTTTGTTGGTTGTGGAAGTAGAGGGCTTTTGGCAATAATTAGTTCCGTCAATAGATGACGTGTCAGCAGCAGATAAAAACTGCTAAACTGGAATAGAAACATTAAAATAATATTAATTTATGCTACTTAGTTACTGTACCTTCCAGGTGTTTTATTGTTCTTCTAACATGTGCAGCTTTAGAAAAAAAAACGAAAATGTTAAAGGAGGCTAGACAGCTATCGTATTTCGAGAAATGAACACGTCAAAATTTGAAACCTACCCTAGACCAGAGCGACAAAATTTTATCTTCATCGCTTAAAAATCTAACTAAATAAAATAAATGATAAGAGGAGAGGATAAAAACAATAATCGATTATTTGTTACCATGTAAATAATAATTATTGAAGATCTAATATAATAAAAATAATTTCAAAAGCGTATTAACCTCAACTAAATTGTTGATATTTTCATTAAGACGTTTTGTATACTAAAAATGTTTATTAAAGCGGACAGTACTTATTAACTTTAGTTATTGCGCCGTCAGGCTTGCATGCCCATGTTTAATTTGTACAAGATTTGTGAGTGATGATGTATAATTGAACATGTTATTTTGTTTTATTTTGTTTTATGTTCTGTCCTATCTGTTCCGTCTATCTTTAGCTGGTCTAACATGTATGTATGTATGTAGTATGGTGGTATTTATTATACCTATTACCTGTGTGTGTACTGTAGATATTCAAGTACTGGGGGTCCGACAATCCTTCGTAAGCAAGGAAATCTAGCAACTCTGGTACTAATTAATTTGAGTCAGTACGCCAGTTTAAGGATTAGCCTCTACTTAGTACATTTAATTTGTTTTTAAACTTGTGTTAGGAGTCGAGGGTGTTAATGAATAATTAGTTGCCATCAGCTCCTTTTTTTTTTTAGCGTTGGAAAAATGCGTTACGCGTCATCCCAGCGGCCAGGAAGGTGATGGCCGTGGGGATATGTGGGACTACCCGTCAGCATAGAGGACGCTGCCATTTTTAAGGCTACCCACTAAAAAACCAACGGTTGACCTCATCGCCTTAGTGGGACGCCACGGGATCGCTTTCGCACTCACCGTGACGCCCCGGCGGAACCCCCCTGCGAGGGGCCCCGATCAACTTAGGGACACCCTCACCTCGAAGGCCTATAATAGGCGGGAGAGGTCACTACAGCTGGGGAAGGAGGTGCGGGCGTAATCCCGCCTACACCGACGGAGCGGTTCCGAGGAGGCTGCCTCTCTGTCCCGCTTCGCGGTCTCCTTCGCGGCAATTACATGCTCGCAGAAGGAGGCAATAGTGACCCAAGACCTCTCGCTGTCGAGCATCGCGGAATCAACGCTCGGCAAAGAGAGGTCACTGCCAACCACGGCCGTCAGCTCAATAGGCTGACGGTCCCAGGGTGCGCACTCCACCAAGGTGTGACGAGCCGTGTCCACGGGCTCGTCACAGTGGTGGCAGGAGGGGGCCGCCTCTCTGCGTGCAATCTTGTGCAGGTACTTACCGAAGCACCCATGCCCCGTGAGCACCTGCACAAGACGGAACGTTAGAGTCCCGTGCCGCCGGCCGATCCAACGGTCGAGGTGGGGGGAAACAACCGTCGCAAGACCGGCCGACGGGGACTCTAAGTCCCAACCCCAGTGTCGGATCAGGGCTCGGTGAGCTAAAGCCCTGATCCGCCTCGAGCCTAACCCGCCCGACCCTAGCTTCCGCCCGGTGCCAAAACACTCCGGCGAGGACCCGCGCCTGTAGTTTCAGGGCGGATCGCTCGCCAGGAGTGTGGCCGCAGTGAATGACACCGTACGTTACCCCTGATCACCCTCACCGCTAGGACCCTTTGCGTGCGACGCAAAAGGGCCCTGGAATCCGCGTCGAGGGCTCCCGACCATATGGGAGCACCGTAGAGGGCCATGCTTCTCACAACTCCGGCGTACAACCGGCGGCAAGGAGCTTGCGGCCCTCCGGCGTTGGTCAGAAGCCTACTAAAGGCAGCTGAAGCGGAGATCAGCTTCGGGGCCAGCAGAGAGAAGTGGGCCCCGAACTTCCATCTACCGTCCAGGGTGAGGCCCAGATACTTCATCTGGGCCTTCACCGCCACCCGCGCACCCTGGACGGAGATGTACGCCTCACGAGGGGGACACCGGCGAGGGCAGTGAAACAGGATGACCTCCGTCTTGGAAACAGAGACCTCAAGTCCCAACAGCCCTATGCAGTCCGCTACCGACGTAGCGCCGACCGTGGCAAGACGGGCTGTTTCTGCAAAGCTCCCTCCGCGCGTCGTGACGAGGGTATCGTCTGCATAACACAGCACCCTCGTTCGGGGGAGGAGCGGACAGCGAATCAGCCAGTCGTAGCCCAGGTCCCACATTAAATTATGTGAAATATGTAAATGTTGTAATGACTTTGAATCCTTTTTTTAATAAAATATCTATATGCTTTATAAAACTTGCTTATTTTTATTTCTGAACCTCAGCCTCCCTTGGAAGATTTTGAGATTTCAATCACCTCCACATACGAATCTATTACCAATGGTTTAAAAATACATTGTGAATAGTGCTTTCTTTAACGTGTGTTTTGGTGGGCAGTTAACGGCCGGTGATGTTATAAGTTATTAGTACCTTATTTGTCTGGTACGGTTATTGTACCTACTTACGGTCGCTACTCAATACATTTTTAATACCAAATTATATATACGCAAAAATTTAATAACTGATATAATAATCAGCGACAGACATAAGATAAATACTAGTTAACAAATCCTTCAAAGGCCTAGCAACATAACGAATCTCCACAGAAATCTTAGACTTTACTTTTTTCAGTTTTTAATCTAAAATTAAAAGCATATTATTAAATAAATCTTATTACAACATTTCCATACAAGTTTCTGGTTGATCGAAATGTAAAACTTGGTTTATAGACTTATTTGCGGGGATAATGTGATAATGTATAAGCCAAACATTGTTAAATTTCATTTAAAAGAGCAACTGTTGAGTTTTTTGGTCAGCTCTTCTCGGTAGAAAAGCATTTCGAGCTGGTGGTACCTTGCTTACTGACTATCTCTACTGACCAATTTATTGCAATCATTCACGATTGAAATTTGCATGTAAATGCCTACTTGAATAAAGATATTTTTTTTAGGAATTTGAATTCAATAACATAAAATATATCAATGCAACAGGAAGAAATCAACTTTTAATAACTTCCGTAACTACATCAAATATAAATATTTTTTTTTAAATTGTGCATTTCTAGCACCTACAGAAAAATAAAAACATCGCTGCTTTAGCCGCCTATGTATAGTACCTCTCCACTTATTCTACCATAATCCACATTTGCTATCATAATGTTTGGTATAGGGTATTTTCTAATTTCCAATGTTCTATGTCTAAATGTTAAAGTTATTTCATTATAAATAATAGATGGAACCATAAGACAACACAATAAAATAAAATAAAAAATTACTTGTTATTACTTGCCTTAAATATATTAGAGACTATGCCTCTGATTCTACATTTAGCTTGTACTTGCTACATTTTGCTGTAAGTCATCTTGTTAAGTGTTCTTTAGTGTAAGGAGAAGAAGAAGAAGAATGAAAAATTAGGGTATTTATAACTCCTTTGGTTTTGTTTCATAATTGCAAGGGCAACATTTTTTTCGACAACAGTCATCCATTTTATTCATCTAGTACACTGTTTTATTTGCATTTCTGGATTCACGGATTCACGGTCGTTTTTGGTTATTAATCGTGATGTTAACTATTTCATTCTAATATATGAAATGTTATTAATTTACAAATTACCACACTTATAGGAGTTATTGGAGGATAAGTATGACGTGGAGTTGTATAATGAGGAATACAAACATCAAAATATAAACAGAAAAGTCGGTAAATATTTCAATATATACAAATAAAGATAACTCGCCTGTTTTTACAATAGCCATAGATAACAATAAAAATATAATAATAATTATATATACTTGGAAAGTAATTACCTTCTTTGTTGGTAGTGGAAGTAGATGGCTTTTGTCAATAATTATTTCCGTTAATGGATGATGTGTCAAAAGTTGATAAAAACCGGGAATCTGGAATAGAAACATTAAAATAATATTAATTTATGCTATTGAGTTACTGTACCTTCCAGGTGTTTTATTGTTCTACTAACATGTGCAGCATTGTGCATATTTTATATAAAAGTCTATTGAGACAAAAGTAATATGTTCAATAAAATAGAATACAAAGATATTATACCAGATGATTTATTGCTTCTTGCCGAGTTGCGCCGTTGTGAATTCTTTGATAAAGTTCTTTAAGAATTTGTTTACTGACGTTCCCAAAATGGGAATGGGAATTTCTTCTTCTTTGGTTTCATTTTTGCTTTGGTGCGTTTTATCACCGAAGTCTAGGCAGGAATCGTATTTTGAGAAATTAACACGTCAAAATTCGAAACCTATCTCAGACCAGAGCGATAGCTTTTATCTTTATCGCTGTAAAATCTAATAAAATAAAATAAATGATAAAAGGTGAGGATAAAGACAATAATAGATTATTTATTATTATGTAAAGTGGAGTGGTGTATTTAAAGCTATTTACTTCTCATATCTAATACATTTGAAAAAAAATACAATCGTTATATGACAGATACTGAATATTTTTTGGAGATCATTTATTGATTTTAGTAAAATAAAATATATATAAAAACATCATTTTTATACTTGTTTCCACTCTTTTGTTATTCAACATAAAAACATCACTTACTAAAGCAAGACTCACGGTCTTCCTTTAGTAAGTTATATTCTTAAGTTCTACTTAAATATCTAGTGAGCGTAATTTACATGTTTAGAAATAAAATAATACATTTCCTTTTTAGTACAAAACACTTTTTTAAAGTAAATATTAAAAAAAATAGGATAATGATTTTTTAAATACATTTCGTTGTAGTCGAGCTTGAATTTTTTTTGCACATATCTATGTTGTTGTGGCTTAATAGGACTTTGCACATTTTAATATTTCATAAAATTTACAGTTTAAGTTTGATATTTGGTCAATTATGAATTTCCCATTCTTATCTTCCTTTATGGTTTCATTCTTGCATTAGTGAGTTCTATCACTGAAGTCTAAGCATCAATCGTATTTTGAGAAATGGAAACGTCAAAATATGAAAGATGCTATAGACCAGAGCGATATTTTTTATCTTCATCCCTAAAAAATATAACAAAGTAAAATAAATTATAAAAGGTGAGGATAAAAAAGATTAATCGATTTGTTGTTTGTAATGTTATAATAAAAGGAAAACGTATTATAGTCGGGTACGGCATACAGGCCACCATGGCTTAGTTCCTGAATTTTCTTCGATGCACTTTTGCACACCTTTTGTTCTTTAACAACTTATAACGATATATCATTATTAGTTGATTTTAATATTAATGTTTTAGATAGATAAATTTCAAACTCGAAGTTCGCGAACGAATTTTTAACAATTATGCAATAATATGAACGTTCTCCGACTTGATTTACCAATGGCAGTGAGAATTTAATAGATTTAATCTGCACGAATTCTCAAGGTATTGTAGTACAGGTGGACAACATTTGTACACTTAGTGACCACGCAATGGTGTTGGTACGCAACAGTATTGGTGTTAAAAAAAAACAATACATATAGTAACAGAATACATCTTAGACAAACAAAAAACATTAAAACAAATGAATTTAATGAACTTATGAATAGGATTAGGTGGGATGAAATAGAAATTAGACATAAACTTATGAATAGGATCAGGTGGGATGAAATAGAAATTAGACATAATACTGACGAAATTGTTTATGACTTAAATTCTAATATTATGACGACCTTTGACACATTATCTCCGTTAAAAAATAGCAAGTAACATACAACGTAAAGCTCATGATGAAAAGCGTGACGAGGCTCATATGAAAGCACGTAAAACAAAGCTGAATGGTCGTACCAGATTCAATTCAATTCAATAGAAAGCGCTATCTATAGGGAAAAGTGTGTATATTTCAAAATATAGATTAATAATAACTTAAATTATTAAATTTATTTTTGGAAAAATCTTAAACGTTGCGTGACAGTTAGTAATAAAAAGAATTAGTTGCTACTTACCACTTAATCTCAGAAATGCCGAAATACAAAATGATTATTTTTTAAACGTACAATAAAATCTATTCATTCTGTTCCAAACTTAATTATAACTTGAATTATTGTAATATATCGCTAATAAAAAATCACATTGCAGTCATATTAATAATATTAAAATTGAGTGAATTAACTTATTTAAATTGAAACTTTCATATCGGTCTTCTAAATCGGAATCAAACTTCCTACATTGGTAAAATAGCTGTTCACAAGTTTTACTGGCTGAATAGGATTAGTCTAACTACCCCTACCTAACAAAAATTTCAAACAGCCCCTGACGTCATTTTGAATTTAACTTGCTAATCACGTTTAAACTCTGGCAATAACAAAGAAGCAATATTATGTTACATATAATAGAGCTATTATATTTTAATTGGGCAAGATAACAACATAGTTTCTTATAGATTTATAGGCACAATCACAAAAAAATACTCACGAAAAAAAATACTTACTGAGACCAAAAACACAACATCTGATCTTACTCCTATACCTCGCGACAGTAGCGGCTGATGAAAATTCTGTGATAGTGGCAACTTATCGTTGATTAATCTACCTATATTAATAATAATATATACGTGGAAAGTAATTACCATATTTGTTGGTTGTGGAAGTAGAGGGCTTTTTGGCATTTGGCAATAATTATTTCCGTCAATGGATGATGTGTCAAAAGTTGATAAAAACTGCTAATCTGGAATAGAAACATTGAAATAATATTAATTTATGCTACTTAGTTACTGTACCTTCAAGGTGTTTTATTGTTCTTCTGACATATGCAGCTTTAGAAAAAAAAAACGAAAATGTTAAAGGAGACTAGACAGCTATCGTATTTCGAGAAATGAACACGTCAAAATTTGAAACCTACCCTAGACCAGAGCGACAAAATTTTATCTTCATCGCTTAAAAATCTAACTAAATAAAATAAATGATAAGAGGAGAGGATAAAAACAATAATCGATTATTTGTTACCATGTAAATAATAATTATTGAAGATCTAATATAATAAAAATAATTTCAAAAGCGTATTAACCTTAACTAAATTGTTGATATTTTCATTAAAACGTTTTGTATACTAAAAATGTTTATTAAACCGGACAGTACTTATTAACTTTAGTTATTGCGCCGTCAGGCTTGCATGCCCATGTTTAATTTGTACAAGATTTGTGAGTGATGATGTATAATTGAACATGTTATTTAGTTCTATGTTTTATCTATCTGTTCTGTCTATCTTTAGCTGGTCTAACAAGTATGGTGGTATTTATTATACCTATTACCTGTGTGTGTACTGTAGATATTCAAGTACTGGGGGTCCGACAATCCTTCGTAAGCAAGGAAATCTAGCAAGTCTGGTACTAATTAATTTGAGTCAGTACGCCAGTTTAAAGAGTAGCCTCTACTTAGTACATTTAATTTGTTTTTAAACTTGTGTTAATAGTCGAGGGTGTTTATAAATAATTAGTAGCCATCAAGTCCTATAAATTAGTAAACAAGTGTTATGTTTATGAATTATTGTGTCACACTCGTTTGAGAGCGGAAGCTCTGTAGGTGTGAATAGTTATTGTCGATGTGATCTTTGAGTACCTTATCTAGTCTTTTATTACTGTGCTTGATTGGTCGTTTTGTGTCTTAGTTTTGTTTCTAAATTAGTTTTAACATTGTAACCTTAGAATTATATTTAGTGTTTATAAATTATGTCAAATGTGTAAATGTTATAATGACTTTGAATCCTTTTTTTAATAAAATTTCTATATGCTTTATAAAACTTGCTTATTTTTATTTCTGAACCTCAGCCTCCCTTGGCAGATTTTGAGATTTCAATCACCTCCACATACGAATCTATTACTAATGGTTTAAAAATACATTGTGAATAGTGCTTTCTTTAACGTGTGTTTTGGTGGGCAGTTAACGGCCGGTGATGTTATTAGTTATTAGTACCTTATTTGTCTGGTACGGTTATTGTACCTACTTACGGTCGCTACTCAATACATTTTTAATAACAAATTATATATACGCAAAAAATTAATAACTGATATAATAATCAGCGACAGACATAAGATAAATACTAGTTAACAAATCCTTCATGGGCCTAGCAACATAACGAATCTCCACAGAAATCTTAGATTTTACTTTTTCAGTTTTGAATCTAAAATTAAAAGCATATTATTAAATAAATCTTATTACAACATTTCTATACAAGTTTCTGGTTGATCGAAATGTAAAACTTGGTTTATAGACTTATTTGCGGGGATGATGTGATAATGTATAAGCCAAACATTGTTAAATTTCATTTAAAAGAGCAACTGTTGAGTTTTTTGGTCAGCTCTTCTCGGTAGAAAAGCATTTCGAGCTGGTGGTACCTTGCTTACTGACTATCTCTACTGACCAATTTATTGCAATCATTCACGATTGAAATTTGCATAAAGATATTTTTTTTAGGAATTTGAATTCAATAACATAAAATATATCAATGCAACAGGAAGAAATCAACTTTTAATAACTTCCGTAACTACATCAAATATATATATATATATATATATTTTTTTTTAAATTGTGCATTTCTAGCACCTACAGAAAAATAAAAACATCGCTGCTTTAGCCGCCTATGTATAGTACCTCTCCACTTATTCTACCATAATCCACATTTGCTATCATAATGTTTGGTATAGGGTATTTTCTAATTTCCAATGTTCTATCTCTAAATGTTAAAGTTATTTCATTATAAATAATAGATGGAACGATAAGACAACACAATAAAATAAAATAAAAAAAATACTTGGTATTAATTGCCTTAAATATATTAGAGACTATGCCTCTGATTCTACATTTAGCTTGTACTTGCTACATTTTGCTGTAAGTCATCTTGTTAAGTGTTCTTTAGTGTAAGGAGAAGAAGAAGAAGAATGAAAAATTAGGGTATTTATAACTCCTTTGGTTTTGTTTCATAATTGCAAGGGCAACATTTTTTTCGACAACAGTCATCCATTCTATTCATCTAGTACACTGTTTTATTTGCATTTCTGGATTCACGGTCGTTTTTGGTTATTAATCGTGATGTTAACTATTTCATTCTAATATATAAAATGTTATTAATTTACAAATTACCACACTTATAGGAGTTATTGGAGGATAAGTATGACGTGGAGTTGTATAATGAGGAATACAAACATCAAAATATAAACAGAAAAGTCGGTAAATATTTCAATATATACAAATAAAGATAACTCGCCTGTTTTTACAATAGCCATAGATAACAATAAAAATATAATAATAATTATATATACTTGGAAAGTAATTACCTTCTTTGTTGGTAGTGGAAGTAGATGGCTTTTGTCAATAATTAGTTCCGTTAATGGATGATGTGTCAAAAGTTGATAAAAACCGGGAATCTGGAATAGAAACATTAAAATAATATTAATTTATGCTATTGAGTTACTGTACCTTCCAGGTGTTTTATTGTTCTACTAACATGTGCAGCATTGTGCATATTTTATATAAAAGTCTATTGAGACAAAAGTAATATGTTCAATAAAATAGAATACAAAGATATTATACCAGATGATTTATTGCTTCTTGCCGAGTTGCGCCGTTGTGAATTCTTTGATAAAGTTCTTTAAGAATTTGTTTACTGACGTTCCCAAAATGGGAATGGGAATTTCTTCTTCTTTGGTTTCATTTTTGCTTTGGTGCGTTTTATCACCAAAGTCTAGGCAGGAATCGTATTTTGAGAAATTAACACGTCAAAATTCGAAACCTATCTCAGACCAGAGCGATAGCTTTTATCTTTATCGCTGTAAAATCTAATAAAATAAAATAAATGATAAAAGGTGAGGATAAAGACAATAATAGATTAGTTATTATTATGTAAAGTGGAGTGGTGTATTTACAGCTATTTACTTCTCATATCTAATACATTTGAAAAAAAATACAATCGTTATATAACAGATACTGAATATTTTTTGGAGATCATTTATTGATTTTAGTAAAATAAAATATATATAAAAACATCATTTTTATACTTTCCGTTTCCACTCTTTTGTTATTCAACATAAAAACATCACTTACTATAGCAAGACTCACGGTCTTCCTTTAGTAAGTTATATTCTTAAGTTCTACTTAAATATCTAGTGAGCGTAATTTACATGTTTAGAAATAAAATAATACATTTCCTTTTTAGTACAAAACACTTTTTTAAAGTAAATATTAAAAAAAATAGGATAATGATTTTTTAAATACATTTCGTTGTAGTCGAGCTTGAATTTTTTTTGCACATATCTATGTTGTTGTGGCTTAATAGGACTTTGCACATTTTAATATTTCATAAAATTTACAGTTTAAGTTTGATATTTGGTCAATTATGAATTTCCCATTCTTATCTTCCTTTATGGTTTCATTCTTGCATTAGTGAGTTCTATCACTGAAGTCTAAGCATCAATCGTATTTTGAGAAATGGAAACGTCAAAATATGAAAGATGCTATAGACCAGAGCGATATTTTTTATCTTCATCCCTAAAAAATATAACAAAGTAAAATAAATTATAAAAGGTGAGGATAAAAAAGATTAATCGATTAGTTGTTTGTAATGTTATAATAAAAGGAAAACGTATTATAGTCGGGTACGACATACAGGCCACCATGGCTTAGTTCCTGAATTTTCTTCGATGCACTTTTGCACACCTTTTGTTCTTTAACAACTTATAACGCTATATCCTTATTAGGTGATTTTAATATTAATGTTTTAGATAGAAAAATTTCAAACTCAAAGTTCCCAAACGAATTTTTAACAGTTATGCAATAATATGAACGTTCTCCGACTTACTTTACCAATGACAGTGAGAATTTAATAGATTTTATAATAATGCACGAATTTTTAAGGTATTGCTGTACAGGCGGACTACATTTGTACACTTAGTGACCACGGAATGCTCTCCTGTAATATTGGTGTTGAAAAAAAAACAATACATATAGTAACAGAATACATTTTAGACAGACAAAAAACATTCAAACGAATGAATTTAATGAACTTATGAATAGGATCAGTTGGGATGAAATAGAAATTAGACATAATACTGACGAAATTGTTTATGACTTAAATTCTAATATTATGACGACCTTTGACACATTATCTCCGTTAAAAGTAAGATCATTTAAAAACATCGGATTCCCGTGGATAACATATAACGTAAAGCTCATGATGAAAAGCGAGACGAGGCTCATATGAAAACACGTAAAACAAAGCTGAATGATCATATCAGATTTTATAGAAACTTGAAACGTTCAATAGAAAGCGCTCTCTATAGGGAAAAGTGTGTATATTTCAAAATATATATTAATAATAACTTAAATAATAATTCAATTTATTTTTGGAAAAATCTTAAACCTTACGTGACAGTTAATTATAAAAAGAATCAGTTGTTACCTCTTGATCTCAGAAATGCCGAAACACTAAATGATTATTTTATAAAGCTTCCTAGAATAGAAGCTTCTATAATATCACTTTCCATGAGTCCAATTGAAAATTTGCTACTTAATTTAATCTCAACCGTAAATATTATTATTGTCTCAACTATGTTTAAGGAATTGAAGTCCAATGCCATAGGGTTTGATGGTATTACCCTGGAAATGTTGTCAACATCACTTCCTTACATATTAGATACCACGACCACCTTAATTAATAAATCTATACAGAACAACACGTTTCTAACTATGTGGAAAAAAGCGATAGTCTGTCCTATTTCAAAAGTAGACAATCCATTATTTCTAAAAGATCTGAGACCTGTAAATAAACTGCCATGTATGTCCAAAGTTTTAGAAAGAATAGTATATAAAATAGTATAGCTAGCAAATTATATTGAGGCTAATACAATTGTACCAGACAAACAATCCGGGTTTCGTAAGTATGATGGTACCGTAACATCACTTATGGACATAGTAGATGATATACTATGTTTTTAAGGAAAAGGTGAAGGTACAATTCTAATACTATTAGATTACTCGAGAGCATTTGAAACGATAAATATAAAATTGATGCTTTCCAAATTTCATTAAATGGACTTCCCGCAGATACTATAAAATGGTTTGACAGTTATTTAAATGGTAGATCACAAATAGTTTAGACTCGAAACCAAGACAGACCTGTTATCAATCAATCTCATCTAGTTAACGGAGGTGTACCCAAGTGATCGATATTAGGACGATTATTATTTATATTATACTAGTATACCCAGCCTGCCTCGCCGGGCTTAATTTAAAGATATATTTAATCGTAATACTTAAACAAAAATATATTACCCACATAAATGTAACCACTACAGCAATAATACCTGTTGAAATCATAACTGAGCTCAAATACATCTTACATAATTAACCGCTGAATTAATCTAAAGATTGTCTGAAATTTTCATTCATTGAAATCAAAACATACAAACAAAACTCAAAACTCAAAACTCACAGTCATGTGACATATTATTGAAATATGTTGTACATAAAGGAACTGGGAGTTACAATTTATTTTTTATTACTCTCCAATTATTTGATTAGTTATATTAAAAGACCACCACCACCTATTATCTTCAAATGATTTATCAGCAAAACTGTATGGCTTTATTAAACTGAATTCTTTCGACATTGTAATTATTACTAGTTTCAATTTAATATTATTATTATTACTAAAATCACTTTGGATATAAATATAATAAAAAGTTGAAAAGATAATATTTAATTTTAAAATAAAATTTAGCGACTCCTACCACAATAAAGTCCTTTCCAAAAGCATAATATGAGAAAATTTAACTGTTATTTTTTATAATAAATAAAAAAGATAATATAATTGTTATAATTTAGTTAATTAAAAATTTATTAACTCACTATAAAAATAAAATAAAATGACAAATACGACTTATTTATTCGTCAAAACTCATCTTAAAGCCAGCGATTAAACAATTTTTTTTCGTTTGAAGTATAAACGTATAATTTTTTTGATGTACCAACTCGAGAGCAAGCCACATACAATAGTCCGTCTGAAAAAGATGAATTTTGTAAATTCAACGATTGACCTTGTTATTTGTTGATTGTTATTGCAAAGGCAAGACGCAAAGGAAACTAGAGTCGTTTTGAATTCGTAGGGTGAATCGTAAGAGATCATCGTATTCGTGGAATCAGTACGTCCTATCCTTTGAATCTTCTACCGATGATTGTCGTTCGATTAAATTTGGTGACAATTTTTTAATCGTCAATCCAGTTCTGTTGTATAACTTAAGTGAATTTAAGATTTGACTGCGCATTATCGGTGATCAAATTTTCAATTTTAATAAGTGCGATGACATTTCGGACGGTTCTAAAGAATTTAAAAATTCAACTGGATTATTGACAGATTGTTCTTCGTCCACTATGGTATCGATGGAAATTTTAATTTATTTGTTAACATCATCAGTTCTTGGTGCTAATATTGCACGTTCGTACAGCCAGGCCGGATTTTTATAGTAAGTTGCTAAATTTGGAAGTACCTTGACGACAACAGCTTCAATGTTTGGTAGCATTTGACAGAAGTTCTGTGGATGTCATTTGTCACCTTATCGATTCGATTCGATCGATTTTGCCATTCCCTATGTTTATAAGTTGTTGTACTTTGCCCATGCCATAATTTTTGCTAATATTGCAAGTTGGTGTTTCGGTTTGATTCAAATTTAATGGAAGTTTAAGTACTGAATGTGCAGTGTGTCCACCGTCCAGGGTTGATGCGATGATGCCACTGCGAGTGCAATCTCATTTTGCATTCGAACAGATGCCAATATCAAACTAATGAGGCAAGTTTTGCCTGTTCCGCCTGGTGCGTTGAGGAAAAAAAGGCCGCCTATGTTTTTGGTATTATGTTGCATGATTTTGTTGTAAGCATTTTATGGATCAGCGATCAATAGTTTTACATGAGTTTTTACATAATGTTGTTTTTTTTCCACATGGAAGTGATATTCCGTATTGAGATTACTGTCTTTGATAATGTTCCTTATCAAAGCTGGCATTCCAAGTTGACTAAGGACTATTATTGGATGTACATATATCCTCAATCAGCAGTAAAGCTTGATTGAAAATATCGTCGGAGTACTTCTGGTTAGGATCAGTTACACGTGATTGCCTCAGAATATCTTCACTGAGATTAACCCGACGTATATTCCACAGTTCTTGTGGATTCGACGGCGTGCAGGTTGTTAAAATGATCGCAAACAAAGTGCAAATTTGTTTCGGGTAACTCGGAAGTGTATGCCTTGGTAAGTGTTGTGTTCCAATACTTTCAAGCAGGCCTAATCTGAAACACGGTTCCCGATAAGTCTTGCATTCATTACAATTGATGGTTTTCAAAGCCGTAAATTATGTTGGTCCTTTAATTGTATGCAATAAAAATCGTAAATAAAAACATTCAGCATTATTTGGATGTACAGTGTAGACACGCCCTAGAACATGAGAGGAACGAATACCAACATATTCTGGAAAAATTGTGCCATTATTTCTCGTCATGAACTCCTCCTCTTTTTGAATGCGTTCCATGTGTAATATTTGGTAACTTCCGGATATAATAAAATAATGGCGAATTTGTCGGTGAAACATAATTCGAAAAAAGCGGTGAGAGTAGTGTGCGACGATTGCTCAGCTCTAACTTCTGCCGTTTGATCGGTAAAATAAACACGCTGAATCGCTGAATCTAAATGAACCGCCAAATATTGAACTATTGGAAATCATGAATGCTAAATGAAAATATGCGCGAAACCGCTTCATTGCTGCTGATATAGCGTCCCATCTGATATTAATCAATTACGTTTTATTAGCAAGCCCAAATACTGACATGTCACTCACTGCCTTTGTTGGCGTATTTGCAAATATATTTGCTTGACTTTACAGTATAACAGCACTCAACATTGATGTGAGCATCGAACATCTGTGAAAGTGGCGGTGAATAGGTCACAATCCACCTGTTGTCGATGACAATAATTACGTTGCGTATTTTTAGCGTAGTAGTGAGTCCACCGTCTTCGGGCTTTCTTCGCATGTATACAGGATATCACCATCACCTCCAGTTTGAGTTTCTTGGATCATATTACGTGGGTAGCGTTTTGTACACTTACCAACTTTCAGGCATGGGGAATTTCCGTTAAGTTCGCCGCAAGGCCCATGGACCATGTGCTTTCGTATTGTTTCAAATATAACTACATCTTCTTTAGGATTCGGTAGCTCAGCGGAAATCACATCATCATCTTTTTTCGTAAGCGCATTTTTTGTTTTATGAGCTTGTGGCAGGCCTCTCTTTTGCCATTCAACTGAAAACATCTATTGAGTTTCGCCAAATACATGATTTTTGGTAATGACATCTATTAATTTTATTAATTTTTGTTTAAATACTCGCGCGAGTAGATTGTGTCTATGTGTAGAATTTTGTCCGGGGTTTAACTGGTCAGTGATATCTTTCCATGTTGGATTACACGTGAAAGTAATGAATAGGTCCGGTCGTTCATACTTGCGCACGTAAGTCATGGCATCTTGAGCATACTCGTTCATATGTCGAGGACTGCGCGTATATGTTGCTGATAAAAACACCATTTGGCCAATATTTGCAGCATTCTCATCATTAGCAATTGCATCACGTAATTGAATATATTCCTCGGCGCGTAACTTTAGTTGACTAATCAGAATAAAAAGTAGACGTTCACTTTCAATTTTAGCGTACATGTCAACCATAAATGATGTAAAGGTTCTAATTCTTATTGTAATTAAAAGCCGCTAATTTTAAATCGATTTGTTTTCGGGACTGACCTATTCTGTTGCGATTAGCATCAAGTCTGATGATGAGCTGTTGCTTTGTCTCCGTAAATCGTAATGAAGATGCTTTGTCACGCATTCATTGAAGCCGTAATTTGCGTTGTTTGTCAGTTTATGTAATTCTGCTCCTAAATACCGCGTTACGATTCTGCTAAAGACGTGACTTGCGTTCCTCGCCTGTTTCATTCGCTCTTTTTTTCCTGGACTTTTTTTGACTTGGAAGTGAGTTTGGCGATGGCTGCTTTTTACGTGGCATTTTTTATTTTATTAATTTCAATAATACAATGATATCTGGGAAAAATAATCAACAGCCTTCATAAAGAAGGTCGGAATTGAATTGATGAATTCAGAAGGATTCATGGCATTACAACTCACCTTAAATAGTTCAATGTTCCTAATGTACATAAACATATTTCATTAATGACATAAGTGACATACAAATATATCTCATATAAATATAAATCTCATATAAATAGCTGATCGATAGTGAAAAGAAAATTACATTGAGAGTCACAAAACAAAAATGCTCCTATATTTTAAGCCGAATGATACCTTCGATGCAGTGAAGTAGATCAACATCGCTCCATTGTAAAACTTGGACTAAAATGGTCATAAAATAAAAACTAATGGGCCTACCTAAATAATTTTTTATGGAACTAATTCGAAACTATTCCGCATCAAACAAAAAAAGAAGAGTACGTAAATCGGTTCAGAGACCGCGGAGAAATCAGTGAACGTACATAAAAAATATATATATATATATATATTTATATACCGGCTGAATTGAGAACCTCCTCCTTTTTGAAGAAGTTGATTAAAAACAAAATGTGTAAGCAGCATACTTACCTACTTCTTTTTATATTCTTTGTTATGTAGAATAAACAGAATATACTGGCTTACTCGTTTATTTATTCACTAGCTGTTGCCCGCGGCTCCGCCCGCGTGTAGGTTGCTTTTCGCGTAATTTGTGGAAACTACAATTATCCAGATCTATAATAGACTTATAGTTAATTCTATAGTGTCCTATTCCCGTGGAAATTTTATATATATAGGCATTACATTGCTAATTACATTGCATTTTGAAATTTCCTCTTTATAATATTAGTATAGATATAGAAAATCAAACGCTGTTTAGAGCTATGTTGTTCATAATTGAATGTCTGTGACATTTAAATAATTTATTTGGATAACGAATAATATCGTAATTATTAAAACACCTTCGAAAGTGTATATTATTTAAGAACTAATTTCATAACCATAGAAAACGTTATAGTGAGTCAACCTTAAAAGCTAGATATATCTTGTCGTGAACTTCTTTTTAAAACTTTTAAAGAGAAACAATTTCATAGAACATCATTTTTGCGTAACTTTCACCGTTTTCGCAACGCACGCAGTTTTTTGTTTATTTTTTTACACCTTGCGTTAGAATATTCAAGTCTTAGTAATCATCCCTAATTTTTTGAAAATGAAACATAGCCTATGTCACTCGGGAATAGTGTAGCTTGCCAACGTTGAAAGAATTTTTGAGATCGGTCCAGTAGTTTCGGAGCCTATTCATTTCAAACATACAAAAAAATAATCAAACCTTTATAATATTAGTATAGATTTAGTTGGAATAATTATTATTATCATTATTGTTATTATATTAGCATATCTTTATTTGAAAATATGACTGAATTACTTTTGGAAATGTAAAATTAGTGGGTATAATTTAAAAAAATGCTGAACCGTTGGATTCCAATAAACGCTCATTCTGCATTTTTAGGATCCATTTTATTACAAATTTAGAAATTAAACTAATTATTAAACTTACTTGATATTTTTGTTTATGGCTGCACTGTTGCTGAAATGTACACATGGACGGTCACTGATAATCAGCGATGGATCTCGGTGGACGCTAGGCGTCCTTCGGTTTCAACATAGACTGAGTGTTCTTCCTTTTTGTGTCCGTACAATGCTGTGTGAAAGGTTATTGTTGTTAAATACATATATATATGTATATATATATACATATATATATGTGAGTGAGTTTGAAAAAAACTAGACTTATAAATATTCGCTCATTTTTAAGCTCAGCGATAGAAATTAGATTAAAGGAATGATTGAAGTGAGAAGTACCGATAATTTAAAAATTTTAAAACGTAATATTTTACTAAAATATTTTTTATATGTTGTACTTTCATTTCCAAACTATCTCACCTAAGCCTATCTTAACCTAAGTAGGTTTGTCGTGCTTCTTAAGGTCATCGAGAATAAATATTTTTTCAAAGAAAGTTATATTCTCCAAAAATGAAAAACAGCAATTTTGAAACGATTTTATGTGGCTCTTTTTTTAGCTAAGTATCCCTAATTAAAACCTAGGAAAAAACTTCTTTTTTTTCTGCAATTTTTGTATGATTTGAAGACAAAAAAAAATGATTATATTAAAATAATTATTCTTACCACAGTCCAGTTTATTTTGCTTTGCCTTCTTCATAGTTTCAAACAGAACTTTTTATAGCGCCAAAAAATATTTAATTAGAACTTTGATACTTCTAATTGTATATATTTTTAAGTCGAGCAATCTCAAAACGAATATATATATATATATAAATATTCTAGATTTCTTAGTACCGATCACAATAATAAGTGACGCGTTAGGTCGACCTGAAAACTGCTACTGAAGTGAGCCTGGAGTCTAGGGTTGCTGGGAGACTAGGGGGAGGAACGCAAATGCAACTTGTATCCGCCCAATTTCCGCCACTTAGTGATTAAATATCACTTGATTATATATTAATATGTTTATTTATTCTGTTGAATTTTTCCCTTTTATTTATTCTAGGTTTATTCGCTACTAGCAGGTTGATATTTATGTATTTTATATAAGCTTGTAAATATTTAATTTTCCTAGCAGTTTCATCTCTTATGCTAAATACCTACTATGATAAGACGAAGCTTCTTAGCAATCCATGGATTCATCGTGCGGGTGCCGGGCCCATCGCTTTGCAAGGAGAGGAGTGCAAGCAGTGCCTGGGACTTGCGACCCAGGAGTAGGTTTAAGGGGCCCCTTTATTGTGCGCAGAAACGCTCACCTTCACCCTCCACACTCCTCTCCCTACCTAACCAAATTTGGAAAGAACCTACTGAAGCCGCCTTTGAATTACGTTCTAGAAATGAACCGATGTTTGTTCTAGAAAGGCCAAGGTCTTTAAGTAGGCTAAAGAGAGATTTTGCTGTTATACCTCTCGCTCCCACTTCTACCGCGTACAAACTAACTATAAATTTATTCCTGATCATTTCGTTGGTTAGTTCGTAATACTTATTGAGCTTGAATGTGTGATCCCTTGGGATGTTTGTTTCCCAAAGAACAGTAAGCTCCACAAGTATCACGCGCCTCAGATGTTTCGAATACAGGAATAAGTCCGGTCTGGATGACGAAACACTAACGTCCCCAAAGATTTTGTAATGCTTTTCATACGTGTCCATCAGAGAATCCAATCAGGAGCCGCGCCTAATATTGAATAAGGCTTCGCTTTTGATTTTTAGGAGGAGCCTTCTTTTACGAATTCTATAGATCGTTTGGTGGTTGTTATACCCTTCCGGGCTCTTGCCACTGAAAGACTAACCGCTTCCCGTATAATTTCTAATACCTTGTCGTGGCGACGCGAGTATTGACCTTTATCTAGAAGTACCCTACACCCTACCAATAGGTGTTTCGCGGTTCCTATTTCCTCCCCACAGATTTTGCAAGACTTTTCGGTGGCTTTGCCCCATCTTACTAAATTACTTTGATCTGGGAGAGTCATTTGGAATGCATTAAGATAGAATTTTAATAATGCTGGGGACCAATCATAAATTAAGGTGTGCCACTTCAAAGCTAGTGGAATACAAAATCTCCTATGGTCACCCATTCGTTCTGAATTTCTAGGCTCATCGCGTGGAGTCGGTAATTATCGTTTTCGTCTTGTCGAATAAAAGATTTTGTTATGTCTATGTCTTGAACTTTCCTACTTGATCCTAGCTATACTTTATTCGTTTGAGCACCTATCATAATTTTTTTATGGAATTGAAGTCGTGACTCGAGCTCTGAGGCAACTTTGTCTTTTGGGAGAGAAGTTACAGTATCATCTTTATATTTTCCGATGATATGTCTTTTCGTAACTCTTAGATGTTTGTAGAGCTCCGATGATTTCTTTAATTTTAATCCAAAATTGTTTCGGTCTCTAAATAAGGTTGAAGAGTCCGCTGAGTGCGCTAACCCAAGCCATAACTTCAATGTCTTTATGACGCTTGCATCTAACTTTGACAAAAGGGTTTTATTAATATCATAAACGAGGAAAGGCCAATTTAGACGTGATGTTAAAAAATTATCGTAAATCCAAGCTTTTTTGACGTTACTTATTGGTTGGTTGTCTACCTTTTTGAGATCATTTAAAAAGCTATCGACTATTACATCCAAGGATGGAGTACGGCCTTGGTAATCGATTTTTTTACCTAAAAATTTAAACGGAGCTGCTTCCGTAACCGTACTAACGCACTGACCGCCTATTACAAGACCCGGATCGTGAGAGGTATATTTGGTATTCCGTCTACCCAGACACAGATTAAAAAAATTACTTGGTTTTGTCCTCAATCCCCCCGTCCACGTACAGAAATCCTCAACTACATTTAAAAGTACCTGACATTGTTTCGGATTGCGAGATCATCTGCTAGCTTTTGCTAGTATGGATTCTGTGTATTTGTTGTTGAACTTAAACCGATATCCCCACTTTTTTCATTTCTAATTAATTTGTCTATTAAAATATTAATAACTATAATTATAATTGGGCCAAATCTATGTAATTTTTTTTTAATTATATAAAAAAGTAAAAAATCTTTAAAATTATATGATGTTAGTTCAAAATTATATTATTTTTTTACATTTGTATTATAATATCATTGTTTTACTACAAAATTTTTGATACAATTTTGTATAAATAAATATAATAAATATAAAAATTTGGTATATGGAATACATATTAACAGGTAGAAAACTATTTTTTTGAGCTATGTTTTCCATCTTTTTTTGGGTCTTCCATTTTTACGTGCGTTATTGTTACAAGCTGCTAGTTATTTTCTTATTTAGCTCAAAGTTTATTTTTGTTGAGGTTTGTATTCCTCGTCTGTAAAAGATAATAATCTGGGACATAAATAGTTCTTTAACTATCAATCTCTTTAGATTGTAGGTATTTTTAATACGATTCTCTTACTTATCGTAAGAACAATGCTATAATAACTACTTTTGTATTTTTTGCTGATGATACCTGGCTTTTTTTAAAGTTTGCTCCTTAAGTGTTTGTTATAACTGACTGACTCAACCATTTTCTTAGATATAACTTTAGATAAAAAGCTCCAGTGGATTTCCCATCTTTCAACACTTGCAGGCAAACTGAACTCGAACGTCTTTGTAATTAAAAAAAGAAAGACAATCCACATACCATAATGCGGCCCGACTCAAATATGTATGAGCTATTTTGTCTTACGGTATTTTACAATGACGTGCTGCCGAAATTAATTCTAATTTTATTTTTCATTTATGTTTATTTATGTAGAGTTATGCAGGCTATTTATGACTTAAAAGGTAGGGATTCCCTGAGAGATGTTTTTAAAGAAATTTTTATTCTTACGGTCGCTTCTCTATACATTTTTAATAACGCCAAAATTTTAATACTTATATAAAAAACAGCGACAGACAAAACAGACAAGACAGATAAATATAAGAAATAAAGACATATAAGTAACGCCTTAATTTAAGACTTTAAAAGTTAACAATTCTTTTATGAACGTGAGCATACATATAAAGTATAAAGTAGTATAAAGTTCAACAAGATGTTTTAGATCTTCCTTTTCTTAGTTTTAAATCTAAAATTAAAAGTATTTTATTAAATAAACCTTATTATAACATTCAAGAGTTTCTAGTTGATCGATTTGTGGAATTTGGGTTATTGAACCATTCGCAGGGATGAGGTGATAACGTTTAAGTCAAACATTGTTAAATTTCATTTAAAAGAGCAACCGTTGCGTTTCTGGCCATCTCTTCTCAGCAGAACAGCATGCTGTGCTGGTAGTAGCTTACTTACGGACTGACTCTTCTGAACAATTTATTGTAGTCATTGACGATTCAAACATGCGTGTAACTTAACCTACTTGAATAAAGATAATTTGAATTTGTAGCTTTTGCCTGCCAAAAGATTGCCGAGTTCTGCTAAGTAGTCTACAAAATTGGCCAGCAGTTCTGTACAATAGTTATTATGGATTGTAATGAAAATTAAGGTAGATATGGTAAGAATCCTAAAATTATACATTATTTGCAAATCCGCCCCGATGTTGTAACTTTATACTTACAATCTAGAAGAAGATGTGTTCTAGATCAGAACTGTCACTCATAAAAAGTCATGATATATGTATAGATAGATCTAAAGCATAAATAATAAAAAGAATAAATTATAAAATAATATATATTTAAGACACCACATCCGATTTAAACCCGACAAGAAACATATTGTTTGCGGATATTGTTTGCGGATATTGTTTGCGGATATTATTTGCGCACTATTCATCCTGTAAGAGGAAATCTAAAGTTCACACATCCTACTTTATTACCCCAATGTTCTGAATAAGCTTTGGTGTTTACAAATTTTCAATTCAGTTGTAGGTACAGGTTATAAAACATTACAGCATAGAAAAATATAATGTTCTTAATAATTATGTAAGATATCTAATTAATTTAGAATTAGATACCATCAATAAATAATACTTCTAAATGTATAGTAATTTAAATAATTATCTTTAGTAAATACCTAATGATTTTAAAAATAACATATCTAATATCTATTATTCAAATTTTATTTGATTTTATTTTGGATATTATATTATGCCGAAAAATAAATATAAATTAAGCATCTGACTAATATATAATCACAACTTCGAACTTTACGTGATACACGAATTATAAAAGACTAAATAGTTTTTAACTCCTTAATTCTATGACATTAATTTATCTATTAATTTAAGATAATTGTTTTTCTCCGGTCAGTTGCTGAAGGTATAACTGAATTTCGTAAGGTGGGTGTGAGCGCCGGATGCCCAACCTTTTTCCCTTTCTATGTCTTGACCTAATTCACCTCTGTTCCTCCCACTTCCTTAAGGACGCGTTTACAAAACTGATACGTAGCGACTGTAAATGTAAATGAAAAATATATATATATATATATATACACATAATAATAATAATAATAAGTCTTTATTTCGAGCAACACAGGCACATTTTGTTTACAGTTATGTCAAATTACAAATAAAAATTAATCACAATAAAAATAAAATTAATGATGTCACAAATTTAAATTTAAAAATTATCCTAATATACAATTAAACCAATTATAATCAAATAAATATTGTAAGCATTTCGATTGTCATTTGCACTTTAAACTAAGTTACTAATATACTAATAAAATGCTTTAACAAATGTGAATCGGTTTTAGATGCTAACATTCTCAGAACACTGTTAGAACTTAACCGTATTCCTTTCAGCAGTGAAAACGTTTTATTTCTTATTATGGCATAAAAGTCGTTTGTCCTTTCGGAGGCAAACATGCCTGAAGCTGAACAAAAACGTGGTAAGCCCAACAGCATTCTGAATCCATTATTATACTGGACCCTCACTGTGTCCATCGCTCTTTGTGTAATAAGTTTAATTCATAAGTTTTAAATATACAACAGTAGCGCCACCTACGTAATTAATTATGGAATGTTATTTAGTATATACTGTTTTAAGAATTAGAAGCATAGGATATATTAAAATAATGTTTAATCTTTTATTAAATATTAGAACTTATTATAAGGTATAAATAATACCATCTGTAAGTTGGGTATGAAATTGTAAATTACCCTCACCTAAATATTATAGTGTTAAACTATTATAAAACGTTATAAACTAGTATAAAAGTTGTAAGGGGTGGTTTATTCCTTGATTAAACAGTCCCCCGACGCAATGACTTCATTAAGTACATAATAATAATATTTTTATTCTTTTTATAGGGTTCTTTGTACCGGGGGGCTTTTTAAATTTTATTTTTTTTTCTGCTTTTTAAAGTTGTCACTGGTTTCTTAATTGTGCTAATTGAACCTACAGACACACAAATTTTCAGTTGTTCAAGTATTTCTATTGATCTATCCTAATATTATAAAGATGAAAGATTTGTTTGTTTGTTTGAATTGAATAGGCTCCGAAACTACTGGACCGATTTAATAAAATATTTTACCTTTAGAATCCTACATTATCCCACTGATAAACATAGGTTAGGTATATTTAATACGAGAAAAAATAAGGATTCGCGTGAAAATTTCGACAATGTAATAAATTATAAATGTTTTAAGTGACATGATTCAAGACTTTTTTATATAGGTATATACGAATATTAATAAATACAAACATTTAGAATAAAAATTATTTACAATCACTAATAACACTATTATGAAGGGATTTATATTATCACTAGCTGTTGCCCGTGACTCTTTATGACTACGATCATAAGCCGTATAAATATATTTTTTAGAGTCTATATGGACGTAGTCACGCGCAACAGCTATCCCTAATAAAGTACTTTACCCGAGTAAATAAGTGTAAAAACCTTTTGGCCTACATAACCAGTCTTTTTTTCCTATATAGCGCGGGAAAAGCCGCTGGGAACCGCTAATTATTGCATAAGAACCTTTCACCAATAAAACATCAATATCTTGGAGACTATTTCGACCAAACATAGCTAAGAACCATCTCGACGAACATAGCTCTCGATTTAAAAAATACGCATTCAATCCATTTCACGCGTTTGGCCGCTACATTTTCACAGACAGACACACAGATACACATATATACAGATCGACAGGTCAAACTTATAACACCCCTCTTTTTAGTCGGGGGTTAAAAAAGAAGACTAAGGTATAACAATGTTACATTCCCGCAAAAGATTTTTTTTTACTTAAGTATATTTACAATATTTATACCGACAAAGAAAAAAAAGAATATAAAAATATGAAAATACATATTATTCTCTTATTATCTTTGGGTAAGCTAGAAAAGAGTAAAATATACTTAAAAAATGCATATACATATTTCTTAAATATATTAAAATTTCATATTTAAACAATTTTTTTTCTTAAACTTAACATTCCTATAACGTGTTAGTTATTTATATAATTTTAAAGTATTATATAATATATATGGAAGTTTTAAAAATATGTATGTACATATAAATATTACAATTATCGTTACATTTGTAAAAATATTACAATTATGGAATATCGATTACAAATTTTCGTTAAAATATTACAATGTAGCTTCTATTACCCTACCGGTAAAATATTTTAAATGTTGTTATTTCAGATAAATGGTAATTTTCTTTTGATGTAAAATTTATAACCGTTTCGATAAGATATCACACCATTTAAAATTCATATGTTTTAGAATACAATAAATAATTAAGAAACTTTTATATAAAGAAACAAAACAAAAATAAAACAAAGGATATAACTTAATAGGTACAAAGTAAACATCTTACAACAGCCAACAAAACCATGCATAGCATGAATTTCAAAATCTTATATTGTCCGTATCTTATACATTAATATGGCCTAACCAAAAGAGCTTAGTTTGCTATTATTAGTTACAGATAAAGTCAATAGTTGATAATTTTAATAGTCCGAATGAATTTTTAAAAGTGAACATTTAATATATGACACCTCCCTCTCATCTTACCGTGAACACGATTGCTGCAAAGCAATCGAAACGTCGGGTTAGATTTAAAATGTAAATTTCAAATTTAGATACGAAGCTTTTTAGCATTCCATGGATTCACCGAGCGGGTGCTGGGCCCCACGCGTTGTAAGGAGAGGAGTGCAAACAGTGTCTGGGACTTGCGACCCAGGAGTAGGTTTAAGGGGCCCCTTTATTATGCGCAAAAATGCTCGCCTTCAACCTCTACACTCCTCTTCCTACCTAACCAAATTTGGAAAGAACCTACTAATGCCGCCTTTGAAAAACATTCTAGATATGAACCGGTGCTTGTTTTAGAGAGGCCAAGATCTTTAAGTAGGTTATAGAGAGATTTTGCTGTTGTTATGTACGCAGTAGAAGTGGGAACTTGAATGTGTGATCCCTGGGGATGTTTGTTTTCCAGGGAACAGTAAGCTTTACAAGTGTCACGTGCCTCAGATGTTTAGAATACAGGAATAAGTCCGGTCTGGATGACAAAACACCGAGTATGGTTTAAACGCGAGTTAAATCTGTAAAAATAGTTTTATTTCAATTTTATATATGTTAAGTTTGCTATATTTTTTAGTTTGTGATGAATTGATGAGTATTTATGATAAGAGTATAATATTATGAGGACGTAATAAGCTCTCAAATCGGCCGATAATTAAATTAATTTGTTTAAATATTTTGTAAAGTTGCACATTAAACTATAATTTGGTGTTTTTTTCTTATTGTATTATATTTTTAATAATTTGTTTTTCTCTGTAATATTGTATGTTCATGAATTCAGATATCCATTTGGTCGACTGTTTAACAGATTGATTAATTGATTAATAAATTAAAAATCTGTTATTTAATATATGATGGTTAGTAATGTAAATAGTAGTAGATGGTTTTCTAGGTGGTAGACCATAACATCTGGTCGCCGGCAAAGTTACCACCCATCGGGCAAAGTCGTGCCGCAAAGCGACCTAGTCGTGTTCCACCACGTTGCTCGATGAAGCCGTTTATGGGAAATGGGTCTGAACAGCTGCGGTGCTTTGGCGAACTGGTTTGACGTCGAATTGGTGTTTGTTTTGCGGTGCTAACATTTCTTATAAACTTCCCATAATACATCACCATACCGATAAATGCCCGTAATTCAGAAATATTCGTGGGAGCAGGCGCGTTAACTATGGTCTTCACTTTTTCAGGACACGTGTGAACCCCCTGCTGACTTATAGTGTACTCCAAATAATTTACTGTTGCGGCGAAGAAAACACACTTTTCATTTTTTAACCGATCGAATACTTTACATACATTTTGCATATGACCCTCATTTGTGGCCCCCGTAATTATGATATCGTCCAAAAATACTCCTACAGACGGTACATCTGCAAAAAACTGCTCGAGGCACCTTTGAAAAAAAAAGTCCTTAAACCAACTTATTGTACATAAATAGCCCTTTATGGGTATTTATAACCGTGTACTTCTTAGAGTCATCGAGCTCAAACTGTGCGTAAGCTTGCAACAAATCAATTTTGCTGAAAAGCTCACCTCCCTTCAATCTCAGTAACAATTCCTTGATTCTAGGTAACGGATAGCGGTCAATTTCAATAACTTTATCTAATAATAAATATGAGAATTTTGCAGATTACATGCAAAATTCAGATGTCATCATCCTTTTTGACTCGACCGGCACGATGGGGGTAGCCCAGACGGAGCGCTCCACGGGTTGGAGAATGCCGTCGCGCTGTAGCTGAGCCAGCGCGTGCTTCACCAGCGAATGCATCGCTTGCAGGAGGCAAGTTTTAAGCGTCAACCTCGGAGGATCTGGCAACCGTTGTACTTACCGTTGTATATTACCCTTTTGTGGTAATCGGTGGCACCCTTATTTAAGACATGTTATATTGACCCTACTCGTAGGAACTGAATGAGCAGTTGTGACCCTAAAAACGAACCAAAATTTGATAATAGTTACCAAACAAATTTTTAAATACCCCCTAAGATCGAGTTCCTTTAGTGGAACAACTAAATATGGGAACATTCAATTAGCAGATAAAACAGTTAAAGAATCTGAAAATCATCTGGTCATAGAAGTGCATTATTGCAAAATGCAAAGATCCAGTCCAGATGCAATAATATGCAACCTAAAACAGACAAAATTTTGATAATGGCGTGCAACAGCAACTATACAAATATCATATAGCCTCACACGGGTGGACGATATAAAGCAAGCAGACAAACCTGAAATATAAACCTGAGGCCCATAAGGTCCCCAATCACACAATGTCGCATATAAATTAGTGCAATGAGTTATCCAGATACATCAAATGTGCACCTTCAATTTGCTTACGAAAGGAGAGATCAAAAGAAATTAATTGTATCCTTTTGCGAAGGAAACCACCCACAAAGGTAGATTATAGTAGTTAATTAATGGTAAGAGTAAAACACTCAATTTCATAGAAAACTATTACTTTGAAACATATTCCGCAGTATCATATAAAATAAAATTTAAAATTTGAACACTGAGTATTCGGGTCGTCCTCAAGATCGATTCACTGAATCGATCCAATACTTTACATCGATTTTTCGATTAATCGATTTCAGGTCCACATCCCTATTTCTGAGTTCTAACTTCTAAGTTTCATTCATTCCATAATCCATTGACCATTCCTACTTCTTTGACATTTAGATTTATATTTACAAAATAAAAAACCCATGTCGTAATTTAAATCTTAAACCGAAATTCATTAAAATATAATAAAAAATTTAGAAAAATCACATATCACATATTTTTTTCTAAAAAAAGAAGCAATATTATTGATAAAATTTAAGTTAAAACAATCATAAAGTACTTAAACGTGTATCAGTTTTACTTACTTTGAACATGTAAGTAATTAATACTACGAAATGAATTTTATATATACTATATTTAATCTTAACCTGTTCAATGTGTGAAGTTTATAAGATTACTTTCGAACTGTAAATAAATAATTATAAATAAAAAATATTTTATTTATATATATATTCCTATTTCAATTTTAGGTTGAAGTTTTTCCTAATAGGACTATTATTAAAATGTGTTGATTTAAGTGATGTATCATATTATGAAGTATTAGGAGTATCCAAACTGGCCACCTCACAAGAAATAAGGCAGGCATATAAGAAGCTAGCTGTTAAACTACATCCAGACAAAAATTCTGTAAGTGGCAAATTTTAGTCTACATAATACATACACATCACACTATATATTATATGTCATATCAAATAGATATATATCTATATGTACTCTTTAAATTACTTAGATTCTTTCTAATTTTTTTTATGAAACAAGTAGGTGTTGTGTGGGTGTAGTTTAGGTCACTCGCTTGCAACCATTGCTAGTGATAAATAAAATATTTGTTGTGTAATATATTGAAAGCTATTAAACTGTTGCACATTTTATTTTTAACCACAAAATATATTTTAACTAAAGCAAAAATTACTTAAGTAGGAATTAAATATTTATTAAAATTTATTACATTCAACCATAACAGGATTCAAAAGGACAAAAGAAATTTCTAGAAATTACAGAAGCATATGAAACTCTAAAAGATCCAAATAAGAAACGTCACTATGACTTGTACGGATCCCAGCAATCATACACTCGCAAGTATGACTATCACTCACAATCAGAATACAATAATTTGTATTACAACGGTCTTTATCACAATGACCCATTTGTAAAGACATTATCTCGAGAAGAGTATTGTGAGTATATTTAAAAAAAAAATTACATGTATTTTAAATGCTTTTCACTATTTATTATTAAGAAAGCTACAATTTAGTCATTGAATATTGTTTTTATTGATTACTTTAATCAATTAGATACACACTTTTATTTGATAAAAAGTATGTAAATTGTATTTATTTTTTAATATTAGTGATTTAACTTATGGTATATGTAAATAAACATGATTTCCCTTACATTTCAACTTAAAGTATGTTTATTCAATAAATTAATTTTTAATAATTATTGAACATTTAATGATTTACTTCATGGAAATTTGAGATAATATTTGTGGTTACTGGTCTTTTAATAACTTAAAAATATATATTTATTTAAAACTTCAACAACATGTGCATACATTTATTATGGTTTATAACATCATATTTTCAGATCAATACTTACATGATGGACTTTATTTTATTAATTTCTACTCTCCATTTTGTCCACCTTGCCAAAGTCTAGCCGATGATTGGAAGAAATTAGCTGAGGCTTATAAAGGAATTGTAAGTATTTGAAATTCTTAAAAAGTATTAAGAATATGTTAGAATTAAGTTAGTATAATGTTAGAAATAAGTTAGTATAATGTTAGAAATTTTATGGTATAAGTTTGTAAAAATATTTATTAGGTATATGACTTTCATTTTATATTCAATATGTATAACCAATAATGTTTATTTTTACAGGTGAAAATAGCAGCTGTTAATTGTAAATATCATAATTCATTTTGTTACAACAATATGAGAATAGGTAGCTATCCATCTTTGTATTTTTATCCAAATGTAAGTATTAGGTACTATTTTATCATAATCTTAATAGTATTCTTTTATTTTTCTTTCTTATCTTCTTTGTAAAAAGAAAAGTGTAATTAGTCTTTAGAATTTGTACAGTATATTTAAATAAATAAATAAACAAAAACACATCCCATAATAGTACTTTTGTTATTAAGAATATATTAATTGTTTTCCTTTGATTAAAATTTGTTTATAAAATACATTTCATTTAAAAATCTTAAATAGTCTTAAAGAATAGAATATTACTAGATTATAGATTAAAAATATTGTTTATTATTAAGTATAAGTTTGGTTTTTATTTAGACCTGTCAGTATTCACAGTACAGTTTGGAGGAACAACTTAAGTTGATATAAAAAAAATAATTCGTATTTACACGATTATATTACATATCTACTTATTAATGTTTGTAATGGTTTATTTGAACTTTATTTAACTATATATGGATAAACTATATAGTCCAGTCCAAAACAGATTTAAAGCATTTCAACACATTATAGAGTTCCCTTCTTGCCCATAAAAACTAAAAAAAATCGCAAAAATATTTATTTCTTAATTAATGGACTATATATATTTCATTTTATTGATTTTTTTTAAAATGATTTGTACTAATGGAAGTACACAGAATTTCCTACACCATGTTCTATTAGGTTTATTGCGAGTTAATTATAATATTTATTATCATATATTTTAAGGGTAAACACGGCAACTATATGTACTACAACGGCGCACACACCTTCGAGGCTTTGGAGAAGTTTATATTGAAATACATCAATAGCAAAATTAATATAGTACATGTAACTCAAGAGAGAAGTACAAACACACCAATATTATATGTATTAGATGCAAATAGACTCGATGCCAATGTTTTGACAAGGGTTGCTTTTCACTTGGTGAGTTATTTTTATGAAATATTATTTGCAATTTGATGTGTTGGACAATTGCATACAATCGTGAATGCCGAGATGCAGTGGTATTCTGTAAGGGTATTGTTGAATTGGATCATTTCTTTCAGAAATATTTCAAAGTCACAAGTCTAATACTTCTAACTCATAACTCATTAATTATATAATGTAGTTAAATATATGAATCTAATTAATTGTATTTTCCAGAATGGCTTAGCAACTGTAGCAACCCCAATCAAAACCATTCGTAAAAAGCTAACCAACAATGATGAAGCAATATTTGTCTTTAAGTTTAAACAAACATACAAAGACATAACTAGCTCAGACGAGGACACCATCATCAAGGATGTAGTGGATTCCTTGCCAAAGATTGAAAACATAGGGTTGAATAATTTGAAGGTAATATTTTAAAATTTCTGTTTTTTCTGTATTATTTGCTGGGTGTATTGAAAATATACTTTTTACACACTTTTCAGACTATTAGAAATAAACTAAGAAGGAGCGAGGACGATCCTTGGGTTGTTTTCTTTTTTAGGAAGGGTGACGACAAGCTCCCTCTACATCAAACGAGAGCGGCCCTGACCGATATGAATTTCGGTTCGTCATACTTATTAATATTTTAAATTATATTGACGTAGTTTGTAAGCTTGCGATTTCCTAGGCCTCAATCGTCGAAACTGTCCATCCGATTTCGAAAATGTTTTATTTCCGAAATTTTATTTTAAGGTTTCAATATAGTATCATTACTATAGGTGAAGTGAATTGTGATGACAATCAGGAGCTCTGTACGTCATTCGGAGTAGAGCGGACTCCCGATTGGTCGGTTCTGAAGGTGGGCGGGGCTTTCCAGCGCGTGGCTCCACCCACCCTCCGGGAAATACGACGTGCTGCGCGGGCCCGCGCCCTGCACTCGCTGTCTGCAGCCGACGCCGCGCGGGTGCTCCGTGGAGAAGAGGGAGGTGAGTGTAGACCGCGAAGGAGGCACTGTAATCATGTAACATTGAATGTGGGGACATAACATATGACGGCTACCTCTCATTATTATAGATTTCCATTTAAGATCGATTTAATCTGTGCTTTTTGGTTTAATACACCTCGTTATTATCAGCGAGTGAGTGACGAAGCTCTGCGTTATGGGGCCAAATGGATTCTATGTGATCGAACTCCTCTGTAATTACTGAACGAATTTTTATTTTTAAATAATTATAATTTTTTTAACCCTTCTCGTGAGTTTTATAATCGAAAATCGGTGATAGATGTCCTTGAGGAAAAATCATTGAGGTAAGCCGTCTCCCGCTTTTTGTTTACATCGGTCGTGCGGTAGACTCGATTACCTTTGTAACAGTTTGAAATCAGGCCATTTCATTTCCGACCTCACTCGCTTGACGATCTGCCAGAATAGCTCTCAACCTAGAAAAAAAATATATAAATTTGTATCTAAGGCCATCGACCGGTCGGCTACAAGATAGTATATTTACAGATATGTCGGCGTGGGTGCTGCTGATGTCGCCATACGGGGTTTCTTGGGAACATTTAAATGAACCTTTCACTTCGGTGAGCTTGGAATTGGGAGATACGGGAATTAATGTGAGTTTTGTGTAAAATTTTTGGAACGAATGTTTTTTTGCTCAAGAGAACTCGTTTAAAAATGAGAAATCTATTTTGATACTTAGTTTCTCAAAATGGTCATGGTGCTGGCGCATATAAACTGCATGTAAACATTCCGCTCCCATCCGTTATCTTCGTCTTTTTGATTAGAGAAAACAATGTTTACCAATTAATTATAGATCTCGACTTCATAAACAGTTAAGCTGTTGAGGATTTCTCTTAGGTATACATTGTTTGAGGTTAAAATACTATTCATATATTTTCAGCAATGTCCGTAACGGTCTCATAAGATAAAACATTCAACTTGAGGGCTCTCTTATTCTGGTTCACAATCAATTCGATCATATCAAAGTTTAAGTAGAAAGGTGAGACCGTTTCGACCTCCCTCACAATACGCTTCACACAATCACACCTCAAAACAATCCTTACACAAAACGCTGACACACCTCACCACAATGTGTTGTCGGTTTTTAATTCTATCTATACTTTATCTGTTACATATTATATCTACATTTTAGTATATAATAGTTAAGGAGTGCTGTGTAAGATGTAGACCTATCAGCTTCCCGCAATTTGTCCCAAAACTACTTATAAAACACTAGAACTCTTAAAAAGATCTAGAAAACATTCTTAGCTAGATGGTTTTCCTTTCACTTTTAGCTGAAACACCCACCACATAGTAAAATTAGGCATCGTGCGAATTAATTTGCGTTGAGGATTTTATAATGAGCACTGACAATTAATACAGTAACTGCTATCTTAACAGGTAGGCCTGACTTAAACACACTCAATGGACAATGATCATCGTACCCCTGGGAGATAAAGATCTCCCATTATTTAATCATCATTGAAATCATACTGAAAAATTATATTGCCTGCATTGTGATGATATTAACCAACATAAAAACCTCTAGTATTTTTTTAAACGATTCTCTCTTTTTCTTAAATTTAGTCATACGGACTTTTGTTCTATAATTATAGTCGAAATATTATGTACAACTGTTTAATTTCTGTTTTCTTGATGAAGAATTTTGTTTTTTCAGTTCGGCATATTGTCGTGTACTCTCAACACGGACAGATATTGTCGTGAAGTTACGGAGAGTAATCCCGTCATAATCGTGCAGAATGGAACCAATAGGCATCTATACAACGGACGCGCCGACAAGGATGATATCATAGAGTTCATTCAACTATTAAAAGACAGTTCTGGTTGGTTTTATACTTTTAAATTTTTGCTCCATAAAGAAAAGGATTTATTATTGTTTAATTTTTGTATTGTCTAAATCGTTAGTTCTATTGGCTATGACTAAGTCACCGGGGTAGAAATCAGAATCAAGTTATGTTACTAGAATATGGAAAAATAAGCTTGTAATTAATTAGTCGGCAGCTGGGACCGGCTTTTGTGTAACACTGACGTATCGTGATATAGTTAAATTGAAAAAACTTTAGCCTAAACAGATTAATACTAGTCTGTTTAGGCTAATATAAACTTCTTAAATTTAACTCATGACCATTATGTTATGAATTAAATAAATTTCCATCCTTACAGATTTAATGTTAACGGAGGAAGATGTGCTAGATCTAGTTCATAAGAGAACCATAGGCTGGCTGGTGGCCTTCCTGCCCAAATGTGGGATAACCTGTGACCGACTCTTGCACGAGATGAGGATCGTCTCAAGACGGGTAAATTTTACATTATTTGGATTTGATAAAGAACGATCTGCATTGAAATCAGCACTAAAATCCAAAGGCTGTCTGTTAATGGATTATTATTAAAATATATCCACACGGTCAACAGCTGATTCGAATGTGTTGTAACCCTAAGTTCTTTACAACTGGCAACAGCTGATTCGAATGTGTTGTGACCTTAAGTTCTCCTCAACTGCCAACAGCTCATTTGATGTGTTGTGACCCTAAGTTCTCGACAACTGTCAACATCTGATTGGAATGTGTCGGGACCCTAAGTTCTCGACAGCTGGTTCGAATGTGTTGGGACCCTAAGTTCACAACAACTGTCAACATCTCATTAGAATCATCATCCCCTAGATGGAGGTGTGTATCCATTAGGATTCCTGACGTTAAAAAAAAAGAAAGAAAAGTTCTTGACAACAGCTAATTCGAATTTGTTGAGACTCTAAGTTCCCAACAACTGTCAACAGTTGGGTCGAATGTGTTATGATCTTAATTCTAACAATTCCACGGTTACTGTTATCAGTTGAGGCCGCTCGTAGTGCGCGTGGGAGTCTTATCATGTGGAAACGGGGAAGGCTTCTGCAGGAACGTGCGTGCGCCCGTACTGAGGTACTATCCGCCCGGAGCGACACATCTATACACGTGAGTTCTAATAAAACTTGTCTGCTTTTATTTTCTTCTTTATCACGTATAGTCAATTAGTGTCGAATTCAAGACACAGAAGTCATAATGATAATTCAAAACTATTGTCTTTGATTGTTCACCCGTTACTTAGGGCGGCACGTGAGGATACAATGAGTAAAATTAAATATAATCTAATAATGGCGGCTGTGACAACTGATTAGCATTCGAAATAATGATAAGTTCTTGTTGTGGTTCAAAACCCGAATGATTCATCAATTATGAGAAAAAATAAAAAATGGTATCCTGATGATGAAGTTGTCACGGCTTGTTGATTTATTGGTGACCTTAATTGGCACCTCACCGATTAAAATAAAAACTAAACAAATAGGTTTGGACTAAAAAGGCAATAAAACTGTACAAATTTGTATATAGAGCGAAAGTCCGTGAAGGCCAGGCATTCCTCATTTTATAAAAGCTGAAAGTTTGTCTGTGCATGCCTCCAACAGAGGTAAGAACGATCAGTGACTACGGAGTTTAGATCGTGGTTACTTCAGAAGGTAATAAGTTGTGAAGGTGTGTACCATACGATCTCAAATTCGTTACAGTATAAAGCTTAATTTTTTCATATTTTCTTCGGAATAATATAAGAAATCATGTCACCCATTGCCGGACATTAAGTCCAGTTTCAGCCTGGTGCCGGTCACCCCTGAACTTTAAAAAAATATCATTAAAATCTAAATTTAATATATGTTATTGAAAGAAATATCAAAAAATATTATCTCAATAGCCGGACAGTTTCAATAATTATTTCAAAGGTCAAACAAGTTCGTCCAGCAAGGGCCGGATGCATTGAAACTTGAAAGTGCTGTAAGTGCGAGCGCGAGACAATGTGTACTCGCCGGAATAGTGAGCGAGATAGTGATATATGTGAATTCCATCTACTGCGATCTCTTATAGCGCACCATCTATCGTATTGTAAAAATATATAAAATAATAAATTAAAATTTGAAAATTTAATGTGTAATATTATCGTGAACTATACGTATCGTGAACTAACACGATCCAAACTCCGAAGTCGCTGATCCTTCTCACTTCTGTTCGGGGCATGCACAGTAAAACGGTCAGCTTTTATAAAATGAGGAATGCCTGGTCTTCACGGGCTATTGGGCTAATAAATTTTACAGGGGCGGAAGAAATCGCTGGCAACTGCAAATTTTAAAGTTTTTCTTGTTCATTTTAATTTGAATTTAATTTGTTAGAAATGTAATTTTTTCAGTATAATATCAAACTACGACCCTTCTAATAAATATTAAAAATACCTCGAAACAAAACTCGAATTTGCAATCTCTAGTCCTAAGTACTTTTACTCATATATACCTTTTGTGTTACTTCTATTGTTACATCAAGTTTTTATCATATATTATATTATTCTATATTTAAAAAAAATAAACATAACATTGTATCATTCAGTGTGAGCCTTCAGAATCTTTCCGAAGCTCCCTACATACTGGAATGGGCATTGGAGTACATTCACCAGTCAGTGACGGCAATTTCATGGAAAACTTTTTCAAATACTGTCATAGCAGAAGAATTAAACCCTTCCAGGTAATAAGTACATATATTGACTGCTAACCTGTTTCTGTAGTGAACATTTAGATACATTTATAGAAACAGTTTAACCATACTTGTTATATAGACAAATGATAGTTAAATAAAGTTTCTAGCAAATAGAGCAATGGAAGATTTTCAATACAGGCTCGGCTATAGATTTAAAATAATTTAATTTATTTAAAAAAATATATATATTTCAGTACCAAAAAACCATGGCTGGTGTACTTTCACTCGCCAAGGTGTTACCATTGCTATGAAATGTATCCCGATTTTGCCATAGTGTCAATAGTAAGTAAGATTTGCTAACTAATTGTCAATATTAAACAATCCTTTGATAAAACAAGCATAGTATATTCGTTTTGATTTCTTTCAGCTTCTTAAAAACAACATGCAGTTTGGTAAAGTAAACTGTGTGACCGACCGCGACCTCTGCCAGCACGAACACATTACCAGATATCCTTCAATCAAATTATATTTGAGCCGAAACAAAAATACAGCTAGTCGAGTTATTGCGCTACAAGCTAAGCATTACCTGAGTTTGTTGGAAGACATACAGCCACATATTATAACATATGATGACGATCTGTTTCAAAGTGTACAAAATATAGGTATTAAAAGCCATATTAGGGACGAATTGTAAATTTATCGATATAATTAGTTATTTGTGAGAAGAAGCTATTGATCCGAGAAAGCACCTGTTGTAATTACTTTATACATATAAATAAGTATTTCATCAACTTAAATTAAGTTCAGACATAAGAAATAAACTGTAATGATATGTTACCAGTTGCAATTATAAAACCTTGGAACTATTCATCAAGTAATATTTAGCTGTTAATATTTAGCTGTTAGCCTTGTGAGTGATCATAGCTTTTAAAATTTCTTTGTCTTGACTTAAGATTATTAATTAACCAACATAATCAAATTAACTGCATTTGTTTATAGCTTACATAATCACAATATAGCATAGCTTTTCAACTACATTTTTATGTCATCTAATCTTAATACCAATCTATGTATGTAATTTAAAATATTGTATGTAACATTGTAAGTAGTATCAAATTTGTTTTAAGAAATCTCGGTTATTATTCATTAAGTAGTCAATTTATACAAAAATAATCTCAATTAAGTAAAAATAAATGTTACTATTTTGTCAAAATATTACTTTAAGCTAGTAAAACTGTATTACACATTCCTAATGCATTTAACTATTTTTTTTAATAATATAAAATAATACTATCTTTTGTCCTATACAAGTGTTTTAAGATGATAAAACATCAAATGTGATGTTCTGTTATTTGTTCAACAACAATAATAACTTATTTATATATCTTGCCCTGTCAGTAACATAAGTAGTACCATACTAATTTAAAACATAAATATAGTAACATTGTTTTATTTCTTTACTATCCTCTTTAAAGAATTATTTTGTGATGTTGTTATTGTAAGTTGTTTAATTATTTTTATATATTTATAATTTTTATATTGTATTTTATTAACATTATAAAAAAAAAATATACTGTTACAATATCACTATGTTTTTTAATGAGATTAAAGAAATATAAATATCGAAACTTAGTGGATGGCTGGCATTTTTACATATAGCATCTGAAACAAATAAATAAAATGAACATTTAAAAACTTTTTGTGCTACTACATAAAATAATAACCTTTTTAAATTAGCAACTAATGTTTCTTATTAAACATGTAACACTTACATCCTTGTTTCTATTTAATTGAGCATCAACAATGTCCTGATCGATGCTACAAGGCAGGAAGATGTCAACTACTCGGAACAGTCCTTTTGAGTCCAACACAAGTCTATCTTCACCCATTTCAAGATTCAGATCTTTTAATTCAATCTAAAAATAACCACCAGTATGTAGAATACAATTGATTTTATGGCATGAATCTTCTTAACTCTAAAGAATTACATTCTCAGTTGTTTATGAAAAACCAGAAGGAATATTTAATAAGCATTAACTTTATTGTGACTCCAAATATTTTTATATAGAAAACAATTTAGAGTATAAAATATAAATATTAGGGAAAATCTTTCGTATTATAAAACAATAAAGGACACATATTTTTTTTTTTACTTATGTATGGTGTATATAACTTTCACTTACAGAAGAAGGTATCATAAATTCCGCCAACAAATATTCAATCTCTCCAGTAGGCGGTTCCCGTCTTAATCTATAAATCAATTCTTTTTTCATGACTGCTGGTATTTCTGTCCTTTGTTTCTTAATTTCTTCAATCAATGGTTTAGCTTTTTCTTCATATTTCTTTACATCCCTAATCTGTATTCTGTGTGATTGTAGGGTCCCTATAGACTTCCTATTCTTAAGTATTGTAAACTTTGTCGTGTCCAGATCAAACTGGTATTTATCCTGTAAGCCTTCAAACACAACAGTGAGGAAGAAAGTTTGGAATAAATCATCCTTTTCAATTTTAGAAAAGAAATCTGGGTTAATAGCCACATCATACACCGTGGCTGGAACTCCAGATTTATCTGGCTCAGTTCTGCCTTCTCCAATACTCATTGGGACTCTGTAACTAGATGGATCTTCTGAATTAAGTATTTGCATTAATTCCTCATTACTGATATCTCTTGGGCAAGGAATAGCCTCAGTAAGGCAGATGTTAACAAATACTTTTTTATTATCAGGTTTAGTAAATGTTTTTACACAGAAACCTGCAAAGTAAGAATATATAGCAAACTAGAAATTGTGTGAAGGTATATAAAGTAAATAACTTATTTTAGGGATAATAGTTTGTTCATTAAAATAGATAATACTAAAATAGTTTGGTTATTACCAGGTCTAGGTTTTACTGTTTGGGACGGCACAGTCTCGGCTAAAAGTTTATTAAATTCTTCTTCCACTGGGTTATCCTGCAATAATTAAATTTTTGTATAGCTACTCTCATTTTCCTATTGGCATAATATAGTAATTAAATAAAATAAACCTTAATAATTTTCATGTTGTGCTCCATTATTGATGGATCAATTTCTAATGTAATTGATCTACTTTTCATATCGTTTTGTTACTATGGTAACGAATATAAAAATTTTAAATGAACATAAACGATGAGATCTCAATTTAGTATTATGTATACAGTACAATCAGTTATGACAGTTGAATTTTGATACTTCAAGATAGTGATGCGACTTGAGTTCCATTTTTACTCGAGTGGCAAACACGTACTCGAGTGAAAAAAAGGTTAACTCGAGTCTATTTGCACCTGAGTTAACGAGTCATCAGTCAACGTAATCCCACGCTAGGTGATCTGTTATGGCTATTATTATTGATATTTTAAAATATTATAAGGTAAAGTGAATGATGATACATATACATTTTTTCTATTATTTAATATATGTACCAAATTAATTCCATATTGAAAAAATACGTATTATTATTAATTATTATATATGTTGGTATATCTATATTTATTTATATATGAGTTAAAAATCTAAATTGAACAATTGATATAAGTTAAGGACATTTCGTTTCCGCAATGTATTAGATGGGGTTTTCCTTATTTTTATTGTAATGGAATAGTCATTATCCGTGTTCCGAAATACAAACCAGCATACTGGCCAGGGCTAATGACGTCATAACACCGACGCCATATTGCACTGGTGTCGGCCATATTGTACTGGTGAGGTAACTTTGTAGTAATCTGTGGCAATATAGACAAATGCTGAATAATATTCAAACAGTAATTAGAGTTGCCACTTTTAAAAAATACATTAAAGATAAAGGACAACTTAATTTTCGTCATTCTAATATTTGAAAAATATATATACTTTATATTTGTAAGTTTTATAAATTATTATCACAGTAACAATAAAATAAATGCACAGTATCTATGCATTAAATTTAATTTAAGGTAAATAGATGATTCTTTTTTCATTTTCGTTCTTATTAGGTTTAAAGATAATTTATTTCTTTCGTCTCACCATTTACTATTAATTAATTATAATCATACTCTTACTAAATCATTTTTGTACTTGTTTAGAATTAAATATCTGATTAAGAACATTTTTTGTTGTAATTGCTTTGTAACTCCATTATCTTGGAACTTTATTATTTTATGTAATAAAATGTATAACTATCTAAAATAGACACATTAAAAATAAATATTTAGTCACAGATTAAAAAGAAATTTGTAATTCTCTGTCAGTAGTGTCAATTTATGCTGTCAAAGTATTCAGTGCTGGCTATCATATTTCGGAACTATTAACCAGCATGGCGTCGATTTTTAACGTCATCAGCACTGGCCAGTATACTGGTTTGTATTTCGGAACACGGCCAATTAAAGTAAGATGTCGTTGTCATTGTAATGTAAGATGTCATTGTCATTAAATTTCTGTCAACTGTCATATCCGTCATGAGAACTAGGTCGAAAGAGTAGGCAACTGGCAATGTCTAATTTTTGGACTATCTCAGCCTTTCTTGCTCTAAAGAAACTTATTAATAATACAAAATTTCGCCTAAACTTACTTGTTATATATTCTATTTCCGGAGTGCTCGCAGCGTGTAACCTTCATTAAAAAAACAGTATAGGTAACGTACACAACATAAGTTTAACTACTTTGCCATATTTTGTTAATTTAAACGAGATTTAACTCTATATTATTAACATTTTATATACAGTTTAAAAGTACATGTGGGACATAATAGGATTACGTTCTAAAAAAAATATTAAACAAGTCATATCTTAAATAATGTAGAATTTTGTCCAAGTTAGTCAGCTGTAGTCGAGTGAACGTAATACGTATGCATAACGCTGATTACAATAAAGCTAAAAACAAATCATATAAAATTTCGATACTTTCCATGTTATAGATTCCCTAATCATTGTTGGAAGGCTGTTTTTTATATTTTATTAAATTAAACCTATAACTACTAAAGAAAACAAACATTTTGTATTTTATTATTTAAAACATAGCTTTTTCAAATCAATTATGGTTATTTTTTTATTTAGTACAGATGACTTTCACTTTGAAATTACAAATTAAAACTAATAATATTAAATTAAATTAATACAAGATAATAGGGTTTGATCAAATATGATGATTAGAAATATTATAGTCAAATTAGTTATACAAATATTTAAAGTGTTATTTTTATTATGATTATATCTTTTTAGGGATTAAACATATGGCAGAAGGACGGTAGAATGGCAGACAAGCATAGTTTAAACTATGACGTCAGGGAGTTGAAATTGGGCACTAGCTTCACCAACAATAAAACTTCACAGTATCATACTATAAAATGTAAGTACTTAAAAAAATCAACCATATGGCATTATTGCAGCCTCCTCAAATCCATCAATAAATTCATGGAAATTGAACTTTCATATTATCTTTCATGTGCACATATTTCATCAATGTTATTTGAAAATCTAATTATAAGAAAGTAATGTGAGTTTTATATATCATTTATTTCTATACCCCTCCTTATTCCTCTGGGGTGGCAATGCATTTATTTGAGCAACGGCACTTTTTAGTATGCCAAAGATGTTGTAGTGAATGTGAGTCCATGTTAAAAAAGACGATTCAAATGTATATGTAGTAATAGTGAATTTCTCAATGACCAATTTAAGGTTCTTAAATGGACCGGCTTCCTAAAGACTTTTCCACTTTAAAAACCATCTGGAATTGGAGAATGAGTCTGCCATGATGAACCTTTTTCAATGTGAGAATCTTATAAAGAAAAGATTAAAGTTGCAGGAAATAAAAAAACTGTATGTATATTTGGGAGTTGTAAAGTGGTTGACCTTGACCTAAAGATAATGAAATCTTTCAAAATCTCTTAATAAAACTCGGCACCAAGCCATTTCATCTGGGAAAGGAAGCGAAGAGTATATTGTCGCCACCTTCTTCCCAGCCTTCCACTACGGAGCGGGTCAACGGTAGGGGCTAGCCACCTAACCCGATTCGTCGCTTCCTTCGCAGCCATGAAATGCTCGCAGAAAGAGGGCATGGCGACCCAAATGGTGCCGCCGTGCTTAGCTGACATTGTACGAGTCAATTAAGCAAAAAATAGAATTGCGCATAGAAATAATAACTAAATCTAAGTTGTGTGCTTATCAACTGTGAATCTATTAAAATGTTATTTCTTTACATTGTTAATCTAGAATTATTTTGAACATTCAACTGATGGAACAATATTTTTTCATACTTAAACGTATTTATTAACATTTTTAACGAAATAGTTCACATTTTTATACTACCAGTTTTTAAATTGAATCATGATCGTTTTTCAATTTTTATTTTGAAGTCGTATTGGACAAACACTCTTTTACTTGCAGTAGCTTGTCGCCGGTTGACTTTTCCGCTAAAGAACTAGTTATTCTTAAAGAAACGATTAATTCAAGCCAAGTTCGTGGTGGAAGCTGTTCTAATTTCTGTTCTTCGGCAAATGAATCGACCACTTGCGTTAACATGTGGACATAAACTCGGAGTAAATCGTTCGTAAACTCAAAATAAATCGTTCTTTAACACCTGATTATACATATCCGTTTCCTATGTTTTCAAAGTTTTAGTCTGACCTGATGTGTTATACATCCTTTATAGTTAAGATGGCTTTTTATATCCCCTTTTCGTATCTGGATTAGTACTAGACATGTTCTTTTGTTATTTAATAATAGCTCTGAGTAGTAAGCTATAATTGTCTTCCTTGGCAGTTTCTTTTAGCCTATCTTCTTTTTCTATCTTGTGATAGAGTAGTACTACTCTAGTAGTCAACTATAATTGTGTTCCTTGGCAGTTTCTTTTAGCCTACCGTCTTCTATCTTTCTTTAGATTCTAGAGTGACTACTTTAATTTCGATTAAATGTACTTCGGCTTTTAGAGGCTTTCCATTAGTTGTTCCCTATAATTGAACTTATTAAGGGCAGTAACTCTCAGCAAGAACATTTTGTTGGCCTAAAAGTACCTAGACATATTCAGTCACATGTCACGAATGACCTTTCACTATCATGTCAACTGCAATCTTTAGCAAGAAACAGGGAGAACTTATACAAGGTCATAATAATGTCTTTTCAAGAGTTGTATTGCTTTATTTCCAGATGATTTCAAACCAGCGTCAGTGGATGTCAATAAGATGGCAAGTGTGGACGTTGGAACTAACAATCAAGTTACAGTGACCGTACCACATTTAGGTACATTTTATTTTTTAAAACAATTTATTTATAACTTATTTACTTCATAACTACGTTCTGGTTAAATATACTTGAAATAAATTAATGATTACAAATTGTTATTACAAATAAAATTATTTGATTCAATTAAAGATGGAGCAGGAGTCCCCCAGACAGTATTCAAAGGTAGTCAAAGGCCATACACGAAAGAATGTGTATTAATAATAGATAGAGATACGGGAGAGATAACACTAGAGAAACTCTCCAGCAATATACAAGTTAAAAAAACTAGGTAAGTATGTATATTATAAGATTTAACTTACGAACATAAAAACTGAATTAAATAAATTTATAATTTATGCTTTTTCGAAATCAGGCAGGAGAACAGCCAAAAGCCGCGGCCATTGACCCCGGTTACGTCAGATTTCACCAATACGACGCAGCGCTCCACCTCGCGCACGCGCGTAGCCACCAACCGCCGTTCCAACAACACCGGTGTGTAATCAGATTGATTTATTTATATTATCAATATCGTTGCACCGGTATGTAACTATCCTTATTTATTTACGTCTGCATATGGCCGTACCGATGTGTGACTGGCCTTTTTTAATTCTATCATCTATAACGCCCCGCCGGTGTATTTCTCATAGAAAGGCGCCAGTGTGTTATTGACACTGGTGTGTACATTTATTGTCGATCATCCATAACGTTGTCCCATTAACTTTGATGAGTACTTAGCTTTACTTTTCTCAATTAATAAGCGTATGTACATTTCAATTCGAATATGTCTTGTTCGATTTGAAATCGATCATTGTATTAAATTTTCATAACTTATTAATGAAATATACCGAAGCGATTACTTCTATGAAGATTTAAGAAGTTTGAAAACTTTTATAAAATAATCTTATAATTGTTACTTCAGCGGCAGGTGCACCTCAATCGGCCAATCAAAATCGCTTTACCGGCGCGCAGAAGCCGCAGAACATGGTCAGGTCTCCTGCGAGAGTCAAGACTTCACCCCCTCAAGCACCGTGTGTATACGTTGCCGTGCTATTCAACATGATATATATATCCCATTTAAGATATATTAAGTATATATAATATGTTCCAGTTGGTCGGCGGGCGGCAACAGTACCCTCGCGTCGCTTCCTATGCTAGGGTTCGAAGACGCGCAGGCCTCCGCCCCGCCCGTCGCGCCGCACGCGCCTCACGTGTCATCCCACGTGCCATCGAACATGCCATCCCACGTGTCCCCCCACGTTTCAACTCACATGTCATCTCACGTGTCCTCTCACGCGCCTCACGTGCCTCAACATGTGCCTCAACATGTGCCCCATGTTCCACCACCGGCTCCTCACGTGCCTGCCTCTTTTACCTCACACGCGCCTCCTCCCAGTCTGTCCCAACCTCCGCCCGCACAGAGACACGCCCCCCCTCCATCGGTGAGTTGATTCTGTTTTGTGTAATTTAAATATTATTGTTCGTATATATATAATTATTATTGTAATTATTAATTAATTTGCTAAATTGTTGTTTATATGAGTAGCAGGCTCCCAGACAAGACGATAGTTCGTCGAGTTCGTCGAGCGATAGCGACAGTGGCAGCGGCAGCGACAGCGACAGCGACGACGACTCCGGCGCCCAACGATCGACCGCTAACGGTATGTCGAAGCGTACACGATTAAAGAAATTATTTCTCGTTACAAAGTAACTCGGATCTCGATTTTGCTCGAAACTATTATGATTTTAAAAAATAATTCGTGATAACTCTACAGGCGGCCCTACTGGCGCAGCTCTACCTACTGACGTCCTCAACGACGATCTCTGCCTCTCAGAGTCCGGCAGCGACTACGACTGACACCACTCACTCATTCATTCGCACACTCATTCGTTTACGCACTCATTCATTCATACACGTATTCGTTCACACTCATTCATGTATATACAGACTGTTTCATGAGACGTGGTAAACTGTTACGTTTTCATTCGATCATTTGAATTCATCATAGGTTCTTTTAAATATTCTTTTTATTTTCTATTACGGCCACTTGATATGATCTAGAAGGTTAGCTGTACTCAATATTATTGAAATTGTTTATTCTAAATACGTTTTCATTCGTAAGTTCGATATTTAATATGTCGGCTACTTATGACCTATATGTTCTATCTTTTGCCTTTTACATATAAGTAGAAATATTAATAGAGATTTGATATATAATCTTTATTGTACAATTAAAATCAACTTCATGTCTATTTTATTTAAAAAAAAATACTCGAAACGTTCTTCAGATCTCTTAATATATCCCTAATGTTGGAATATTTTTTTGATACTGGACTAGATTAGTACTTTCACCTTTCTGATTGTCCAAATATTTTATAATATTATTAATTGATAATTGTTTCACTATCTCTGATTTATTTGAACTTTTTTTTCTTTTTATGAAATTCTAAACAACATTGTATTTAACCCCATTTAATTCACATAATGTGCGAGTGATACTGTTATATAAAAACTTTGTTGAGTGAGAGATATTTTTAAAAAGGGTTATTTTAAAAAAATAAATATATAAACTTACAAATGTAAACGAGAACAATTACTTAAGATAGTTTAAGTATGTATCATATGAAATGTTATTGTGCCTCAAGTGACTATAGAGATATATTTTTTATTTTATGCCAATTTTTACTAGGATATAGGTAAGAGCGTTTGGTAAAGCCGAACGATATTATACATTTACGAGTTTGCAATAAATTATTACAAAAATATTTTGACTTTATTCTTTTCTAACGACCCTTAACATATTGAAGTTTCAGGAAGTGTATAATTTAAAAATATATTAAAAATTTTAAAACCCCCTATACAAAAAGAACTCTAAAAAAAATAAAAATAATATTTTTATGTACTTATTAAAGTCGTTGCGTCGAGGGACCGTTGTACGAACGTTGACGATCGTGTCTATTTTACGAAGTTAATCATTGAGGACTTAGACTATACGATTCGATATCGTATTTTTTTTATCTACCTTGGTAACTTACATGCATTTTAATGTCTTTATTAAACGGTCCCCCGACGCAATGACTTCCATCGTTTGGTCGCTACATTGCCACAGAGAGAGACACAGATACACAGACCGACAGTTCCAACTTATAACAACCCTCTATTTAGTCGAGGGTTAAAAATACATCGAACATGTGATATCAAACCAAGTTCACGTGTTCACAGAGTATCGATTTAAAAGTTAAAACTTAGATATTTTCTCAGTACATAAAAAAAACATGATATTCTATTAATATTTTTATTTTTTTACTTGACTTTATTATTATAAAGATACTTCGTAGTATAGAATATTCAATTTATTTATGCATCGCTGCCAGTTGAATTGGCAAGCGATATTTTTCTTTTTTTTACCGTCTCGCATCTAATACCTGATTGCCTACCTACTAATTATTAGCAATACTTTGTACATAATATTTTAATACTAAAAAAATACCTACAATTACAACATATCACCTAAAAATGTATAGATAATTTAATGTTTCATAATAATCTAAATATTGATGAAAGTGTAGATGTGGGCGGGTTCCGCCTGGGTCGCTCTTGTGAGTTTGGCATCACGCCCTGCATGCCTCTGCTGAACGGTGACTGCTTGTTGGTAGTGAAGAAAAAATTTCCACGTGCCCTAAATGAAAATATTCCCAAATTAATTGCCCACAAACTAAATGATAAAATATAATACTTAAATCGTAATACGTAAACGTGGAAAACTATATCGGTTACATGTTTATCATTCTAACGAAATTTCCATCTCAAGCGAGTATCACTAATACTGTATTTGCTATACAGGGTTATTTGTAATTAGTTGACCACCTCTTGCAGGCAGCCTCTCTGCGTCAATCCCAACATTTGTTTTACGACTTTTTAGCAATCTTGATAACCAACACAAAAAAAACAGAACAAAAAATTTGTTGCTTCCTTTTTTACTTATTACTCTGTATTTTATAAGAAGTACCTACTTAAAAAGTCAACGGTCGGGCGCCATACCGACACTCAAAATTAATGCCAGTTCAGGGACAACAAAAAAATTTTGTATGGGAAAATTTAAATTTTAAAAAGTAATAATTTTAAAAAGTAAAACAAAGTTGGGATTGATGTGGAAAGGCTGCCTGCAAGTGGTGGTCAACTAATTACAAATAAACCTGTATAGCATACATGATATTTTTGTTAATAAAAACTAGTTGCTTAAAGATAAACCCATAATTAGAGATACGGAATGTAAATGTTTAAAAATAAAAAATATTAAAAACACTTTGAAAATGTTGGATGATACTTTTTCAAAAATCTAATTACTCTTCACAAACTATACCATTACCGTGTATTTGCCAAATCCCCCATGTAGATAGTAAAATTAGGTTGCGCATCCATCTCCATCCAAGTGTTATAATCATCAGCGGCCGCGGCCATGAAGGATGTTCCATTTTGGATGGACTCCACGAGGTAGCGCCATGCTCGGTCATGGCTGCAGAGATCTGGAAATTTAAACCATATCATTTTCGGCTCTACTTGTTTTTATCTTCTATTCAATTTGTTAATATTCCAATTGCTTGTGTTATTGTTCCAATCTCACTTATTCTTTTAATACGTTACAATTTCAATAAAACTATTTTACCAAATTTTTGTACAGAATATATATATTTTTTGTAACGATTTAAATCCGATATAAACGAAGAATAATCTTGTAACCTACTAATATATTAAGTAATTCCAATTTCTTTACCTTCGGGGCTGAATGTATTAAAACTTCCTTCGGGACAGCCCGGCTGCATACCATCGTTAGGCGAGTAGTTTGGCCACAGATCAACAGTGCCGCTCGACTTACTGGTTCCATAGTTACCAGGATTAGTATGGATAATATCGACGAATTTGGCACATGTACGATCCAAGCCGGATTTAATACCAAATGTGCCCTCGAATAGGGCTCGGGCTGGATCTAACCCGGTTATTCTGTAAGTTTAAATAATTTTGTGTCTGTAGACAAAATGATCATGACCTTAACAGTTGATCTTACGGTTGAAGTAGATAATCTATATACATTTACTAAATAACAACATAACCTTTGAAATAATTGATAAGAACAATTAACAAAAACTTTCAAAAGGCTATTGACTTTGACCTCCTATTTGACGTCTTTTGTCATTTAGGTACCCACTTTTTGATGCCGATAAGCCTTTATAAACAGCAATTTGTTTTGTAGTGCTTCGACCTTTGATAACATTATCAAACAAGGTCAGTACCCCATTGTTTACCTTGAAACGACTTGTCCTCGCTCTCGAGCCCATTTGCCTGCATATGCCATCAGGTGAGCGCCCAGCGAATGCCCCGTAAGATGGATCTCGCTCATGTTGAGACCAGCTTGAGATAACATCAGAAGAGCTGCACCCAGCTCTTGACCAACCTAGAAATATTTTTATGGGTGTGGTTAATGGAATTCTCGTTATATTCTCTTTTAGTGAATAATCATTTTAAGGTATTGAGCATACCCTTTTAGCACTTGGAACTGCAAACAAAGCATATCCTAGTGGTATTCCAAGGGCTCCACTTTTAGCCTCTTCCTCCCAATCCAGGAGAATAACATTTTTCTTTTTGATTGACATGTATGTTTTTAACACTGCGGTAGTCGCTGGTCCGTTGATTTTTCCTCTATATCCAAAGGTGTAAATCATTGTTCTAAGGTTTTTATCGATGCACGGATCTTCCAAAAGTGGAGTTGGATTTTTCAATGAGGCTATCATGTAATTGTCCATTGAACTGAAAGAATATGGTAACAATCATGGATGCACCAAGTTATTTCAAAAAAAATTGTTTAAAATAATAAAATCTATCATTACATTCTTTTCATTCCATTCTTACTTCACCAGCGTTTTCTATTTATATACTCTCTGCAACGATGCCTCGTGAGATTCCTCACTTTCTTCACACACTTCCTCAGTTGATACTTTTATATTAGGTATGTACACAATTGCTAACAAATGTTTTTGTCGTCTGTATTCAACGCTATCCATGTTCCCAATTATACGACTGTTTTGCCTTAGGTACTTCGGATGTTCTTTTTAGTTCGTGAGTTTACATTGAAAATAATTCAGGTGAATAAAAAATGCGTTATTAAAAAAAAAAATACATCGCAAACTTCTAGCACCTTTCTTATTTCATGGTTAACGGAAAAAATATATATGTAAATGATATGCGTTTTTTTATATCGGTTAAAAGTACCAAAACTTAGCTAAGTACTGCATCAATTTCATATCTAGTGGAATTTCTACCTTAAAATATAGGTGATGGTCTACACTACAATGCATAATCATCATTAAAAACTGGTAAATAATTAAATAATCATAGTCATAACGAATCGAAAGCGGCCATATTACGATATTACGTATTAGAATGCGATCGAGTAAATAATAATATTGTGTCATTAATCCACTTTTTAGGCCTTGGCTGCGAAGCCGTAATCGTGTTATATGGAACTAAAGAAATGTTTTAATATCACGGAAAAGTACTTAAATAAAACTAAACCAAAAAAGATTTTTAATTTAATAGCAAGAACATTGTTTTTTTATGATTTGGTTGACCAATGATGCGATTAGCATTGACCTAATTTAAAAAAGTTTAAATATATATGTGCATCCTATAAATAGATATAAATTGATATATGATTTCTTATATATATTAAGCTTAAGCTTGAAAATAAATGACTTTTTTCACGATAACGATTACGACAAAATATATAGGTAGTTCTAACTGAGAATATTTGAGACGAGTTAACATAGTTAGTTAGTTAGTTAGTTAGTTAGTTAGTTAGAAGTACAATAATTTCTGAACTTAAAATAAAAATTATTAAGTAGTATTGAAACATTAAATATTACTTAGGTACTAATAAGTATTAATATGAACTACAAAAACATCAAAAGTGAGAGTTATAGTTACATAATTCTAAATAAGTTAATTGCGTCGACATTATATATGTATGACAATCTAAGAGAAAATTAAGTATTTGATTTATGGTTCGTAAAATAGATGCCCGCGAGTTTTTCTGTTCTCCCCGACTACAATAATAAGCATTCAAATAATTCAAATTTATATTTTGTTTAGTTTTATTTGAAGAGGAAACCCATTGTTTTTTGCGGTTGTAATTAAATTTTTTACCGCAGTGGAAATCATTAATCTATATACTCACTCAATAAGCAATCTATTCATTAAAATCCATCAATTTTTTTAAGTGTCTTTGTCCAAATCAGTTTTTGTATTTCCCCGTCTAAATGAGCGTCTCTTTTCTACGTAACAATATTTTTTGTACGGATTTTACCTCGTTAATCTGACTAATATGTGAGTGCGAAGGTTTGGATGTTTGGATGGATGGATGTTTGTTACTCAGTCATACCAAAATTACTGAACGTATTTTGATGAAACTTAGTAATATTGTAGCTTATGTACAAAAATAACACATAAGCTATAGAAATATTAAGTTGTGCAAGTGGTTTTGTCTGTGATGTTTATTACTCAATCACGCCAATTATACAAAACGGATTTTGATGAAACTTAGCAATATTGTAGCTTGTATACGAAAATAACACATAGACTATAGAATTACTAAACTTTTGCACGTGATTTTTTTGTGACATAACATAGGCTGTAACACGAGAACTAATTGCCACAAGAAATTCTATTCTTAATCATTTGGTTCACTGAATTTTACATAATTATTTGTGAAAATTCCTCTTATTAACCTACTACTTAAAAGGAGTGTTATGTTATTAAAATATACGTATGTTAATAGAAATATAGCCAATTATGCTATTTTTATGTTCCCTGCTAGTCTAAACAGATTTAAGGATGTTGAAGTATGAGGTGTCGGTAGATACGCCAAAAATAATCGAAAATAACATTATTATGGCTTATGTTCCTACCCATAAAAATATTAATTTTACAGCATATGTGGACGAAGACATGGGCAAAAGCTAGTATTTTAATATATGTATAGATATTTAAGTTGGAAGCTGTGCCGTCAAATCATTTTTAAAATATTTGAATATAAATTCCTTAATATTATCCATTAATTATGCAAACAATGTTTTGTAATACAGTTTAAATAATTTAATTCTCTCATCTGCAGTCTTCCCTCCCGATGAGATACTATAGTCAAATATTTTTATAATCTATAAATAAAAATATACCACGACAATCCGAAATATATATCTTCGATGTTAATATACATAGCTACCAGTAGTTCTGAAGATAATATACCGATTTTACCGATAGGATAATATATATGATAGAATCCGATTTTGTATTCAAACAAAGGAGAAGGATATATTGTTTCCTTACGTGTTGATTAGTATTATGAACTCGTAGGTACTTTAAATGGTTTGTGGTCATTCAGTTATTTAAGGTTAAATAAATATTTATTTTAACAACAAGAAGAATTTCATTATAACTAATTGTTAAATGATGACATTGTCGTTATAAAAAAAAAACTGAATTATACTTTCTTTTATTAGGTTGGTATTAATAAAATCTTTAAAATAAATAATATAACATCCCGGATCCTGAATACGAATTGTTCTGGTCTTAAAAATATTGTTAACTTAACTTTTAGAAACAAAAATGTTTAATATAGGAATGGTAGATATTATTTCAATTTTTAACCGTTAAATGTTTAAATACCGCAAACGAGAAAAACAGTAGGTAATACTTAATATAAAATTACTTTTTTTCTTGCAAGCACCCGCAATAAAATAACGTCAACGTGATTTTAAATAATAATATATGTTTATTTATTAAAACTTGATAAAATGCTACATTAATAATACATTTTCAAAGTTAAGGATTTAAATTGAATACATATGGTATGTTGTAGGTATACTTTTATTCACGAGTGGTAGGTAAGTAGTGCGTGTAGTAAATAATAATAAATATTTTTCTTTCAATTTTAGATATTCGGAAATTAATCAAAAAATTACTTACCCTCTATAACATCTCAACCAAGCCGTTTGCGAGTGTTCTAACGAAAAACCTAAAAGTAATTAAATAAATTCAAAAAATTTCCAAAAATTATTAACAACTGCAGCATTTAGGTATGTTTTACTGAGAAAACTTATAAATATTTCTTTTATTTTAATTTAATAATGTAAAACCTTTTAATTTTAATCTAGGTCACACTTACCCAAAACAATACAAATAGCAATCCAAAATTTGTACATACACATTTTTAGAGTCGATTTATTTTATAAATAAAATAAAACTTTAACTTCGCACAGCGCGCGCGTTTCGTTAACGACGCATCCGACACTATAGGTACAGCAATGATAACCTGTGCTTTTCATAGCATAAATAACACAAGTGTTATTGAAATAAGGACAACTTATTTTTATTCTCAATTGTTTTCACACTTTGATAACATGCAATAAAAAACAAACAAGATGCGGGTTTGATTAAAACCCGTCCCTTAATAATACTAAGGTTGTTATATTTTTTTATGCACTAAAATATATATATTTCGTCAACTTTCTACTTTATCAAGAAACGAGATCTGGTTCCTTGTCTGAGAAATAATTAAATATTATTTGTGCATTTATTTTTTAAAGATATCAAGTTATTTAAGTTAACATGTTTTATTGCACAAGCGAATCATACCTATTTGGTAGTTGCATTTAAGCTTGAAGTATTTTCAAGAAATACTACTTTTAAATATTCCTCATATTAAAATGAAAATTTGTCAACTATTTAAGTAAAAAGAAATGAGTTAAGTTTCAAATGCCACATTATCATCATTTATAATAATTAATATCTTATACCTTTAAGAAGTTAATTACACTAAGTATCTTTTGACAGTAAAGATACACAAAAAATATTAAATGAACCATGCAAAAACAATAAGTATTAAATCTCTATACTTATTTTCTTAAATTATCATAAGAAATAATTCAAATAGGTACATAAGTATATCTCGATCTCGAACTATCATAATAGAAACAAACCATTCCTAAAATATTTTTTTTAAACAAAATATATATACTCATATATATAATAATAATATGTATAATAATAATATATGAATAAATTAATTATAATTATGCATATAGTATAATTATATACCAATATTTATCATATATTAATACATTAATATATTAATAAATTGCCAAAATTTTGAACTTGAGCATAATGTAGAGATTCAACATTTAGTAAATAGATATATAATAGAAAAAGGTAAATCTGATAAAGATAAGCCGATAATATATAGTGATACATATATACTACATAAATATAGTATTTGTCTCCTAAATTATGACAATGAGTTAATAGTTTCTCAAACTAAAATATATAAAAACACCCAAGCTTTATTTACTTGTACATGTTATTATCCCCGTGGTATATCTATACGAGTAAGCCAATCACGTATACGAGAATGTTTGTGATTCAAAATGCATATGAGTTTGTTAAAAATAAGACACGTCGCTACCTTTATGAAACCAATGATAAGTGTTTTTGTATTATTTGTTAAAAGTATAATGAAAGAACAATAAATAGCACATGAACTGTCTAGTCGACAATAACGTGGAAGTAAAGTCACGGTCTTAGACTAAGGACACATTTTAACTTATGAAACTAATGAAGTGATGAATAGTTAGTTTTATGTACAAAATAGTAATAGGTTCAGTGTTCTAAAAATAGTACTCTATGTACTTAAAATAGAATATGGTAAATTGTAGAGTTCAGACTTTATAGCCTGTTTAAAATATTCAATGATCCACGCATAAATTCATAACAAGCTGAAAAACTTTAGGCACGTAAGAGATACAACTCTTATGAAATCTAAATGGTTCCCATTAACCTCGTGTGTGCAAAAATATATCGAAGGTCTAACTTCGCAAAAATGGCCTTTTAAGATTTTTAACTATAAAAAGGGGTTAAAATAAAATTGTACATTAGGTAATTATCTATTAAAATTGTCCCAACACTCTTTTCTGAGAAAAAGCCATTGGAAAGTTAGCTGGAGCTGTATTCTCCTATACACTTTTGATCCGTTGGAAGAGAATTTGATTAGAAAAAGGTAAGTGAGGATCTGAGTATTTTTATTTTGAAATGGTTTTATATTGAAAATGTTTATTTATTTCTATGTAGTATTTATTACACAGAGTCAAAACTATTTTAGACATGTTTGCACTTTTTATTTTTAATTATTTTACTTCAGGACAATGCTTACTTTAAACTTTGGAACATTGGTTGCTGGTTAGTATTGTACATAAATATATTCTATATACAGTATTATTTTAAAAAATAACATTGAACAAAACATATTCATTAAAAGACATTAAGTTAACAACATTCACCTTTAGCGTTTCTAAATTATTTGCATAAAATGCTATCGATTTTAATATCAAATATGACTGTGAAATACTGTAACACATAAAAATAATGCTGACAAAGTATTATTAGTGTTCGGGATGCCTGTTTATTTTATACTATTATGTTACTTGTGTACGTGAATGGAATAAGTCAAAATGATTCCACTGACAATGAAACTTCAAATAAAAACAATGAACACTGTTGAAGGATGCTTTCAACCTACATGGTCAGTTCGACCTATAGTGTAACCAGACTAATTAGAATTTCGTATTTGTTGGTAAATATATATTTATTATTGTTATGATTCTAAAATAGTATTATTCTTCTTATAACATTTTAATATCATAGTACCGATGATTGCTTTTTAATTAGGCAATGGGTCAGTTTTGGTCTCCAAATTTGACAAATTATTTATATAGTAGGTATATATGTACTCGTAGGTACTTATATCTCTTCAACTCGGACTTCAACAGGTGTTTGCAGATTTTTAGATTCGATTTTTAAGTATCTGTTGCTTTATTTTTTAGTTTGATGACTTATCCCAAGTAATTTGTGTATCTCGTTACAAAAACTAATACTATATACAACAAGTAGCAATGGAATACTTTGAAAATGAAAAACCTTTAAAATTATTAACACACAGACCATTTGTTTGTGACAAGATATAAATTATTAAAAGTAAGCGGTAGGTATAAGTATATATTATTTGTAATTAAGTTCTGTCACATTGTACTAACAATACTGTGATAAATTGCATAAACTATTGATTACGAAATAAAACAGAAAACCTAATAGTAATATCTTACTTTATCACCAAAATCTTAATCCCTTTTAGGTAAAATTCTGAACGTTAAATTGTTGATAGACAAACAACATGAAATGTCCATTTCATGTTTTAGTGAAACTTGACTAACAAATTATAGAATGATAGAAAAATGTTGAGTATTTAACATTAATAATTTTGTGGTAGCCAGTCAGTAGAATAGAGCGACTGAAGGAGGGGGCACGACGAGTTTATGTAATAGTAGTTTTAAAAAGGTACTTACAAAGAAAGACAAGATATCACGGCTTGTTCTGTTGATCGGTTATATGAAATAGCATGTTCTGAAGTAGAAGAAAATATTATTATTTTTTTTGGAATTCTTAGGAAGTTACATTAAGTAATTTTTTTACAAATAACATTTGGATATTTGTGCGTGTGGAGATTTTTATGTTAATCTACTAATTGACTCTCCCAAAAAATTAGATTTGTTTCTTTATTTAAACCTTTTAATTTAATTTACCTATATAATGTAGTATGCATCTACTTGTTTTATAACCACGTCAGTTTCCTGCACAGACAATATTAATAATTGTAAAATAAACAAGTCTTCTACCGAACTCCGTCATTAGGTAAGTAAAATATTTAAAGAATATTATGCTGGATCAAAAGAAGTTACACATTAATAAAAACCAAATAATATTTAGTTACCAATAGTTTGATGTTGAGCTGGACAAATTTTGGAAGCCTGGGAGGACTCAAGGAATGTCATTGGAATTAATATTATATATGGAATGGAATTCCATATATAATATTAAATAATCCTTAATCAACTTGTTACATATTTCAGTAAAAACAATCTCTTCCACAAAAACCAGTTTGGTTCCACTGCCGGTCGCTCTATAACAGACGCTGGTGTTGCGCTATTACTAAACATATTTGAAGCATAGGAAGTATCACAGGATGCACTTGGCATTTTCTGTGGTCTATCGAAGGCGTTCGACTGCGTTCAACATGAAATCCTTATAAAAAAGTTAGAACATTATGGAGTTAAACATAAGTCCCTAGATTTGATTAGTTCATATCTTAATAATAAAATTCAAAAAGTTGATGTAAATGGAAAATGTTCCCCTGGTTCTTTGGTGAAAATAGGTGTGCCACAGGGCTCTATCTTAGGGGCTTTCTTGTTCCTCATTTACATAAATGACTTACCTCATTTAGTGAGGGAAAAACATGGGTTAGTGTTGTTTGCTGATGATACTTCTCTTACTTTTAAAGTTAATAGACGGCAATCTGTTATTGACGATGTAAACAATGCTCTCTCTGATGTTGTACAAAAGTTTAACGCCAATAATTTGTTACTCAAAAAAAAAAAAGACGAAATATGTCAAATTTAATTTACCAAATGTTAAAAATGTTAGAACCAATGTACAATTAAATAATGAGGAATTGGACTTGGTCAAATCTACTACTTTCTTGGGCATTACTTTAGATGAAAAATTGCAATGGGATCCTCATATATTTGATTTGTCAAGCAGACTTAGTTTTTCTGCATACGCGGTTAAAAAAATACGTCGATTAACATATATGGAAACAGCTCGATTAGTTTACTTTAGTTACTTTCATAGCTTAATGTCATGCGGTATACTCTTATAGGGCAATGCGGATGACATTGATACCATATTTACATTGTAGAAGAGGGCTGTTCGAGCAATATATAATATATATATTATAATATAACCAACAGACTCTTTAAGAAACAAATTTAAAGAATTTAAAATTATGACTGTTTATAATCAATATATTTATGAAAAATTAATTTACGTATGGCCTGGGAATGAATTTCATTTTATTGCGAATATTTAGTAATCTCTGCAATTTATTTTTTGTTGTAAATTAATTTTTATTTATCGACCTGCTGCATCACACCAATTCCTTAGAGGTCACTACTTGCGGTAGCGTCGGGATTCGGGTTGCCTTCCTCCCTCAAATATGGCGAAGGGGGTGATGGCTGGCTCTTGTGTTATGCTCATGAACGGGTGCTGCTTGCGGTGACTGGTTGTGTGGCAGGCCGAAGATTTGTTAATTTTTTTTTTACTGTTATTATTATTTAATTTTCGTTGCCTGAAATCACTAGGCTTCATTTCCGATTGATTGCGACGGTTCTAGTTGTTCCAAAATTGCATTTAAGATTGACGTTTGTGAAACACTGATCACAATAACAAAAAATATATCCGGCTGAGTTTGTTGTGTGGTTCTTCTCAGACCAGGACGCTTTTGGAACCCTCATAGTTTTAACATTAAGATGGAAAGTGTTTTTACAGAAGGGCTTATTACGATAAATCTAGTATGATTACTGATTATGATTCTAAATGAAAAAGATATAAATAAATAAATTAATTAATATTAATAAAATTAAGCAAGGATTGCCATACTATAAAAATAAGCGAAGTATGGTCGACGAAGACAATTATTTTACACATGTAAAATAATTGTCTTCGTCGATAATATTTCGCTTTTTTTTAGGGTAGACATAAAATACATTAACTTTTATTTATTAAAAACATGGACTTTTTTTCATAAATTCTAGTAGAGTCAGTAAGTAAACGAGCTGCATATATTTGTAGCTAGGTAGCATATAAAATATTTTGTATTAGTATTAGTATAAAGTTTCTAAGTAAATAAATATTTTAAAATGTAAACAATAATCCAAGTGAAATTATTTTATATATACATTAAATAGCAGATTTTATACAATTTGAAGTTACGTTAACATTAAACTGTTTGAAAATATCTATAAACATGTATAGCCATGTTAAGCTAATTTAAATTAATAAAAATAAAGAATGAAAAATAAAACGATACAAGCAGGTACTCGAACCCTCGATCTCTTGGAAACTGTCCCATCGCTCTACCAATTGATCTATAGTATCGCTGTCCGTCTCGGTGAATATCGGTAGTGGATTTTTTTTCAATGTTTTTCTATACTGTTAAGTTAAAAACATTGGTTAGAATTTTCCAAAGAAGCCTAATATAGATGTCACTACCGTCCCGATAAAGACGATCACATAAAGATTGTAAGATTCACCGAAACGGGCAGCAATACGGTAGTTCATTTGGTAGAGCGACGGGACGGTTTCCCAGAGGTCGGGGGTCCGAGTCCCTGCCCGTATCGGTTCATTATTCAATCTATATTTATATAAATTTAAACAACCATTAAACTGTTAATTTTTCAACGTAAATAAATTCCTTAAATAAATATTTTTCCACCACTTTAATTAATATAAATTTGTGATATATTATATATATAGGTAAAGTTTTTAACAAATACAAAAATAAACAGATTCATAATCAATTAATATATAATATATACATATAATAAAGTGACATTGATATTAATTCGGGTTATTTAAATACAAAATCTATGTTAATAGTTTAGCGGACATTGCTTTTTAATTAAGGCCTTTTTTGTAATATAGTAATGAAAATTTGATAACCTTCATCCATGCAAACTTATTAGTTAAGTATATATTATATTTAACTTTATGTTTTGAAAGGAACGCTTCTACTGAACAAAATGTTGTTTTCAAAATTGTCAATTGTGTTCAGAAGTGTGAATAATAAAATTTACTACACTATTCGTGGTAAAACAATGAAAGTCTGACTATTTCTTCTGTTTTCCAAATTGAATTGAGACTGTTATCTCATCCTCACCGATCAATCTCTTCCGTCTGCTTTCCACCCTACGTGACAATGGCGGAATCGACCGTGCTTTACTGGCACAACTGAAAGCCATTAAATCAATCTATCTATCTACATTATTCGTTTTCATTCAGGTTTCTTAAATATAATAGTATCATTTATTTTAAAATGCTACGGTAAATGCTAAAAATCTGGTCTAAAACTTGAGTTAATAAGTTTGATAAAAATGTTTTTAAAATGTTTGTTCATAAATTTTTATTTTGCTCATTTTATTTTGATTGCAAATTATAATGACTGGATATGACCAACCATTTTTTGTATTTGAGAATGTTCTAATTATAGATTAACGTATTATTTTTTTAATTTCTTGTCGTACGTCGTCAATACCAAAGTGTGTCAGATATAACGCAAGCGTTTACTCATCACGAATAATTTATTGAAGAGGACGGTAAGTGAAAAGGTTGATACTTGAATTAAAGACGATTTGGATAGTCGGTGTCACAACAAAGGTCAATAGAACTGTGCCATTCTACTAATTTTGTATGCATATATGTCACATTATATAATCAAATACAATCTTTAACTTGCATAATATTGTGCTGTTTTGATGTTGTTAAATTTTAAATATTAAAGTATTTCTTAAAGATTTGGGTTATAATGTTTTGAAAATATGTAGATATTCATATCTCTGTTATTTTTTATTAACAAATTACTGTAATATGACAACAATTATTAGAAACAACAAGAAGTAAAAACAAGTAGAGCAGTAATTATCGCAACGATAAAGTTCGTCAATCTAATATAAGTTACCAAGGTTACTAAAGAAATTACGATATCGAATCGTATAGTCTAAGTCCTCAATGATTAACTTCGTAAAATAGACACCATCGTTAACGTACGTACAACGGTCCCCTGACGCTACGACTTCAATAAGTAGGTACATACTAATATTATTTTTATTCTATTTAGAGGTCTTTTTGTAATGGGGGTTTTTTATATTTTTAATTTAAAATGTTTTTCAATAAGATTAGATTAACATTACAAATAAATGTAACGCGCCTTTAAAATTTCATTAGCAACACTTCAATTGAACAACAAAAAAGGCTATCGATACTGCCTTCTTTAGCTACATATGTAGGTCAATGAGAAAGTGAAAAGAAACTTGATATGAAATTGACTCTAAATTTGAAATAAAGGAGTTGTAGCAGTCGTGGCCGAGCGGTTAAGGCGTCTGACTAGAAATCAGATTCCCTCTGGGAGCGTAGGTTCGAATCCTACCGACTGCGTTAAAAAATGTTTTTTTTACTACTCTATTTGTTATCGAAGGAAGTGTATTCAATCTTTTGTCTGTAATAATGTAAAAGTTACACAAGCCATCGATTTCAATAAAATAAGTTTTAAATTAGAATTGTTAAGAAAATATTCAAAGTAATTAATTGTTTTTTTGAAAATATAATACAATTTGGTGAAACTTAAATATCTACATATGACATGACATGACATACATATTTTTTTTATATAAAATGCTTATTTACAAAATTTTGAGACCGCTGGGCAAATATTCCTAATTAATTAATTAATTATGTTAAAATTAACTAATTTAATTGTATTAAAATAAATTAAGTAGCCCTTAGCCCCGAGCACATAAAATACGCTGTGTTAACAAGGATTTTACAGTATCGATCTGATGTTAATACAAAATCAATTTTCTCCTTTATTCTACTATAATTGCTAAAAAAGGGGTTAGTCAACGTCCACTCCTTGTCTTGTCATGTGTTGTCTTCAGTCTTGTCCTGGTGTATGCACTCGGCTGTTTGAAACTGTAGTAATAATATTATTGATGTTCTTCAGGAATGTGACATTTGAACTAGTAGTTATCTTGAGTTTACTATCTATGGCATACTATAAACTACTTCTAAGTAGGTTTATCTTGAGCCACTGTTAGCCGCCAGCTAGTGCGCGCCGTTAGGTATTTATAGCGTTGGGAACTCGACAAAGATCCCTGGGGCAGGCCGTATCATGCGGCACGTAATAAGCTGCGACCGATCGGCCCCCCCGTCGTCGAGTCCCTCGAGCCGGCGCTCCTGTCGGAGGTAGTCCGGGGGCTGTTCCCGGACCGATCGGAGGAGTTCGTCCCTCCTCGGATGGCTCCACCTCGGCGGGTGGGCCCTCCGGCCGACGCCGGTTTCGTCCCGGTGTCGGAGGAGGAGTTTTCCTCGGCGGCGCTCCGCCTCCGAGGAAAGAAGACGGCGCCGGGGCCTGACGGGGTGCCGGCGCGGGTGGTGGCGATAACCACCGGCCACATGGAGCGACACTTCCGGGACCTCTTCGACCGCTGCTTCGCGTCTGGGAGGTTCCCAAGGGTGTGGAAGGAGGGGGTTCTGTGCCTCCTCCGGAAGCCGGGGCGGCCGGTGGATTCTCCTGCCGGCTATCGGCCGGTCGTCCTCTTGGACGACGCGGCCAAGCTTTTTGAGGCCGTAATAGCGGAACGGCTCAGGGAGCACCTGAGGGGGACCGGCCCGGACTTATCCGGGGCCCAGTACGGGTTTCGGGCGGGTCGGTCCACGATAGACGCGCTCCAGGAGCTGAAGCGCGTCACACAGGAGGCGGTGGCGGCTGGGGATGGCGTGTTGGCTGTGTCGTTTGACATCGCCAATGCTTTCAACACCATCCCCCACGCCACAATTAATGAGGCACTCAAATATAATAGGGTGCCTCCATATTTGCGGGCCCTGCTGGCGGACTACCTCCGGGAGAGGGAAGTCCTGTTCGTCGGCGGGGACGGCCGCATAAGGCGGCATAGGGTGCAGTTGGGTGTTCCGCAGGGGTCGGTCCTTGGACCACTCCTGTGGAACGTCGGCTTCGACTGGCTCCTCCGGGGCGCCCTCCCCGAAGGAGTGGGTGTCATCTGTTATGCCGATGACACCCTTCTCACGGCGCGGGGGAGAACGTTCGGGGAGGCAGTCACCCGGGCGTCAATTGGGGGGACCCTGGTTGCCGATCGGATCCGGCAGCTGGGGTTGAAAGTGGCGCTACCCAAGACCGAGGCCCTATATTTTCATGGGCCGCGGCGGGGTGCGCCACCTGACGCCCATATCATGGTGGGCGTCGAGAGGGTGCGGGTGAGTGCCACCATGAAATATCTGGGCCTCACCCTGGACGGGCGGTGGAAGTTCCGAGAACACTTTCGTGAACTTTCACCGCGCCTCCTAAAGGCGGCGAGGAGCCTAAATTGGCTCCTCCCGAACATGGGAGGGCCAGCCACAGCATGCCGGCGCCTCTATGCCGGCGTGCTGAAGAGCATGGCCCTCTACGGCTCCCCCATATGGGCGGACGCCCTGGCAGGGTACAACCAGGTTCACCTGCGTAGGCCCCAACGGGCCATCGCACAGAGGGTAGCGCGGGCTTTTGCTATGGCGGGCACTCCACCGTGGCACTTGGAGGCCGCGGTGCTATCCGCCGTCTATAACTGGACGGCGGACAAGAGGGCGCGGGGAGAGCGCCCCGCACCGGAGGAGAGGGCCGCCGTCCGGCTGGCGGCCCGCGGGAACATTCTCCGCCAATGGATGGCGGAGATGGCCGAAGCAAAATTCGGGCGGTGGAGTCTGGACGCCATCGGTCCAGTCATGGAGACATGGACCGATAGGAGGCACGGGTTCCTCACTTACCGGTTGTCACAGGTACTTTCCGGGCATGGCTGTTTCGGAAAGTTCCTGCACCGGATAAAAAGTGAGGAGACCCCGGCGTGCCACCACTGTGGCGCGCAAGTTGATTCGGCGCAGCACACCCTGGTCGAGTGTCCGGCCTGGGTGGAGCAGCGCCGACGACTCCAGGCGTCCGTAGGCCCGGACCTAACGCTGCCTGCGGTAGTCGCTGCCATGTTGGGCAGCGAGGAGGTCTGGGTGGAAGTGGCTTCCTTCTGCGAGGAAGTAATGTCGCGGAAGGAAGCGGCGGAGCGGGCGCGCATGGACGATCCCCTTGCGCCCCCGCACCGCAGACGTCGAAGGGGCCGGAGAAGACGGCAATTTGAACTTCTCCAGCCTGGTGGTGGCCAGTGGGCAGGGGGTGTGGGGACACTCCCGCCCACATTGAACATGGCACCACCCGCGTCGGGTGGGAACGACCGGGCGCTCCTGGTCGCTCCCACAGGCCCCCCCACTCAGCTAGGGGGGCAGGTGGGGTCCGTCGTGTAATAGACGGGCCGTCGCCGGCGGGGTCGTGGATGAAGGGCTAGCCGTACCCACGACTCCGCCAATAAGGCGAGGAAGGAGCGCCGCGGGGTTTTTAGTGGGTACACCGTTTTCGGGAGTCCCACACACGCCCCTCGCTTCCCCCGCGAGGGGTACGGTGCGTAAGGCATTTTTGAAGCGATTGATGTATTATTATGCAAGGTGTTTTAGTTTTTACAAAAAAATAATTAATAAAAAATGTCTATTATAGGGCAAGGGATTACATTAACGAGGTCATGGCCTGCAAATAATTTAAATTTTAGCGATAAACAAGTAACCTACCCAATTTGTATGGCGTTGCTTGACAATATGACAAAGGGGTCGATGGCGCCCGTAGCTTTAAGCTCGTCAGCGGGTGACGCTTGCGGTGTCTAAGGTCTTGCCGTCTTAAATCATTAATTTTTTTATCATATTAAATGCGAGGGTTCTAATACCTTGTAAATTGCTCACTAAATATATTTATTTGTGAAATAATTATTACTGATCACTTGATCAGTAACGCCTAATATCTTGCAACACCAGAGGAATAAAAAAAAGCGTTTCAGGCTAATGAGGACGCAGCAGGCCCTTTTTTGAGGGGTCCATATTGTTTTAATCTGGTAACATCGCTGACAGAAGTTCGTTGCATATTTTGGTAGTGCATATAGAAATGTTTTTCGAGAAACATACTGAAGAAGAACCGTATTTCTGACAATCTCTAATTAAAATAAATTGTATGTTAATTTGATAAAAAAAACATATTGTCTGTCGCGGTCGGGGTCTGCGGTCCGATAAGATCGGAGCGGCGGTACGCTGGGGTCGCTATATTCGACCTCAGCTACCGCACCCCTCCGCTTGTAGACGAAACGAACCCTGTCCGCAGGAGCAACGTCAAGGTCGGGTGACCAATGATCACTCCTAATATTCAGGGGTCTTCTACGATTATTCCCTTTCTTCAGTCTTGCTGTGGCAATCCGAGCGAATGTGCCGTACGGCCCCATACTAGCGGGTTATAGGCAGCCGGCTTACCGTAAAGAGAGCCGCTGAATAGTAACGCGTTTTTCGTTTATTTTTCACTATGCCCTCGTGATTAAGTTTAACATATCTTTACTACTCTTTTATACACGGAAATGACAATAACAACTTTAACAATGATAATTGTAATTATTCTTATAAAAATAAGTAGTACATTCTATTAAAAGTAACAGTTATTTTGAGAAATTGTATAAAGTTCATTATTAATTATTATTATTTAATGTAGGTATTCATAATATATTAATATATGTTGAATTCTTATAAAATGTTTTAGTTTATTTAGTGGTTCACTTTTGACTTCCGATTATGGTGTCAAAATGTCATATTGTTAGTCAGTAGTAGACTTGTAAATAAAATTTAGTGAAGTTCTAAGATTTTTATAAAAGGACATCAGTCTTCATTGGGCAGGTCAAAAGTGACAGTTATTAAAGCTAAGTGTTATTTAGAAAATATAAAGTATACATTGATGAAGAAACTATTTTTTATTTTTAATTATAAATTGATAACAGGTATAAGATATATTTAAAAATTGAATTTTTACTGATTTTATCAAAACCTTGTGATGGCAGATAGCTTATATGGGGTTAACTGTAGACTGTTGATGAAGTCTCGCTAACAAATTAACAATTAAAGATAATGGTTTATTTACTTAAATACAAAACACTGTCAGAAGGAAATTTTATTAATAGTTCTAGTTTCCATGGTTTGCATAAACACCATTAGCGCCTCTACCATACGGCTGAATATTGTTTGTAGATAAGTAAAGGTTTTTTTTATCACCCCTGAAATAAAAACCCCTCATTATATTAAATTTGAAGAAAGTGTCAGCGTAACGAAATTAAAACTATTTTTCTTACTTATTATTTTCGTATTGATGACGTTCGGTGATTGTTTTTGATTTTTGAAAACTTTGTACATTTTTTATCCGTTTTTAGTAAATTCAAATCTTGTTTAAGTAGGTTCCTAATTATACAAGATTTGGAACTAACAATATTACAATATTTTTTTGTTTTTTAAGCAAAACAAGCTCAATTACTGTCTGTATTTCATATAGAGCATTCACCTTTAGCGTATTAAGTTGCCTATGTAAGAGTTTTTTTTTACAATATTGTAGTATTTTAAGTTTGTTTATTTGTTTATTCAGAAACGGTAATATAACTAGTAAAAAAAAGTAATTTGTATGCATTAGTTTGTAATTTGTAAGTTATTAAATAAACTAGCCCACTAGCCAAACTTTTGATTCATTGTCATTTACACCCTATATAATTAAAACATTAAATCCCTTACATTGGGTCCACTGTGTCCTCTCCAACGTAAACAGTGTAGCCGGTCCCATTTGATGTATACCAATTACTGCAACTAGTAGCGGATATGGCTTCGAAGGAAGTTGTATTTTCGAGTGCTTCACAAAAATACATCCACGAGCGGTCATGGCTGCAGCCAGCTGAATAAATCAGCAGGAACAGTCAGAAAAAAAGAGATTTTAAACACATATTTTACAAAAAATTTTAGAAAAATTGTGTATGTTTTACCCTTTTTTTTACAATAATAAAAAGTTTAATAATAATCACAATTTTGAACTATATTTTCAGTTCATAGTTTACTATATAATTGTCTGGTGGTAAATATACCTTTACCTATTTATTTGTAATTATTAATTAAAAAAGAATTATATTACATTTATCCGGGTATTGCACATCTTTTTCGAACATAATTTTAAAATACCGTATGCAATTGTGTGTTCAAAATATACGATTGCAGTGATTGCCATATACGAAGCGAATAATTTATGTAGCCCTCAGTCACTTTAAGGACTTATAAATCTTGGTATCAACCGAGTGTTCAACACTTCCTTTGTTCGATAGACTCAATCACGTTTACCAATAAAAAAAAAGAACTTGCGCAAATGGCTACTTCTTCAGTGCCGAGAGTTTACAATTTTCATTTATCGCAGTGCTGCGCTCACCCATGATTTTTCATGATCGCAATGTTCACGTCACACCTCTCTGATCACTGGCTCAGAAAAATTTTAAGTAAACATTGCTCTACTGTGGTCGGGTAGCTAATGTTCTATCAAAGGTTTGCAGGCAAAAAGTTACATTGTAGTATATTTCATGTAATAATAAAAAGAGTGGTAGGTATATCTTAACTTAGTGTAACAATACACTGATGAAAGTTAGTAACCTAAAGAAAAATATTTTGTTAATTTAAAACTGTACTTCCAAAATTTCAAGGTTTTATAAAAAGATATATCTAACTGTAAAGTTTTTGGTTATACTCAATCCTGATAGGTACTAACAAAATACCAAAATATGTATCAAAAAAGGGATTTTATAATAAAAAACGATAAAACTATACCACAGCTCAAGGTGTTTCAAAAGAGATTTGAAAATATAAAAATGTTTACCATACCTTCATCAGTCGGTGATGGGTTTTCGCATCCGGGCTGTACATTACTTCCACAATTAAACCAGAAGTCAACTGTACCGATTGACTCATCAGATCCTAACTTTCCTGGATTGGTGTGAAGAACGTCCACATATTTAGCGGAATAGGAATCCAGGGGTCTAACCACCCGCTCGTCAAATATAGGTCCAGCCGGATCAAGACCTGTAATTCTTGTAATGTTTTGTTTGTTAATATAAATTCAGGTCCTAAACAATAGCAACTTTAATTTAGGTCCGTAAATTTTGTGATTTTTTTATTTTCGAAAAGTTGTAGTAATTGTGGTATAATAAAATTAATAGTTATTTTTTGTAATTACAAACAGAACAAACACTAAAAAAGATTTGTTTTTTTTTAAAAGCAATATAAAATAATATATTAACGATTTGCATTTAATTGACTACAACTTACATAAATAAAGTAACATAATAAAATAAAGTACCTCGGAGCCGTTAGATTATGTTTTTTTAACTCGCGGCCAGCGTATCCCATGAGATGAGCGCCGACTGAGAATCCTATTAGATGTGTCCTTTCTAGAGTTAGACCTGCTGAAACTAGCTTATATAGCGCCATCCCTAACTTTTCACCAATCTGAAAAAGTTAGGATAATTATATCTTATACAAACTATATCTATATATATTATCTATATACACATAGATTATAATGTTAAAAATGCAATTCATGTACATGACTGTATGAATACATAAAATCGTTCTTTTGGAACAGTTTTGAAATGATTTTGACGGATTTGTCTCTAGAAAATGATCACTGCACACATTTTAATGTTATTTGGATAATAACACCTGTCATTGTGTAGCAGTATTAGGATTTTAGCTGATAGTAAACGATATAAGATTATATGACATCTCATTATAAACTGTTACTCGCAGACCATGAAGTTATTTGTTTTTTTTTTCTATATTTCTATATCTATAGTTGGGTTATATTTTTAAATATAATTATAATAATATTTATACATAATACTTACCGCAGCAACTTGCGTTAAAACTGTGATTGGATAGAAAATAGGTCCTAATAATGGGGCAGACGCCTCCTTTTCCCAATTAAGAAGAATAGCGTTGTATCCACCGAGCTTCATATATGTTCCTAAAATTGTTTTAACCGTAATTCCGTCAGCTTTTCCAGTAAACCCGAATGCATAGATAACCGTGACGCTTGTCGCATCATAACCCGGTGCCTTCAAAATATTTTGTGGCGTCTCTAAATCAAACTCTTCGAACTTGTTAATTGAACTAAAATGGTTAAAGATTAAAGCACATTATACGTATAAGTAAATAGTTTGAAAAAAACTATGTTGCTTTGATAAGGATTTTTTAAAATAGAATGTATTTAATTTCATCAATCAGTGTTAAAAATACAAAGAAAAATGACTTACTCATCGTAAATACGTAGATTTACAGCCTGTACAAAACCAGTTACACAAATGCAACTGAAAAACATAACGTCCAATCTGATTATCCAAACGTTATAATAATTTTATATTCGTCAGTTTTATACTTACCAAATAACGTAATGAAAAAAATCTCTCAACATTTTTAGATCTTCTACGATATTTTGTGCTGTTGAAAAATAATTTAAAATTATTTAAGTATACCAATTAGGAAACCAGTTCTCTCTACCTTATATATTATTATTATCTTTATTTTCTGTTAAAGTTAAATTATTTCAATATTACGTAAATTATATTTTAATCCAATTATTGTTTAATAGAATCATGTAATTGTATTTATATAATTTTTCTATAAACTAGAGTAACCAATAAAATAAATAAAGTCACTGAAACTAAAAATTATGTAAATATTCTTATTCGTCTCAAATTTAAACCAAAAACTCTTCCTCCATGGAGTTACGAGTATCGGTGACCTTCTTAAATAAAATAACCTGCGAACTTCTGGAAAAAATTGTAGCACTAGATCGCAAGTCATTAAATATTTCTGGTGATACAAAAATTTAAGTGGAATTATTATCAAGCGTACTAAATATTTTTGTTTAAAATAATACATACTCTTTTGAAATACTATCACTATATAAGAATATACCGTTATTATCGAATACACAGGGAACGAATGCGAGTGTTGCTGTTTTGAAACAAAGGTAAGACATGACATCTGTGCAAATAAGTCACAATAATATAAAATTAATTAAAATATTTTAGTTTAAATTATATTCAATTTTACCAAAAAAAATTAACAGACACCGCTATATAATAAGAGCCTTGATAGTATTGTACAAGAATGAAATAGTTTACGCCAGCTTAAAATAACTTATAGAAAATATATTTATTTATTAATAATAAATTTATTTTGTAGGTAACAACATAACTTCAAATACTCGAGCGTACATGCTTGTTATAACTTCAAATACTCGTAAGACAAATCAACAACTGATGCGAGTGCCACGCTTTTTACGTACATTTTCGACGCATGGGAGCAGTCACGGAATCGGGGTGTTTGTAATTTATCTAAAGCCTTTGATTGTATAGACCATCAAACATTACTATGCAAACTTACACACTATAGTGTGCGTAGTGTTGTGCTTGATCTTATTGTCCCTTACCTGGATCAAAGACTTCAGACAATTGATGTAAATAAGTGTAAATTGGCTAGTGCTCACCTAAAAATAGGTGTTCCACAAGAATCTATTAATGCCCCCTTTTTTTAATTCGTATGTTAATGATTTGATCTTTTACGTAAAATGACTATGTGACATTGTACTTTTCGCTGATGATACCTCGCGAACTTTTAAAATTGTACGTAAATCGTAATAAGGCTAATTTGACAAAGTAAACAGTGCACTGTCACGTGTTCTTCATTGGTTCGAAATTTATAATTTGGTCTTAAATACTAAGAAAACTAAATGCATGGAATTTACACTTCCTAATGGGAAAAAATTGAAATTGTAGTTTGATCCTTAACAATGAAGTGTTAGAACTGACTGATTATCTTAGGTTTAACTTTAGATAGAAATATCCAGTTTTTTTTTTTTTTTTTTTTCCCTGTGCAACCCCAGTGCACCCTCCACGTCTTGATACTCGCAGGCAAACTCAGCTTGGCCTTCTTTCCAATTAAAAAGTAAGACAATTAACAGAAGTTAATACGGCTCGAATCGTTTACTCTAGTTATTTTCACAGTATTTTGTCTTAAGGCATTTTACAATGGGACAGCGGTGTCGAAATTAATTTTATAGTTATTTTACGAAAAAAGCTATATGGGCTATTTGTATTTTTAGGGTCGCTTTTCAATACATTTTTAGTAACTTACTATATATACGCCCAAATTTAAAAACTTATATTAAAAACCAGGACAGATATACGATAAATATAAGAAAAAAATAAACTCGTAACTCCTAAATTTCCAATTCAAAAAAATCACAAATCCCTCATGCGCTTGAGTGTTATCATTACTAATTCTATCTTGACTTCTTGCTCTTATTATACTTCGTTCGATACTTCTCTAGCACTTTTCAAATTTTTCTTTATGATGTTTTATAAGAGACCATGTTTCGTAGCCGTAGGTGATACATGGAAGAATACAACAATTGTATATTTTCCTTTTGTTATCATGTGGTGATTTTTGGATTGTACAATTTTCTTAAGAGTCCAGTATCATTTCCATCCGTTAGCTATCCTCTTATTTATTTCCCTGCTCGTTTGGTATTTATGGGAAAAAATCTGCCCCAAGTAGGAATACTCAACAAAACTCTGTACTTGTTGTTCTTTAATTTAATTGGGTTCCTTTTGTGAGATCGATAATAACTTTGTTTTAGTAATGCTAATTTTTAGACCCACTTTTGAGCTTTCAGTATTTATAGTTTGAATCATCTTCTTAATCGCTTTTGGACTTTCTTCTAATACGAACAGTCATCATCAAATTTTCAATAATTTAGTATTCTTCTATCTATGTTGAGTCTTAGATGTTGCGAGTCGAGTTTGTGAAAGACGTCCTCCAGAACGGCTGTAACAACTTTGGGGACAACGGGTCTCCTTGTTTAAATCCTCGTTTGATCTGGAATTCTTTGCCCAAAACTTCCAATTGGTTCTTCCAGTTGTTGGCGAATATATTATTGATTAAGTTAATATATGTTGCAGATATATTTTGCCGAGACCGAATCCAGAAAATCCGTAACGAAAATAACCTAACACCCCCCCATTCCGCATACTAAGAAGCTTGGTCGAGTATTATATACTTATCATTTAAAAATAGCGTAAGCGCCGTTGTTAATATGTATTATAAACTTATTCCTTATTTGTTAAGGGTGAGTTTAGGATAAATGTTTTACTTGCACAAAGGTATTTTTTTCAACAAGCCTTTTCATTTTAAAGATCATTTTCTGTTATTGTGTTACAAAAGACCCTAACTTACTTAAAATAGCAAATGAACCATATTTGTGAGGTTGAAAATATCTTCAGCTGTTGATATATTGTATATATATATGTATAAATTGTATGGTATTTATATACGTATGTATGGTATGTATTTTTATTTAAAAATCGAGAATTAACGCGTCCGGAATAGGTATCACATACCTTTTATTTGCCAGACGTTTCAACCAGGTTTCACCAGCCGTGGTCACAGGATGTGTCAGCCTGCTTTTCCCGATTTTTTACATAATTATATATAATGAAACGCGATAGTTTAAAAGTTAGTATGTAAGTATGGTATGTAGTTTAAAAAAGTTGATACAAGAAGTTTTTCATCTAACTTATGAGGGAAAAACAAAAGCAGCGTAAATACAACTAAGTTAGCAGCACACTTAAAAAATAAAAAAAACATCTTGCATGTCTAGACAATCATTTTTTAGATGACTTACAACAGTTATTTTAAATATCGATATATTTTTTTAAATATATCGGATTTTTAATATAGATATATCAAAAATCCGATATATCTAAAAATGTCAAATACCCTATAAATGAGTCATTTATTCAAAAAAAGGAAAAATCTAATCGGTCATCAAACTGAAAAAATATAACTTAAATTAATATATTAAAAAAAATACGGTATAAATAAATAAATCATTATAGTTACAGACGTTGATAAAAAATCCTATGCAATAGCTTTACCGCAGCAGTCTCCGAGTGCGACACGTATTTTCATAGTATATGAAAGCTAGGTATATAGTTTTGTTAAATTCTTTGTATTTCTCAATTATCTGTTTGAGTGTTTGGATCTAATATTGGATTTTTTTTGTAGCTAGCTTGCTCAGTTGTTTCATTTTCGTTATAATTTGTACTTATCCTGCCTAATATTTCCTTTCAAAAAATTTGGTAAAGATTCGACATTAGTCTTATTTGTCGATAGTTTCCAATGTCGTCCTTGGCCCTTTCTTATGTAGTAAAATCAAATGTGAAGTTTCCCATCGTCTTGGTATATATGCACTTTTGTAATTTGAGTTAAACATTATAGTAAATAGTGGTACAATTTCGTCAATATTCCCTCTCAATATCTTGTTGGTGTTTTTCTCTGGTCCACGTAATTTTTAAATCGTTTTACTTCTTATTGCAATTTCCACTTCACACTTTAAAATATCAGGCTCCCGCAATGCCAGGCTGTCTGCTAATTTATTCATTCATAAGCGGTTGCATGAGGGTCTGTCCACGTGGGTATTTATTTGAGTACAGTTCTTTGTAAAATATTGTCGCCAATTCATGTATACCTTTACTGTCGGTGATGCTGTCTTCGCCAGTCACCAGTTTCTTTACTCCCCCAGTTCTCTATAATTGATTCTCGAATACTTCTAGTCTTCTAATTTAGCGGTCTCATTTGATATACAATATTAAATTTAGTAGTATTTTAATAGCGAAAATTAACGAAACTATAAGAGATACGAGTTTACTTTGGATAGTTTCCCATAAGTCGAAGGTTAGAATCCCTACCTGTACCGGTTTAATTTTCATTCTATATTTATAAAAAAATAAACAAACCTAACATGACTGACTGCATATCTTTATAGATATTTCCAAACATTGATATTGGTTGTGGCATCTTTTCAATGCATTTAACTATACTGCAAAGTTAGAAACATTGGTCAGGATTTTCGCAAGAAACCTAATAGATGTCACCATTCGCCAATAAAGACGATCACATAAAAAATACTTCATTCACAGAAACGGGTAGCAATTGGAAGAGCGACGGAACGGTTTCATAGAGGTCGGGGGTTGAATTCCCTGCCCGTATCGGTTTATTTTTATCTTATATTTATAAAAAAACATAAGGATATTTTGTATTATGAAGACGTACTGTTGTAATTCACAAATGTAGTGAAGCATAGGATTAGGACGGTAAACGAAGATTACATAAATGTAAAGGCTAATAGACTGCTGCCTGCCCAGACTAAGGAGCTTGAGAAACGTAGAAACTTAATTTATCTAGTAAGTAGCGAAAATCAAGCAAAATTGGATCAATAATAGAAAAATATATATATATTGAACCGCCCCGTTGGTCGAATGGTTAGCGCAGACGCCTAACGTGTCACGGCGCAACGGGGCTCGGGTTCGATTCTCGGCAGAGACAGGCATTTATGTGATGAGCATAGATATCTGTGTTTCTGGGTTTGGTCGTTTATTAAATATATTTTCAGTATTTATATGTGTATTTCTATGTATTAGTATCGTTGTCTAACGCCCTTAACCCAAGCAAATAATTTGCTTACTTAGGGGTTAGAACAATGTGTGTAATTTGTCCCGATATTATTATTATTATTATTATTATATAGATAATAATAATTTTTTTAAAGTTTCGTTGGTACACAAGGATATGTATATTTATATCAAAGTAATCCCAACCGGAAAATATCACCCTACTACAAATAAAACTCTCACCATTATACCCAAATACCTTTATACTTATGTATTAGTGAAAGAATAAAATTTTGTTCTGTAATTAATATCTGCATGGAGATTGAGGCACTGAGATTTATGTTCAGAAGACAACCTAGTTCTGTCTTCTGTAGTTACTTCTATAGAGCAGCTTATGTTATTGAAACATACAGCGAATAATACCAGGAGCGGATTGAGGAGATCGAGATACAGCCGATGACTGACAGTCATTAGTTGATATATGCTGAGAAATAAATTTCACTTACAGAATATTGCAACGCCTAAACCCGAAAGTACAATTTGAGACAATGTGATAGAATCAGTTTATGTTTATACAATATATATTCAATTCAATATTAATCAGTTAACAGAAGAAATATATACATAATTATAATACCTTTCGTGTTAGGATTTTTAGTGTATAAATTTTGTTTTTCTACTAAAGTATGTTCCCGAAATTCTCCAATGATGCAAAGGTCCAAGAAAGTTGACATTCCATCCCAATCGCATCTCAAGATGCAACGGGATATTGTACGACATCGCCGTGTAATGGGCACTTTTCTCCATACCAAGTAATAGTCAGACAAAACCAAGTGAGCGTCCACAGTTATCTGGTAATTCTCCAGCAAGCGAAAGTATATCCAGCAATCGATCACAGGGGGCATATGTCTATTGACATCTGACAGACGAGTAAATGTCTCTACCAATTGAGAAAGACCATTCGCTGTTGCAAAAGTAATGTAGCTATATATATATCTACTACACTATGTATAGGTACATTAATTTTACAAAAGGTATGTTGTATAAAAACGTGCTAGAAGTAATTTTACACGAGATAAAACAACACAGAACGATAGGTCTATTGAATATTTGCATTAATCTGCCATCTGTGTATATGCAAATATTATTATTTCATCGTATTTGTTTTAAAACATATTTGGGTTATGACGAATTATTGTGTAAGAACTGTATATTTTTATTTGTATGTGTAACTAGTGTATATAGCAATATTTAACAATAACGATGAATTCAATTATAACATGTAATATTATATTTTAGAGTTGGAGAATCTTAGAGAATGTATTGTCCAGTATGTAATTACAATTCATTATTTAATTATAAAACTCTAATCCGATAATTTTATTTTTGGTAAATGTAAATTGTGTTTTGTAATCCACATACTTGTCATTTTGATTATTTAGTATTTCCATAGCAACATGGTGTAAAAGAGATGAAGCTATACGAAAAAAGCTTGCGCCTAACGGAAAAATCTGACGCGTAACGAAAAAATGTTACACTAAATTTTTTTCCAACCCCGATAAAGAAGTTTCACTTCAAAAACATTTTAGTAGATAATAAATATTATAGAAATGATATAAGAAATATTTACAATAAAAATATAATGCTTATATATAAAATAAAAATCTTACCAAAATTGAAAAATATATTAAATATTAATATTTTATGTGATGTCATTAGGTTTGACAATCCTTTTTGTAGTTTACTCAAGACAAAAATAGATGAATTTTCTTATAAAACGCTCGGTATAAAAATATAGGAAAAGTAAAACTTAGTGATCGAACGCCTTTGTTACGTGATTAGTGTATAACCCATTTTGTGCACCTTTCACTTTTAAATTATTTAATAATAAATGATTACTAACGCAATTTGTCAGACTTTTTAATTCTTCAAGTTTAGCTTTTGTTATTGGCAGCTTGCTATTCTAGGTAAAAGCAGCTCAAGGTTTAACGCCATAGCAATTTCTTCAGTTAATCTTGTTACCTCTTTATTTCTTTCCTCTGCACTGTGAATGAATGTCTGTGTTCTACCACCGCAGTGGTTGCTTACTTTTTGCACATTATGATACGTCCAGCGTTACAGACTTTAAAGAGTTTTCGACAAGTTGCAGCAGAAATTTTTATTTGTGTCTTGTTATAGAACATATATAAATGTGGTGGCTAACGCCGATAAAGAACTATAAAAATAACTAGTCTAGCCATAAATTCTATTACTGGCTATTTGCATACTTTTAAAAAATCATTACTTTGAATTTCGAACATTAGCTTCTACGATAAAAAATAAAAAAAAGATTTCTTCCATTATTGTAAGCTTTTAGTTAATAAATTATTTGTTTTGAAGATGAATTAGGGCACTAAAGAGAATAGGATTGCAGTTATTGCATTGTATAAAGTAGGTAAGGAGCATTTTTTGATATATTGAAAAGCTAGGGATTAGCCGAATGTTTATGTATCGTACCATCCAAAGGTACACTGAAACCATGTCTGTTGATGACTGTGAGAGATCCCGTCGACCGCGGTCTTATCCAACAAACCAGGTCGTTAATGCAGTCAAGGCCGGATGTCCTGTACCACACATTTATTAGCACCAATATTTAGTATTGATTTAACATTATTGATCAGAATTAGAGATGCAATCCATTTTCAAGCGTTCTCTTGGCTGGCTATAATGCTTTAAAAAGCGCTTTCCACGAAAATAGAATCCGGAGTTATTCAGGTCAATATGACAGGAAAACACAACCATCAAAGATAGACCCACAGATAAAACCGAACGATATTGATTTTAGAAATTATAATTGCAAATCGTATTGGGGCACTAATTAAAATATCAACGAGTAGTAAAAATCAAACCCAGTGATATTAAGGTTCTCTACTTTAAGTGGTAAAATTTCTATAAAAATATAATACTGATAATGATTAACAGAGACAAGTATTACTTAAAATTCATTTCATCATTTTTGATGTACATTTAAAAAAGTTTTTTAAAGAACGTAACTATTTTCTTTTCTAAGTATGTATGTCGTATTATGTTAAAATTCAAAAGACATTTTTAGTTTTCGTATTAATATACTGTTGTTACTAAAAAGATCATAAGATACTGATACAGATCCAACTAGAAACTAAATTCACCAACATGGGCTTAAAACAACATAGTAAAACAAATATAAATACACCGTTAATTATTATGGACCGGGGTCCTTCGCACTAACAATCGCACAGCTAATTTTTGTGAGTAGGTTCATTTTCACGAGACGCCCAATATTTGCTAGTATAAAAATTTCGTAAGTGGTAGCTAACAGGGGTTATGAGGACATAATTTGTTGGTTTAGTAGTTACCAAAAAAAATATTACTAACTGGTTTTTTTTTATAATTCTCATAATAATTCACTAAATTAGCCGAAAAAATATTTGTCCTACAAAATAGGTTTGATCATAGAGGTCCGACCTTTGCAACATGTACTATTTACAAGGTCATGGAAAATAATTACTAACCAGCTGATTTCTTTTAGGTTGGTTAACTACCCAACAATTATTGTAGGACTAGGGATGTATGTAAAAAAATGGTCCTATGGTATGGACAACTTGGGAGTGTCGGACCCGGAAAACGTTCCACGAAATTTGTAGGACAATGTGGGTATTGAATTATATAATGATTAACTAATAATTATATCATTCATAATTATTAACATTATTAACTTTTTTTTTATTAGTAACCGTAGGATAAAAGTATAACGTGGTATATTTGTGTGTTTTTTGTCCAAATAAAACAATGTCCTACGAGAAAACAGGTATACATCCCTAGTCCTACAATAATTGTTAGTCTCGTTTTCCTGCGTGCAACATAACGAAAAGTGAAAATATATTTAATGAAATAATGAAACTTTATGATTTACCTAACATTCAACGAAAAGTGTGTACTTTCAAACAAAAAGTAATTAATTTTCATCTGACTCATTAGACAAATATTCATCAACGTCGCTAATAGCATCACTCTCGTCTTCATCAGTATCTTCTACATTTTGTTCGTCTGTTGTATCTAAATCTGTAATAACATTTGTGATATTTTTTTAGCAACATAAATATTTAAATTATGTTTAATACCTATATAAATATTAGACAATAGTAGATCATTGAGCATGTTCCTTCCATTTAAATTTTATTTATTGAAGTTACCAATATTTTTCTGTAATTGGTAAGTACAAAATCATTACTACTAGTAGTAGTAGTAGTAATAGCAGTAGTTGCTTGCCATTTTTTATGCATATATGTGTCTTTTGTGTGCTTAATTACTTCTTATCGAAGTCTTATCGAAGTTTGACGAAATTTGGTGTATATCAGTTTATTATCTAAGTGAACGTATATGATGCTTTCACTCTAGAACCATAGTAACGACCCAATATTTTAAATATAAAATATAAAAAGTATTTGTAAATAATAATTAGTTATATTTTATGTCCATATATTTTGTAGCCAACGACCAGGTTTTAGGTTAGGCAAATTATATTCAAATAATACTCGAAATTATTATGAAACTACATATCTATATAAATATGGACCATCATAATAATTAATGAATCTTATATAATAGTAAGGTTCATTTCTATATCAGATAATAACAAAATGTTTGCTTTCATTATTATGATTAGTCTTATATTTAATATGTTTGGTATTAGTCCATTGACAACGTGGCCAACGTTCATATTATATTACCAATATTGGTTTCATTTCCAGTCAATTCCTTTGGGCCGGTTATCAAATTATAGTAAATATATTGTGGTGTTACAGTCCTGCAAGGTTAACTGATATATCAGACATGTTTCATTACTTAATATATCAGAATCGACAAATATTTTGGTTCATCACAATAACAATAACAATGACGAGCGTGACATCGGATATTGCTAAAATTATAAAATACTATTTCTATTGGTTATATAAAAAACACTTTTTCTCTTTATTTTTAATTCAAACAAGTTAAAGTATTGCAAGTTTGGCTTTTAAGGCCGAAGCGGAAACTTTTTAAGGGACAACAAACTTTCTTCTTAAACAAGTTCAATTAAGAAGAACCGTGAACTACTGCAATTATCTAAAAGTCTCTCAAATTGTAGTATTGATAAATGTTTAAATGTAGTTATATGAATTTATATAAATATAGAATGAAAAATTGACCGATATGGGCAGGGATTCGAACCCGCGACAACTGGGAAACCGTCCCGTCGCTCTACCAACTGAGCCACCGTAACGATGTCCGTCTCGGACGTTCATGTTCTTATATGGATTAAAGACTGTGTTCTTTTTTTTTACATTCTGATAAGTCACTTTCGAAATCAAATGTTGACTGTATTATGTTTATACTTAGTGGTCCCGTCAATGCAACATTCAAAGAATCCCTGATTATTTATTGTTTTTCTTAAGTAATAGAAGCATTTAAATCGCAATGCGCTAATATAGATCTGTTTTGTAATGGATTTGAATAATATTTTATATTTCAAACGCCTACATTTAAAAATGTATTACCTCAAAATAGAACTTTTTTTCAGAAAAAACAAAAAAAACTGATTATTTACTCGATGTAATCGATTATAGTAGTCCATATAAATCATGCTTCGGAGCTAGAAAATATTTTTGTAGTTATGTTCCCAATACTTAACGATGTATTTATATTTGTTTTATTATGTTGTTTTGAGCCCGTTTTGGTGAATTTAGTTTCTAGTTGGATCTGTTTTGAAACGTAAAACATTCTGTATTACAAATAATCATTTTAAATCAATTGTATACTGTGATCGTCATTAGGGGTTTAGGGAAGATAGCACCAAAACACTCCAAAATGACACTAAAAGTATACAAATCATTCATTATTCTTTATAAGTAATATAAAAATAAAAAAAGTGCAGTATCTTATGTCCTCTTTAGTAATAACAGTATATAAAAAAAAGAATATAATAAAATATAAAGATACGGTTCATATTTTTGACTAAATCGGAACTTTTGAACTTCGTCCAAGTTCTTGTACCATAGATGCAGACAACATTAATCTTTATATAATGAATTCGGTATAAAATATCCTGTTAAATGTGGAACATGTAGCAATAGATAATCTCTCTAAGCTCTTTAGATATAAGCGAATGATTAACCTCTCGAAATAAAATCTTTTATTATTAGAGCTCCTAAGTTGGGATTAAACACCAAAAAACTGATTTCTTCGTCGCTGTGGATTACTAGAGCTTCCTCCAATATTTGCAATTACAATTTCTAAAATCAATAACGTTTGGTTTTATCTGTTGGTCTATGGTAGATGGTTGTGTTTTCCTGTCATATTAGCCTGAATAACTCCGGATTCTATTTTCGTGGAAAGTGCTTTTTATAGCATTATAGCCAGCCAAGAAAAGGCTTAAAAATGGCTTACATCTTCTAATTTTGATCAAGATTGTTAAATTAATCACTAAATGCGAATATTAATTATAAGACGAACCGCATAAAATATCGGAAAGCTCAAAATGGCTATAATACATCGTGTACTGATGCCCACCGATGTCACATGCACAAGTCTATAGAAAATGGTAATACTTCAAAACATGAAAATTTCACGAATCGCTTTGAGTTGGTAAACCTCCAAATACAGCTATCAATCTTGACATTAAACTTCTTAATATACACTTTGCCTCTTTAAAAAATAATTGACAATGTTGAAAAGGTTGTCATAAATCTTTCATTCCTACCAACTCCAGATTTTTCCAATTTTTCTTTTTTTGTGCTTTTACTAAATGTGATGTTAAGAAGGGCGTACAATCCATTTTTCGAAAGCCGTTGGTGCTGACGCTGACATTACAAAATCCCTGGGGATGTTGGTGTTTCGTCATCCAGACCGGTGCTATTCCTGTATTCTAAACATCTAAGGCGAGTGATACTTGTGGTGCTTACTGTGCCCTGGGAAACAAACATCCCCGGGGATCACGCATTCAAGCTTATTACGAACTGACCAACAAACTGTCCAGGAATAAATTTATAGTTAGCTTGTACGCAGTTGAAGTGGGAGCGAGAGGAATAACAGCCAAATCTCTCTATAACTTACTTAAAGATGGCCTTGGCCTTGGCCTTTCTAGAACTAGCATCGGTTCTTTTCAAGAACGTATTTCAAAGGCGGCATTAGTAGGTTTATTCTAAATTTGATTAGGTAGGGAAAGGAGTGAATGAGTTGAATGCTCAGAAATTTATTAAAGTATTTAAATCAATTAAAATCGTTAAAAAGTCAAGTGATCTTTGGGGATTTTCTGTTGACATATTTAAGTCCATAATTGACATTGTAGCGTCAGACTTAGCATTAACATTGAATATTTGTTTAGAATATGGTATATTTCCTGATCTAATGAAACAAAGTAAAATAACTCCATTATTCAAATCTGGTTGTTCATTAGATCCTAGTAACTACAGACTAATTTCAGTCTTACCTACATTTAGTAAGATTTTTGAGAAAATAATTCTTAATCAACTTGTTGCATATTTCAGTAAAAACAATCTCTTACACAAAAACCAGTTTGGTTTCACTGCCGGTCGCTCTACAGATGAACAGATGCTGATGTTGCGCTATTACTAAACATATATGAAGCCTGGAAAGGATCACAGGATGCACTTGGCATTTTCTGTGATCTATCTAAGGCGTTCGACTGCGTTCAACCTGAAATCCTTATAAAAAAGTAAGAACATTTTGGAGTTAAAAATAAGTCTCTGGATTTGATTAGTTCATATCTTAATGATAGAATTAAAAAAAAATATGTAAATGGAAAACGTTCGTTGGTAAAAATAGGTGTACCACAGGGTTCTATCTTTCTTGTTCCTCATTTAAATTACACTTACCTCACCTTGAAAAAGATGGGATAGTGTTGTTTGCTGATCATACTTTTCTTACTTTTAAAGTTAATAGACGGCAATCTGTTATTGACTATGTAAACAATACTCTCTCAGATGTTGTACAATGGTCTAACGCCAATAATTTGTTATTCAATAAAAAAAGACGAAATGTGTCAAATTTAGTTTACCAAATGTTAAAAATGTTAGAACCAATGTACAATTAAATAATGAGGAATTGGACTTGGTCAAATATACTAATTTCTTGGGCATTACTTTAGATGAAAAATTGCGATGGGGTCCTCATATATTTGATTTGTCAAGCGGACTTAGTTCTGCTGCATACGCGGTTAAAAAAATACGTCGATTAACAAATATGGAAACTGCTCGATTAGTTTACTTTAGTTACTTTCATAGCTTAATGTCATATGGTATACTCTTATGGGGCAATGCGGCTAACATTGATACCATATTTACATTGCAGAAGAGGGCTGTGCGAGCAATCCTACTACTATTATAAAGGCGAAAGTTTGTAAGTATGGATGTATGGATGTTTGTTACTCTTTCACGTAAAAACTACTGAATGGATTTGAATGAAACTTTACCACAATATAGCTTATACATCAGAATAACACATAGGCTATAGCTTATATATCAGAATAATACATAGGCTACAATTTTTGAGGTTTTTAATGTGAGGTCGTAAAAAAACACTGACTGAATCCTACAAGATAGATCAAAACAATTTACTACAGTCTTGTACAATTTAAAAAGGTCTACAAAAAAGTCCGTGATGGTATATGTTTATCTCTTAGGAATAACCCACAATAACCGTTTTTTATCCTTTACTTTGTACGAGAAATAATGGCTTATTTACGAAGCGATTTTAAGCAATACAATATCAATCCTTATCCAATTAAGTATCTTAAATACATTGTGCATTTAATAAAGATCAATATGGCTTTTTACAGCATGTAAATTAAATAAATATTTTCGAAGATATCACAGATTTAAAATGCAGAGTCATAGCAATTTCGGCGATAAATACCGTTTCGGTGATAGACGTGTTATATTTTGGTTATGACTAGACGGGACGAACCTGAAGTCCACGCGAACGAAGTCGCGGGCAAAAGCTAGTATATAATATGAGACCAAGAGAATCATTAAGAAACAAATTTAAAGAATTTTAAATTATGACTGTTTATAATCAATACATTTATGAAAATTTAATTTACGTTCATAAAAATATTTCAAAGTTCAAGAAAAATTGTGATTTACATAAAATAATACAAGACATGAAAATAAACTTGCTATGCCCAGCACTAGGCTCCATAAAATAGGTAAATCCTTTAAGGGTAATTGTATACGTTTTTATAATAAGCTCCCAAATTAAGCCTTAAGCCCTATCATGAAATAAATTTAAATTATATATTATTAATTATTCTACTATAGTGTAAAGGATACTATAATGTAAAAAATAATTTGGTAAAAAAATTCTACTATAGTGTAAAGGATTACATCAACGACGGTATGGCCTGGGAATAAATTATATTGTATTGCAAATAGGTAGTAATCTCCGCAATTTTTTGTTGTAAATTAATTTTGCTTCATCGAACTGCTGCATCACCCCGATTCCTTAGAAGTTACTACTTGCGGTAGCGTCGGTAGTCGGATTGCCTTCCTCCCTCAAATATGGCGAAGGGGATGATGGCTGGCTCTTGTGTTATGCTCTTAAACGGGTGCTGCTTGCGGTGACTGGTGGTGTGGCAGGCCGAAAACTTTTTGTTGTTATTGTTTTTTTTTATTGTTATTTCATTTTCGTTGTCTGTAATCATTAGGCTTCATTTCCGATTGATTGCCAACTGAGCCACCGTATAGCCACCGTAGCGATACGGTGGCTCAGTTGGTAGAGCGACGGGACGGTTTCCCAGTAGTTGCGGGTTCGAATCCCTGCCCGTATCGGTTTATTTTTCATTCTATATTTATATAAATTTAAAATGATCTTAATATGGCTATACATGTTTAATGATATTTTCAAACATTAATAATTTCATTATTTCTACCACCCCGTTGGTCCAGTGGTGGAGCGCAGACGCCTAACGGATACCGGTATAGTATCGTATAGTATGGTATAATGTCGTGCCTACTTAAAAAAATAGAAATACTCGAACCGAATATATTCGGCATCAAAAACGAATAATTTGAAATGAGGTCGATAGGGCAGATAGTCTTCAATTTATGACAATAATATTTATTATTTTAAATTATTAACAGTTTAATTTTGCACTAATCGGTGCACAATATTTTTGGTTGACCCGTATCACATACCTAAATAGATTCGACGTAGAAGCAGGTATAATTTGAATGTATTATTTTCATTATAATATGAATTTATATATACTTCAGTGTAAGTAACACGTGGCCGGCTATGCTAACACTAAAAATTAACTCATATCATCTCATAATTTAGTTTGTACTTTTAACTTTACGCCATCTGTTCAACATAACACTAACTCATTCGAGTCAACATATACAACGCCATCTGTTAGACTTGTTTGGATATAACAGATTATTGTAAACAAATAATTTAAAATAAATTAATATTGCAACTTAAAATTGAGATGTAAGTTATCTTATCTTTCTAGTTGGATCAAACAGCACAAGGTGTGCAAATTTGATTAAAATCGGTTTAGTAGTTTAGGAGTCCATCGCGGACAAACACTGTAACTCTTGAATTATATATAATAGAAGATACACGAAGTATATTCTATATTTAATTCCAATAAAGCGTGCTATCACGTAAATGGTGGCATATAAACGACATTCATATGACATCTTAATAAAGTTCTTCGACTAGAACGTCTGGCGTCCATATCAATAAGCGGATTCAGTTTAATGAAATTCTTATAGAGATTCTTCGGCTGGCATAGCAGGTTCTCATTCTAGGATCCTGTAATTTACACCCCTGCTTTTATTTTAATCATACCAATTTATAACCGTTTGTTGTAATAGTCAACCAGTGTTAGCAATCATGTAAAAGCGCGTTAGCAAAAGTATATCATTCAAGTTCAAGTAGGTTCAAAATTCAAACTTAATTAGGATAAGACCTTCATAAGGTGTGATTAAAAATAAAATTTGTGAAGCAATAGTTTTAAAAATAGCACATAATAAAAATATGGAATAATAATATATATATATAATATATAAAGAAGGATGTTTGTATATATGAAATCGATGAACTCAGAAACTATTGGACCGATGATTATGAAAATTGGTATGTATATGTATTTTTCCACGGAGAAGGTTTATATGGTATGCCCATTGATGTAACTCGCCACCAGGCGGCGCTGTCAAATATAGACTTCCGCCCCGTTCAACCGATTGTCATAAAAGTTGGTATGACCATGTATGTTTCCTCGAAGAAAACGAATATGCTATGTCCATTGATGTAACTCGCCACCAGGCGGCGCTGTCAAATATCGACTTGCGCCCCGTTCAACAGATTGTCATAAAAATTGGTATGACCATGTATTTTTCTTCGAAGAAAACGAATATGCTATGCCCATTGATGTAACTCGCCACCAGGTAAAGTAAGGGTTAGCCGAGCGAAGCGGGCTGGGTTCGCTAGTATATAATATAATATAATATCTCGGCGTTACGACCTTACAGAAAATACCTTTTTAAACAAAATGTAATCTAAAGTGTGAATGTTATATCGCCAATTATTTTTTTTATTATGAAGGTTTAAAATTATTGTGGAAGCTGTTGTATGATCTTCTAAAAACTAGAAAAGAGTCAAAAATTGGATTTAATATTACAATAACATGAATTTGATTCGTACCATGAGTTCTAAAAACAAAATTATCTTATTCCTGTTGCCTTAAGGTGGGAATGAGGATATAAGTTCAAGTACATGCTCCTCAGTTCTAGGCACCTCTATGTTGCAAAATGCATTCTTTTCACAAACCTACTTTATACTTATTAAATGACTTTGTATTATTTTGTCTAAGTAAATATTTTTATTTCATTTCTATATATTCACAGCCCTAAATTGAAACGAAGATCACTTATATAATTAATTAATTATAACAACGTTTTGGTGATACTGGTTAATTTTGTTTAATATCATTCTTAACTTTACGCTGTTCCATTGAATATGCATTTTTTTTTTTTTTTTTTTTTTTTTGTCTGTCTATGCTGTTAGCCCTGTTGGCTATTACAGCGTCACCGGGGGAGCGGGTGGGTCAGGAGACCCACCCTTGAAAAGGGGGGGCCAGATGGGCCCCCACGGGGAACGACGTCCCGAGGGCGTCTCAGATTGAGACACGGACCTCGGCTCGGGGCGTCGTTAGTCAGGAGGGAAGCTAAGGAAATTTGGACACTAGCGTCCTCCGACGGTAGAACGCCGGAGCAACGGAGGAAATTCAATATGCAATGAAAAAAAAAAAAAAAAACGATACGGGCAGGGCAAAATGAGCAAATTATGTATACAAACGATTAGTTTATTAACATTTTGGCATAAACAACGGTCTTTGTAAGTGGGCTATTACTATTAAAGAAACTATGTTTCAAAGTTGTCCATGAGAGAACACCGGAGAACGTAGATTCTTCTTTGTCCAACGTCTGTTCTAGGATTTCGTTGATTTTCATGGCATCAGCCACTTTAACCGGAAACTGTGGATTCCGTAGCTTGAAAGGAACGTATACCTAGTCTTTGATGGCATTAGGTCAAGGCCTGAAAGACACACGTTTGCCTTTTTCAATTCCTGTTAGTAATCCCAAATCAAGGCAGTGATCATATACTCAGGAATCGTCGTTATTGATGTTGGATTCCTGTTGTTGTCTCATCTGTGATATCAAGTGAAAAGCAGAAGCGATGGTAAACTGTACGTCCATCAAGTAAAAGCATTGCGACCATTTCAGTCCAAGCTACTGGAATACCTTTCACGTTCTTTTGGGCAACTTTATAAAATATTGGAACACAATTGTTTTACCAGAGCCACCAAGGCCATCAAAGAAGAACGAATTAGGATGGCTTGAAAAATTGTATAAACAGAAGCCACGCTCACTCAGTCTATTCTACAAAGTAGTGTCTACGATTTTTTTTTAATAAGATGCATGAAGTTTTTAATTTATATAACCATTTTTTTCAGTTTTATGTAATATTCAAATTATTTCATTTATAACAAAACAAATGAAATGAGGTAAACAAACCTTATTATTGAAAATTACAAATTGTTTATCTGATATTTCTCTAATTAATTATATCTAACTTCCCCAATACAAAACAAAATTATTGCAATTTTCTCTATGTCATGTTAATTAATTTAATATTTCACTGCAATAACAATGATATTCATATTTAGATACTATAAATTGATGGGGTAGGTATAGGCTTTGATAGTAATATAATATGAATTTTAGACACTGACATAAAGTGATATATACCTAATTAGGTCAACAAAATTTGCAGGTTACAAGTTTTAAAAATGGAACGAATATAAATCTTCTTCTTACAGGACTTATCGGGTAACGTATGTTACGCGTTTGTTTATGAAAAGTTAATATTTACGAGAGAATAGCTATATTTGTTTAATTTATAGTAAAATTCTGTGATATATTCTTGCCAGTTTCTTCTCAAGAAAATATATCGTATGTAATATTTTCTGTAAAGACACATGTCTTAATATGTTATATGTTTCTAATATATGTTTACATATATATTTTTAAGGCACATTCCATAGAACTTTAACGAAGCTAGTATCAGTATAGCATCGCAAGTACTTTTAAATGAATGTATTTTTTATTAACAAACTTGATATCTCAGCGGCTTCACCCGCTCTATAAATGATCTATATGTTTATGCAGTTTGGTATAAAGATTTTAAAAATGTTATAATTATATAACATATATCTTACAGAAAGTACCCAATGCTTAACCGTGGGTTATCAACTACATGTATATCAAAAGTCATTAAAACCTGTTAAGTGATTTAGATTATTTATATAGATTTTCATCAACTATTTCTGATCTTTAGGGGTTAGCTGTGGAAAAAAGAGCTACCCTATGTTGGACCTTACGTTAGTGACTATATTAATGAGAACATTTATCGAAATAGCTGAAGTACCTGTTTAAGAATTTTCATACAAACTTTCATCCCCTCAAACGTTGATTCTTGAAAAAAGAACTAGCCTATGTTTGACCTTGGCTATTTGAGAGAGCAATACGGACCCTGCAAACGGGACCAGTGGCTTATGCAACTCTAATAATTGTAAACCTACTAAGTAATCTTTGTGATTGCTGACACGATGATGATACATATATCACAAGAATTATTGTACTATCTTTGTAGTTTAATTCCCTCAAACCTGTACCAAAAGCTTCTACGGACGACAGTTGTTTCACTATTCTATCGCAGTTGCAGTTATCAGGAATGGGAGTCACCACATACCCACAAGAGTCAATCACAGATAATTTTTGAACTCCAACAGAAATAGTGAATCTTATAAAGTTACCAAATCACGTCAAGCTGTATCACCCAAGAAATGAAGTGATTTTCTTATTTGATACGCCCACTATTTATTATTTATTTACTGTCATGGTCTTGCCATGACAATAAAATACCGGATAAAAAATTGAAGCAGGTAGTGATGCTACCTGTTACAATCATTTGTTAAGGTAATAAGATAATATTTTTTTCAAATTTATTCAAATTATTTCACGTCTAGCAACGTCTTAAGATATGCAATCAACATAGGTCCCTGTTTTTAAACTAATCAATATCTACAGTAATGGTGATAAATTCTTCTTTAACCGTTATCAAATATGTAAAGTACTGTTAAAATTTCATAAAGATTCTATACTTCAGAGATAAATAAATATTAATTACATTATATAAAAAAAGGGTCGTTAATAAATGGCTAATGAAAACACGATTTTAGATTTCATATTTCTTTAATTTGTTTAAGAAAAATTCAAATCTTCTTACTTAACATTTTCCATATAAGTTTAAATAAACAGCTCAGTTATCGAAGATTTTGTATCAAAGGAATAGGAAAGAGAAAATTTGCTGATGTAGATAGATTAACAGGTTCCAAACTCTGAAATAATATTAAATGTTTAAATTATAATCAAATAGGACATTATAGTTTTAAATGTGATGAACCTTTACTTTAATGTACTTACTAATTGCGATAGAATAGATCATCAGTTATTAGATTATGAGATTTCTGACCAAATATTGGCAGATAAGAATGAAAAACTGGTTTCTGTAGGAAGTGTTGAGAATAATACTAATAATAAGTATATCACGAACGTAATGGTTAACGATGTGTCTTCATGTAGATTTAAATCTGACTTAGGTAGCCAGATCAAATGTTCCCTTATAAGGGAAAGTATAAAAGTACAAAGCATAAAAGAATTAGTTGATATATACTCGAAAACTCTATATATACACCGTCTTTTTAAAATTTATACTTAGACATTCCTATCTTAAAAACCCAACATACCTAATCATTACAAAAAAATCGGATAAAGTAATATTTTAAAATACCTATAAAAAGATTCATATTACTTCAAGAGATACAGATTACTGTATCTCTAGTATTAACTTCCGATTCCTGTATCTCTCAGTATTAACTTCCGCACAATACTCAATACGTGACCGTCCTTGTAAATGGTCAACAATGTAAATATTTTGCTACAAAATTGTTCAAATAACTATGTGAAATAAGAGTTTAAATAACTATGTTAGACTTTTCATAACTAACTGGCAGTGTGACATAAATGTTGTAGGGCTTTGTATTAATACCATCAGTACCGTGGAAATCGCCATTCCACTGCGACTACTTGAAACCCAGTTTATAACTAGCTTTTCTAGGTTGAGATATCTATGTACAGGGTCAATTTCCAAATCCTTGGTATTATTATTATTATTATTATTATTATTTAAAAGCGCTGCTGTGCAGGGCTGTGAGATCCCAGTATCAATGCGACCTAAAAGAGCTATTGTGATCGCAACTGCCTACAGTTCACTGGTCTGCCACTCTGAAGTATTGCAGAATTTACTTTGCAGTGAGGTGTCGGACATCTATTGGGTACAGGATGTGTCTCCCCAGGCTGTCACAGTGTTTACGCATCAGTGGACCCACACTTGAATAGCAGATGGAGCAGAGTTTTATCTCCCTCGTGGTAATACCTGCACATTTTTCCTAATTTGAGGGTCGTTAGGTGCTTATTCAGACAACATTGCCCTGTAAGCGCTTTAGTTACGATGCTTAGATTATTCCTGCTCAGCCCAATGCGCTCCTTAGCTGCTTTCGCATTAAAGGGTTTGATAAAGGCTTTGGAATGCTTGGGGCCAGGGATCTCCTCTCAACCCCTTATAGCCTCACACCCAGCGAGGTTATTCAGGGTCATACGAGCTAGGCTGTTTTATGGTTACGGCTGAGAGCAAAGCATATGGTTCTGGACCGTATGTTTTGCTCTCAGCTCCTGTACGGGTCAACTTGTCAGCAATCTCAGCATCATCTTGTGCTGAAGGCCCCACCTGCCACACCCCATCCTGCCACACACTCCCAAGGCCATCTTAGCCTTGGTTATGGTGTTATCAATGTGGGTATTCCATTTCAGTCTTTGGTCTAAGGTTACGCCCAAATATTTGACCTCACAGGATAATAGGATTCTTTTCCCATTGATGATTGGTCATCTCAGACCGTCCAGACGTCTCTTATTTGTGAATGGAACAATCACCGATTTATCCGCATTGATAGATAGCTCATTCTCTACACACCAGCGAGGAACAAGCTCAGAGCCCTCTGCATGATGTCAGAGACAGTTACCTGGCTGAACCCACGAAAGACAATGTTAAGGTCGTCTGCGTATCCCTGCACATCATATCGGAGTTCAGCCATACTGTACAGCAACTCATCCACCACCAGCGTCCACAAAAGCGGCGATGATACGCCACCCTGTAACCACCAACCAACCTCTGGTAGACGTAAACTCCACAGTCGTATCATTGAGGGCAATAGTTGCCCTCCTATTTGAAAGGATTGATTCGACCATCAGGAGCCATAAGGAGTCTTAATGGCATTACAATTATTAGTACATAAAATAAAAGTAAAGGCTTATTGCCTCGGTTCAGTAGATAGAGGTTGTTGACTAATAAAAAGTCATGGAACAACTCACTTTTAACTGTTTATACTACTGCTTCTCCAAGTCGTGTGTTCGCGTCGTAGCCCACCAGGAGCTCAGCGTGGTGCTTGCGTGCCTGGTGCTTGTGAATACGCCCGTATTCAACGACCCACTGAAGCTCCTCTGCGGTGTTGTTTTCTCTCCGGGAAGGTAGGCCGAGCAAATAATGACTCGGTAGCCACTCCACCCTTTAAGATTGTAGAACGCTGCAACAAAGTCGTCGGTGCACAACTCAGAAATTGGTAGAAGCTATATATTTTTATGGTAAACGATGCATGCTCTGGGCTTAGTGCCGTTAGTGTTGATAAGTGTCTTACCAGCGGTGTTGAGTCTCAGAACTTTGCCACGAATCCAGGGCTCTTGGAGTAAAGCGAGGCTAGCTTTCCCCTCCTTGAGGCAGCACTCCATCACAGCGGTCGCAGCCACAGCATGATGAAAGTTAGCTTTTCGGTTTGGGCTTTTGCTGCGGCGCCATCGGTGCGCAGTCAGTCCTACCTCTATCTCAGGATTACCCCTGTGGGCACCCCTACCGGCATATTTCGCTACTCTGCCACAACCAAGATGCAGTCGCACCAGATGAGTCCGGGTATTCACCTCACTGGCCGGCTTCGTGCTGTCAGTCTGGGGTCGTACACTTCGCTCCCCAGTGGGCTGTGACTCAGTCCTACTCGGCCCAGGCTTTAGGTTTGATTTCTGACCACTCCTGACCTTAAAGGTAATGCTTTTAAAGCCAAGAGCTGCCAGAAAGTTTTGGCTACAGCGTGCCCCCACAGAAAGCTCATCCATGGAGAACGTCACAAGCTAACCATTCTCCACAACCCTACTATGCAGAACTCTCCACCGGTCGACATACATACCCGTGTTCTGCTTGGGCAGGATTAGCAGAGCCTGCTCCACATTCTCCACCTCACTGGTGGGCAGAAAGGTCACCACGATGGTAAGTAGACTGAGGACGCATGCATCCTAAGGTAAAAGTCATCCTTAGAGTGCACCTGCTCTTGCCCCAACCCCATGCCTGGGTAACATTTTTATGTCTTTAAAATTAGAATGACTCTTTTAATTTCGTATATATATTTTGACTCAAACCTCGTAAAACATTAAAACTTTTATGAGGAATTACAATTATTGTTAAAAAGCTTATTCATACTTTAATTTGTAAAGTATCGCCAGCTCTGTAAACTACAAAAGAATTTTGATTTTTAAAGTTTTCATGAATGAAAGCGAATAAAGACCGGTAAATGAGAATCCTCGGAACAGTCAACAACAATAGCTGTACTTTTTACCTTTTCTATAGAAATTATTTTAAAATAGTCGATTTAAATTTTCAGCAAAATTCTAACTATGTCATTTCTGACGTTTAAATGACATTTAGTTCAGAATGTTCACATAAATAAATATTTATATATACATTAATGTTTTCAATTGAGTTAAGGACCTATGATTCTTCTATGTTGCATCTACTTATACATATATGTAGATATTAGCAAATATCATTATTATTTTTAGGTATCTTTTTTTAATATGTAATAATTTCATAAATATTTGTTTCATTATTTTTAATATTATCGTGGTGTTAAATATAGTTTGTATTATGGTTTATTTATGTACATCTCACTTGCATTTTTGTTATATTTTTATCCCCGACTAAAAAGAGGGGTGTTACAAGTTTGACTTGTCGATCTGTGTATCTGTGTGTCTGTCTGTGGCAATGTAGAGGCCAAACGCGTGGACGGATTTAAATCCGGTTTTTTCAATCGAAAGCTATGTTTGTTGAGATGGTTCTTAGCTATGTTTTGTCGAAATAGAAACAGAATAAGTTATAACAGAATTGAATTGAATAAGCACTTTTCTTCATCTTCTACTCTTTGTCCTCTTATCAAGTCTGAGACTATCTCCGAAATTACCTCAATTCCTAGACCTGCTATTGAACCATTTTCATTTTCATTAGTTACTGTGGAAGATGTTAATAAAACTATAACTTCTCTTAAATCAAAAGCAGTTGGCTTCGACAATGTGAGTAGAGCAATGATTTTTCCAATTCTTTGCTATCTGTTACCTGCTATTACTCATATTGTAAATTTTTCATTACTTACAGGGTGTTTTCCTTCCATTTGGGGTAAGGCCTATATAACTCCTCTTCCTAAAATTTCTAATCCGAATCAATTAAATCATTTTAGACCTATTTCTATTTTGCCTTTTATGTCTAAGGTTCTTGAAGCCACTGCTCACAAACAGTTAGCCTCTTTCTTTCACACTCATAAACTTCTTTCCCCGTTTCAGTCAGGTTTTAAACCAGGTCATAGTACTACTACGGCACTTCTCAAAGTTACTGAGGATATTAGACACGGCATGGAGAAGAGACTGGTCACCATTCTAGTTCTTATTGATTTCTCTAATGCCTTCAACATGGTAGACCATGACATTCTCCTTGCCGCCCTCCATCACAATAAAGTCTCACCCACAGTGTTGGATTGGTTTTCCAGTTACCTCCGTGGACGCCAGCAAGCTGTTAAAGTTAACCATGTGATTTCTGAATGGTGTGATTTGAAGTCTGGTGTTCCACAGGGTGGCATTCTGTCCCCATTACTTTTTTCTATATTCATTAATCTTATTACCTCTTCTCTTGACTGTTCTTACCACTTGTATGCAGATGACTTGCAAATTTATACACAGATAGCTATCTCAAACATTGATATTGGAGTGGAAAAAATAAATAGCAACCTATGTAAAATTAATTCTTGGTCTGCTAAATTTGGGATCCTTGTGAATGTGGCCAAATGTCAGTCTATCGTCTTAGGTAGCTCAGGTCAATTATGTAAAATGGATTTGGGATCTGTTCCACCTGTCATGCTTGGTACTACGGTCATACCATTCTCATCATCGGTAAAGAATCTTGGTATCCATTTAGATTCAACATTTTCCTGGTCTACACAAGTAAATGAAATTAGTAGATCGGTCTTTGCAGTTTTGCGATCCCTGCAGCGTTTTAGAAATTTCTTACCCATCACTACTAAAAAGTATCTTGTTGAAACTCTTGTTTTTCCCATTCTTGATTATGCGGCTGTGTGTTACTCTGAAATTAATGAAATTCTTCTTAATAAACTAGATCGTCTCATGAACTACTCAATACGTTTTATTTTCTGTCTACGTAAATTTGACCATATTACCTTTTATCGTCGCCAGCTCAGATGGCTTCCAATTCGCGAACGTCGACAGTCTCTTATGCTCAATCTACTTTTCTCTATATTATTCAATCCTCTCTCCCCTGATTACTTAAAAAGCAATTTTCATTATCTCAGTGATTTACATGAGAGACGCTTCCGTTCTCCTAATACTCTCCGCCTAGCCTTTCCCGTTCACCGCTCTGGATTCATATCTCATTCTTTCACGATCCAGTGTATTCGTCTTTGGAATTCTCTTCCCAATGACGTCAAGAAATCACGCACAAAGCTCATTTTTAAAAAAAGAGTTTATAGTCATTTCTCTAAGAAACTTTTATATTAGATTTTGATACGAATATGGGCATCTTTAAAGTTATTTGTCTATTATATTTGTGTATTTTTTTCAAATTAGTTATATGTACATGTATTTGTATTTATATATGTATATATATATGTATATATTTATATATGTTTATATATGTGTGCATGCGCATGCATGTGTATCGAGTTGTGTATGTGTGTGCACATATATGTATGTATGTTTGTGTAGGTGTATATGTGTATGTCCATTTCTTCAATTCCATATTATTTTCTGATTTTTATTATTTTATTTTTTTTTTATTTTTATTTTTTTTTTTTTTGTTTTATTGTACCGTCTTTTAAGTCTCTGTACATCCCGAAGGTTGACTGTTAGAGAATGTTACCTAGCATTAAGTCCGCCAATTGTAACATTTTTTGTTGGTACAATAAAGAATAAATAAATAAATAAATAAACAGCCGTCTCCAAGATATTGACGTTTTATTTGGTGTGGGTGCAAGGTTCTATATAGGAAAAAAAGCCTTGTTATGTAGGCCAAAAGTTTTTGACACTTATTTACTCAGGTAAAATACTTTATTAGGGATAGCTGTTGTCCGTGACTGCGTCCACGTAGACTCTAAAAATTATATTTATATGGTTTATGACCGTAGCCATAAAGAGTCACGGGCAACAGCCAGTGATAAATAAATCCCTTCATCATAGTGTTATTAGTGATTGTAAATCATTTTAACTCTAAATGTTTATATTTATTAATATTCGTATATACCTAAATGAAAAAGTCTCAAATCATGTTACTTAATACATTTATAATTTATAATATTGTCGAAATTTTCAAGCGGTTCCTTACTTTTTCTCGTATTGAATATAGCCTATGTTTATCTGAGGGATGATGTAGGAGTCTAAAGGTAAAATATTTTGTTTTAAATTGGTCCAGTATTGTCAGAGCCTATTCAATTCAAACAAACAAACAATCAAATCTTTCCTCTTTATAATATTAGTGATGATGATGATGATAATAAAACATAACCTATGTTCATCAGGGATAATATAAGATTCTAATGGTAAATAATTTTTTAAATCGGTCCTGTAATTTCGAACCCATTTAAATTCAGACAAACAAATCTTTCCAGTGTATATTATTAGGATAAATTTATATAAATATAGAATGAAAAATGTCACCTATAATATAGAATGAAAAATAACCTAAAGCGGTACGGTAGCTCAGTTGGTAGAGCGACGGGACGGTTTCCTAATAGTCGCGGATTCGAATCCCGGCCCGTATCGGTTTTTTTTTCTTTCTATATTTATATAAATTTAAATAAGCTTAACATGGCTATACATATTCATAGGTATTTTCAAATATTATTAGGATAGATGAAAAGAAATACTTAAACAACCGAAAATTTGTGAGTCCGTAGGTTCATTTAATACATTATAGAAACCAGTAACATAACTTTGAAAAGCGGAAAAAAAATAAAATAAAAAAAAACCCTGATACAAAAAAGACTTCTAAAAAGAAATAAAAATACTATTATGTACTTTTTAAGTCGTTGCGTCGGGGAACCGCTTAATAAAGGTATACATTAAAATACAAGTAAAAGCAAATAAAGGAATTACCATATCCAATCGTATAGTCTAAGTCCTCAATGATGAACTTAGTAAAATACAATCCATCGTCAACGTACCTACAACGGCCCCCCACGCAACGACTTCGATAAGTACATAATAATATTATTTTTATTCTTTTTAGAGATCTTTTTGTATCGAGGGTTTTTTCAATTTTTAATTTAATTTTGTTAAGTGTGTTGTTCCCATAAATCTGTTCCCCTTTGTAATTACAATATTAAATAATAGACATCAATTAACTATCAAAACTATCATGAAGTATAAATGCAAAGACTATCGCAGCTTAGCCCCTACATGGAGCGACGAGATGTTGTTTGCTCCGGGCGACGACCTACTCAGCCAGAAAACAATTCCGTAAAAATGTATTGCTTTAAGTGCTAGATTTTGTTGAAAAAGGCAGACAGATGTTATATTATTACCAAACACATATACAATTAATGGTTTTATCATTAATTTCTAAAACACAAACATTAATATAAATTTTCCTGATGTTATAATATGTATAGTTATCGCTAGTTTTGATGTTATATTATAATTAACTCTTATATAAAAGATTGATTTAAGAAAAATTCGTACTGTATAAATTGTAATATAATTTCTTTTTAATATGTCAACAATATTTTTTTCAAAGACTTGTTTTATATTATAATTGTATATTAACAAAATATACATAAAGCGCTACATCCGCTATAAGATTCAATGAAGGGTAAATGGCGCCACAACGTCGGCTCGCGATCCTGACGTTGGCACAGATCTTCCAACCGCCCCCTACTTGCCTCATTTCGTTCAATAATTCACGCAAGAACACAATATGACTCATTTGGTTCGTACAGACCGAGTTGTGATCCTTTTAAAAATATTTTAGAATATTTTTGTAAATTAAATATGTTTAAAATGTTGTAATGTAGTAGAATAATAATCAAGTACGGTGGAATATATTATTGAATATTGGGAGGAGAAATTTATACGGGAAGATTTTTTAGGGGTCCCAAGTTCGAACTTGGTACTTTTGGAAACCTTTCCGTCACTGCTAATTGATCTACCGAATCGCAACCCATTACGAATGCTATTTTATAGATAATTTCAGACATATTTTGTTTTTGTTATATTTTCAATATTATTGTATATGCTTAAGTTAGATACCTAATGTATCTAAATTAAGCGAGCTTTACTTTAGTATTCACTAAAGAAACGTAATAGATGTCGCTTCCGTCCTTGCTAAATTTATTGAATCTGGCATTACCTACAATTAAACCGGTAGAGCGACGGAAAGGTGTTCCAGAAAGCTCGAACCCTTTTCCATATGGTTTATTTAATTTTTAAGTAATTTAAATTTAGAAAAATAGCTCCCACTAGGCGAAGCTATAACTATAGAATTTATGAGGGCTGGAAAAAATATTGTAGGCAATGTTGCTGAAGTTGCCAGTATTATTAACATATATTCTTAATCAAACCAGTAGAGTGACGGAAAGGTGTTCCAGAGGTTGAAAGCTGTCCATATGGATTTTTTCATTTTTAAGGAATTTACATATAGAAAAATAGCTCCGGCTACGCGAAGCTATAACTTTAGAACTTATGAGGAAAAAATATTGCAGGCAATGTTGCTGAAGTTGCGAGTATTATTAATGTATACTATTATTAAAGACATGACAAATGACTGTAATGATGTAGACCTAATTTTGTTTATTATTTATAAGATTAAAATTATACTTTAGAAATAAATATTTAATTAGAAATTACACTGTTGTAAACCTTTGATTTTTTTTAGTTTATCAATAAACATAACTTATAGGAAAGAAGGAATTTATAAGCAGGATATTATGCAATTGAAACTGGAGTAGTCAGCTGAATACATACTATAATGAGATGTAATCCGTTTCCCGATAAATCATATTACTTAATTACTACTTGAAATATAATATGTTTGTGGCTTATTATTAATTAGGGCTTTTGAATGGTATTGATGCCATTCAGGTTTCATATTTTTAATATATACTGAAAATATTGCTAAATTGAGTTAATTAAAAACAGTTTTGCTAACAAATGTCTCTTTGCTAACAACACAACCTAGAGGTAAAACAATGATACTATAGAAAAAATAATTAAAATAAGTATTTTTCTTTATAAGTTTAGGACGTAGGACGGGAATAGGGATGCTACAGGATGCAAAGAAGAACAGAAATTAGTAACTAATAAATCTATGAACTATAAGTAGACTACGGCTTTGTATTATATGTTAGAGTCTCTCAAAACTAACATAAATTTAAATGACTTCCTCTGATGGTATAATAAGACTAAGGCATGACTTAATAACAAATCAGGTTACACAAATCACAAAGCTGATTCCACTCACTGTGTTAATTTAAGGCTGTCTCCTTCTCAGTAACTGCATTTCACCTGAATACATTAACATAACATGTTACTAAAAACAACAAAGGAACGAAAAATTAATAGAAACAAATATTTAAATAAAATAGTATTTATTTAAGATTATATGTACGAGTATATAGTCTTTCTCCGTTTCTACAAGATAGGTATACGTTGTGATTGGTAACTGCGATTGGTAAGCGGTATCACAATTAATTGACGCAGATGTCATCACAAACCGTTTTATGTGTATATATTATCCATATATTGCTAACCATCCAAATAATCTTTATAAAACTACCATTATTAATTATAAATTAATATTAGGATACTGACATTAAAATATAAAAAAGTGTAATTGATAGTGATTCATACTATGGAACCTGTCAAGGCAACTGACAAAGCCGTCGCGCGCAGGCTATTTTAACCAGTCTCTTTCTAGCCTGCCCCGTTGCACCCGCGTTTACGAGAGGCGCTACGAACTACGAGTAGCTACGAAGTTTGTACGTTCTAGTATCTTATAGCTCCGGCATTCAAATAAGTCATATAAATTAAATTTAATTTTCCAAAACAAGTTATAATTTCAATGACATCTAGTGTCTAAAAACTGTTCTGATTTACTTAACTGGAAAAATATTTAATATGAGTTTTCATACTTTCTGTACGTATACTGGAACACTATTATGCTTGTTGTTACTACCAGGTAATTATTTTTTCAAAAATCTTAATTAAACTTGAAACATTTTTTTTAAACTATTTTGCTAAAACAAGGTTATTTAAGACAAACTAAAGTTAGTTAACCGTGGCTTAGCTTGGTTACAATTACTTTATATCTAGATACACCTTCGTCATAAAGTGATAATGCTTTCCATATATGAAAATACTGAATATTCGTTAATATACAAAGGTTTCTTCACTATTTTGTATTTTTTTAAATTTTAAAATGTTTACAAGGAGATTGGTTTTATATATAAGCCATATGAAAAGCAAAGTTTTTATTAAATTGGATCATAATGAAGCTATTTTCCCACTTAGAGGTTGTATAGAGTTTTTTTTTTGCTTAATCTTAATAAATAACCCAAACCCTCGTATCGATTTTTAGCTATAATCTCAAAACTTTTTTTTTCTGATTTTGTCAGTCAGTTTGCCTTTGATATATTATAGTTATATAGGCGTGTCTGCACAGTTATCTTTTAATTAAAATAGAACTTAGCTATTCCAAAAAGGCAAAGGTTTTTTATTGTTCCAAAAAAAACAGGAAGTTGGAATTACATTATATGCCTTTGACTTTAATGAACTACGCATTAAACAATAAAATATTTATGACAAGGAATTCAACTTTCTAAAATTGCTAGGGTCGTCTTTACTGCGATTCTCCCTATTTATATGGTCTGAGATATGTCTTATAGATACAATAACCTTTCAAATAAAATAGGGAGACTCGACTTAGGGTGCTCCCTTAGTTGCCATGGCAATGACCTTAGGGAATATCTGTAGGCATTAATATAATTTATTTTTGATACCAATAAATGATTTACTAATGCTAGTTTTTAAAATGTATAATCAGATATGGCGTGTTGTTACACTAAACAATAACAACACAGAATAAACTATATATTAAATAACTACCTTAAGAATATAACTATTAAACCTATTATTGATTACCTTATTTAGAGCAGTTTTACTTACCGGTCATGTGTGTACTTGTACATACATCAACATCTCGTGTTTCCCCTGTTAGGTAGTTTAGATTTTTTTTTATTTCAAGGTAATTATTTTTTATAAAGAAATGATTTAGACCACAAATAACCACAACAATTTTTTTTATTGGTCATAAAATCTTTGTGCATTATTTCTTATTACATAATTTTATTCTTTTACTAACGAGGAAACTTCCGGGGTACCTGGATGGTAAGGGTACTGGCGAACCTAATTTACTACAACTAATTTATTTATTTACTTATTTACTTATTTATTTATTTATAGGACAACCAACAAAGCAAACATTATGGAAAATAACAATAAAAATTGTTCTAAGCATTTTTGTAGTGTACCCTTACTTATAGACTGCCACCGCATGCATAAACAGTAGGTGTAACAAAATTAGTTACGTATTAGTTTTCTAGGTTATACAGAAATAAGATAAAATAAAATAAGACTTTCATGCGTTACAATTAAAAAAATCAATTTAACAATTAAAATTATGATGCATTGAAACTGTGTCTTATTTTCTTTTATTACTCGTTCACAGGATCAATGGGTCTTCGAAACGTCTACATGATTATACCAGAAGCTGTGGAACGTGGAAAGCCAGCAGTGATTCGATGTCTCTACGACCTAGAGAATGAAGATTTATACCAAGTCAAATGGTACAGGGGTGGCAGAGAGTTATGTCGGTACTCGCCAAGGGACGTACCTCCTTTCAAAATATTCCCTGTACAGGGCATTGATGTCGATGTGAGTATTTATATAATAATAGCTCTGAAAAGACGACTCCTAAATTTTTTTTAATCATATTTCGTTTAATAAACCAAAGATTTAATAGTTACTGTATTTTGATATTTTGAGAAATAATGCAGAGTTCAGAAATTTATAGATAATAAGTCTGTTTCATTGCTTACTTTCACGTTGTCAATGTCAAAAATATAAATTATGTCAAATAGACGTTATAGTACAACTTTAAAAATATAGGCACACTATTTCCTAGGTGGTAGACTATAACATCGGGTTGCCGGCAAAGTTACCACACATCGGGCAAAGTCCTGCCGCAAAGCGACCTATTCGTGTTCCGGAACGATGCTCGATGAAGCCGTTTATGGGAAATGGGTCTGAACAGCTGCGGTGCCGTGGCGAACCGGTTTGACGTCGGGTGGGTGTTTGTTTTGTCGGGTGTCTAGTCGGAGAGGGTAGCGGGATCCGAAGAGACGGCTTTCCGATGGCGATCCCTTGGTTTGGGCGTCCCCGCAGTCTCCAAAGTAGCCGTCCGGTAGCAAACCTTAACCAACTTCGACGTCGGGTTCGACACGTACCGCCTCGTTCAACTGCCATTTCTCATCCCTACTCACTTTTTTTTATGAAGAAATACAAAAAAAAGAAAAAGCTTTTACAGCGGTTGCACTCCTCATTTAAAGTGCACTTCAGTAATATTAGGAGCTTGCACTGTAATCTTTTACCTGTCCATCACCACCTGGAGACAGAGCAACCGCACCTGTTCTTTTTGACGGAGACGCAGACACAATGTCCTTTAAGCGCTGCGCACCTGGATACACGTATGAGCACAACTTACACTCACGTGCCGGAGTCTGCGTGTATGCGCGGAAAGACCTCTGTATCCAGCGTCTCCGTCACCGTGAAGACCCCACTTTTTCTTCTCTATGGGTTTTAGTAGACATAGGAAACGAAAAAATCCTGTATTTCTGTGTCTACCGTTCGCACAGCGGTGACCAGGAGATAACTAGATTATTTATGTGTCTCCGTGAGGTTGCTGATATGGCTCTGCATCAGTACCCTTCAGTGCAGCTCGTCTTTCTGAGGGACTTTAAGCTCGTCTGTTGGAAGAGAAGCGCGGAACTTTGCGTTGTCTTATGACATCTTTCAGCTGGTGAGGCGTCGCTTGCCCCACCAGATGTGGTAGGCCATACAGCCAATTGCCTGGACCTTCTGCTGACAACTGATCCGGATAGGTATCGTGTAGAGGTCACCTCCCTCTTTGGAACCTCGGATCACTGTCTGGTGAATCTGTGTTTACATATTCTCCACCAGCTTTCGAACCTCATGGTGTAAGGCGAGTATGAAAATACAAGTCAGCAGATTGGGATAAGATGCGGCACTTTTTTGCGTCTTATCCTTGGCGGCAGGTCTGCTTCTCTTCTTTGGATCCGTCGAGTTGCGCGGATGCTATAAACGATATGGTGCAGGCAATAGAGTATTTCATTCCATTTGACGTACTGACAAACTCATCGGTGGCAGAGCTCGCCCATGGTGTAATGCCGAATGTGGTCATGCTGAAGACTGAAAACATTCGGCATACCTCATTTGGGCTGATGCTCGAAGCCGCAAAACTCCGGATGTAAGTACAAAGAAGAGAGCCTTTAACCAAGCGAAAATTCCTATAAAAAGGCATTGCGGAAGGTTCGTCTCGATCGAATCGCTAAGAATGGCGAAAAGCTCTCTGTCAGACCAACTGGCAGTCGAGCTTTCTGGTCTCTTGCCAAAGCGATCGAGTTGAACTCCTGCCAACCCTCACTGCCTACTCTGCTGCAGCCAGATGGATCCCTGGCCCACACAGCAACAGAGAAAGCGAATGTATTTGCTTCTCTGTTTGCTGAGAATTCGCATCTAGACACTAGCAATGCTTCTCCACCACATCTTCCTCACTGCCGTATTTCGATGCCTGAAATCCGTATCACGAACAAAGAGGTATGGAGAACATTGTGTCGTTTAGATGTGAATAAAGTCAGTGGCCCTGATGGTATACAAGCCAATCCAGAAGCCAATAAGAGAAGCCATGGTGCAATGTTTGGGTGACCAACTTCAGGCAGTCTCGACATGGAGCAATGCCAATCTTGTCAAATTTAACGCCACCAAAACGCACCGCCAAAAGAAGCCCTGCCTTCCGCTTTGAAGAACGAAGCGCTTTGCTTCCTCCTTTTTACTTCGTACAGCGAAGGATTGGGACAGCTTGCCTGCGTCGGTATTTCTGGCCGAACATAATATGGGTGTCTTCAAGAGAAGAGTGTAAAGGTTTCAAAACTAATGCGCCTTATCACCTAAGACTACATTCCACTTAACATCATGAGGAATGTAGTCAAGCTTTGCCCGAGATTATATTAAAAAAAAAACGTTAGATTGAATGAAAACACATATTTAAATGTGAACTTTCTTTTGAGACATCTGATATAATAAATACTCCATATATTATTATATTTTAAAATTTGTACTAGTTCAGGAAGCATCCCCTTCTGTAAAGTCTCATAATTGACACTTGTAACTTGTTATTTATTGTAACAGTAACATCACTATAGATGATTTAAAAATGCGTGCTCAGGCATTAGAAACTTTCGCTGTGGCTGCCTCATTCAGTCGCTTCACGGTCTATTTACGTATATTTAAGATTTCCTAAGACTTAGCCTAGCATACAGTTAAATGATCTGAAAATTTGGAACATTCATGTAGTAAGATTTATTGGTTAAAGATGATGAATACTTAATGATCCTATATGTATTTTAGTGTATTGTAATGAACCGATATTATAAATTTGTTATAATTATGCACACACACACAAAAGTCGGGCGGACCTTCTACGAAAATTTAATAAACATTGTAATAGATAAGTGGCCATTTGTGTTTGATGATTAGTGTTTTAGGCCTGGAAGTCAGCCTATAAACATAGGCTTAAAACATAGGCTTTGGACCTCATGGCCGCTAATTCGGAGTAAATATTTTACTATACCTATTCTGGACGTTGATCACGGCCCTCAAGTTCTGTAGCTAAAAAGTTCTTAATTTAGCGGTGAAGAGTTCGTTACAGATGCGTTGGTTGGGTAGGATAAGAAGGCGCAGGTGTTGAGAAATTAGGGCTAAGTCTTCGATGTAACCGCATGGTTGGGTAATCTCACACGATTTCGTAATGCATAATTCTGGTTAATTGGCTATTAGACCTTTATCAAAAGAAACTGAGAAAAGTATTGGAATTGATAGCTTAAAAGTAAACAATAACTATGTGATTTACTATTTAAATTAAATATTTTAATTTAATTTTTATTAGGTAAAGTGAATTGAAATTTTTTAAGTTAATATAAAAGCAGGCCGCCATGACAGATCAAAGCGTGACGTCACGACGCAATAAACAGACACAAGTTGAATAGTGTTCTACGTTATAAGTTATTACAATTTTGTATTTTGAGTAATTTTCCATATCATTTGGTAGCTGTAAAGAATATTGTGGGCTATGAACTATCTTATAATTGAAAATATAGTTAAATAGTAATACCAAATGAAATAAACCATAAAGAGTTTTCTCATCAGTTTTAGTGGCGGTGTTTAAGTGTTTCTTACCTATTTTTCTCATTTTCAAAAAGGCTTTATTAGTGCATTTATTATTAAAACGGAGTAAATATTTAAAATTTTAACCTTGCCATTGAAAACAAAGAAAATATGCTTTTTAAGGCTTCACTTTTTAGTTCTACGTTAGGTACGGTTTTTTCTTATCCCTACAAAGTATTTGAGTAAGCCTTGAGGAGGTTCCAAACGAATTTAAATTTTTCAATTATTTATTGGAAACAACCAAAAAAATATTGAAAATTATAGTTGTACAATTTGCTCATATACAATCCCAATCTAACTTCAAAATGTTAATTCCAAATAATATACCAAATACGCGTCTTGAAAAAAATTACAAATATCAATAATAAATTACTTACATCAAAGTGATCCTTACGAAAGTAGGTATATCGTACAGTTATTTGATAAAAAATAAAGATTTCGTAGTGCTAACTTAATCCATTGTGTTTAGGAACATGTATAAACAGTGTATCAGGATCTTTAAACGTTGTACTTTTGCATTTTGACAAATGTCTTATAAGAGCACATTCTTAACAATTTCCAATGAAATTCTTATAATAACAGAGAAGACATACATTATTATTGTATTTGTAGTGTCGTAACGTCACTGCTCGTATAGGTCACGTGACCTAGTGTTTTTGCGCGAAATTTAATTGTCATCGGGAAAAATATTTTATTTTTAATAAAATAGACAATTTTTGAGATAAAACTAATTATGATAATAGATAACAAGATATTTCGTTTGTTTTAATATATATTTCATAAAACGCTCAAGAAGCTAATTAATAATAATAATTTGTATATACTGATATTGTACACAATAATATCAAATTGAATATTTAAATACTTCGCCATTAAAAAATTAAAAATTCGCCAAATTATAAATTATACATATTTTTTGAGAAGTTCAAGGAGAAATTAAAGGTAGTTAGGAATAAGGTCGAATATACAAGTTTCATGAGTTATGGAATGAGATTGAGTAAACGAAGAACATGTTTGTTATTTGGAAAAAAAATTTTCTGACAAAACATTCATTAAATAATAAATCACACTATATTTAATAAATATTAGTTATAAACAATAGTTATTATATTTAAACTATTAATTTGAAGGTAGGTACATTTTTTAAGAGAAAATAACTTCAATACATGGAAACTCAGTATTTTATTTAGTAACTACACTTTGATGGTTCGTCAAGGAATGAATATAATAAACATGGCGGTCATGACATTCGTTTAAAGAAATCGATTGTTCATACAATCTCATTCCTTAGCTCAAAACAGTATTATATTTATATCGTACCTTATTTATATTATCTCATATATCTAACATATTCCTTGATCAAAAATCAAAGTGTAGGTACACATTGTTAAAAAGAGTGGTGAAAATAATGTATACTTTGAAAATGATATAAATCGTATTTTTTTTCTTAAGAAATTAAGCTACTCAGATCTTCAAATTAGCATTACTAATTTAATAAATATTATTTTTGAAGAAGCTATTTCTTCCTTCAATTCACCACCGCTAATATCTGTTATAGTAGGTAGGCTCTTATTGTACCAGCAGAACTTCCAGCGAAATTAATAAAAAATTAAAACGCCGTAACAATAATGTACACATTAATAAAAACGAAACAAAATGTTATATATTATTATTCAATAATATGCTATTATTGAGGTGATAACTTTTATTGACCTTTTAGGCACTTTTGGCTTTATAGTGTAGGTGCTATAAGTAGTTCGAGTATGCAAAATATGAAGACCGCACACTGTTGATGTCTTTGAACTCAGAAAAGCTTGCAGATAATGATTCTGGATGTAACCAGGAGCTATATGCATCCATTTTTTTTTACCCCACGCCCTTGGATATTCATATAAATGGACTGAACAAATGATTTAAAACAATTCTTTTAATTAATCAAAAGCAAAATTTTGTAAAAAATAATTTTTGGGAATATTAATACATTTGCAAAATAAAAAAATCAATATGGCCTAATAACCAAATTTTCATATTTTGCTCGTCCTCATATTTTGCATACTCAACTACATACAGCGCCCCAGTTTATTAGGGTAAAACCAAAACCTCGGGTCACGTTAATTTGGGTAGACGGAAGTTGACATTTGGTAGTAGTGTATCCGTGAAAACATTACTAAGTAGCTCGATTTATTCGTTTGTTTTTTGAGTATTTTTTAAATAAATTTTCTCAAGGTATGAGATTTTTTGTAATAATTATAGAAACGTTATTCTTGTGATGTCTTCAATACAAATAATCTCATGACGAAAGACTATTATATTATAATACATGTTTTTGAAATGATAACTTCTATTTTGTGTTACAACAAATGACTCATTGTGAATCATCTGTATTGAATAATCTTTTTTACTTTTATTATAGAAATTCAGTAATTACATACATAATTTTACGAAGGCAACTAGATTTTTACGTAACATTTTGGTACATCTTCAATTTAGAAATTATTGATATTTGTATGATTTGACTTTGCTTTTTTTATTGGAATTTGAGAAAATTTCTCTATTACCAAGGATTTACCAATTGCCGTTGATCTATTTTACTTCCTCATAGTGAAATGGTTATGGAGTAAAATTATAATGCCTGCGACTTCGTACGCGTAGATTTCAATTTGGATAAAACGTTTTGTACATACCAATGTATAAACTATAACCTTTCAAAGTTTCATCAAACATTGTCAAGTAGTTTTTGCGTGTTGGAGTATTTCTAATTTATTTACCGACTTCTTCAAAAAGGAGAAGGTTCTCAATTTGGCCGGTATATATATATTTTTATTTTTTTTTATGTATGTACACCGATTTCTCCGAGGTTTCTGAACCGATTTACGTAATTCTTTTTTGTTTGATGCGAAATAGTTTCGAATTGGTCCCATAAAAATTTGATTCAGGTATTCCCTTTAGTTTTTACTTTATGAGCATTTTTGTCTAAGTTTTGTATTAGCTTCTCCGGAAGGAAATCAAAACGTGCTGTGACTAATGACGTCTGTTGTTTTGGATATAATCATTTTTTACAGACTGTACATGGTACTTCAGCAAATCGATTTATTTTTTATTTATTTTATTTATTTTTTCATTAATATCGAGTAACATAATTAAGACTCATTTTGTTAGTAACAATGGAAACTTAATACCTATGTTAGTATTTTAATTACTTCAACATCCCACTCGAAAGGGCACAGCAGTGGTTCACATACACACAGTCTAATCTATTCGAGATCATGTTTAAGATGCTGTTGGTGCTACCCCGCAGTCTTTGTAAAAAGCAGCCACATCTTTTGCGCATTGTAGCAAAGAAGCAGTTAACTCGCGCCGCCGCGAACATACCCGACGCACTACAGAAACGAGGTAGCCTCAGCAGCACCCTAAACGCATCGTTGTACTGAACTCTAAGAGCGCTGTAAGATTTTTGTGAATACCTGGCCCACAGACTAGATAAATAAAAACTTGTACAGTAAGCTCTAAACAATGTAACTTTAACACCAATCGAGCAACGTGCAAACTTGCGAGCCAGCATATTCACTCTCACCGACATCGCCCTTCGTTCTCTTTCAATATCAGCATCGTCTTTGAGGCCAGGTGTCAACACATGTCCAAGATATTTGAATTGGTATACTCGTTCAAGTTTATTACCGTTGAGCAAGATTAAAGGTGCCTTATTTGGTGCTTTGCCCTCCGCCTCAAAGACCATCATTACACTTTTTCTTTCATTGTAAATCAGACCATGCCTTCCCGCATAAGCCTCACATATTGCTATTAATTTCCTAAGGCCACAAATTGAAGCACTTAACAGTACCATATCGTCAGCGTAACTTAAGTTATTTAAACAAATTCCGTCTATATAACAACCCACCCTAGTGCTGCCAAGATCGCCAAGTAACTCGTTCACGTACAAGTTAAAGAGGGTTGGTGAACTTAAACCTCCCTGTCTCACCCCGCACTCCAACCCATATGGACGTGATAAAACTCCTGCCCACCGAACATAGTTGATTTGGCTTCTGTACCAGTACTTAAAAATATTTATAAGCTCAGTGGGTATATTGGCATGCTCCATTTTTTTCCACAATATATCATACGATACCAAATCAAATGCCTTCGAAAGATCTAAAAAACAGGCGTAAATTGGAGTTTTTCTCTTTGTATAATATGTAACAGCATGCTTAAGACCCAACACGGCATTTTCTGTAGACAATCCAGGTCGAAATCCAAATTGATTGTCGTGCAAGTTGATATACTTATATAGTCGGGTATTAAGCATACTATCCACAATGACCACAATGACCACAATACATCTTTTAAAACAAAAACATTACGCACAGATTCCTGAGCGGCCTTAGTAACTATACAATGATCAAGCCAACGTTTAGATCCGTTAGCCTCACTTAAAAATGTAAAGGTACCCGATTGTAAGCCGAGCATATCCGTATCGATACAACACCATTTCTGTTCTGTACAAAACTGAGTAAGTTCGTGATAAAACCGTTCTGACGGGTGGGCATTATAGTCTCCTAAAATGTAAACACCACTCTCTCCATAAGAGTTTATAATAACACTTACCGAGCTAAGTACGTCCGTAAAATCCGTTAGATTAGCCACTGAATCCGTAGGCATATACACACTAAAAATTAAAAATGATTTACCGTTTACAATTACACTTATCGCACAGATACGCGAATTATTACAATCAACCACAGACACATTCTGAAATACACTACGTCTCCAAAGCAGCGCGACGCCCCCATATGGTCTTCCGCGTAGAATACCTGCAGACGTATCAACCGCAGACACTCCTGTGGAGCTGAAGTCGCTGCATAATGTATCAAGAAAGGACAACTCTTCCGGCATAAGCCACGTTTCTTGTAAAGCTATTATATCACAACTTTTACATAACTCTTGTATATGTTGTGCGGAGCGTTTGATACTTTTGCAGTTAAAGGAAACTAAATTACATATAAGATTGTTATCCATTAATTTAATTGCTTATTTAATGCTCGTCACCTCAACCGCAACCGGTGTTTCAATAGATTTTTTCGGCTTAAAATGCACAAATTTTCGAAAGATAATTCCGCGAGGCCAAAGATTTTCATCTAGGTATAATGGCAGCTTGCTTTGAGATACAATAAGTTTGTATGCATCGTATTGACAATGTCGTTTGATTAACATTTTTTCTAAGCTGACATCTTCCTTTGTTTTATTTTTTATATATGATATTATATCATTTTCCGACGTGTCTTTATGAACATTTGTTATAAATAATGGTATTTTACGATCGGCAGCTCTAAACTTTTCTTCTGATTCTACCAATACGCTACCCATTTTACCTATCAAACGATTTTTAGACTTCTGCGACTTTTTACGTACTACAGTCCAACCCTCATTAGCATTATCGCTCTTAAGTTGTGACGCATAGGTTTGCATTTCTATTATATTCGCACGTTGACCGCTCGTCTTGTTAATCAACAAAGATGAATCATTCTCGTCAATAGTTTTTTGTTTCAAGCCAGGCCCCGTGTTAACATCGTATCGTTCAGGCGATTGTTGCAATACGTTGCGTCGCTTTTCTGTCTGAATACCCTCTATTTTTTTTATACTTGAATGACTATAATTTAAACAATAATTTGTTGGCGATGATGTCCTACAATTTGACTGATCACAATTAGCTGCATTATCTTCTAAATAAGAGAGCCCCATTGGACCACTGTCGTGGTAACCACCCCGCTTCATATTAATTTTAGCCGATGAGAACGAGGGCGAACTCATCTTTCTACCAAGATATTCTCGCTTTATATCTTCGAGCTGCTCAACAGTCGCATATGAAGACTTGATTGCTTTGATTTCCGCTTGTACCAACATCAGATCCTTTAACAACTTTGAGACATCCAAATGATCAAATGTAATCGGGGGTAGTTTCTCCAAATCCCGTGCCACAAAAATTGGTAATACGTCTGGTTCGGTTATCTTAAATAAATTGATAATATCGTATAGCAAACGATTTTCTTTGCCTTTTCCTTTACGTACTGTTTTACGCACATCCGATGGTAATGACTCCAAGAGTAAGCCGTTAGCCGTCTCAATTTGTTCGCATGAGAAGACCGACGAACAGATTTTCACCAAAGTCACTTCATCCGCGATCGAGACCTTGTTTTGAATATAAGCTAAAAGCTCATCAATCACTATATGACAAACATTACACTTAAGCGTTTTTGACATTTTACTTTTATCTTTTGACATTTCACGACCGACTCGGACCAAAGCGCGCGCGAGACTGGGTTTTGAGACATTTATGGTGGTTATAGTATTACGCTCATTCATTTAGCGAAGGCTTTGTGAAGTCCGACGCGCTGCTGTTAGCCAGTTCTCACGTTGCTGAGTAGACTCGGTTGCTGTACGGTTTCGTATCACTCATTAATGAGACCAAGTCTATGAGACCTCTGCTCAACTGACTCGTTAGCCAGACGCTCATTAATTAGCCCAAGTCTATTAGTTTATTAGTCTAGAACTATGATGATTAAGAGTTACTTCACGTAATCCTGATTTCATATATACCTTCATAGTCAACCAACGTTTTACACGATCTTTAATAATCTCATACGAACGTGAAATTATTTTTGGAAGAGCATTTTTACAGAGACAACTTTTATCGGTTCCTGTTTCTTTAGATCTATATTTTTAAGGCGCACAACACCTTTTGTAGGTCTGTCTACCCATGACTAATTGACAATGTAGCAATAAACTAAAAAGTATTAAATAGAAATAAGTACATTAATAAAACCGACTTTAAAAATAAAAAGTAAAAAATAATGAAGATTTTATATTTATAATATACTACCTATTATTTATATGTCCTATTTACTAATAGGTTTGAAGTCGGTGCCAAGCCTTAAACAAATATATTTAACCACTTAAATTAATTCGAGCAAATTATTACAATGAAATGCCTACTTTAATGAATGAGATACATAAATAAACATAATTAAAAGCAATTAAATCCTAATATTATAAGCAGTTCAATCAATACAAAGTATAGTGAAAAAAATAAAACTAAATTATGAAAATGTATTCAAAACCAATTCGTAAACTAAATGGACATGTAAATTATGAAATGCCTACTTCAAAAATTACGATACGTAAATAAAGCTGTAAAAGAGCAATTACATCTTAATATGATTACTAGCTTGAATCGATACGAAGAAAAACAAAAAAATAAATTATCACGAAAATGTTTTCAACTGAATTCCTATACTAAATGGCTTGGCACCGACTTCAAACGTATTAGTTAACAGGACATATAAATAATAGGTAGTATATATTAAATATTCAATCCTCATTATTTTTTATAGTTATCTTTTTGTAATTTTTAATCACAGATTTTTTTTTTATTGTAAAGCGTATTATTATTCCCTAAGGTGAGAACCACTATTTAAATGTCTTACCACCATGGTTCGAAAATAAGAAATTATTAACTTTTTTTATTTGTTAACCGATTTATGTAAAAAAAAAACTATTTGTAAAGTGAGGCCTATGACAATATATTCCCGAAAATTGTATTCAAAACGGTTAATCTGTTTCTAATATTAGCGTTCGTAAACATACAGACGTACAAAAACAGACATACAAACATACAGGCGAATACACAAAATGAAAAAACATTGCTTTGAGTTCTCTTGTTATATAAAAGTTTTTAATATTTTAGGTGTACAGAGATTATTCCTCTACAGATTTATTATACATATATATAGAAGAAGATTTGCATGGAACCCATTACGTGATTGACATAAATTGATATAACTTTTTATTTCTTAACCGATTTAAATGAAACAAACATTAAGTGTTAAGTGAAGACAATTACAATATATTCCTGAAAACCGCATTCAAAGCCTTGAATTGGTTAAGCGGTTTCTAAGATTAGTATGCACAAACATACAGACAAACAGATATACAGATATACAGACAGACAGACAAAATTAAAAAACAATGTTTTGGGTTCTCTTGTTCTTATAAAGGCCCCCATTATGTTTTTTTTTTATATTTTTCAGGTACAGAAATCGCTCAGTGACAATTTTATTATATGCATAGATGATTAATAAGTGGTAAATACGGCGTACATTATTATAAATTTAAAATTTATTGTTATACTTAGTATTATTATATCAATCATTATTTAGTTATAAATCATTATTTAGTTATACCGATTCGATCCTTAAGGTAGGCATTTAACTTACATTTATATATTTCGTTATTTAGAAACCATTATTAGTGAGAGATATATAATTATGGTGACATTAATTTTATAATTATTTTTATTGGAAGCGAAAACTTTTATTATTATTATTTGATTTGTAGAATAACAAACAAGTAATAAAAAGTAATGCATTTAATTTGTAAAAAGTTTTATATGATTATTAATGCGGAATTATCAATTGGACATAAAAGTTATAACTTACATTGTGTGGTCTCAAGCACACTCGATTTTTTTGTATATATTAGTCCCTTTTTGAATTAATATATTATTTACAAATAAGTTCATTCCCATGTTATGTAAGTGACCCTAAAATAATTATGGGGCGCAATCTGGTCTAAAAAACATATTAATAATAATAATAATAATAATAATAATTCCTTTATTGATAAAAAATAATTACAATAGGCAACAAGGACCCGTTACAGATTGAGAATAAATAAAACTAAAACAATAATACAACTATAAAATAAATAAAAACTAGTTTTCCGCTGGTCATCGAAGAAAACTAGAATAAAATCTGAGCAATTCATTTGACACATTCCTTAGAGCTCCGATTATCAAGTTGCCAGACTCGAATAGTGTTTGTCTAAATCTGGCAACCCGATGCCTGATCAAAGCCTCGAGAGTCGCCACGCGGGCCTCAACGAACATCCTCGATGCACTGGACCAGCGATTTATTCTAAATAAAACTCTAAAGGCATCATTGTATTGGACTTTCAAAATTCGGAAACTTTCTTTTTTATACCTGTACCATAATTGCGGAGTATACAGAGCTGTACAATAAGTTTTAAATAGTAGTATTTTAGACTCATGATTACATTTATTAAATTTTCGCGCTATAACATTGGCACGAACAGCCATAGAACGCCTCTCTCTGTCAATGTCTAGGTCATCTCTGAGGTCAGTTGTGAGAACATGGCCAAGGTAGCGGAAACTTGAGACGAATTTAAGAGGTTGATTATTGAGACACACAGGTAAATGCAAATCTTTAGCCGTGGAACCGAATAGCATTGCTACTGATTTAGTTTCATTATAAATTAAGTCATGCCTCCCTGCATAGGATTCACAAATTGTCAGAAGTTTTCTCAGTCCACCAACAGAGGGGCTCAGCAAGACCATGTCGTCCGCATAACTAAGATTATTCATACAGATTTTATCAATATAGCATCCAACACCGGCCTTGCAAAGCTCCTCAATTAGCTGATCTATATAAAGATTAAACAAGAGTGGCGAGGTCAACCCACCCTGTCTTACCCCACACGAGAGAACATATTCTTTAGAACACGCACCATCCCATCTCACAACATTACCCTGAGAGTTATACCAATTCTTCAACAGAGAAACAATATCAGGCGGCACCCGTGCCAGTTTCAGTTTACGCCACAACAAATCGTAATTAACCCCCTCAAAAGCCCGACTAAGGTCGAGAAAACAGGCATAGATCTTAGTCTGTCGCTTGACGTAGTAGTTTACGATCTGCTTTAAAGAAAATATTGCTAAATCCGTAGAGCTTTGTTTTTTAAAACCGAACTGAGCATCACTTATTACAATATATTCTGATAAAATATTGAAAATAATGGAATCTACTAATTTAGCACACGAAGTGGCAATTGATATCGGGCGATAATTATTGCTAGAGGTAGCACTTGACGTTCTACTTTTAATAACCGGTATAACAATGCATTTTAATAACGCAGGAGGTTGATATCCATGTCTGAGACATGCGTTAATAAATTTTGAGAAAAATGAAGTTACCCCGGGACCCCCGAAACGTAAGTGCTCCACAGTCAAGTCGTCATGACCACAAGCTTTCCCCAATTGCAGTTTTTTAAGTGCGTCAAATACCATACGCTCATTTATATGTATGGAAGGGAGACACGAAGAACTAAAGGAGCCAGAACCTAAATCATCAAACCGTTCACATTGCACGTTACGCTGACTAGTACTATTAACTATAAATTTACATTTAAAAATGTTTGCAATATTCTGCTTATTGCTTTCGCCATCGATACAAACTGGAGTTCCAATTTTGGTATTTGTTAATTTATTACTTTCTTTCCAAAATAAAGAAAACTTTTTGTTAACACATGCGTTACTTATTTTGTCTAAAAGAACCTTTTCCTTATTATTCTGACACCATTTAAGGCGTGCCTTAAAAATCGTCCTACTCTCTTTCATTTTGTCATAAAGACTACCTGAATTAGGAGCTCCGGATTCTAACCACTTATTTAAGTGTAAATTAGCATCCAAATGTGCGGCTTTTACATGTTCATTCCAGCCCGGCGTTTTCTTACGCCCCCATCCTCTTCTCCAAAGACTAGATTGAGAACGGGCATCGGCAGCTGCAGATTGTATGTACAAAATAAATTTACTATAAATTGTATCCAAGTATCGCTTATGTGTTTGACAATTACATGATATACACTCCACGAGCGAACTCAACAGCTCCCAGTCTAGATCTGCTAAATTATTATTACATAGGGACTGATACCTGTGAATCTCAAAACCATCTCTTTTACCCCAAAGTATTTTGTTTGTAGGCTTATGCAAATTTGTATGACTTCTATTAACAGAGATAATATCAAAGTTAAATTCAAGTGCAAGTGGCCTGTGATCGGACCAATATACATCTTTAATTATATGGACATTAGATAAAGTGGACCACGCCATCGGGGTCACGATGCAATGATCAAGCCAGCTCCTTGAACCATGGGCATAACTAACATACGTAAAAATTTCATCAAAATTTTTAAAAAAATTATAGTCCGCATAAACATAATCATTGTCTTTACAAAAATGTATTAATTCATTATTAAATGTTGTATTCAAGTTTGCATTAAAATCACCTAAAACCACAGCAACATTAACTGAATAATTATTAATAAAACTATTAATAGAACACAAAATATCAGTAAAATACGGTAAATTTTCAATATTATTTTGAGGCATATAAACGGAAAAATACATATGACAGTTACCATTATAATCAAACTTAATCGCGCATACCCGTGAGTCATTACAATTAAATACATTAACATTATAAATTATAAATTATAAATTAAGGAGGTTCTCCACATTATAGCTACTCCTCCATAAGGCCTTCCCTTTAAAATACCTGATGAAGTATCAATTGCTGACGTACCATACGCAGAAAAATCCTGATGTATATTAGAAAGAATATGCAGCTCGTTAGGAAGCAACCAAGTCTCCTGCAAAGCTACAACATCATATTCATCACACAGTAACCTAATGTGATCAATACTTCTCTTTACCGACTGACAGTTAAACGTAACAAATTTCATTCTATAATATATTAATTAAATAAATTTGAGGAAAAAATCTAATATTCTTTATGTTCTACCTCATATGATAATAAATACAATATAACTGAAATAAATTTAGTTTATTGGTTTTTAACCCAGAAGGGCCTAAATACAATACCTATTGGCCAAAAGTCGGAATTTAAAAATGTTTGTTTTTTATGCAACAAAATCGTTACCTTAAAAGAAGCAAAATTAGTAAGCTTAAAGGGTTCAATTCGTTCTATAGACAACGCTTGTTCACCTTTCGATAATATATATTCTTTAAGTTTATCAGGACTAGTCGCGACCTCTAAACGAGATACGTATAAACACAAGGTTCTTGGCGCAGCTTGAATAATAGACTCTTGGTTCTGAAACACTGCGGACCCCGCCGTATTCTTATTCCTTTTCTTTTTGTAGGAAACGGAGATAAAACCGTCAGCTGAGCTACCTAGGGCCGGGCCGCGTTCTTGTTGTTTTGATGTAGATAGCGTATCAACTGATGGCGCCGCTGGCTTGGTTGGCATACACGCGTCCGGTCTCACTGAGCGTCTCGCTTGACTGGGAGGTACTTCGATGTCAGCCTGTCGCTGCGGTTGCACTGATACCAAACTGACCCCCTCCGACCGCCCCGCGTTTACCTTATCAGCTGGGATGTTATAACTGAGTCGATTTATTTCTTTTCGTATGGAATCAATGTCAGATTGTTTAGCACAGTCGCTTTTTATACCAACAATCTCCTTTTTCGACGATATCCTTTAATAAGCTTGTCACATCTACGTGATCGAAAGTAACTGGGGGTAGTCTGTTCAGATTTCGGGCAACAAACACTGGTAAACTGGAAGGCTCAGATTCCTTTAGGATCTTAACAATGTCCGTTAAGAACGTAACTTATCACGGTTGTAAACTTTACTTTGACGAAACGCAAACTGAAATAAGGAATGTTTTATAATATGTTTTGAATCTTCCTACAAAGACCGTGTAATACTTATTTGGGAAACACTGATGTACTTTAAAGATTTTACAGGTATTTAAATTTTCTGTATAATGTCGGCGATACAGTGATCTACGAATATATACAAATTATATATGTGTGTCCAAAATAAACTTTTAAATAATTACGCACGTTGACCATTTTTAATACCAAATCATTTTTATTTATGCAGATTAAAGGCAGTGACGCGAAACAGGTTACAATCAGGGCCGCGACTGAAAAAGCAAACGGAGGCTATACCTGCGAAGTCTCCGCAGATGCTCCGTCATTCGTGACAGCCCAAATACATGGACACATGTATGTGGTTGGTAAGTTATAAGCTTTTAATAATATACAATCAATTGAAGAGCTTAGAATGTTTTTTAATATCTTTTAATAATAGTTTAAAGCATTTATTAAAAAACCAAAAATATATATTACAAACTGCATATTATGTCATTGTGAATTTATTCAAAAGTTAAAATACCACAATATTAATGTAACATAATGATTATTGAAGTGAAACTTCTTTATCGGGGTTGGAAAAAAAATTTAGTGTTAACGTTTTTTCGTTACGGTGACATTTTTCCGTTACGCGCCAGCTTTTTTCGTATAGCTTCATCTCTTTTACACCATGTTGCTATGGAAATACTAAATAATCAAAATGACAAGTATGTGGATTATAAAACACAATTTACATTAACCAAAAATAAAATTATTTGATTAGAGTTTTATAATTAAATAATGAATTGTAATTACATACTAGACAATACAATTTCATGGACTTGGTATTGAAACCAATAAATAAATTAAGATTATAACATGAAGAAGAAATTATGAAATATAATTTATAATATTTTTAAAATACATTGATTGTCTGAAATAGAAGAAGAAAGAATGGAAAGAAATACGAGTTTTGGCTGAGAAATGGAGCATTGGGGTCCTGATCTTTACAAGATCTATTTTGCTATACCTAGGACGAACAAAAACTCGAAACAGCAGAAACAATTATGAAGAATAATTTTATTTGTGATATAGTGACGATCCAACATGTTAAGAAGTCTAAAGTTATTATTTTTAAAGTGAATTGTGTACATTTGTCTGTTTTTTTATGTTACTTATGTGTTTCTTTTATGAGAATATTATACGTCAGGAACAGTCGATTTACTTCTAACGTTTTAATTAATTAATTAATGAAAATTAGGACGTTTTTCTGTTACGCGCCATCTTTATTTCTAAGTCACATATTTGAAATGAAACTTTTTTATCGACGGATGGGAGAAATTTTATAGCAATGTCAAAAAATTGTAACGTTTTTCTGTTACGGCGCGTAATCTTTAATCTTTATTTTTGCTTAAACTTTATCTAATTTAACTTAATTAGCCATTCCTGTAAAGTTGTAATTAGTGAATCATTTTTCAAAAAATTATGTTATAAAGAAGTTTCACTTCTTACATCTGTACACTAATACACACACACATATTTTTTTTTTATGTAGTAGGTAGGTACGTACCTAAGTTTCAAATTAGTTCAACGTTTGTTTTTTTATAGTTTAGGATATTTACTTATCTTTGTAAATAATTCAATTTGACGTGTTTTTTAATTGGGTTTCTTTTAAACATTTCTTATTATTGTACAAAATAGATAATTCTACTACACGTAATTAAATTATTTTGATATATTGGTTATTGATTGTTTTATTATTCCTTTGAGGTTTGTTTTCTTTCTTATGTGGTAGGTAGGTACATTCTCTAAAATCTCTCTATCCCTTAAAGATATTAGAATCTCTAACAAAATCGTGGTTGGAATCACTGTTATTTTTTCTTTTATAGGAGACGGAAAAGTAACTCATTATGAAACCAAAATTCATATCGATGACGATTTAGGTGAAAAAGTTACCAACATTGAAGATCTAATCTCTAATGCCTACCCAGATGTAGTTCAAATAGAAAAAAAAATATCAATGTGTCAAAAGGAAATCAATGTGGGCGGCAAGAAATATTCGTATAATTCGTATACAAAATGAATGCCATAATTCTAAGTAAATGTGGTACATTATCCATTAGAGTTTCTCAATTCCCTAAATCCGGGTGGTCTTTCCCCGCACCGCCTAAAATCAAAAACTGGTATTCCAATCATTTTGCTCAGAAACCACTAAATGTGTGCAGCGGAACCAGACTCTAAGTTATTTTTTTTTGTAATAATGTGATAGTTGTTATTTGGTCCAGCATTTTGTCAAATGGTACTCATACCTCGCATTCCAATGATTTAACTTTTAATGAAAAAAAAAATACGTTTTCTGTTAAGGTGAAATCACAGGGACAAACATTAAAGCACGGAGGAATAGATTTACGTCAAGATTGTTTCACACACAGACAACTATATTTTGCGTTATCAAGATCAGGTCGTGGAGAAAACCAGTACGTTCTTCTACCACCAAACAGCAATACAAAAAAAAGTATCAAAGACACTGTATAATCAAATATAATCTAATAGGTTCTGACTGACTTAGTTATAGCACACAGTCTAAACCGCAGGTCGTAGAGATAGTAAAATTGGAGGGTGTCTACATTTGTCTTAGTACGCAGTGGTGTACTAGGAAAGGATTTACAAATTCCACACTAAAGGGTTTTAAATAGATAGATGGATTTTGCAATTTTGTATGAAACTCGGCGGCAAGACTAAAAACCGCGCGGACGAAGTCACGGGCGACCCCTAGTTTTTAATAAAAAAAGGATCCGCGTGAAAGTTTCGACAATGTGATAAATTATAAATGTATTAAGTAACATGATTCAAGACTTTATCATATGGGTAGGTAGATCGGTAGGTTTCATATATACGAATATTAATAAATATAAACATTTAGAGTTAAAATGATTTACAATCACTAATAACACTATGATGAAGGAATTTATATTATCACTATCTGTTGCCCGTTAATCTTTACGACTACGATCATAAGCCATTTAAAAATATTTTTTACAGTCTACGTGGACGCAGTCACGGGCAACAGCTATCCCTAATAAAGTACTTTACCTGACTAAGTAAATGTAAAAACCTTTTGACCTTCATAACAAGAGTTTTTTTTCCTATATAGCGCGAGCGAAGCGGCTGGGAACAGCAAATTATTGCATATGAACCTCTCACGAATAAAACGTCAATATCTTGAAGACGACTATTTCTATTTCGACCAAACATGGATAAGAACCATCTCGATGAACATAGCTTTCGATTAAAAAAACCGCATTCAAATCTTTTCACGCGTTTGGCCGCAAATTTACCACAGACATACACACAGATACACATATACCAATACAATCGTATGGTATCCTAGTGATAGTAGAAGTTTCGAAAATATTATTATTTCGAGCGTTTAGAGATTTTCTTGAAAAGATACGCCATATTTCGCTGACGACCTCTGAGTATTTTTTTGCGTCATTTGATGTGTTTTTCGAAATTTGACAATATGAGTTTCATTTTTTCGGGTTTCAGATTTTAAGTGGTACTGGTGGTGAAGCGTAATTTTGTACCTTAGTGTCGGCCCAAAGTTTCGCGTGACGTAACCATTACAACGCTTGCATCTTTCTAGTTACATTCTTAGAATTTTATAGGTTAGGTTGCACTATCACTTGCTTTCACTAATCTTTCACTGACAGGCGACAACCATTTGGGTCAAGTGAGAGATCACTAGATTATTCATTATTGCTGTTGCGGATTGACCACTTTTAAATAATCTGTCATTTGCAGGAGCATATGTCAGAAGTGTGTACTTTATTTTTTTATCGTTTAGGTAATTAACTAATCAAAGAATTATTTTTTGAATAATTTAGGTACCTTAATATTCATTGCTTTATTTAAAATTAGATGTTAGAAAATACTGTTGATTATGATTTTTTTAATATTTGATCTTTGAATTATCTTGAATTCATTATTTTATTTATATTTTATAAGAGCTAGTTGTAAAGATTCGCTGATAATTTATGGTTCTGTGTTAATTATTCAGTACTTAATTAGCATCGTCGTATCTTTGAAGGTCAACGTAATGGTCAATGTTCTGAATAATACCCAACCTAAATGGTCAATATACTGAATCAACCTTTACTTTTCAACTTTGATCAAATTTCTTACCTTTCTAAAAGAAAAAAAAAACGTCATGAAACTATAATAAAAGAAAATTATAAAACTATGGCATAAGAACTAAGTATAAACAGACTGTGTCTCATAAACCGTGATAATTGTTAAGTCAAATGAAGAGGAAATTCGGTCAAAGTTTCAGGAATTCAATGTTATATGTGACGTATAATCTGCTTTGTTCGCAGATTTACCAAAAACAGAACTGGAATTCATTGGGTTAAAACCCCGATATAAGCCAGGAATGAAGCTCAAAGCGGAGTGCATATGTCGTGATACTATGCCACCAGCCAATATGTCCTTCTTTGTTAATAACAAACCGGTATGTATATTATTATAAAGTTCATTCTTAGAATTTGAACACTTTTTTATCAGTAGTCTATAAGTAAACCTATAGGAATACTCATAGACTAGTGATAAAAATATTATTATGTTATTGTATTATAAAATAAAAATAAATAAAATAGCCTTTATTGCTGTATCTTCCTTACAATTAATAGATATTAAAAAACATGCCTACTTTCTAAAACTAATTTGTTTTTACTATTTCTAATTTTTATTTGAATGATCGGCAACTGGATGTCTGTGTGGAACAGCTTGTCTATCGACAAAGGCCTCCTCTAATGATTTCCACATATTTCTGTCTTTTGCTAAACGGGTCCATACTGAACCGGCAATTTTTTTAAAGTCCTCTTCCCATCTTTTCGTTTGTCTGCCTTTATTTCTTTTGCTATCTCTTGGATACCATTCTGTTACTAGCTTGGTCCATTTGTCTTTACTTTCCCTTAACATATGTCCCGTCCAACGCCATTTAAGCTGTCTGTAGACTGTGTGTGCATTTTTAAATTTTGTTTGTTTTTAATTTCTTGTAATTTCACCCTATCTTTTCTTTTTATACATAGAATACTCCTTTCCATTGCATTTTGGCAAACTTTTAATTTAGTTTCTTGAAGTTCTGTTAACGCCCATGTCTGACACCCGTATAGTAAGCATGGCATAATGCATATTTCGTAGATTTTCTTTTTTCCTCTCATCGGCATATTTTTATCCTTCATTATTTCCTTAAGAGACCAAAACCGTTTCCAAGAATTCTGTATTCTTCGTTCTATTTCTTTTTTCATGCAATCTCTGTAGATATAAGTTGGCCCAAATATATATATTCTTTTACATATTCAATTATTTCATTATCTACTGTTATTTGTTCGTTGCTATCTCGTTGTAGGGAGTTTGTCATAATTTTGGTTTAAGCTAGGTTCATTTTCAACCCGGCCTTAGCACTTTCCTGGGATAGTTCCTGCAACATTTGTTCCAGAGTTCCAGCGTCCTCTGAGAACAAAATCAAATCATCTGCGAAGCGTAGATGGTTCAGATTATTTCCATTTATATTTAAGCCCTTTTTGGTCCAGTTCAGATTCCTGAAGATCATCTCTAGCGCAGCTGAAAATAATTTAGGGGAAATCGGATCACCTTGGCGTATACCTCTTCTAATAGGAAATTCGTTCCCCGTAGATTCAAGTTTAACTTGTGCGGTGCTCGTTGTGTATACGTTTTTAATTATTCTTATGTATTTCTCTTCCACCCCTTGTCTCTTTAGAGCATCCCATATATAATCATGTTCCAGTGTATCGAACGCTTTGTTAAAGTCAACAAACCCTACGTAATACGTTCTATTATATTCTTTATATTTCTGTAGTATTTGTCTTAAAGTGTGTATGTGATCTATAGTTGAGAATTGACTTCGGAAACCTGCCTGTTCCTTAGGTTGATTTTCATCTAGTGTATTAGTGATTCTTTTCAATATAATTTTTGAAAATATTTTATAAATATTGGACATTAAACTAATCGGTCTGTAGTTTCCTATATCGCCCTTGTCTCCCTTCTTGTGCAGTAGTATAATTGTTGATTTAGTCCAATCTTCCGGGATGGTTTCCGTTTCGAGGATTTCATTGAACAGATTTGTAAGTCTTGGTGCTATTACTGGTAACGTAATTTTTAGCAGTTCATTTGTGACTAAATCTGATCCAGGTGCCTTATCTAGTTTTTGTGTTTGAATAGATTTTATTGTTTCTTCCTTTAGAATTGGTTTAATTTCCTCTTTATTAACTGATCTATATTCTCTTGTTATTGTATTATTAATATTTAAATAAGTGTAGCATATATATAGAGAATATAAACCGTTTATTTAAAAATATAGACAAGGAATCTCTATAAATCTATTTGGCGAAAAAAAATCTAAAATTACCTTTGGTATTTGATCCTGCTCGGATATAATTTAGTTGTTACGAAACTCATAACTCGCTTATGAAAAGCAAAAGCCGCAAAGCTAGACATCATTTCGCATTTCATTGCTGTAGCTTTAAAATTCCTACAATGTGCCAAAAGAAGTTACAAAAATGTAGCAAGTTATTTAAAAGAAGAAACGCAGATAGATCTTTTAGAGAAAAAAATATTTGTGGGTAGAGGTATAGATTTATCCATATTACTATTTCAATTACATGTACAAAACTGCAGTATACTTTTTTCTTGATAGATATATTGAATCTGTGTGACAATAGTTATAACTATCAAGTGATAATAGGAAAGGAAATTTAGATTAATAGATGAGTTAATTATAGCATTTATTATTACGCAGGCTCTCTCGCAACATGTCTGGCATAGAGTGAGCGGAGGTGAGAACGGTAGTCTGTGGACTGCCTATATTACCATACAATTTGTGGTTCAGAAACATCATTTTGTCAATGGAAAAATAAGGGTAAGTGTGCTGAAATTGTTCTTTGAATTTATTGAAATATGAAATAAAGTTACAAAAATACAAAAGTTTTCGCAAAAACTAATTTAATAATTTAAGAGAAAAATGAAACTCCTAATGCTAAAATTATATAATATGTAAATTTAAAGGTTTTTTATTTGTCTAGAAACACGAGAATACAGTTTTTTTACGTTTTTATATGTAAATAATTATTGAAAAGTTTCTTCTTTCTGCCATTGCAGCGTAGTCTACCTGTAATAGTTCAAAATATTACCTTCGTATTTCTTTTTTGAAGACACATTTCTGGGATAAAATATTTTCTTGTATACTCTTATATAGAATCTACATACTAAACTATCGAACTAGATATTAAAACCAGAAGTGCCTGTTCGATATATGATAGGCAAATTTACAAAATCTCACACTAGGATAAAGCACAAAGAGTTATGATTTTGTTTTTAAATTTAATATTAGAATGGTATGCTCATTAGAACTTACTGAATTTTCGGGTATACCTTTGTAACGAATCATATAATCTTTTTAATCTTTTTAACCACCGACTCAAAAAGAGGGGTGTTATAAGTTTGACCTGCCGATCTGTGGCAATGTAGCAGCCAAACACGTGGACGGATTTAATCCCAGTTTTTTAATCGAAAGCCTGGTTCATCGAGATGGTTCTTAGTTATATTTGGTCGAGATAGAAACAGTCGTTTCCAAGAAATTGAAAAAAAAATAATTAAAAATTTTAAATACCCCAAATACAAACAGACCTCTAAAAAGAATATTATTTTGTACTTATTGAAGTTGTTGCGTCGAAGGACCGTTGTACGTACGTTGACAATTACGAGGGCTTTGACTATACGATTAGAAATCATAATTTTTTTGTTTGTCTTGGTAAATTACTTGCATTTTAATTTCTTCCTTTATTAAGTGGTATCGGGAGTTTTTTTAAATTTTAAATTTAATTTTTTAGCTAATAACTGTATTCTTTCCAACTCACTCCTTCTTTATTCACGTATTTCACTAACTGAAAACTTATTAAGTAGGGAATACTAGTAATAATAGTAGTAAAGACTTAACTTATGTATTACTTATATTTCATATTGGGTGATATGTAAAAATATATATCATTCCAGTTAAAAATGGTTCTGGAACCAAGCACTAGTATTTAATGATACAGTATAAAAACAGTTAAACTAGCATTTAGTATAATATTATTATTTGTATAGATTTGTCAGATATACAAAGAGCGTTAGTTTGATAACAGGAGAGAACGCGATATTTTCATGCATTCATTCAATTACAAGCGCGTTAATGTGAGTGAATTTTGCCCTGAATTAAAAAAATAGAGGCGCAGAAAATGTAATAAGCGCTCTTTTATTTATAGTCACCATAGATGCATACATTCATCACCAAGACTTCAAATACACACACACACATTATTAACACTGACTTTCACGGGAACAGTATTCCAGTCTCAGTTAATTTCGAGTTCTAGATTATCGAGATTATCAATCGAGATTTCGAGATTATCAATCAGTTTTAACATTTTTATTTAAATGTTTTTTTTTTTATTAAGAATGAAGACTGTAAGTTTAAATAAAGGACGAGTCTGTCATATCGATATAATTAGAAGTTATCAACCACAGAATTGACTATCCATGCTAGGTACACATGGTATTCTAAAACCCTAAAAATACATGATTTAGATAAAATATAGAAGGGAAAAGAAGATGTAGATTGAAATGCTTTTTTAATTACATAAACTTCTCTTTTAATTATATATTTTTTATTGAATTAGTCAAAAAATACATTACAAGATTTAATACATCCTATAATATTCTATCTGTAATAATTACTTTTGTTCTAAAATATAAAATCACACTGTAAAGAAATACAATAAAATGTATATAAAATAATTGATTACAATGTTTTTTTTACAGATCAGATGCTCTGCATTTATTTATTCGATATACTACAAAGGCTATGAGCGGGTAGCAGATGGAGAAAGATTGAGGACCTCCGCAGCCCCTATGCATGTTACGAACGAAGCCATGTTGTATCCAACACGTATAACTACTGACAGTAAGATTTCCAAAATGTATAGTACGTATGCATTTAGTAACTACACCTATCTGTTCTTTAACTTTTCACTTTTGATTCACGTAATCATTCGAACTATCCAATGATTACGTTAATCAAAAATAAATACCACATATTATGTAATATTTATTGTGATATTAATCAATTATCATTTCATTAATCATTCAATTCAAAGGTAACTAGACAGACGAAGCTTCTTAGCAATCCATGGATTCACCGTGCGGGTGCCGGGCCCATCGCGTTGCAAGGAGAGGAGTGCAAGCAGTGCCTGGGACTTGCGACCCAGGAGTAGGTTTAAGGGGCCCCTTTATTATGCGCAAAAACGCTCACCTTCACCCTCCACACTCCTCTCCCTACCTAACCAAATTTGGAAAGAACCTACTAATGCCGCCTTTGAAGTACGTTCTAGAAATGAACCGATGCTTGTTCTAGAAAGGCCAAGATCTTTAAGTAGGCTATAGAGAGATTTTGCTGTTATACCTCTCGCTCCCACTTCTACCGCGTACAAACTAACTATAAATTTATTCCTGATCAGTTCGTTGGTTAGTTCGTAATACTTATTGAGCTTGAATGTGTGATCCCTTGGGATGTTTGTTTCCCAAGGAACAGTAAGCTCCACAAGTATCACGCGCCTCAGTTGTTTCGAATACAGGAATAAGTCCGGTCTGGATGACGAAACACCAACATCCCCAGGGATTTTGTAATGCTTTTCATACGTGTCCATCATGAGAATCCAATCAGGAGCCGCGCCTAATATTGAATAAGGCTTCGCTTTTGATTTTTTGGAGGAGCCTTCTTTTACGAATTCTATAGATCGTTCGGTGGTTGTTATACCCTTCCGCGCTCTTGCTACTGAAAGACTAACCGCTTCCCGTATAATTTCTAATACCTTGTCGTGGCGACGCGAGTATTGACCTTTATCTAGAAGTACCCTACACCCTACTAATAGGTGTTTCGCGGTTCCTATTGCCTCCCCACAGATGTTGCAAGACTTTTCGGTGGCTTTGCCCCATCTTACTAAATTACTTTGATCTGGGAGAGTCATTTGGAATGGTCTATAAAATAATTTTATTTGTAAATTTACCGGAATTTGCAATGACATAAATAAATAATTTTGTTAACTTTACATTATTTTTAAAATTACAGTTATCCTTACTTGATTCTAGTTACCTTTGAATTGAATGATTAATGAATTGATAATTAAAAAAAAATAAAAAAAAATAGTATTTTGTAAGAAATGTGGGTCCTTCATAAATAATTAAAAATTTCATATTTTCAGATGCTTCGTGTAACTTGAAGAGCTTGTGGACGATATCCTACCTATCACTTATAGCATTAGTTACATAAATTATACAAACATTAGCTAGGCACTTACTAACTGATCATAATAAAGTGAAAAAAATGAAAAAAATTGAAATACTTCTCTGGGATACTGTCGGGAGTGGGAACGGGCTTGCCTAATAATTAACAGACAATTAAGATATGACCTGCTACTCTTTGAGACCTCAGAAGTTTTTTTGATTCAAAAATTAAGTAATCTCGTAATCTTTTGATGTTAATAATGAATATATTATGGTCGTACTAAAATGTTAAAATATAATAAGTAATTACTAATGCATAATGATTCTTCAAAGTATATATATAAAAAATATTATAAATATTGATTAATTTTTGAAATAAAAAATCGAAATCAATCTAAAAATTATTATGTTTTAATTTCTTAGAAAATATTTATAAAATATTTTAGAAATGAATATTAATACATTTAGTAATAACTTCTGAAATATTTGATTAAATATGATTCCAATTTTTTCATTGTTATGTTCGGTTTCCTCTTTAATATGGTCAGTTAGTCTGATAAAAAAAAAATATATTAAAAATAAGAGTCTCGGGTTTTTTGACTCAAAAATGTTTTCGCAAAGTTTAAATTATTATTACTTTGTAGTTGTGCCAACCCGAATTTATGTATTTCATGGAATGAAATACACCTATGTATATCCCTTCTATTTCTAACTATTCCTCTATATGTAAAGCGAATCGGCGATGTCAACTTCCATTGGAATTAGTGGTCCTTATATATATAAATTGTTTTATTTTTAATGATACGGATATATTGTTAACTTTTCATGTGTTTATATTATACTACACACTATGCCCTGTGTACATTTAATGTAAGAGCTTGAGAAAAAAATATTTGAATGTAAATAAAAAAAATGTTGTTCTCAATTTTGTTTCATTTAACTATTGATGAATTTTAAAATTTAAGTTTCATTTACTATTTCTGTTTCTTGAATGCTTTTTTAGCACGCTGTAACATAAAAGAGATCAAGGCCTTAGATCATGGTGTGACCGACGAGGATTGTAACATAGTTTAGTTTTCGGAAACTATAAACATTAACTAAATAGTAAATATAGTGGATTGGTGGGGTTGGAGTCACTACTTTCTATAATAATATGCGATTGTTTATCTGTACTTTCATCTTATTAAGAAATTATTGTTTTATATATAACTACACGTTAACTAGTTGTTGCCCGTGACTCCATCCACGTGGATTGTATTATTTTTAATATTAATATGTATTGCTTTTATACCTTCTTGTGACCCGTAACGTCGTGACGTGACAAGGCCGTATTTGTCAATTTACCTAAAAAAACGGGCACATTATTTAGCCATATAGTATGTAGGAATAGTATTATCAGGTAGGAGAACGTTGAACATTTTTCCTAGTTTTTACCGATAAACATGACAATGAACTGAACAATCAACATATATATGTGTAATTGACCCTGTAAAAGGTACGGAGCGCAGAAACAAAAAGCCATTACTTTTAAAATCTGGACCTTGGATTGGTTGACCGTCATGTTAAAAGTGAATTTTAAAGGACATTGCAACCTCTTGCTGTTAGCTGCTTGATATTTCACTTTAACAGTAATTTCACTCCAGTTCGCGATAAACTCACATTTTTCTAAAGAAAATAGATTACTTTAATTTTGAATTTTGGCGCGCTTCGCGCGAATGATTGTGGCCTATCAAACTCTTTAGTCGGTAGTTTTGTTTTATTGCAATGTGGTGTTAAATGCCGAAAAGTTAACTTGTATTCAATTATATTTTGCGACAAAGCGATCAGAATTTGTGGAAAAATAAACTTTGAATGTCGTTTCTTTGTTTTCAGGTGAGATTTTTACAAAAATGTACCAAATAAGATATTTTCTTTGATAAGAAACTGACAAAATAAAACTTTTTTTCAATAGCAACACATTAGTTTATTTGGACCCTAAACCATAAGACATAATCTTATAAATATTATTATATATTCTACACCTATAAATCTGTAAAAAGAAAAAAATATGAATGCTCCTAAAATATAAATGAACATATTTTTTATATGTAAATAAATTTTCGCCTGATAAGTTCATGTTGCGAAATCCTTATTAATGTATCTGCTATAAAACTATATTTATTTTAACAGTTTAAAGTATTATTTTCAGTCAAATACATTAGCAGCTACGAAAATATTTGGTATAGAATATACCTTTCCATTTCCATTTATAGCTTTCCAATAAATATATGATAGAGACCAGCATCTTCAGCAATACATCTTCAAACAAGCACTTACGAAAATATTTAAAAATACTTTAATTATTTAGTTGAAGTATGTAAGTATTACGCTAGACCAAACATTTTCTAATAAAAAACTGGTAACTGATAAAGCGGAAGTGGCCATTGTTATAGAAAGTCGGGCGCGAAGAGCGTTTCTACGGCTATTTTTCTATGCCTTGTTGATTTGTATTTTAATTCATTTGTCATTAAGGTATGTCTAATTAATTATTATTAATTATGTTTAAAGATATTTATTTCTCATGAACATGAAGAACACACTGTACACTTATACAGAGATTAAGTAAATACAATTAAGCAATCTTGCTGACGCATTACATTTGTTCCGCCGTTATGTTTATGTTATGTTAATTTGTAATTTAATCTAAATAAAAGATAGTCTATTTATATAGACTATCTTATGCTATCTTATGCTAGATATGATTGCTGAAACATTATTGTTTCAGCAATCATATCTAGATTGGTTCAAGAAGTTACAAAAAAGGCTTATTAGTTAATTGGAGAGCTAACGCCGGAAACCTCCTCGTGTGCCTGTCCGATGCCATTGCCTTGCCATTCGGATTCGTCCGTTAGCATCGGAAGCGGTACGGGCCGGTACTCCCTAGAAACCACGGTTACTGAGTCCCTTCCGGTTCGCGTTAACCGTTACCTAATTCCTAGCGCGGTGGGGATCGTACCCGGTCCATGGCTGGTAGAGGTGGGATTGATGGTGGGAGAGCGCCGACCCTCTTTACCAGGGTCAGCAGCGGGGTAAAGTAAACGCAGGTAATTTGGAATACTGTTGGTAATTTGGAATACTGCAGTACCTAAGTTCCTAGTACCGACATCTATTAAAAAACCCCGGTATCAAATAGTCTACGTATTAGTCAATAAATAGGGCATGGGTTAGAATGCGCCATGTTGTTATTGTTGTGGCAAACGTCATCCGAGTGCAAGTGCTGTTTTCAAAACTATTCGAGTAAGTAAGAAATTCATTCGCATCTCGACTTCTAAGTATATGCATATACTTACACTGTTATAAAAATGTTGTTTGGTGTATTAATAATTGTAATCAATGTTTATTTTCTAAGAAATTCAAAATGTAAATAGATTACGGCATTTTGAAGTTAGTTACAAGTTGTTGCTAATTTGGTATACGGTAGGTGAAGATTATTTAGAATATTCCAAATTATATGCACATTTAGTGTTCACACCTTTTTCTTTTGTATTTTGAGTTTGGCAAAAATGCGGGGCGTTATTCGTTTCAAGTGTGTGTGTCTATATCATCACAGATCTTAAATGAACGCAAGTGTTAGGCTTTTCTCCAAATGGTTAGGTCGCTTGGCTTATCGCTAGTTTATAATTATAATTAATAGATTTGTTTTTGATTGTTTTAGCAATGCCCTTTTCTAATAACAAATATAAAAAACAGAAGAAGTGGAGTGAAGACGATATGGCTTCTGCAGTACAAGCTGTTAGAGAAAAAAAAATGGGGTATCTAAAGGCGGCAAAGACATTTAATGTACCGAGAACGACTTTATTTCGGCTTGCAAATCAAAAAGAGCTTAGTATGCCAGAAATTCTTTCAAAAAAGATTGGTCGCAAACCAGTTTTCGATAAAGACTTTGAAGACATGCTCGTTAGGTACGCCCTTATTATGGAAGACAAGTTATATGGCCTAACACAAATGGACATGAGAAGAATGGCCTACCAACTTGCAGTGAGAAATAATCTACCCAATCCATTTAAAGATGATAAAGCCGGCAGATACTGGCTGAAGGGATTTCTCTCAAGGCACAAGCAAATATTATCAATGCGGAAGCCGTCTGGAACATCATTCGCTAGAGCAAATGGGTTTACCAAGCAAAGAATGAACGAATTCTATGACAACCTAGAAAAAGTTTACGATACGAAAAAATTTGCCCCCGAACGAATTTTCAATGTAGATGAGACGGGATTATCTATTGTCCAATCTAAATTTCCTAAAGTAATTTCTCGTCGTGGCAAAAAACAAATTGGAGCCATAACGTCCGCTGAAAGAGGTTCTCTCATTACGGTAGTGACCTGTATGAGTCCTGCTGGGATTTTTGTGCCGCCAATGATGATATTTCCCCGCAAAAATATGAGCGAGATTTTAATGAAGGGTGCGCCTGTGGGATCAATAGGACGAGCACATCCATCTGGTTGGATACAAACACATTTGTTTACCCAATGGTTCCAACATTTTATTGATTACGTGAAACCATCTGAAGCATCACCAGTTCTTCTTTTGTTTGATGGTCACTTTAGCCATACAAAAAACCTTGAACTCATAGATAAAGCCAGAGAAAATCACGTAACTTTGGTCTCGCTGCCACCACACTGTACCCACAAAATTCAACCGATGGATAAAGCCTTTATGGGCCCTCTTAAGACATATTATAGCGAAGAAATCCGTGTGTGGTTGCGCGACAATAACAGACCCCTTACTGCTTACGATATTGCAGAACTATTTGGCAAGGCATATCGTAAATGCCAAACTGGGGAAATCGCAGACAAAGGTTTTAGCGTCGGTGGAATTTATCCATTTGACAGATACATCTTCAAAGAGTCAGATTACCTCGCAGCAGCTTATGATGAAGAAAAATCGATGGCTGAACCCTGTTGTGTGAGCACAAATTGTCAACAGGGTGTAATTGAAACACCAAATTTGTCACCATCCATTATACAACCTGAAGAACAACCGAATATATCAGTATTGTTAGAACAGGATCTCCCAGATGTCACTGAACCAGCAGGTCAATCTTCACCGACATCAAAATTTCGTCATCACAGCGTAAGTAGTCCAAATGTTAGAAGTGGGACGCCAAATCTGCCACCATCCAAATTTCAGCCGCTAAGTGAAAACCAACCTCATCAGCATCTAACAATTGACAATACACCTGTTCGCCCAGGTCCTTCTCATAGTAGCTGCGTCACCACACCATTTGATATTTCGCCTGTACCGATCGGTGCTAAAAAACGTACATCTAATAGAGGTCGAAAATTAGGAAAATCTGAAATTATTTCAAGTTCCCCCTATAAAACCGAACTGGAAGAGGCAGGAAAGAGAAGAAATACGAAATTGATTAAAATAGATAAAAACGAAGATCAGGAAAATAATAAAGGTCAAGGAAAGGGAAAGGGCAAGGGAAAAAATGAAGGAAAAAGGCCTGAGAAAAAAAAAGAAAAGGTAAAGGAGATGGATGAAAAAGAGAAACGTAAATATAAGACTGCCACTAAGAGAAAGATATTACAAGAACGGAATGCCTCTGATAGTGAAAGTGATGCTACATTCACATCAGACAAGTCAGAAGAAAAATTACGTGAGGACGACAGGGTAACACAACCAACAAACGATGATTGCGTGTGTTTCTTTTGCAATGGAAAATATGCAAATGATAAAAGGGGAGAGGAATGGGTTCAGTGTTTCATGTGCGAAGGTTGGGTACATACCGAATGCGCTGGCTACGACTCCGGTTGCTACGTCTGTGATTATTGCAAAGAATAGAAATAGCTATTTTATACTCTTAACCTGAAATATTAATCTGTGATTATTGCAAAGAATAGAAATAGCTATTTTATACTCTTAACCTGAAATATTAATAGTAGACCAGTTTTACGTAAACTACGAAAATTTAATTTAGATAAAGTTGCATTTAAGACTGAGGTTCAGGTTAAAGAATATTATTTTATATCATAAGCGTTTTCAGTAAATATAAACACATGTTAAAATAAGAATTACTAACTAAGACTGATTGATGTTTAAGTTAAAACTTTATTATTTAAAAGTGAATATAATTTGGAATACCCTATTCCAAATTATATTCACATTAGGCATTCGATGCCTTTTAATTGTTTTCTTTTTAAACCAAAGTTAAAGCTTTTTATGGAAGAATAAGAATGTTGATTATTTTTATGCTATTAATACACAAGTTTCATTAACTATATATGTAGTTTTTACTCTTATTGGTCTTAACCCTTCGCGAGTATGATTTTTAAAGAAACTTGTATTCCAAATTACCTGCATTTACTCTACTCCTGGTGCTTCTCTGTTTGCAGAGTGGACTGTGGAGTGATCCTGTGGTTATATTTGATCTATTGATTCTCTCTTTGGTTGTAGCTGTTGTATTGATCGTGTTGACGTTGCATGGACTGGTTGTTGTCATAAATAATTACCGTTCATATTTAGCTTAATGCTAAATATGAACGGTAATTAGAACACAGGAGAATTAATGATCTAGTGTTTGTATCTTTAAGAATGATATTCCTCTTTATTTTGGGGGAGAGGGAAACCTTTGAAATGGCTCACTTAAATACAACTTAAAAGTCTGGTTACTAAATGTTTCTGAAATACATATTTACAAACAAAATGAATGTACAATATGCATACCTATATATTGTAAACATTGCCACTCGCTCTTGCCAATTGTTTGAATCGAACAATTCTAAAAATTTAAAGCTTAAACAATATTACATTATTATTGGCAAGTGGTTTTGGGCTTACTTCATAAAAGTCTAAGTTCGATCTAAATAAAAGTCTAAGTTCGAGTCTAAATCGATCGATTTAAAGCAAAACTCGCAATATACAAGTTTATTTGTAATTGGTTGACCACGTTTAAATTTAATAGTTTTTAAAATTAAGAGTTTTTAAAATTCAAATTTTTCCATACAAAATTTATTTCTTGTCTCTGAACTGGCATTAACTCTGAGCGTTGTTTTGGCGCCCAAGTGTTGACCTTTTTAGTATTTCTTACAAAATACAGAGTAATTAGTAAAAGAGGGAGCAAAACTTATTTGTTTTTTTGTGTTGTTTATCAAAATTTGTAAAAAGTTGTAGAACAAATGTTGTTGGGATTGATGTAGAGTGGCTGCTGGCAAGAGATGGTCAACTAAATAAAAATAACCCTGTATACACAGAGAGGATATAGAGCACTGGTTATCATATCTTTAATAAAAATAATAACAAAAAATTCCAACTACACTTTTTAACATATTGGTTAAAACTATTCCTCCTTATCTACGACAAATATTCTAACTCACAGTAAACAAATAACAAACCATCCCTTTCGCGTGTTATTTATTTACTGACTGTATTAATAGCAAATTTATTATTGTTTTTTTTTTATTTCACTACAAGTGACATCTATGTAAAACATATCTTTCAAGCCAGTAACCGTAAGTTGCAGCCTTATTATGTGAATTCAGAATCAATAACTAGATGGCGTTAACCATAAACAATTTAACATTTAGGAAGTGCAAAATAACCCTATTTCTTTAAAATGCATTTGGTCCCACACATCACTGTCTGGATTAAAACATTTGATAAATTAAAGTTTTGCTTACCTGAAAATATATTATAACAATTTTATATAGGCACTTTTAGAAAATACAAACTTGTTAAAATGATATAAATCTTATTTGATTAATTATTAAGAATATAGAAAAGATATTATATTAAGAGAGAAATGTTGTAATTGACTGAAATCGAGTTCACTATAGCTCATTTAAGCTAATTTCAATAATTTGTATCTAATTCACAATTAACTTTTGTAAAGGGCTGTTTCCAATGTCGAAAACTTTGGTTGTAATTTTTTAAGGATTCGCTCTGTCCATTCTATTATGATCTCAAACTTTTTATAGAAAGTGTAATCATAACACAACAAACTCTATATACCTAGGATTTATTTGTCTATAATATAGAAAATAATTAATAAAACAAATTATCGACAGTTAATCGACGCAACGTCTTCAATAAGTAGGTACATACATAATAATATTATTTTTATTCTTTTTAGAGGTCTTTTTGTATCGGGGTTTATTTTTATTTTGTTTTTTTTTTTTTAATTTTTGGCGATTTTGTGTCTGTACAAAGCGTAAATAAATGTTAGGTTACATATTATAATAGCTATAAATAACGTGTGTAAGATTATAATTTTGTAAGGTCTGCAAAGTTTTTACAATTATTACCAGTGTAATTAGAAAAACTTTACAGACATTACGAAAACGTAATTTCACACATGTTATTAACCGTCCTGTTATTTGTGGAATATGATTATAATGAACCAAGCGACAAAACGAGCAGGATTCCTTCTTATTTAAAGTGGGGACATTCTTCTATACTAAATAATACTTCAAATAAGTTTCACGTCCCTTAATAAAAGATGGCGTTGATCATTAATTCTGCTTCAAGGTTCTTAATAAATAAATGTTTAGAGTTTTGCCAAATTCTTCAAATTCTAGGTCGAAGGGTATAAGGCATCTTCAAAACCAATTATCATTTACATTTTTCTCTAATCATTAAAATTTATGTATGGGGTAGAGTCTAGTTTAATATAGAAATACAAATAATATTTTAAGAGAAACAATATTTTATGTAATTACTTACAACATCTTCTTGGTTCTTATAATTAATTCTTTATTGTTTATTTGCTTTATGACATAAACCTGAAGGTAGCATAGTAAGAGTTAGTAGGTCTGTTATATATAAAGTATTTAAAAGATATACAAATGTATGTATGTATCTGTAGGACTATAAAATTCGTGTCAGTGAAGCTGGTTTGTTTTTCAATCTATGTTAGAATTATTACTTATAGTTACTTATTGTATACTTTTTTGCGTGCTAGTTGAAGCTGTAAAAAGAAATTAAAAGATTAAATTAATGAAATTGTAGATTACATGAATTCTTTATAGATTACAAGCATACTGTGTTTTTTGAAGGCAATGTCGAAATTCGAGTTGTTTCTATAGGGGTTTTTTTTATATTGTTAATATTTTTTTTTTACATTGTATTAATGACTTGTCCTTTTTCATAAAAGGTCTATGTGACATTGTACTTTTTGATGATGATGATACCTCTCAATTTTTTAAAGTTGAGCGTTATAAGGCTAAGTATGGCGAAGTATACAATGCGGAGTCAAATATTCTTCATAATTACATAATTAATTACTATTCACTTACCTATAATAACTGCATATCATACGTACATATTACATCTGACTATGTCCGTTTTTAAAAACTATTCACAAGTTGAAGATGTTTGAATTTTGATGTAAGTCCTAATTAAGTATATTACCGATTACGTTGCATGTTGAAAAGATGGAATATATTTTAATAACTAGCTGTTGCCCGCGGCTTCGCCCGCGTGTAGGTCGCTTTTCGTGTAATCTGTGGAAACTACAATTATCCAGATCTATAATAGACTTATAGTTAATTCTATAGTATCCTATTCCCGTGGCAATTTATACATATAGGCATTACATTGCTACGATATCAAACTGAAAATAATGACATACTTATACGTCACATACTCACACAGCCAGGACATGCTGCTATACGTAGTAAAGCATATGAATACGAAATATTTTTGACGTGACAACGTCTTAAATTAGGTTAAGCTGGGAGTCACTTATGAAAAAGTGTAACGCCCGGTAACGTTACGATGAGTCACCGAACGAGAGAGAGGCCCGCCGAATGCCTTGCGTCTCTCTCCCACTCAAATATTTCTTCCAAAGAACTAAATTGGTTTTCAACATATCTTCGTGGTCGCCAGCAAGCGGTACGCATCGACAATACTTTGTCAGAATGGTGTGGCCTGAGTGCTGGTGTACCACAAGGCGGTATTCTTTCCCCTCTTCTATTTTCGTTATTTATCAATTTCATTACTAAAGATTTAATCTCCCCTTACCATCTGTATGCAGACGACTTACAAATTTACACTCATGTTATGCCGGACAACCTAAATACTGCAATCGCGTCTTTAAACCAGGACTTGAAACGAATACACGACTGGAGCACAAAGTACGGTATTAACGTAAACCCTAAGAAATGTCAGGCAATAATAGTAGGTAGTCAGCGACAGCTACATAAATTGGAATCAATCCATTTAATGTCACTGTCTTATGACAACATTGATATTCCTTTTTCCTCTACGGTCAAAAATCTCGGCCTTCACATTGACACAACCTTAAGTTGGGATTTCCATGTCAGCGAAATATGCCGCAAAGTAACCGGTTCCTTGCGTGCACTATATCGTCACAAAAACTTTCTACCTATTCGGACAAAAACTCTGTTAGTGCAATCCTTAATCCTACCTCTCATCGACTATGCTGATGTATGCTGCTCTAACATTTCCGTAAGCAACCTAAATAAACTGGATCGTCTTCTCAACAGCTGCATTCGCTTTATTTTCTCTCTTCGTAAATATGATCACATATCTCCTTACCGCTCAAAGTTAAACTGGCTTTCTATAAGAGAGCGAAGATCTTCCAGATATCTATGTCAATTGTTCTCTATTCTTAATGATCCACTTTCACCCCAGTACTTGAAATGTAAATTTCAATTACTGGGTAATTCTCACGACTTCCACCTGCGCTCTTCTTCTAATCTAAAACTTTTAATTCCTTCACACCGTACCGGTTTTATCTCCAGTTCTTTCACTGTTCACTCTACTAAACTCTGGAACGGCCTACCCGAATCCATAAGGCGCGCACCCAACAGGGTAGCTTTTAAAAAATTAGTATTTAAATTTCTCTCTGAAAATTTGCAGAATTGTTAATAGGAATCATATATTATGTTTTATTAGATAGACACTTATATATATTGTGTATAATATTGTACTTATTATTATAAAACATATTTGTGTAATTACATATATTACATATATGTACTTTTCTATATTATATATATGTGTGTGTGTGTGTGTGTTTATATGTATGTGTATATATTGCGTATTATATTTATTATATCTATATCTTTATTTATTTATGTATATTATTGGTATATATGTTTGAGTTTATTTTCTTTTTAAACAACATTGTAAAATAAATAGTACATTGTATTTGTTGTGCACGTTCTTAGTTTCACGTAATTTTTTCCAATGTTTTTTTTTTTTATTATTTTGTTATAATTATTTAAGTGATTTAAACTGGTTTATCGCCTCTTTGTATTATCTTTTACTGTATTATCAGGTTGACTGGTAGAGAATGCTCTTAGCATTAAGTCCGCCTTTTGTACCTTTATTTGGCTCAATAAAGATTTAAATAAAAAATAAATAAATAAAACATGATCGGTCCGCCGAGCAATGTTTTGATTTTCAAATTGATTCTTTAAAATTACAAATATTAAGAAAAAGTGGCAGATATAAGAAAACTTGATTTAAAATGTGTTGAGCAAGAATTTTAACATCTAATTTAAGTAAATGTTTTAATTTTCAACTTCATTATTTACAATTACAAATTTTAATTAATTTCAAATTTATTTAGCAAAAATTTGAACCTTCGATCTGAATAAGTGTTTTGATTTTCAAATTAATTCTTTAAAATTAAAAATATTAAAATATATAAAATCAGAAGTGACGTCACATAACATTATCTGTACTTATTATTATTTAATATGTAGGCCAGTACATGTGACCATACTTGGTAGACACAATTGGAAATAGAATTTTTTTATAACTGAAAAAATAAATATATAAAATACTGGTAGCAAACAATAACTTCAATGATCGATATCTCCGCAACTAATTGATGTATCGAAAAAGTCTGTAAATAAATTTTGTAAAAAATAATAACATCAATAATATAATATAAAATAAATAATATATAAAATGATTTTACGTGACAACGTCTTCATCGTCCTATCCTCAACAAAATCACTCAAATTATTAAAATATTGTGCAATTTAATAATATTCATATCAATAAATATTCTACCGAGAAAAAGACGTGGTCACGTAAATCTTCGCCCGTAAAACCGACTTCACAGGCAACCATATTTTTTACAAAATATTATGTTTTTGAGTAATGTTCAATTAAAGAATTTCTTTGTAGAGTTTTAAACTGATATACCTTATGCGAAAACATAAATATAGCGAGTTCTAAAAAATCATCATCTATGAAGATTTTATGTAACTAAATTTAAAATGGGCATATGCTCAACAACATTGAATTTGTTATTTTTTTTAAGTTCAGACAAAACAAAGTATAAGTTCTAGCTTTATCTAAATTAAATATGTTAATCGCATTCAAGTCTGTATAAAAGTTTTAAAACATTGCTTGAAGTAAATTTTCAATTGACCATGACTTTTTTTTTCCTGAACCGATTTTGACGAAATAAAGTTTTCACAACGCTCCAGATTATATATAATCTACCTATATAAACGCGTTCAAATCAATTGAGTAGTTTCGACGTTATAACGTGTCAGACAAATAGACACACAAACAAAAATTCCAAAAATTGTTTTTTTGTTTCTGTTATTCCTCTTTAATTGGCTTCTATCAGTTTTTTGGAAAAATATTTAATGTACAGACACTCGATTTATATTCTCATATAGTCTATAGTCTTATCATATATTTGAGATAAGTTCAATAATTTGATTATGCTTCCTATAAGTTTGTCATAAGCCAAATAAAAGACAAATAATTATTTAAAAGAATTAATTGTTAAAACGAAGAAGAAGTTTGTTAGTTATTACATGAGATATTGTCTTCTAAAATTATTATTTATATTTCTAACATTTTATTACACTTTACGTTAAAAAAATTGTTAGGTCATTAAAGCAAAGTGTAAGTTATAATGGGTTTTTGAAAATCTTGATTCATATCCTTTCACCCTGTAAAGACAAAATTTTGCAAAATTATAAACATGAATTTATTATATTGAATTACATTCGGAGTTGGAAAGAAAACATAAGGTACTTCGATCCTGACGATGGTAACCCGACCGCACAATTTTCTTAATATCTAAAATAATAATTTGTTACTGCAATGAACATAATGGCATTGCACTTATTGTAACATCTCCGGTGCAATAACTGTTCTGGTGAATGGACCTTCTCCATTACTAAAATCATGCAGCAAGTTGTCATCTATATGTGTTTGAGAGTTTTTTTAGAACGAATGAAATGATGGGGATTGGTTAATAATTGACAAGCCAAATGTCAATTTGACTGGGAATTTGCGACGCTTCAGAAGGAAAGGGATCGTTGTGTTGGGAGGTTTTAGATCACGTTCAAGTGACGAAGCAGGATTGTTTTATTAGGATATTGAACAAATATTAAATTGTAAGTTCTGAGGTGGAAGTCGTTAAGGAAAAGGATGTCGTGAAGACTCTAGACACGGGAAATTATTCGCGATAATTTCCTGCATGTTTCCCGACTTCAGACACGGAAATTTATACACTATAATTTCCCGTGTCTTAAGTCTTCCTGTAAACTGAATTGAAACACGATTGTTGCATAGTAATTGAAACGTCGGGTTAAATTTAAAGTTTACAATGTAAATCAAATCATAGGAGAGCTCAATCTGTTAAAAATAGTTTTATTTTAATGTCTAGTGCTCGTGAAAGTAAGAAAAGAAGGGTGTGCTTAATACCGCACAATAGAAGTGAAAACTTCATTGGTAATTTATGTTTCTTTTAATGACACGCGTTTGACTACGATCTCATCTGATGGTAAGTGGCGATGTGGTTGGTCTAAGATGGGGAACGCTTACCTATGAGATAAAGATATACCCTTGCTTTGAAGAGACTCACGTTGTACTTATGCGGAAATACAAACATGGGCAAACAGTTTCATTCTTTGGCAGTACGCAGTTCCGAAGCTCCGTTTGTCTGGTAGTCCGATGGGCAAATGCGGACAGATGAATCTCTTAGAATCTTGAATCAATTCCTCTCCACTGACTCGGGGGCCTCAAGTTGGTATTTAGCTGAACCGTCTCACAGATGTTAAACACTGTTCGCACTACACGCACGGCACACTACACGCACGGCCAGACTTGCGCCCGATAAAGGTCAAACTTCATTGGTGTAAAATACTGTTTCACCTTGTTGAGGATGCAAAGTTTTTTGGCTTCTAATTGACCGTTTGACTCTATTTGTGAGCGGAAGTTGAGTTTCAATGTCAGCGAGATGCCGAGAAGCTCAAGATTCTCTATTATTGAATGGGTTACATCCCAAAAAGTAGGAGCTAGATGATATAGCTGATGATTGTGCTTTAAATTAACTTTATTGTGAAATCTTAGTGATTTTTATATAAAACTAGTACCTTTGTGTTTAATTCCACCTACTTACAAAGTGTAGATAATAATTTGTAGTTCATGTATCTGATTTATATATAAAAGTGCACCACACATACCTGCTTGTAACATAACCTCTCACAATACAACAAAATTGGTTATATTTCCAATTATAAAAAGCCAATTGAATTGTGAATATGGCAACCATTCAATCCATCGCAGATGCACAAAAGTCCTTGGGCTCACAACTCATGACTCGAATGGCTGACTTCGAAAAACAGTTGGCTGGCAAAGCTACAACTAGTCGTGATCCTGCTTCCCGTCTCACTAAAGAATTCTATAGCTTTAAACAGAACGTTTGGGATATTTTATCTATTCTACAACGTCAAGTAGAAGAAATTGTCAAGTCTATTGATATTGCTGAGACAAGATACCGTAATAAATTTTTACTATTGTCTGGTGTCCCTGAAAAAGCTGGTGAGGACATTTCTGACACTATTATAACCATTTTTCGTGACAAATTAAAGATTAACAATATAGTCCCTTCTTCTATTAAAACATGTAGTCGCTTAGGCAAAGTGTTCTCAAACCATAATTGTAGGCCAATTTTGCTGAAGTTTAGTGATTTGCAAATTAAAACATCTGTGTGGAATAAGAAATCTTCTTTAAAGGACTCCTCATATGTCTTGAGTGAGTATTTGACAAAGCATAGGCAAAACTTATTTCTATCAGCCCGCAAACATCTTGGCATGAGAAATGTCTGGACCCACAATGGAGCTATAGTTTCAAAGCTACCTAGTGGCAAGCTGCAGAGAATCTTCAATCAAGATGACTTAGATGCTGTAATGCTGGAATTTCCTAATATTTGCTAAGAATCTGAAAAGTCAGCCCAAAATGTTCCTGTATCCGAGTCTATTTATGAGCCCAGTCGTGCTAGAAGGGTGATTAATAGTAAGAAGAAGTAAGGAATTACTTAACATTTTTTTTTTATGAAAGCTTTTAGTTTTGCTTGCTTTTATATTATTATTATTTTTTACTGCTCTTTGATACTTACATTTTATAAAGATTGCTTTTAAATATATTGTTATGCTTATGTATCATGTTATGAAACTTATTTGTATCGGCCCGCAAACATCTTGGCATGAGAAATGTCTGGACCCACAATGGAGCAATAGATTCAAAGCTACCTAGTGGCAAGTTACAGAGGATCTTCAATCAAGAAGACCTAGATGCTGTAATTTTGGAATTTCCTAATACTTGCTTAGACTCTGAAAAGTCAGCTCAAAAGTTACCTGCACATTATAATAATCATTTTTACTGCTGTTTGATAAAGATTGCTTATAGACTTATTGTCATGCTTATGTATGCTTATGTATCATGTTATGTAAGGAATTTTATGCTTTTAAAATGCTGCTTGGGAGCAATAATTGCTTTAATTTAATTAGCTTTCTTACTGTTGTCTCTTTTTAATCAATATGTGTCCAAAATTTCTTTAAACGAAGTAACTTTTTATCTCTTTAATTTATTTATCTTCATAATTAGTTAAGCTTCACTTGTTTTACAATATTTCTTTACTAATGTAACTTGAGTCGTTTGTTTTATTTTCATATTAATAATTAAGTATTATTTTTTATCATTACATATTATATGTCAAATGTGTCATTTGATGATTTGACAGATCTGTCTCACCTTTCTATAGACATAGAAACCGAGTCTATTCTTGTTGCTAATAACCGCTATTTTCTTAGAAGCAATTTTTGGCTTAGTATTTTTTTTTAACAGCATATTACTTCATTGTTTTATAAGGTTTGAGTTTTCTTTTTATAACTGTTCATAAGTTTAATTTTTAATACTGTTTTTTTTTATTTTATTTATTTAACAGTTTGGTCAGAATGTTGTTTTTACATTATTGTAGCAAAACCTCGTTGTGATGTTAATAATGCTTTTGATAATTGATGATGTGTTTTAAAAGCTTAGGCTTATTCTTATTTTATATATATATTTGTTTTGTCATATTAAGTTAATCGATTTTTATTCTATGGCAGGTTGTGTAGGTTTTATTATATAGATTTTGATAAATATTATTACTGTTATTGCTATTTAATTTTTATTATAATATATTTATTTATAACATATTATATACACATATATATTTTTAATAATATATTTATATATATATATATATATATATATATTTTTATTATAATATATTCACATTTCTACGCATTAACTATGTCTGATTGCGAGTCTTATTACTCTGCACATGATTCTGATTCGTTTCACTCGTTGAATGATACGGATACGTCAACTCTTTTTCTTTCCGACATGTTATCTCTTAAATTATCATCTCATCCGAATTCCTTTAATTGCTGTCATATTAACGCACAGAGCATACCTCAACACCATTCAGATCTACTCAACAGTTTTTCTAATACCAAATTACATGCTATTCTCGTGTCTGAAAGTTGGCTGAAGCCTCACTTAAGCTCCTACACTTACTCTTTGCCTGGTTTTGTGTTAATTCGTTGTGACCGTATTGGCAAACGAGGTGGTGGAGTAGCAATATACTTGAGGTGCGAAGTCCCCTATAAAATTTTAAGTAGTTCACAAAATCCTTACTCAGCCTCGGCGGAATTTCTGTTTCTGGAAATCAGCATAAAAGGAGTCAAAGCCGTTCTTGGAGTTGTGTACTGTCCTCCTTCCACTAACTATTTTTCAGACCTAGAGTCAGCACTCGAAATTGTTAGCTCAGAGCATATACATCAGATAGTGATGGGTGATTTCAACACAAATCTCCTGTCTAATTCCCCTGTCCTCCTCCTCCTGTCTTCTTAGAAATTAAAGTCTATCCTAAATTCACTTAATTTGAATATCCTACCCTTGAATCCTACTCATATTAATGTTAACGTTCCCGACACTTGGATCGATCTGATTGTGACTTCTTCTTACGATAAAGTAATGTCACATGGTCAGTTGTCCGCTCTTGAATTTTCCAATCATGACCTATTATATCTTTCTTTTACCCTTAAACCTCCTAAACTTAAACCCCCAGTGATGCACTTGCGGAGTTTTTCTAAATTAAATGTTGACAGCCTTTTAAACGATGCGTCATTTGTCGACTGGAGTGTCATTCTTAGTATGACTGACATTGAGAGCATGATATTACATTTGAATAAGATTATTTTAGGTCTCTACGATAAGCATTCACTATTAAAGCCGTTAAAATAAAACATTCACCATCGCCGTGGATTGACGAAAAGGTGCGTTCAGCAATGCGTAGTCGTAACAATGCTTTTCGCAAATTTAAACTCAATCGTAATGAAGTTAACTGGTGTCATTACAAAGTTGTCAGAAATCGCTGCAATCAGTTGGTAAGAGCTGCCAAAAGGCAATTCATTCATAAAAAAATATTAAACTCTTCTACTGCAGTTACATGGAAGTTTCTTCGAGCATTAGGTGTTACTCATTCAACCAGTTTCCCTAATCCCTCTTCTTTTTCTGCTAATGAATTAAATCTACATTTTTCTAACATTTCCATTTTTAACAGTAATGTAAAATCTCAAACTATTTCATTTATATCTTCCCTGCAAACCTCTAATACTGACCCGTTTACTTTTGTCTTAGTCTCTGATAATGAAATTAAACGAACGTTGCTTGCAATTAAGTCTAATGCTGTTGGTGATGACGATATTAGCCGATTTATTGCTGGATGTAATTCTTCCTACTTTATCTTATATCATTAACATTTATTTATCGTCCGGTTTATTTCCAAAAATCTGGCGAAAAGCCCATATCCTTCCTTTACCAAAAGTTCCCAATCCCACTATATGTAATGAATTTCGTCCTATTTCCATACTACCGTACCTATCCAAAGTTCTTGAAGCAATTGTCCAAAGACAGCTCTCTAACTTTATTCTCAAAAACAATATCCTCAGTGATTTTCAGTCTGGCTTTCGTCCTGGTCACAGCACTTGCACAGCATTTCTCAAGGTTACAGAGGATATGAGGTATGCAATGGAACATGGTCAATTAACTGTATTGGTATTAATTGATTTCTCTAACGCCTTCAATACAGTTGACCATGACATACTCATCGCCCTCTTGACTCACCTGAACATCTCATCAAAGGAGCTAAATTGGTTCTCTTCATACCTTCGGGATCGCCAGCAGGCCGTTTGCATCGACAACACTTTGTCTGACTGGTGTGACTTGCGAGCTGGTGTCCCGCAAGGTGGTATTCTTTCTCCACTTCTTTTTTCTTTGTTCATTAATTTTATTACTAATAATCTTTCTTCCTCTTATCATCTGTATGCAGACGATCTGCAAATTTATGCCCATGCAAAGCCTGGAGAAATTTCTTCTGCCATTATTAACATTAATAATGATCTCCAGTACATCCGTGACTGGTGTTTCAAATTCGGAATAAATGTCAATCCTAACAAATGTCAGGCAATTGTCAATGGCAGCAAATATAAGATTTCTAAATTTGACAGTAGTAATGTGCCACCTGTTCTATATAACAATATTATAATACCTTTTATTCCATCAGTCAAAAATCTAGGCCTTCAAATTGATAGCACCCTTAGTTGGAATGTACACATTACTGAACTAAGCCGTAAGGTAACGTATTCGATACGTTCGCTTTATCGCTATAAATTTTTTTTACCCATTCGGACCAAAACTCTGTTAGTGCAGTCACTAATCATCCCACTCATTGACTATGCTGATGTTTGCTGCTCTGATTTATCTGAAGCTTATTTAAATAAACTGGATCGACTTTTTAACAATTGCATTCGTTTCATCTTTAATCTCCGTAAATTTGATCACATCTCTCAGTATCGTGATAAGCTTAATTGGCTTCCTATCCGCGAAAGAAGACAGTCTAGAACTTTATGTCAGATATTTTCCATTCTTAATGATCCAACTTCTCCTCGTTATTTAAAATCAAAATTTCAACTTCTGAGCTCCTCTCATGATTTGCATCTCCGGTCAGCTTCTAACCTTAGTTTATTTGTACCTTCTCACCATACTGGTTTTCTTTCTAACTCTTTCACAGTACACGCTATTAAACTCTGGAACAGCCTGCCTGATTTGCTTCGACGTGCCCCGAATAAACAGGTTTTTAAAAAGCATGTTCGTAGATATCTTTACGAAAAATTAAATTAATAATCTATTTTTGTTATTATTATTAATATTTATTAATTTTTATTTAACCTTGCGTAGTATTACTTCTATTATATTTAAATTGATTTATTATCTCATATTCAAATAATCGTCATATTATTTCTCTCTGCATATATCTAATAGTTTATATATATTTATTTATTTTATTTATTTATTTAATTCTTTATTGCACAAATAAAAAAAAATGTACAAAAGGCGGGCTTAATGCCACTTAGACATTCTCTACCAGCCAACCTTAGGAAGTACAGGAGAGGTTGTGGTAGGCGTGCAAAAACAATAATTATAATAAAAAAACAGAAAAGCACAACAAAATTCTTAACAATAAAATATATATATTAATAATAAAATATATAATTATTATAAAAATACGGATGCAAATAAATATATTAATGCGTAAGAATAATTAATACGATACAATTTTCTAGCTATAATGGGATATATACTATATACGATTATAATACATATGATATATAGTACTTATATTGATACATAAATATAAATTATATTAATTATTTGAGATAAAGTTCTTTCACTCGGCGCTTGAACGACTCACGAGTTGGGGCTTTTCTTACATGCTCCGGTAATTCGTTCCACAGTCTGACAGCAGATACAGTAAATGAGTTGGACAAGAAACCAGTACGATGAAGAGGTGTATGAAGCAATAAATTTTTGGAAGAACGAAGCAATCTGTCATGTGTATCCGTTAAAAAGGAGAAATTACATTTTAAATAAACAGGAGTGGAAGGATTAAACAAAATAGAGTATAGTAGACACAGGGTTCTTAGATTTCTCCGTTTACGAATGGGCAACCATTTTAGTTTTGACCTAAAGTCAGAGATATGGTCAAACTTACGAAGTCCGAAAATGAAGCGGATACAAGTGTTAAGCAGGCGGTCTAATTTATTCAGACGTACTTCATTGGCGTCGACATAGCACACATCAGCATAGTCAAGGATAGGCAGCAATAACAAATTAACTAACTGTAATTTAGCGCGAAGGGATAGGAAGTTTTTGAGCCTTAACAATGGGTGAAATGTGCTATAAAATTTACGTGACAGTTCTTTGACTTGATGCTGCCAACTAAGAGAGCTGTCTAAAAATATTCCTAAATTTTTAACTTGCGAAGAAAAGGGTATTACATTGTTGTCATATATTAAATTTGGTAAGGAATCTTGGTCAATATGGGCCAACTGACGGTAGCTACCAATAATAATTGCTTGACATTTACTAGGGTTAACTTGTATTCCAAAGTCATTAGACCAATGCAATATTCGCTGAAGAGCAGCGTTTACGGAGTGAATAGCTTGGTCTACTAAATTTATTTCGGTATGCGTATAAAGCTGCAAGTCATCGGCGTAAAGGTGGTAATGACAATTTAAGTCAGAAGTGATGGAATTTATAAAAAGAGAAAATAATAAGGGAGATAAAATACCGCCTTGAGGGACTCCAGCAACCACATCACACCAATCAGAGAGACCCTCCTCAGTGCGAATGGCCTGCTGGCGCCCCCGAAGATATGAGGAGAACCACCTGATAGAAGAAGCCGAGATGTTGTAACTGGACAGCAACGCAAGCAAGAGGTCATGATCAACAGTACTAAAAGCGTTACTAAAGTCAATCAGTACAAGAATGGTAACACATTTGTTTTCCATTCCTACACGAATGTCCTCAGTAACCCTTAATAGAGCTGTACTTGTGCTGTGTCCAGTGCGGAAGCCTGATTGCAACGGGTCCAGCAGGTTATACTTTAAAAGGAATCGGGAGAGTTGGGAGTGAACAATGGATTCAATTATCTTGGATAAAAAAGGTAATATTGAAATGGGACGGTAGTGAGAAGATAATGAAGGATTAGAAATCTTTGGAAGTGGGAGAATGTGCGCTTTGCGCCACAGATGTGGAAAACTACCACAGGAAAAGGAAAAGTTAATTATTTTGGACAAGGGATCAATAAGCGCGTCTATGATGAACATTATCATAGTCCGGTTAATACCGTCACAACCAGTAGCCTTTGATGTTATGGCTAGAAGGTGCTTCTTAACCTCGACTTCATCAACAGGCGCGAAGGAAAATGGTGGAATGTCAGGCCTGGGTAAACAGTGAATAGCTGAAAGGGTTTCAGATCTTTTTTGGTAGTCAAGAGTTTTGGTGATAGAAAAGTGGCGGTTAAGACAGTTGATGTCCACAGAAGAACTTTCAAAATTTCGAGTTTTGCTTACACCCAGGGTCTTAAGGAATTTTAAAGTTTCAGCTGCAGATGAGCAGGTTTTCTTGAGAAAATATTGGCGTTTAAGTTTACGACATAGTTGGTTACACCGATTCCTAGCAGCCTTATATGCAGACCAGTTGATTGGTGAGCGGTCATTTTTAAATTTACGAAATGCACGATCCCTACTTTTCATAGCTTTTTTCACATCATCATTGAACCACGGTGCTGAACGATGACTGACTTTCGTTTTACGTAGAGGGGCATGTCGGTCAAAGAGATCTAAAATATTATTGTTTAAAAGTTGAACCTTCTCTTCGACTGTTCCCAAAGACTCCATCGCATCCCAATTCATAACAGATGCCTCTAATGCAATCGCATGCTTGTCAATGTTGCAATAATTACGAAGCAGTATGTATTTAGGTTTGCTTTTAGGCACTCTAGCTTGGTACGAAATAAAGATCAAGTCGTGGTGTGAGAAAGCAGGAGCAGGTATCTGACCAAAGTTACAAACACTTTGGGTGTCCGAGCACATTATAAGGTCTAACAAGGTTGACGAGGAACTAGTGTGATGTGTCGGACCAAGTGGTAAGATTTTAAGGTTAAGAGAGTCAGTTAATTGCTGTAGATGATTTGACCTTGAGTCTTGCCTAAGCAGGCACGTATTAAAGTCACCCATGACTATGAGATGTGTGGTGTAGGAAAGTAAATCTTCAAGAATAGCCTCAAGTTTAGAAAAGAATGTTATATTTGGAGGAGAGTAGACAACGCCAATGGCTACTTTTTTGTCAATATTCACCTCAATGAAAAGATACTCAGGTGAATCAAGGAGAGAAGCTGGAGATTGTAGAATGATTTTGTAATTAAAATGGTTGCGAAGGTAGATGCAGACTCCACCACCGGCTTTACCGATACGGTCATTTCTGATAAGGGTGAAACCAGGGAGTGGGAAATTAGTAGAAGAAAGAGATGGCTTAAGCCAAGATTCGGATACTAGAACCGCATGAACAGAATTAAGGTTAAAAGTATTGACAAGATCTAAATGATGAGAAGGTATGATTTGAGCATTGATGTGACAGATATTAAGGTTACTGTGGAACGGCTCCAACTCATTTGAAATAAAATTTTGAATAGATATGAAATCATTATCTAAACTGACAAAGGAATTATCCTCATCGGCCGTAAGATAGGAATCAGAACTATACTCCATACTCAAACTAATACAAATAAAAAATTAATAACAATAATAAATAAGCAATATAACAACTTTAACAAAAACAAAACCGTACAACAAAAATAAATAAAATATAATTAATTATAAATATAAGTTAATTATGAATAAAATATATATCTATATATATAAAAAAAAAAAAAATAAGACAAATAAAAACTTAATCTAATAAATATAGTAAAAAAAAACGTGCTTACTTGCACATCCTGCTAGCTTATAAATGAGGTAACATAAGAATAAAAAAAAAAAATATCACAATAAAAATCTACAAAAATGCGGATAACATTGGGCCAAAAACTAGTTAACACAAATTATAACCAGTATTACAGCTGCAGTCTGACTGCATATATAGTAGTACATACTTAACACAATTAATATTAACAATTATTTAGTATGACATGTAAACAACTAACTGACAACTTATTTATAACTATGTTAAATTATCGTAGTAGATAAACACATAATAAACAACCATTTTCAAAGTCTCAGAAATTGTGAAGCTGTGAACATTGACATAATATAAGTCATAACATGCTTGTCAACTTGACAGTTGTCACTTGTCGGATACATTTCATACCAATGCAATGTTTTGTTTATATAACTGGTGAAATATTAGAATACGACATTCTTATATGTACTTATATTAAAACAAAAGTGCTACTGAGACGTACGATAATATTAAGAATACAAAAAAAATATATATAATATATATATGACAAAAAGAAAAAAATGACTGAGCTGTAATATTGACAATTTATATACAAACAGAGAATATTTAAGGTTTTTTTATGACCTGTTTGCGAGTGACTGGGCGAGTGTTGAGCCTCGATGAGGATGTTGGGGTCGCCTTGCGCTGCAGCATCGCAGAATCATCCGTGTTGGACTGATGTGCAATTGGGATGGGAGGAGAATGCGACAGAATGTTCGGATGTTTCAATGTCAAGGCTTCAAGATGTGTCGAATCGACGACACGCTGCACTTCGTTGTTTGGCAATTTAATAAACACAGCACCGTAACGTGTCCAACATTTAATTAAACCAAAATGTTTTTTGGCCCTTGCAAATAGATCCTGACGTGGTTTGGTCAGGAACTCACTTATTACCACTGGCGATGCCTTGAGAGCCTTTTTGTGGTTGAAAATGATGTTTCTGACCATGATGTTATTAAACCGAACAAGTATGGGACGATGCCGTTTGTCAGATCGCGCTCCGAGCCTATGGCAATGTTGAATGGCAGTGGATTGGACATCTGATAGACCCATAAGTACCTGGACAGTACTCAGAATGGTTGAAATTAAATTTTCACCCTCCTTTTCTTCAATGCCGTTGAACAACAAGGCGTTTTTACGCATCTGGTTATCGACATCATCAACTTGAGCGGCTACATTCTGTATTAGTGATTTAAGTAATTCTAATATATTCCACACTGATGATTTAAAATCGTTGTAATCTTTTTGCAAGTTCTCCAAATTGGGTTTACCGATGTCACTAGGTGATGTTGATTTCAATTTTTCCTCGAAGTCTGTCATTCGCTTACCCAATGATTCAGCAATGTTTTTGTGCATTTCAACAATATCTTCAACCTTTGCCATAATAACTTGTTGTGTATTGTGAAGTGATGTGATGGGATATAAGAACGTGGGGCCAGCAGGTTGGTGCAATTTTTAAAATAGACTACACATCCAAATGTAAACTTAGAAAATTAAAACTTTGGAAGTTTGTAAATAGAAAATGAACACTAATTACACTTAAATATGATAATTACTATTTTATTTCTTGAAAATAAAGGAGGAGATAACTTTTTTGATGTCTACAGTTTTTGCACCTACCGCCGTTATATATTTATGTATTTTTATGTATTTTGTGTGTGTGGAACATATGATTTTTATAAATGTTTTTGTTCTCTATTGTTATAATTTTAGATCGTGTTCATCATCATTAACCCAATCAGAGCCTGCCATAGAGACAAGCTCATGCGTTCGAGCATTGCCTCTCAAAGCGACTGTATTTGTTCATTAAGAGCTCATAAGTTGAGTATATACAATCATCTGTATAACCAAACGTACCTAGTTTCAGTAGATCATTTGTGTGGAGCCCCTGAGCGACTACAGCATTGATGGCCAATTATGAGCAGCCATTAATAACGACCCGAATAAATCGATCTGTTAGTAAGTCTGATATCCAGTCACAAAGAATCTGAGGTAGGCCGAAGGACGGTAGCTTACTAATAAAACCCTCTTAAGGCCTTCGAGATATTTCCGGAGATGGTTAAAACCTGACCGTTCTTCTCGATGGGCTTATTCCAGAAGTGTGTGACATATGATCGGAAGGATTTTCAGTAGAACTGTCTGGAAGAAACCCATACTGCCGATCGCTGAGAACGTCATTTGCTTCTGGGAATGCCACGATTCGATGGTTCAGTATACGTTCCATACTTTCTAATATCGGCCTACAATTAGTTGGGTTGGCTTAGGTACCTTTTTTTAGCACAGGTTGCATATTAGCAAGTTTCCAAGATTTTGGAACATGTCCAAAAGTCATGGAGAAGTGAAAAAGGTGTTAATGTAAGAGACAGCTCAGGTACATAGGTTTTAAGTACTATGGTTGGAATATCGTCGGGACCACTTGCTTTATTCACGTTCAGATTTCGCAAGACTTTGCGAATTTGGCTCGACCAACATAAACGTATGTCCAACAATAACGTATATCCAACATGAAAGTCTCGCAAACTGGTGGTCAAGGAGGTGTTGCACCAAAGGCATCTAAGCGTAGCTACAGATATGCCAACTAAAGATAACTTGAAATATATTATACACTCTATTGTGCTTAAGGATTGATGTTATCTTTTAAAAAAATCATTTTTATTAACAATATACAGGGTTATTTTTAATTAGTTGACCACCTCTTGCAGGCAGCCTTTCTGCTTCAATCCCAACAACATTTGTTCTACAACTTTTTACAAATCTTTATAAACAACGAAAAAACGAAACAAAAAAGTTTTGCTCCCTCTTTCACTTATTACTCTATATTTTGTAAGATGTACTTAAAATATCAACGCTCAGGCGCCATACCCACATTCAAAATTAATGCCAGTTCAGAGACAACAAAAACAAATTATATGGGAAAATTTAAATTTTAAAAGTCTATGAATTTTGTATTGGTTAAATTTTAGGATTTTGAAAACTGTGGTATATAGCCAATAAGGGAATAGATTTTTTAAACTAGTATTTAAAAAATCTATTCCCTTATTGGCTATATACCACAGTTTTTTGGCAAATGGATATATATTACTATGGAAAACCATAGTAATATATATCCATCTATCCAAATATCTTTTACACCATCACAAAGCAGAGATTTCAACGAACAAAAGCACACCAATTATTAGAAAAATGCTCATATTTTGACGTCAGAACTTTTGATCGGATATTAGGGTAATTTTTTTTAATTACATTAAGATAATGAGAAAATTATATATTTTTTAATCAAAAAAATTACAGTGTGTTTGGGACATGAAAAGGTAATACAAAATTAATTTAGAGCTTTGTATTACCTACAACTCTGCCATTTTTTTTTATAGGACTTGCAATTTTGCCGAAAAAAGCGAAAAACCGTTTTTTACTCTTAAAAGCTCACCCTCATCTCCTTCCCGATCTCAGATTTATTTTTGTTATATTTTCTTGCTTTCTCAATGGGTTCCATTCAGTTACTATTTTTGTTTGATCACAAAAAATATCGACCATAGCTGGGAATTATGAAATGTGATTGTCCGATCCTTAAAAGGGGGCGTCGGATGACCGTGTGATTTCGTTGCGTCCGGGAATTCCTAAACCATTAACCGCATGTTATTCTTTTATGTTAGAAAATCGTTTCTTACATTCTATCTTTTGGAGCGTTCCCTTGATATTTCCCCTTGCAGTTCTAAGGTATTTTGCTATATTTGTTTATAGGTTTTGGTAAAGTAATTTCTGCTTCTGATGCTTGAGGTTTTCTCACAATGTTTTTTTAAGCAGTAGGTAATGCCCTCTTTCGTTTTAATTCGTCGTCGAGTTTGTTGTTTATTTCGAAATTTTAAGAAAACGGTATAATGACAATAATAACTGTTGATTTAATTATTACCTAATAATAAAAATTATTACGTATAAATTGAAAATATGTAGTCAACAAAGCGTCTCGCTCGCTCGTTCATTCTTTTCAGCTTTTCACCTCAGAGATTTTCACATCAGATCGTAACAGATCAGCGTCACTTACAGCCTACGGCATAATATATGTGTGCTGCTTCTCGCTCGGGTACACTTATCGGTCCCAAATTCACCCGATCGAGCCTTTCACCTCACAGCGTGACTGATCAACTTTACTTATAGTATACAAAAAAATATTGTGTTGCGTCGCCGCTCATTTGTTTCCGCAAAGGCTCGTAGAGGGTAACGCATGTAACATTTGAAATTTAATTATTATATTACGTGATTTGAAGTGAGAGTGTATTTATTGAGAATTAATTTTATTTCAATATTATTGTGTTTTTTTTTTTAAATATATTCTAGTTATTTGCGAACCTTTACGAATTTTAGTAATTATACTAATTACTATAATTCGTAAAGGTTCGCTCGTATTGTAAGAGTACGGATGGCGAGTACGACGACTTCACACTACTGTGTTGTATCTAGGATTATGTAAAAATGTTTTGTAGCTATTCAACGTGGATTCATACCGTAGACATATTATAAAATCGAATAATATGTACCTTCGACAGCATAAATTATGTTGTAATCAATGCTGTAAAAAAAATAACTAAGAAGTGGTATAATAATAAATAATAATAATAATCTTTATTGGACACATCATAAATCATACAGAAAACAGATTACCCCGACTCCTGCACTAGCAGTGCTGTGTTGCAGAAGCCAGTATCCTCCCCTTGATTACAAGTTACAACATCTTATGCCCTTAGGAATGAGTTATCAGTAATTTTAAAAACAAACAAAATATAAATAAAGCAAAAAACATAAAAACATAATAATAATAATAACAATGTGAGATTCAAAAAAATAAAATAAAAAAAATAAATAAAAATTAACATTAAAATATAAACAAAAAAATAATAAGATTCGGACAGAAATAAACATTTTATAAGTGTGTTCAATTCTTCACTGTTTTATTTTCCCTAGTGTGTGTGTGTATGTATGTAGTGTGTGTGTGTGTGTGTGTGTGTGTGTGTGTGTATGTATGTGAGTATGCGCAAGTATGTTTGTTTTGTGTTTAATTATCACGCCCGCTTATGATTATTATTTGACAATAATTAAGAGATTTTCTGTATCATTATAATCTAAGCATTTTAACCAGCCAAGTAATTTTTTCTTTAGTGTATACATATTCAATGTTCTAATGTTCAAAAGTGTGTTAATTTTATTATAAATAATTGGAGCGTGGAAATTGTAGTGTTTTTGACCAAAAGCTGATTTAGTAGGATTAACGGGACATCTTTTTAACCTTTTGTTTGTTATAGGTAAATAAGGTACACACTTCTTGTGGTATCTTTTAACGACTTCAAAAATATACATTTGTCTTACTGTCAGAACATCAGCTTGCTTATAAACCGCAACAGTGGGATGTCTATAAGGAAGAGATAGTATTACTTTTAGTAATGAGCGTTGTGCCTTCTCTGCAAGCATTACATTAGTCTTACCAGCGCCTCCCCATCCACAGATGCAATATCTCACAAGGCACTCACAGAGTGCTCGATAGACTTGTATTAACAGCTTGTCTTCACAAATAGTGCGTAAATTTTTAAAGATGTATATCAACTTTCTGATCCTAGCTGTTAAAGCAGTAATATGTAGGTTCCAATTAAGACTCTCATCCACTATCACACCTAAGTACTTCACAGATTTTGCTCTATTAAGTGTTTCACAAACACAATTACAACTATCAATGATACGATTGCAAGGATACGAATGTATTTTAAGTCCACAATTAGGCAACAGTTTATCCGAGGCTGTTTTGCTGAAACATAGATAATTTGTCTTTGTAACATTTAAGGACAACAAGCTTTCCTCCAGCCAAGCAGTGATTCTAGCAAGACCATTTTCAGCTCTGCGGTATACAGTGTCCCAATTACGACCATGAAAGAGTAGTACGGTATCATCAGCAAACATAGTTATCTCAATATTACACAGGGCAGCCACATTACAGAGTTCATTGATGTAGACAAGAAATAAAGTAGGACCAAGAATGCTGCCCTGTGGGACACCGAAACCACAAGTAAGCCGATCACTCGTAACACCAGCAACCCTCACACATTGAGTTCTCTCCGATAAGTAATCTGCGAACCACTCAAGTACCACACCTCTCACGCCACTGTTCTCTAAACGTTTTAGAAGTATTGGTACCGAAACCGTGTCGAAAGCTTTTTGAAGGTCTAGAAAGACTCCCAGACACTTCTCCCCATTGTCCAAAAACGTAACTATATTAGATGTCAATCTTACCACTGCGTCCTCAGTTGATTTGTTTTTCCTAAAGCCAAATTGATTCTCACTAAGCAAGTCATTTTTTTCCAAGTAATTTATCATCCTTTTATTTACCACTTTCTCCAATATTTTAGATAAGGTAGAGAGTAATGAAATTGGCCGGTAGTTTGATGGCATAGTTTTATCACCAGATTTATGTATCGGACAGACAATTGCTTTTTTAAAAGATTTTGGAAAAATACCTGTTACTAAACTAAGATTGCAGAGGTACACAATCGGCATCGCAAGGGACGCAATATTCTGCTTTATAACTTTAGATGATATGGTGTCCCAGCCTGGAGCACTGTGCAATTTTAGTCCGGAAATAATACCCTTTATTTCATAAGCATCGGTTGGCGCAAAGGACATTGATTGAATAGGCAAACAACTACTTTTTACTTTACAAGCCAAATCCTTTTCTGTAAGATTCATCTTAGTGAGTATTTGTTGGGCCAAGATAGTTCCAATTGAGGTAAAAAAGTCATTAACGTTGTTGACCGCTTTTCTAGGAGAGTCTGCTATTCTTAGCAAGTCATCCTGATTTTCTTTATTGTTATTAATGCAACAAATTTCTTTAATAATATGCCAGGTTTCTTTTACGTTTCCCTTGTTTCTATTTAATTTGTCTTGATAATATTGTTTTTTTTAATTTTTAAGTATGGAATTACAAATATTTCTATATCTCAAGTATTTTTGTTGTTTATCTACATCCATGGCTGACTTCTTTGCTTTCATATGTAACTTGTCTCTTTTCCGTATGCATTTTACTACTCCCGCTGTTATCCAAGGCTTTAGTGGTTTAAGTTTATTGGATGTTTTAGTAATTGTAGTATTAGCATTAATAACACTAGTTAAAGTTTGAATAAACCATTCAGATGCCAGGTTAGTGTCATTAGTGCCATATAATTCCTTCCACATCTGTCGAGCAAGTGTATCTTTAATATTACTATAGTCAATTTTTATGTTATTGACATTAAACTGTTTTTTTATCAAATTGACTTTATTTATAAATAATAATAGTGGAGAGTGATCCGAAATTTTTTGTTCAAATACTATAGTTTTACAAGGTAACGAGCATTTTATCATTATGTGATCAATACAAGTATTTATACGTGTAGGTTTATTAATGCCTGGCTTTAAACCGTGCAGTGCTAACAAGTTTAAATAATCTTGAGCCGAACTTGATAAATTGTCTGGCATGATATTAATGTTTATATCGCCTACCAAAAAAACATTTTTTGTGTGGATATTAATTAATAAATTATTCAATGAGTCTAAGTAAGTATTTACATTTTTAAAACAGTGCGGTCGGTAGGAGCAAATAATTGTATACTCGGGCTCAATGCGAAGAATGATACAGTTACCCTCTGGAAATGTAGGTTCCTGAACATTAACCCGTATGCCATTACGAACGTACACAACCACTCCATCATTTTTATTATAGCTAGTTTTTGTCCAAAACATACTATAGTCCTTGATACTAGGCGGTAGACTATTCTCATTAGTCCAGCATTCCGTCAGTACTATGATATCTAGTGCTATATTCATAGTAGAAATATAAGCAACTAAAAAATCAAAATTACATTTAATGCTTCTTATATTCATAGTAAATATTAATAATGAGTTACTGTCATCGTCATATTGCAGTACTTGAGAACAAAGTTTAGTGTCGTCTAAAAATATACAATCTATCTGATCTGTTGCGTCCACCTCTAAGGCGGGAGTAACTATGTTGTCATTGAATTTTATAGTAACAACTGAATGTCATCGCATTTACTCCATTTGTTTTCAATAAACACATAATAGATTTACTTTTATGATAAATCATCAACCCTTTATAAAAACAGTAACTATTGCATAAATGTATTTTTGTAATATAATGTGTAATTTTTAATGAATGTCTGATAATATTTAATGAATTTTTAATGAATGTCTGATAATGAATGATAATATAATGTGATATAATTTTTGAACATTTCGGGCAAAATGTGGGTATGTTATAGTAATTTGAGGCAGGCATAATATAGTTAAGCTCCTTTGAAAATTTGCAACAAACAAACGCATTAATTTTGTTTGCAATGTAATGAGAATTGTGTAATGAATGTATATGCATGATAATTTGTACCTGAATAAAATACATTTTATTAAAAATATGAAGTGAGTAGTGTGTGTGTAATTTGTAAGTATTTATTGTGGGTATAGCATAATACAGTATGAAAGAACAACAACAACTAATGTTTTCCATAAGATCCAAATTAATACAAAAATATTTTTGACAAAAATAAAAAATATATAATAAGTTACACAAACAAAAACATAGGCCAAAATATAAACATAGTCATTTCATTAATTTAATTCTGTTCAGGTCGTGTTCAGTATTAACGCGAATTTGGGGATCCTTCTCTCGTCGTCGCATATAGACTATCCCGTGTGATGTCCAGCAGAATTTAAAATCGTGAGCTTTTTGAAACTGTCTTGCCAAATAATAAAGCCTTTGGGTTTTCTTAGTTAATGTTTCAGAAATATAAACCGGTTGTGTTGGCAATGGCAAATTTAAGTGTGACGTGTTAAATTTCTCTGCATGTACCCTTGATTTGTTAAATTTTTTCACGCTAGATATTATTCTATCTTTAATAATTACGTTATTAAAGTCTACTCTAATAGGATTCACGTTATCTTTTGACTTTATTCGATAAATATCCCTAATGTCAGAATTTTCTATGTTAAAATTAATTGTTTTAGCCATGTTCATAACCATTTTACAGAGGTGTTCTTTTGTCTCACCATTCGATTTGGGGACATTTTTAAGTTCAACAATGGTTGCTTGAGATTTTCGTTCTAATAAATCAATGCGCTCCTCCATCCGTTGTATGCACTTTTTGTCCTCCTTACGCTCAGCTTCGAGATAAGATATGCGCGACAAGAAATCATCATATTTGCAAGATAGGACTTCTACACTTTTTTTCAGTTCAATGTTTTGCTCTAGAATATCATTCATTTTTCGAAACAAGTCTTCAAACCGGGTTTCTTGTAGTTTAGAAATAAGTTTTCTGTCCGCTGGGCGGAAAGTGACAACTTTCGTCGCGCTGCGAAAAACGAAGTTGCCGCTTTGGCTTAGGTGTGTAATATACTATTAAATTTGAAAAGTAATGCGCTTTTGCTATTTTTGACACCGTACAGCGATTCTTACAGTAACATATGTTGATTTCTTAAAGTTTCATTATATTCCTGTGAGATTTCTTTGAAAATTATTCTTTTTCAATGTGAATGTGGCAAATTCGTTCTAAATTTAAAACTTATTTTATTTTGTCCTTTAAAGTATCGAATTATATACAATAAAATTTATGACCACCAAATTATTATTATTATAACCACGTGAACATTCACAACATGTACATGTAATATGCAATGTATGTATAACATGTAATTCTCGCAACATTATATTACCACACATAAGAATGAGCAACAGGTTTACGAATTGTTTCCTACGTAAAGTAAACACTTTATTAAATAACTTTGAATAAACATTCATTCACATTTTAACCATTCGGATCGCTCCGTAGCTTAAAATCATCCAATAAAGTGTATTTAAAAAAAAACTATATAGATGCATGCAACTTTATCTTCTGTTGCATCCTCCTCTGAGATCCTAGAATTATAAAGTATGATTCGTAGAAATAAAACAACATAAGGTACGTGTAAATTGAACTTGTAATACATTTATAATATAAAGAGATTTTTTTTACATTTTGTATATATTAAACGTTTTCATTCAAATTCATATACGTATATAAACACAATGCTTAATATATTTATTTTTGAATACAACTACTGTCACCCGGGAAATTTTATTTTATTTTTATTAATATTATAAGAACATTCAATATCATTATACTTTTACTATAGGAAATTAATTTTTCACATTTCTATTTATATTCACTACCGTCAAAAGGACATAATATATTAAGAAAGTATATTTTTTTTTATTATTATTAAGAAAGTATTAAGAAATATATTAAGAAAGTATTTTTCTATTTATTTTATTTTTATTAATATTATAAGAACATTCAAGATCATTATTCTTTTACTATAGGAAATTAATTTTTCACATTTCTATTTATATTCACTACCGTCAAAAGGACATAATATATTAAGAAAGTATTTTAAACTAAAAAAAAATAATAAAATAAAATAGGCTTATGAAACTTATTGAAATATAATAAATATTTATATTGTGTCATGTATTACATTATATAATAAATACATTATATATTAAATAATTACATTATGTAGTATATAATAAACTAACCATTATTTAAAATTATTTACCATATAAAAAAAAAAAAATTTTTAGATAAGAAATCAGACATAAGAAATTGTGTTATTAAGGTGTAAAAATAGCTAATATAAATAACCGTTTAAATTTGTAATTGTTTTCTATTCTTTATAAGAGTTCAAGTTTAAAAGTACATAATTGAAAAAATATACAAATTTATAAATGTTAATAGACACCTACACCAAAACAAGGAATCTCTTTATAAAATTAAACAATTTAATTATTTTAGTACTAATCATCTAAAAGATTATTATGTTTAAGGTTTAATTTATAAATGGAGGTCGTTGCTTTGTCCTTACGGCACATTTACAATAAATTTGTGCTGGACAAAGGCAAACTATATATATGTATATATTATTTTATGCTTAACAATACAATATCAAAAAAAGTACAAAAACATAACATTGTAAACATATTTAATGTTGTCTTTTAATAATTGAACTACGATATCATATTTGAGTTGAAAACATTTCTTTTTTAATAATATCGTAGGTTAGGGCTTATAGCTCGAATCTCAATCAATCTGTTAAGATTGGAAGTAATATATTCGTAATAATTTACCACAATATTACAACAAGTTTCAAAATGTATATTAATATTTCTAAAAACAACATTTTAGGCACTTGCACTCTAAGTTGGCCCACCCTGGACTCCCAGCTCCAAACCAAATCACAAAACAATATACACTTAAATATACTCATTCTTCTAATTGATATGTTTTTAAAAATTCTGCCTTTAATGTATAATACAATATATGTACTTATTCCTACGTTTAAAATATGTAAAAAAAATCATTACTTTGGCCATATTTTATACTTACAAGTAATTAAATAAGAGAGATAAAACTAATATAATATCTACCTATTAGGGGTTCATTTCTGTTTTGTAACAGTGAGTTCAGAGATAAGAAGATAAAAAGTGAGTAGTAGTATTATATTTTCGCCTTTTAAAAATTTACAACTGTAGACAATTGTGTATTAATGTATTAAGTATTACGACATATCTAACTTCCTAAGTCAGTCTCATAACATCGTACATAATAAAAGGTATATAGGGATAGGAAGGACATATATAGAAGAAGCGACTTACGTTAGGATGAAAAATTAGGAGTAAAATCCTTAATAGCTAAATATAGGTACATCTTGACGTTTTGAATCTGAAGACAGATACATGATGCATTAATACAGTGATCAAAGTTAGCCCTCTATACTGGCCTGGCCTACTTTTCAAGTCAATAATTTTATTAAAAGCTTTTAGACATAATAATTCAATTTTTATATTATCAACAAATATCCACCGATTCTAACATTAACAGACATGCCAAAAGCAGGCACATCGCTATGAAATCGTGGTTGTAGTGTTTGAAAGAAAAGAAATAATATCTAAATATATTCATACATACACACATGTGTATATATATAATAAGAACATTAAATTCTTCGGAATTGAATGTATATATAATAAGAACATACAATTCTTCGGAATTGTAAAAGACGGCCACAGTGATATGATAGGCTACAAACACTAATCTTGTGAAAAACTCTACAGTACTATAAAAACACATTTATATAATATGCATTATAACATTGAATAAATCATTTAGCCACTTAATATAATTCATCTCAAAATCAAACCTTAATATAATTCATCTCAAAACCTATATTCGAAAGCACATTATCACCATCATTTCATAAAAAAATTACAAAGAAAATTAACATAAATTAAACATAAATTAGTACTAATAGATTAAATATTAAATCAGTCATTTATGTGTCATTACAATAATTATTTTTATATTCAGGAAATAAACATTGTATGCAATAACAGTTTAGAGTTTTACCTCTAATCATTTCTTAATACATTTTTTTATTTTAGTCTATTTTGTTTCGAAACTTTGGTGTAAATTAACGTATTCAATGATAACTGTGAACACACTCAAAAGTTTCTTGTTTCAGTATACAATATGAGAGTTTATTATCGAGTATATTTAGGTTAATATAATGTTGTGATATATTGTATAGACATGTTTCAGTTATGTACATAAGTATAACACCTACGTATATTGTAATAAAACATAGCTTATTAATTATCCTTTAGTCAACAGTATATTAGTAGTTTTTCATACGAATCAGTTGATAACAATATGCAAAATGATTATAACAAACAGTATGTATATATAAAAGTTACCAACAACATGCAAAATGGTTATAATAAACAGTATGTATACAAAAAAGTTAACTACTATAAGGCTAGACCGACTTTGTTCTGCACTGATGATTTTAACCGGTAGCTGGGGTGGCACTGATGCAGGTCCCATGCTTACAACATTTACTGAAAGAAAAGTAATATCTAAATATGGTTTTAATTCCTAGTTTACATAATGGTAATAATTTTGTAAAGAAGATACTGGTGTAGGTATCTTATATTACCTTATCTTCATATTTCTGTTTATCGGTCAGCATTCTTAAACTGTTTATCACATTCCTTATCGTAATTTTTATTACAATACCTTTTTTAAGTTAGGAAGTTTCACACATGCGGCAGTAATTAATATTTATGTAAATCAAATTAAGTCTGTTCTTCAATGCTTACCAGTGACTGTATGATTTTGGATGTCTGCAAATTCTTCGCCCATGCTTGCAAAGCTCGGGATAGTACTTAAGCAAGTGATGTCAACAGTCTGATTCGGGTATAGTTGAAGGTTTGTTAGCGGAAACCGAAGTGATGAGTTTGTAATGGATAGTATCATCCCGTGATGGTGACGATAAGCATTCACAGTTCCGTGGGGGATCGTCAACCTTTCATCTACCTGTTAGAATAAAAACGTTTTTAAGGCATGTTTTATATCAACCAAGTATCCGAATATCTTTAATTTCTTTAGCTGTAGTATTGTTCAAAAATTTCTTATTTAGTTCTGGCTACTAAACATAACGGACCTTTGCAGGAACACCAAGAAAAGAAAATTGACAGAACTACCTCAAAACTGGCCGTTTCATGTTCAATATTACCTTTCGTTTCTAGCAATATTAAGGGCTTCTCAAAAGATAAAATATACCTTTTCTCCGACTTAAGCAATAGAGAGAACTCGGACATTTTATGCAGCCAAGAGACAGACAGAGGCAATCATAACGATAACTCATCTGTCACTGATATGAACACAAATTTTACGTAACCTGAGTCGTTAAATCATTCACCGTAGGGTTTACATACCATAACGATCATACAATTAATAATGATAAAATCTGTTGGTGTTGGTGACTTCAATAACTAAAGCAAAATCTGGGACTAAAAACCATGCGGTTAAAATAGAAATAAGGTCGAAGACTGATGTAAATCAAGTAAACTTACATTGATACACGACAGGCAAGTTTTAGGGGTCTTCAGCAGTAGACTATCGATGAGAATCTACAACCCAAACCTCATATTCTTTTCGTACTTGATAAAGCAACAGTGTTTAAAATTCATACTCTCCATGCCAATTCCAAGTACCCAACACCGTCTTCTTATTTGTTAAGTATTTGCAGCAGTCAGACCCTGCATACTGCTCTTTACTTTTCACCAACATTAGGACGATGAGCTACATGGATGGTGCAAACTCAGAGTGGCAATGGCAGTGCTATTAAACTCCACCCTGGTGGCTGTTTAAATCTGGTTGATTTGAATTGAAGCAAACATCAACAACAACAAACCCGTGTCGACTGATTTTGGCCCCATTGGGAAAGTGGTAGCTCACGCCTGCTTTCGGAGCACCGCGGTCTTATGCGTATGCGATTCCAGCGTCGTCCTACTTAGTACAGGCCATGAGAAGTTAAAAAAGTTAAAAATACGGTTCAACATTTACCTACTAAAGAATTAAAAAGTGGCCATTGGCCATTATTCAAACGACTGTGTGAAAATGCCGGTCAAATAGACCATTAAGTTGCTTTCAAAAAACTCCATCTATTTGAATCCTAAGTTGCCTATTACAACATCTAAGGAGGTATCATAATTCACAGAGGAATAATATATAACAGTTTCAGTAAAAATATTAACACACATTATTCATTTAATAATAAAGTAATTCGACTTCTCATAGAAAAATCTAAAGATACAGAAATAAATTGATTACTGATCTTAAAGCGTTTTCTTACCTTAACATTATTTATGTACCAGGTGAGGTATGGAGCAGGGTGGGAAGGGCCGCTTTGACATTCTGCCTCCAGATCATCGTTGAATGATAGATTTTTATGTTTGATTTTTATTTGAGGCCGATATTTTTGTCGAACTGTAAAAAAAAATAACTTTTATGTTATTTTATGTATCAGTTTATAGTGTATCTTATCCCATGTCAAATATATAAATCGTGATAGATGTACAAAATAGGTATAGAAATTGTTTCAAGAATAACCAAGCCAATATTGAGTACGAGCTTCCCGATAAAAGACGATCACATGTAGAATGCTTACTTCACCGAGGCGGACAGCGATACGGTAGCTCAGTTGGTAGAGCGACGGGACGGTTTCCCAGTAGTTGCGGGTTCGAATCCCTGCCCGTATCGGTTTATTTTTCATTCTATATTTATATAAATTTAAATAAGCTTAACATGGCTATACATGTTTAAAGATATTTTCAAACATTAATTTCGGTAGTGGCATCTTTTCAATGTTTATCTATACTGCAAAGTTAGAAACATTGGTTTTCGAAAGAAACCTAATAGATGTCACCACCGTCCCGATGAAAGACGATCACATATAGAATGCTTAATTCACCGAGGCGGACAGCGATACGATAGCTCAGTTGGTAGAGCGACGGGACGGTTTCCCAGTAGTCGCGGGTTCGAATCCGTGCAGGTACCGGTTTATTTTTCATTCTATATTTATATAAATTTAAGTAAGCTATAATAATAGTTCCTCTTCCCATAGTTTTAATACTAGAACAACATTTTAATAAAATTTATTAACTGAATTCCACCAAGGTTATTTTTAAAAAACTGATGCAATTATTATTTCATTCATCTTTGTAATGCGAATACATTCGTGACTAAAAACCAACACGTTTGTTTACTTCGATTGTCGCTAAGCGACAAGGTGCTAGGTGCGTAGTGTGGCCCTTGCTCAAATTTTAGAACGTTAGTTTTACTAAGCTACTCGTTAGGTGGCTCGCTAGTCTTGAAGCGCTAAGCATGCATGCCTGCCTGTGCGGAAATATTTGTGCTATTTACCATAAATCATTGCTTTTTTTTAATAAAGACAAGTAGGATGTAAAAAATCATAAAATTTGGACGTAGATTATGATAATAATATTATGAAAAATGTATCTTCCGTTGATAAAAGATTATTTTACGTTCATACATTTCTAAAAAAATTAATAAAATGGTTTACAAAGCAGACCCATATCTTCATACCGCATACCTTCATACTTTAGTAAGTTTTCTTCATGTTAATAATGTTGCGGACGAAGTTAGCCATAATAAGTCCCTATGAGTGGCCTCGAAAACTCGATCCCTACAAGGTTAAACAAACACGCCAAGAACGTAAATATACTGTTACTTTTAATAAGGTTTAATTATGAATACAGGGCAATAAAATCTACAAGCAATTTATCATTTCCAAAACCTTTACTAAGTAACTCAAAAACCTTAAAGTATTTGTAGAAAACATTGGGTGCAAATTACTCTGAATAAATAAAGGTTTTACTTACCAATAACGTTGACCTCATGCATTTTGGAGACTTTTGAATACAGTGGTATTTCTAAAGCTATTTCGCAGGCGTAGAGTCCAGATGCTGCAAAATCCATTTTCTCTAGAGTTATTGAAGTTGGGGTTATTGTCTTTAACTGTAACAAAAACATTAACTCTTATAAAATGTTGACAGTTTTGCAATTTATTAAAAGCGAGATAAAGAATGAGCTATGATACTATGGTGTATACTGTATAGGAAATATTTAATTCTAAAATATAGTAAGTGACTGATGAAATATTTTTTCGTATATTTACTATCCCAGATTATTCACCATATTATATTGTCTAAATACAGCAATACGTTTCATTATTGCTATAATTGCTAAGTGTTTTTAATTTTTTATTTACACAAAATTTAAAATAAATATTACTTTTAATTGTATTATCTGCAAAATTTAAATATAATATATATATAATGGCGAGTAGAGTATAAACAGGGCAGCTTCTTGCACTTTTTCCCCCGTCATCCGATATAATTTGAGGGATTTAGGATGAGTATGGATTGAGGAACGTAGTTAGTTCTATAACTGTTAGAGAGCACAGAACTCTGCTCTCTAACACTGGAATGACTTTTGTAATAACGCGACCTGTCCCCTGCTTCAGCTTTATACGCAAATGACACTGACGATGCAAATAATACACAGATAAAACTCAATTTTAACAAAAGAGACAAACCAGATCTTCTATAAAAAACACACACAGATACACGACACATAAGTCAAACTTATAACACCCTTCTTTGTGGGTTAGGTTTTTAAAAATGGAGTGGGGCACTAAAGAGAATAGGATTGCAGTATTCAATCGGATTGCACTGTACAAAGTCGGTAAGTAGCCAGCCGACATTTTTCAAACATTGAAAAAGCTAGGGATTAGCTAAGCGAATGTGGTTACCTAAGCTAAGCTAAGCGATTACCATCCTAACGTGCACTGAAACCATGTCTGTTGATGATCGTGAAAGATCCGGCCTACCGCGTTCTATTCGAACAAACTAGGCCGTTAATGCAGTAAAGGCCAGAATTCGTCGAAATCCCAGCGAGGAAACTTTCTCGAATTATCAAACAAGACTTAGGTCTAGGGACTTACCGGAGATATACAATACATATATTAAATGAGGTACTAAAACAAAAGATTGTCGAAAGATCAAAACAGCTATTACTTCGATATGCAGATGAAAAACACAGAAAAATTCTCTTTACCAAAGGAAAAATGTTTTGTTCTCTACCTCTTTTCTATTCCAACAGGATACAGCCCCGGGTCATAAGGCACGCACTGCCCAAATTTGGCTTGAGTAAAATGTTCCAAACTTCATAAAGGTTAATGATTGGCCTTCGGCTAGTCCGGACTTAAACCCTTGGATTTAAAATTTTGATCTGTGCTAGAGGACATGGCCTGTTCTGAACGTCACCCAAATATTAAAACGCTCAAGAAACCTTTGGACCTTTGGCAGCAGTGACTTAGTTTCCAATGAAAACCGTTAGTAAATTCATCGACGAATGGCCCGACCGTTTAAAAGCGTGCGTTAAAGCTAACGGTGAACACTTTGATTAAATGGTTTAGTACGTTAATATATCTTTTTCACTCTACATAACCACATATAAAACTTTTAAATAAAATATCTCTTTCAAAATTATCGGATGTTTTCTTTGTAACAGAACTTATGACTAGGCTAGGTAATCTTTATATTTTTACCAGGCTACAATCATTTAATATAATCGTGTATAAGTATGTGACATGTGATTCCATGCTTCGAGCTCATGAATAAGAAATTCTGAATGGTTTCGAAAATAGTTGTTCAAAATTCCAATTAAATTACATGATTATAGCCGGGTAAATATTTATAAAATAATCATCATGGGTGAAGAAGGTTTAAATACAAAAATAATATTATTTTTTTTCCTTTTTGTGACTGGGATTTTTTTAATAATATTATTTTTTTCTGCTTTTAAAAGTTATATTGTACTAAATAAACCGACGAACAAACTGATTCTCCCTCTTGTTAAGGATTTTTATTCATAATATTGTATAAGAACCTCTCACCATCACCAAAACAGCTTAATATCTTGGAAAAGACTCTTTTTATTTTCACTAAACATAGCTAGGGACCATCTTGATGAACAGGGGTTTTAGATAAAAAAAGCAATGTAATTTGTTCATTTGTTTGGTTTCTATGATGCCACAGACTGACACACAGATACAGAGAGACAAATGTTAAACTTATAAAACTCCTCATTTTTATGTCGGGGGTTAAAAATCAACATTATTAAATGACCTACGAAATAAAATAAATATATAAATCAGTTCCTTTTACGAGATTAGGTTATCATATTATGTTTTAAATTATCAATTTACTATAGCGTAATGGACATATAGAATGCTTAATTCACCGAGGCGGACAGCGATACGGTAGCTCAGTTGGTAGAGCGACGGGACGGTTTCCCAGTAGTCGCGGGTTCGAATCCCTGCCCGTATCGGTTTATTTTTCATTCTATATTTATATAAATTTAAATAAGCTTAACATGGCTATACATGTTTAAAGATATTTTTAAACATTTCCCACTCAAAATTTGGCTAGTATTAAAAGCTAAATATTCTTTTTTAGAATAAAATAGCCAATACTCGAATGAGTAGGGAGTAATGGTCTTGATAGTTAATGTGTTTTAAATATAATTTGTCTGATATTTGTTTAGTGTAATGTGATTAAATCGGTTGCAAGCCCATGATATGATAACAAATTTATTATTTTTAGAGGATAGTTTGAATGTTTTCCTTTTTGATCTGGAATGAGTATTCCCGTTGTCGTATTCATCCATGCTATGGTCTTATTAATAGGTTAATCACTAACATGGCACTCAATATTTTTTTTAAAGCACACAGATGTCTGATATGATTAATATTTTTAGGCTCAGTAACTAGTTATGAGCATTTCGGATATATTAACGTCTCGAAACTGTATTTGTGTAGGTAGAGTCTACGTTTATTTTCATTTATTTGGAAAGTTAGCTACTTACATCCACAGCTTTCCTCAGTCATTTAATATCCAAAAACAATACATTTAAGTAGTTATATTAAATCTATGACTATTTACTTAATCGTTGCTTATTTACAACACAACGAGATGCTAACATTAAATAATGTTAAGATTAATTTAAATAATTTAAATTTATTTCTTTCAGTTTTTGCAAAGCTTAAAACGAATTAATTGTACTTGAGTCTTAAACAAAATACTTAACATTTCTTGTCTTTTTCTACTCGCTTGTACACTCGAATTGTAAGGGCATTTCAATGGAGTTTTACACGTCTTATTTGTATTCCCGTATACGAAGTACTTCGTAACACATTCAGTATTCTATTCCACATTAGCTGGTTTGTAAAAAAAAATGTTTTGAATTATTTCGATATTTTGATGTATCTCTACCATATTATGGTACGCATTTTACTTGAATTTGTTATTTGATATGTTTAAGTTATCTTTATTTCAACAACCTGTCTTTTTTATTTGTTATTGTTATTTTTTTAGTATATCCTTAGGCATGTACTTATTTAGGAACATATTGAAGCCAAAAGTAATTTAGTGGACCCATGTAGTTATAACTAAGAGCGGTTTGAGTATCTAACTAATAATTATGGTAATTGTAAATCTTTAACTATAAAATTAAAGTTTCTAATCTATCTGAGGTGTTGGGTGATTCGGCTATACATATTGAAAATAGTAATGAAAATGTTAATATTAAAAAAAAAGAAATATTAAGTCTTTTCTTGTGTTTAATCATAATTAATTTGTTATATTTTTACCAATTAGTTCAAGGCTTTGGGTCTCTTAAGAATAATTTTTATAATATATGCTCGCCTGGAGCAGTTTTACTAGCACAATTTTGATAAAACAATCAACTTTATGTTGACAGAAAACAGTATTATTGTACTATTACATGGAGATGGTTTCCTTTAAGAAAATTAAAATGATTAAATATAAAAAAAATAAAAAATTAATAGTATGAATAGTTGTAAACTACGGCAATGGAACGAAAATAAGAAATTATTAAATTCTTTTATTTGTAACTGATGTACATAAAATAAACACTACTAAAACTGCATTCAAACCGGTTAGTCTGTTTCTGAGATTAGCGTGCAGAAACATACAGACATACAAACATACAGATGAACAGACAAAATGAAAAAAACATTATTTGGGGTTCTCTTGTTATATAAAGGTTTTTAATATTTTCATTATATTGTGGGGGGGGGGGGTTGGGTCTTATATAAGCAAGAGAACCCAAAACAAAGTTTTTTCATTTTGTCTGTCGGTCACGCTAATCTCAGAAACGGATTAATGGATTTGGATGCAGTTTTTGGTAATAAATTGTCATGGAAATCACTTTAAATTGTGTTTTTTTTTAACAATCGGTTAACAAATAAAGAAGTTAATAAACTCTTATTTTCGTACCGTTGCTGCTTACCAGTGATTAAACATAAAAAAAATAATCATAAATAAACTAGAAATACTCCTTGATTACATTACATTACGTGATAGACGCAAAAACTAGTTGATTGAGTTTGAAGAAAGTTTGAAGGTTTATAGTTTTTACATACATTGGTAAGTACAAAGGGTACGTTTTATTAAAATAGAAATCTATGCATACGAAATCGCACGCATAGCTAGTATCAAGAAAAAAATTTAAACTCAGAAGGTAATATAAAAGCAACTTGGGATATTTTATCTAGTGTTTCTGGGAAAGATACAGCTGCTAATGGTTTTAGTTAAAAATTGATAATATAGAAATAAATTCTCTTTAAATGTTGCTATTTTTTAGACATTGTTTTAAGAAATTCCTAACAGTCACGTGTAATTTAAATTCTATACCATTTGATGAAATTTCCGAATTCACAAATAATAAGTAAGAGTCAGTAACAATTGTTTTGTTTTTAAACCTGTTACATCATGCTTGATCATATTGCCTCTTACCTGAATTAAAAAGTTAATAATAATTGTTAATTGGCTAGTTCTCACCTAAAATTGGGTATTCTACAAGGATCTATTCTTGGCCTCTTTATATTTTTAATCTATATTAATGATTTGCCCTTTTAGATAAAAGGACTGTCAGACATTGTATTCTTTGCTGATGATATCTTGCTTATTTTTAAAGTAGAGCATAATAAGGCTTATTCGAAAGGTTCAGCATAATAAGGTTCGAAATTATTAATGTAGTCTTAAACACTAAAAAAACAAAATGCATGGAATTTACGATTCCTAATGTATATAGTCAAAATTGTAGTTTACTCCTTAACAATGAAGTCTTAGAACTGATTAACTCAACAATTTTTTTAGGTATAATTTTAGATAGATATCTCCAGTGGAACCCCCATCTCTCGACACTAGCAGGCAAACTCAGCTCAGCTGTCTTTGCAGAGAAAGACAATTAACAGACGATAATTCGGCTCGACTCGGTTATTTTAGTTATTTTCACAGTATTTTGTCTTAGGCATTTTACTGTGGGGCAGCGTTGCCGAAATTAATTCTATATTTATTTTACAAAAAAGAGCTATACGGGCTATTTGTAACTTAAAATCTAGAGACTCCCTGAGAGATGTTTTTGAAGAAATCGGTATTCTTATGGTGGCTTCTGAATACATTTTAATAACTAACTATATATACGCCAAATTTAAATACTTACATTAAAGATGACGACAGACATATGATCAATACAAGAAATAAAAATAAACTTGTAACGCCTAAATTTCGACTTCAAAAAGTTAACAAAACCGTCATGGGCGTGAGTGTAAGCATATATAATAAAGTTCCACAAGATATATTAGATTTTCCTTTGTTTAGTTTCAAATCCAACATTAAAGGCATATTAATTAATAAATCTTACTATAACAAGAGTTTTTGGTTGATCAAAATGTGTGGACTCATTGACTCATTTGCAGGGTTGATGTTATAATGTATAAGACAAAACATTGTTAAATTTCATTTGACAAGAGCAACTGTTGAGTTTCTGGCCAGCCCTTCTCAGCAGAACAGCTTTGCTTTGCAGCTAGTGGTAGCTTACTCACGGACTGACTATACTGACTGATTTACTGTAATCTTTGAAGATTCAAAAGTGCGGGCCAATGCCTGCTTGAATAACGATATTTTTAATTTGAATTTGAATTTTCTTGAGCGCGACAGACTAACAATCAGGAGATTCCTCGTATCCAGTAAAGGTAGTTAGAAGTAGTAATGTACTTGTCATTTTACTTTTATTAAATATTGCTGCGCGTTAGATATAAGGGATCAGATTAAAAAAATATATCATCAGAAATTTTCGAGCGCGTCAGATTAAGAAAAGGGGATTAATAACATGACAACAGTATATATTATATTAATCTGACAATTTAAGAATGTCGTAAAGAAAGGGGTGGGCTACAAACTTGTAAAAAAAACATCTCGACATTTTCGAGCGTGGCTATTTTTTTTTGTATAATCTGACGATTTCCATAAAGCAAATTAACAAATAGCAATGCCTATATTCTCCTCTTCTTGTTTCCATTCCTCTCTCACTCTTTCTCTATCTATTACTCTCTCACTTCGTCCCCTCTCTGGTTTTGTTCGTTATAATTATATATTTTTGAAAAGGAGAGAAAAAAAATATATTTAAAAAAACGATTATAAAATGAAAAATAAAAAACCCTACATTATGCGTATTGGTAATACCAGATCATTTAACGACATTAATATTTATATTCTTGTACTCAACATATACTTATCGATCAAAGTAAATAAATACTATTGAGTGTTTCAGTATTTGTGGTACTTACATTAATATCCGCTCCAGTGAAGTTATATCGCTCAAACGGTGGATCTCGACCTTGAACGTACTGCGTTATTTTTTGACCGTTCTTAAAAAACACAACCTGTATAATGACAATTAATACAATTAAAATCTGATCATACGCTATTTCTAAAAAGAAAATCATAGTATTCAAACCATATATATGCTATTAGACATATTAACTCATAAGCGAAAACTCATTTTAGAAAAAAGGAAGGTAATTGATGTATTCTTATATTATTTTAATATTTCAAATTCTTTTTATTTCAAGGGCTTCAAAACATCTTTCAATGCAGATGTAAGCAGTTTTGGAGAGATGATTTTTTCTTCTCTCTCACACCTCTGCAATAGAATCACCTTCACGCTCTTAAATACCGTTAATATAGAGGCATCGCTACAAAAACTGCAGCAGTTTTGTAAGGTTTTATTTTTCATCTTTATAGTCCACCAACGCCTATCATATTCACAGCAGACATAAGACGATCCCAATAAACATAACGAAATATAGAATTCCAAATTTAACAAAACGGGTAACTAATTTAAACGATGCGGTAGCTTAATTGGTAGAACGTATTCTAATATTCATTTTTTATTCCGTCCGTAAAGTGTGAATGTTGTGTTTTACTGCCGGAGATTTATAGCAGGCCCTCTACCGTACCTCGACCGATACTGTGGTCGGGAAAAGTAGGAGTCTGATTATATTGTCACTATTGTATTGATCGTAACATCGCAGTTTTGCCGTACTTGCTACACTTGTTAGGTGGATTAATGAACATAGTATGTACTTGCTTGTCACTGGCATCTTCCATTTGACAACCACGTTTTCCGGATGTTGATACCGCAAACAGTCAGTTGACTATGATATAAATGCTATTACCTCTTAGTCATCTCTTATATGTTTCATGGGAGTATATGGATTGGTGCTCAAGACACCATACAAAAAGAAAAAAATATTTAATTTTAACCAATACTTCCAAAATATGTCTTAAACAATAATTTAGTTTGTCTAAAATTGTGTAAAACACAATAGAAACAGGGAAGCTCAATAAGAGATTATTAAGATCTGAAATAATTAAATTTAGTAAGTAAAGTTTGCTTCCTTAAGCCAATATATAAATATATATTTTAATTTACTCCTAATACCTAATCCTAAAGAAAACAAATAGAACGATGATTGCAAACATTTTTATGATATTATATACAAGTAATGATAATGCGTTAATTGAATACCGAATACAAATCATTTACCTTGTATAAAGTTTGGGGTTCTACGTTATGCTCGCATCTAAATACAGCACTGTGACCATGCAAGATGAACCGAGGCGCTCGCAGCTCCACCCACACATCCTCCATACTAGAAACTGTAGATGAATATAAGAGAATTAATATATATATATATATATATATATATATATATATATATATATATATATATATATATGTATGTATGTATGTATATTGTCACTGATTGATTTAAAAACAAAAAAAACTTAATGGGCTTTTATATGAGCAAGAGAACCCAAAACAATAGTTGTTCATTTTGTCTGTTCGTCTGTATTTTTGTGCACGAAAATCTCGGAAATGACTTAATAAATTTTAATACAAGTTTCAGGAATATATTGTCATATAACATTGTCAGTCTTCACATAACATTTAATGTTTATTTTATTGAAATTGGTTAAGTATTATTTGAATCACATTCCTTTTTATAAAAACATGAATCATACTATGACCTTATAAAACCTTCTCCAGTTATTCCAGAATTCAAATCTACATTCCAAAATTTTGGTGAAGTTTTCAATCGATATAATGATTTATTTAACTTTACTATATTATTATTATCTCCCGTGTAGGCCTTCTGGTAGCTTTACATATGCATTTTCCTTAATATCACCACATAAAAACGGCCCGGTGACATCCATTTGATGAATGGCAAAGTTATATTAAGTTGCAATTACTACAAACAATTTAAATTTGTTAGCTTAGCAACTGGGACATAAATGTCATTGAAATCAAATAAATCCTGTTGCTCAAATCCGCTGGCATCAAGCCTTGCCTTATACTGTTCCACATTATTTACATTTTTAATCTTAAAAATCCATTTGCTACTCACAGTTTTTTACATTTACAGGTAGATCACAGAATGTCCATGTGTGCCCTTCAGAGTCTGAAGTTCCTTATCAATAGCCGCACTTCACTCACTAGCATTTTTACTTATAGCATCACTATAATATGTAATTGGCTCGCATTCACTTTTATCTAACTGCACATTGTTATACTTGTAGAATGATGTTTATTTACGCACTCGCTTGCTTCTTTCTTCAATGTGTGGACTACTTTCTCCTAGTAGGTGTTGTTCTTCAATCCTTGGTAGGTAGTCACTGTCGCTTTCCCAGTCATGTTCCTCTGGGGTACTGCTTGTATGGGTCATCTCTTTGGGTCTAGGTGTAGCTACCTCATTCACTTCTATCTCGGGACTAATCTTTCAGATTCTCTCCTCTTCAGGATTTAATGACACTGCAGTTTGACCCTCTCTCTCTTTATTTGAGGATTTTCGTGTTTTTTTTTTCTCTAGGAAAACTGTGTCCCTTTTCGACTCTACTGTGTTCTTCTGAGGACAGTATATGCGATACCCTTTTACATTTTCCTCATAGCCGACCATCAACACCTTCCCTCCTTTCTTATCCCACTTCCTCTTTCTTTCCTTTGGAATGTATACATACACTTCTGCACCAAAGTTTTTCAAATTATGGATATTAAATTTTTTACCAGTCCATACTTCAAACGGAGACTTTCCTTCTTCATGGGTCCTTCCGGTTCTGTTCAACATGAACACCGCTGTATTTATCGCTTTCGCCCATAGTTTCTTAGGTAAATTCCGCTCATGAATTATTGTCCTTGCCACTTCTACTAATTTTCTGTTCTCTCTTTCTGCTTTCCCGTTCTATTCGGGGGTGTATGGTTCTGTCGTTTGGTGTGTTATACATCTTCTTCAAATTATTTCCTTCACACCACTGTTCACAAACTCGAGGCCATTGTTACTCCTGAATATTTTCACTTGGTTTCCAGTAATATTCTCCGCCTTATTTATAAAATCCTCGATGCAATGTTTTATCTCATCTTTTGTCTTCACAAAAAACACCTTTCTGAAGTTCGAATAATCATCTTTGAGAATTACAAAATACCTTGTCCCACCGACCGAAATTTCCTTCATGGGACTGCAGGTATCAGCATGAATTATCTTGCATGTCTCAGTGCTTTTGTATTCACTTCTATGGAACGGCAATCTCTGCATTTTTCGACCAAACAACTCTAACACTGAAGCTTTGTTGTTTGTTTAACCTCAATGTTGTTTTTCCTTAAAATATCTTTCACGTAACTCTTAAACTCGTTCGGTTTGTAAAATGTACAATTGCTGTCATTTGTTACAATGACATATCCCTTGTCTGTAGCGCGATAGACCGAGAACATTCGTTCGTTTTTAATTCCGGTACGTACAGCACATTTTCTATAGCTGTTTCGATTCATTCACTTCCGTTCGAAACTTGAACCGCGGTTTTACCGCAACCAACTACATCAATCACTGCGCCATTACCAACAATTACCTGTTAGGGTGAAATACTTCAGAATGATGTAATTAATGCTCGATCATTGCACATGTGTTCGTTATCGCCAGAATTCACTATCCACTTAGGTTTTTGCAATTCATACGACGAAATAGACACCACAAACGCGTTATTTTTAGTTTCATGTCATCCTTTGTTTACGTAAACGACACTGAGATTGAAATGTTACGTTAATGTTACTTTTGGTATTCCTATAATCGCTCTTATAATGTCCACTCTGGCCAAACTTGAAACATTTTACTATTCTTTTACTTTTCATTAAGAATGCATAAGATTGCTGCATATCTTCATTCTTTCCTTTCACTCTTTCTTCTTTAATAAGGAATCTAGCAACTAAATTTTTAAAGGTTTGCTTGTCGTCAGACTCCCAAGCCGAAACAAAATGTTTATATCCGTCTGGCAACGACATCAAAACTTTCAAGATTACAAATTTATCTGATATCTCTTTACCCATCTGTTTCAATTGATTTTGCATTTCTTGTATTTTAAACAAGAAAACGGACATATCTATTCCTTTTTCAAACTTGTTTTGGAATAATCTTTGCTGTATAATATGCACACTCGTCTCAGTTTTTTGTTCTTTGAAACACTTTGAAGTTTACGCCACATCTCAGCTGAAGTTGTACATGTTATGATATGTAACATAGCCTCTCTCGACATCCGCGTAGCGAGTAAAGTTTGCACCTTGGCATCTTTTGCTTCCCATATAAGTATTTCACTGACAACTTCGGGTTTCACCCGTTTTCCGTCCAAAATATCCTGGTTGGATGGCCATGGCCCCGCAACTGCACTGTGGTTTGGAATTTTCAAATATTCCAATTTCTGGCTCCTTCCAACTTGATGACATTGGTATTGTTATTGCTGGTGCCCTCCATTCCGACATTGTCTTTTCCTAACCCGGAACAAGTACAGGACAGGTGGACAGGTGGAATATTCACAACAAAAGGATGCCTGCTGCGCGTCGGAACGTCTGGTGATGGAAGGGAGCCGAGGGATCAGGTCGTGTAATTCTTGTTTAGAATTCTTGTTTGCAGAAAGAAGTCATATCGGCTTAACACCTCTCGTTGTCAATTATTGTGATAAGAAATTGAAGGCAATAAAGTTGAGAGCTCTACCAAATAGCGAAGACAACATGCAGAACATTAATATGTTTTTTTATTGTTAAGAAAATTTGTGGTTTCTCTGACTCTGGGACAATTCCGAGAGAGAAGAATGAATTTATGATGTTAAGTTTTACCAGGAGATGAGTCTTTGAGGTCTGAGAAAGACAATAGGAGCTTGTAAGGAACATGTCCATCACATTGATCGCTTCCAACGACAACGGCCTCAGGAAACCGTCTTCGTAAGAAACATATGGCGGGGCAATTTTGTCAATAAAGCATTAAGTCATACTGATGGATCATTCAAATTGAGGATATTTGAAATTAGGGCTCGATCAAGTCTATTAAGGTATATCCGACCAATTGAAAAAGAGAAGACTGAGTGATTCACAGAATAAAGTCATTTTTTTCATTGAACTGTTAATATAATCAATAACATTTTTCTAAGTCGCATACAGAGCTTATTAATTTCCATTTGACATATAACTGTATTTTTCACCCTCCAGGAAGTAGAAGGTCAAAAATATTTAGAAAAATGTGAGTCCTAGAAATGCCCGATATTTCAAAAATTCTGTAAGCCTTTCACTTATTTTCGCTTGAGAAATATTTTTACCATCGTGATCACCAGGATCAGGAAGTTTCGAAGGAGAATTTATTTTCAAACGAGTAATTATTTAATATTCATTTTTAGTAATGCTTTTCTGGTGTATTATAAAACACACTTTTCAAACGTTTTCCATATTTGAAACATTAGTAATATTTAATTTTCATTCATATTTTCAATTACAAATCAATTTCAACCGTCACAGTTGCATAGATTTAGTGCAAAATTTTATATGTGAACTGTTCCTTAAGATTTTTCCTTTGACCCTATTAATTCCTTTGACTTTCCCAAAGTCTTTAAATTAAATTCGTCACTTTCAATTTATCTGCTTTACATGGAAAATGTAAAATATATCTTTTTTTGTACAATACTTTTTCATATCTTATAACTATTTCTTTTAAAAGTTTTTGAACGCAATATTACTCGACGAATTAAAAGTCACATGTTTGTACATGGCAGAGTAATTTTAATTTTTCCCGAGCTATATTAATAAATTATATAATATACAGATAAATTTGAGGTAACGAATTATGCAATATTTAACGAAAATCAACCACAACATTTGAGATACGATTTTACATATTTATCAATAATTAAATCAACAGTCAGAGATTTGTTAATATGTTCATTTTATAATATATTTTACATAAGTATTGCTGGAAATTGATAAATAATTGTATACCAAAAAAAAGAGTTTTTGCAAAGATATGAGTACTTGCAAAAAAAACCTTAACCTGTTAGTATTTTGTCTACAACAATAATTATTACAAAATCAAAAAGTAAAATAATATTATAGATATTATAACATGGTTCAAAATAATGTCATTCACATTTTTAAAATGCAGAACAAACATGTAATCATATAAAATAAGTATCTACGTTGCATCATTTTCCTTGTTGAGGGTCTGCTATTAGAAGGGTTGATATTCCTAATATTTATGTAAACTAACATCGTAGTTGCTCTATGAAGTAATCTCCATCTTACGACCGTAATAACTGTACCTTCAGATAACGGGCTTCTTACAAGGATGCTCAATTACGCTCGCTTACACAAAATTTATTTGATTATTTGAAACGGGGATTGCTTCTTAAGTTATGTTTCGAATATAACGCTCTAAATTAAAAGCTATATTTAATTCGGAGCCATATTATTATCTCTGATAATTTGAAAATAAGCGCATCAGAAAAATATATATGCAGCAACAATTACCTTATCATTTACCTATTTATATAACGTAACGTATATTTCAAAAAACATGGACTACAATTTCTGTTAGTTTTTTTTTTGTATTAGAGTTATTGCGTAGTGGAAATAACATAATTTTACTAACTTCTGTAAAACTTTTACTTATATTGTTTCTGAATTCTCAAAATTATGAATTACGTTTCAAAATATTAATTCATCTTAAGTCCTGAATTGTGAAGATAAATAGTTTTTTATTAAATAGTAGTATTTTTTTCTAGGCTTATAATATCTTTCATAAGAGGTGTTCCTCGTAATATCAAGTTGAATTAAGTGGGTGGAAATTGATGTCAGCTGCTATTATGACGTCAACCCGTATCATAAGGTCATCTCTCAAAGTATCATGCCTAGCACAATTCAATTTAATATATAATTCTAAAACACGTAGCATAAAAAACAAACAATTTATTAAATAAAATATAATACATCATTAATCCAATTCAATCCAATTTAGTTAATTCCCTTCGTTGAAATTACTTCTTTTGTTTATTCGAATATAAACGTTCCTTACTGAAAGAAAAAGATATATGGTTAATAATAATTTCAAAGTTAATTGAATTCAAAATTAAATTTTAACAAGGGCTTTTGCTATGTAAGTGTAAAACAGTAAAAGCTTTTAACGATAAGATTAGAGAAGTATATGTTTCTAAATTTATTTTAAAAATATACTCATAAACATTATGTACTCAACCTATAGACTTCAACAAAATCTTTGTAAATAGAAAAACTTAAATAAGATTATGTTTTTAATAAGATTATGTACCTAATTAAAATTATTCGAGTCTGTAGTGCTCAATTATTGCAAGATGACTTTTTAAATAATACGAGACACTTGATCCATGGTATATTGAAAACTTATCGTATTTTTAGTGGCCACTCATTCTACTTTGATCCCTTTTTGTAGAAATAAGGGGTGATATTCGTAATTAGATTAAGAAATTTCCTTAAATGTAGGTAGGCGTAAACATTATGTGTAAAGTAAAAGAAATAGTAATTTTTTTATCATTTTATTGATTGAAGTTTCACTAATATTATCAGGCTCTTACAAGGCCGTCTTTATTTTTACTACATTTAGACATGTATCTATGTATGTATCAAAACAATGAACAAATGAAAATAATAGACATAATAGGTCAGGGAAAAAGTATTTTCGCATATAGTATGTATGAACCTGTAATAATAAATTTTATGGCTGTACTCTTTGTTTTTGGCTGGTTTTTAACCCCCGACTAAAAAGAGGGGTGTTATAAGTTTGACCTGTCAATCTGTGTATCTGTGTATCTGTGTATATGTGTATCTGTGTATCTGTCTGTGGCGAATTTCCGGCCAAACGCGTGGACGGATTTGATTACGGTTTTTTTTTATCGAAAGCTATGCTCGTCGAGATGGTTCTTATCTATGTTTGATTGAAATAAAAATAGCCGTTTTCAAGATATTGACGTTTTATTCGTGCGGGAAGAGGTTCTTATGCAATAATTAGCTGATTGCGACCAACCGTTTAATAAAGGAAGAAATTAAAATGCAAGTAAGTTAAGTTAACAAGGCAAATAAAGAAATTACGATATCGAATCGTATAGTCGTAAGTCCTCAATGATTAACTTCGTAATATATACACTATCAACGTACGAGTACGTACAACGGTCCCCCGACGCAACGACTTCAATAAGTACATAATAATATTATTTTTACTCTTTTTAAAGGTTTTTTGTATCGGGGGTTTTTAAAATTTTTAATTTATATCGTCAAAAAGGCGAACAAAACTTTGGGGTTTGTGTTAAGATCTCGTTCATAATTTCAAAGTGTAAAGATGATCAAAATCCTGCATTGTTCCTTTGTGAGTAGTATTCTCGAGTATTGTTCTCAAGTGTGGAATCCGACTTATAAGGTTTTTTTGTTTTTTTTATTTTATACGTTTTAGGGCAATGCTTGACTACATTCCACCTGATGGTAAGTGGAATGTAGTCTTAGGTGGTAAGGCGCATTACCCTAGCAACCTATTCACTCTTCTCTTGAAGACACCCACATTATATTTGGCCGGAAATACCGACGCAGGCAAATTGTTCCAGTCCTTCGCTGTACGCACTAAAAATGAGGAAGCAAAGCGCTTCGTTCGGACAGGTGGAATGTCTACAACAAAAGGATGGATGGAAGGGGGACGGGGGAATTAACTCGTGTAATTCCTGGGCACACTCACCAAAAGGTATCCTATAGAATACTGAGAGGCTAGCAATTTTACGCCTGTGTTCAAGGCTTTGGAGGTCGGCTTCGACCAATTCGGGATCGCCTATAAGCCTCTTTGCTCGCCTCTCAATTGAGTCCAGAACCGCAAGATGAGACTTTGCGGCACCAGCAAATATGTGTCCACAGTACTCTACACACGACCGGATCTGTGCTTTGTATAAAACAAGAAGCTGTCCCGGTGTAAAGTACTGCCGAACCTTCGCAAGAACGGCAAGCTTTGCTGCTGCTGCTCTTGCTCTGGACTCAATGAACCGACCAAAGTTGAGGTTCGAGGAAATCTCTAAGCCTAACAACTGAAGCAGGTCACTGTATTCCAAAGATACATTCTGGAAAGTAGGAGCCAAGGTGAAAGGGCTCCTTTTGGCGGTGAATAGACACGTCTGCGTTTTGGTGGAATTTGGTTGAATTTGACAAGATTGGCATTGCTTCATGCGGAGACTGCCTGAAACTTGTCATTCAGACGTTGCACCATGGCTTCTCTTTCAGACTGTACTTGATCTCGACTAGTCCGACTACTCGGCAGATATCTTTCTACAACTGTGCTGTCGTCTGCATACCCATAGATACCGGGCTTCAACAGATCATTAATGTGCAGCAGAAACAGAGTTGCAGAAAGAACGGACCCCTGAGGCACTCCGGCATTTATTGTCAAGGGTTCCGAGGAACATCCGTCGACAACTACTCGGAGAGATCTGTGGCTCAGAAAGTCCGTTACCCAGCCGATCAGACCAGGAGATATACCGTAAGCTGAAAGCTTGCATATAAGGCTCGCATGCCAGACCCTGTCAAATGCCCTCGAGACATCCAGAGAGACGGCGACCGCTTCTCCGTTCTTCTCGATGGCCTCCCCTAAAATGTGAGTAGCATACACTAGGAGGTCCCCAGTAGACCTATTACGGCGAAACCCGTACTGTCGGTCACTGAGGAGATCGTTACCTTCTAGGTATGCTAGTAGGCGCGAGTTCAATACACGCTCCATAATCTTGCAGAGTATGGAGGTGATTGAAATCGGTCTGTAATTGACAGGGTCGGCACGGCTGCCTTTTTTGGGCACGGGTTGCACATTAGCAAGCTTCCAGGATTTCGGCACTTTTCCAGTCATGAAAGAGAGACGATACAGACGTGTCAGTACAGGAGACAACTCAGCTGCGCATGTCTTGAGCAGAATGGCTGGTATACCATCAGGACCACTGGCTTTATTCACATCTAAACGACACAATGTTCTCCATACCTCTTTGTTAGTGATGCGGATTTCAGGCATCGAAACACCGCAGTGAGGAAGATGTGCTGGAGAAGCATTGCCAGTGTCTAGATGCGAATTATCAGCAAACAGAGAAGCAAATACGTTCGCTTTCTCTGTTGCTGTGTGGGCCAGGGATCCATCTGGCTTCAGCAGAGCAGGCAGTGAAGGTTGGCAGAAATTCGACTCGATCGCTTTCGCAAGAGACCAGAAAGCTCGACTGCCAGTTGGTCTGACAGAGAGCTTTTCGCCATTCTTAGCGATTCGATCGAGACGAGCCTTCTGCAATGCCTTTTTGTAGGACTTGGCAGCTTGGTTAAAGGCTCTCTTCTTCGAACTTACATCCGGAGTTTTGCGGCTTCGAGCGTCAGCCCAAATGAGATATGCCGAATGTTTTCGGTCTTGAGCATGACCACATTCGGCATTAAACCACGGGCGAGCTTTGCCACCGATGGGTACGTCAGCAAAAGGAATAAAATACTCCATTGCCTGATGCACCACATCGGTTATAGCATCCGCGCAACTCGACGGATCCAAAGAAGAGAAGCAGACCTGCCGCCAAGGATAAGACGCAAAAAAGTGCCGCATCTCATCCCAATCTGCTGACTTGTATTTCCATACTCGCCTAACACCATGAGGTTCGAAAGCTGGTGGGGAATATGTAAACACAGATTTCACGAGACAGTGATCGGAGGTTCCCAAGGGAGAGGTAACCTCTACCCGATACCTGTCCGGATCAGTTGTCAGCAGAAGGTCCAGGCAATTGGCTGTATGGCCTACCACATCTGGTACCCTTGTCGCTTGCTTCACCAGCTGAAAGAGGTCCAAGGACAACGCAAAGTTCCGCGCTTCTCTTCCAGCATGGTCGGTCTTCTGGTACGGGAAGAGCCAGTCCTGATGACAGGCATTAAAATCCCCCAGAAAGACGAGCTGCGCTGAAGGGAACTGATGCAGAGCCATATCAGCAGCCTCACCGAGATACTCGAATAATCTAGTTGTCTCCTGGTCACCGCTGTGCGAACGGTAAACACAGGATTACAGGATTTTTTCGTTTCCTGTGTCTACTAAAACCCATAAAGAAGAAAAAGTGGGGTCTTCAAGGTGACAGAGACGCTGGATGCAGAGGTCGTTCCGCGCATACACGTAGACTCCGGCACGTGAGCGAAAGTTGTGCTCTAACGTGTATCCGGGATAATCCAGGTGCGCAGCGCTTAAGGGACATTGTATTTTTTTTTTTTTTTTTTTTTATATTATCTAGGGCAATGCTTAACTACATTCCACCTGATGGTAAGTGGAATGTAGTCTTAGGTGGTAAGGCGCATTACCCTAGCAACCTATTCACTCTTCGCTTGAAGACACCCACATTGTATTCGGTCGGAAATACCGACGCAGGCAAGCTGTTCCAATCCTTTGCTGTACGCAGTAAAAATGAGGAAGCAAAGCGCTTCGTTCGGACAGGTGGAATGTCCACAACAAAAGGATGGATACCTGCCGTGCGTCGGGACGTCCGGTGATGGAAGGGGGACGGGGGAATTAAATTGTGTAATTCCTGCGCACACTCACCAAAATGTATCCTATAGAATACTGAGAGGCTAGCAATTCTACGCCTGTGCTCAAGGCTTTGGAGGTCGGCTCCGACCAATTCGGGATCGCCTATAAGCCTCTTTGCTCGCCTCTCAATTGAGTCCAGAACCGCAAGATGAGACTTTGCGGCACCAGCAAATATGTGACCACAGTACTCTACACACGACCGGATCTGTGCTTTGTATAAAACAAGAAGCTGTCCCGGTGCAAAGTACTGCCGAACCTTCGCCAGAACGGCAAGCTTTGCTGCTGCTGCTCTTGCTCTGGACTCAATGAACCGACCAAAGTTGAGGTTCGAGGAAATCTCTAAGCCTAACAACTGAAGCCGGTCACTGTATTCCAAGGATACATTCTGGAAAGTAGGAGCCAAGGTGAAAGGGCTCCTTTTGGCGGTGAATAGACACGTCTGCGTTTTGGTGGCGTTGAACTTGACAAGATTGGCATTGCTCCATGCGGAGACTGCCTGAAGTTTGTCATTCAAACGTTGCACCATGGCTTCTCTTTCAGACTGTACTTGATCTCGACTAGCCCGAGTACTCGGCAGATATCTTTCTACAACTGTGCTGTCGTCTGCATACCCATAGATACCGGGCTTCAACAGATCATTAATGTGCAGCAGAAACAGAGTTGCAGAAAGAACGGACCCCTGAGGCACTCCGGCATTTATTGTCAAGGGTTCCGAGGAACACCCGTCGACAACTACTCGGAGAGATCTGTGGCTCAGAAAGTCCGTTACCCAGCCGATCAGACCAGGAGATATACCGTACGCTGAAAGCTTGCTTATAAGGCTCGCATGCCAGACCCTGTCAAATGCCCTCGAGACGTCCAGAGAGACGGCGACCGCTTCTCCGTTCTTCTCGATGGCCTCGCCTAAAATGTGAGTAGCATACACTAGGAGGTCCCCAGTAGACCTATTACGGCGAAACCCGTACTGTCGGTCACTGAGGAGATCGTTACCTTCTAGGTATGCTAGTAGGCGCGAGTTCAATACACGCTCCATAATCTTGCAGAGTATGGAGGTGATTGAAATCGGTCGGTAATTGACAGGGTCGGCACGGCTGCCTTTTTTGGGCACGGGTTGCACATTAGCAAGCTTCCAGGATTTCGGCACTATTCCAGTCATGAAAGAGAGACGATACAGACGTGTCAGTACAGGAGACAACTCAGCTGCGCATGTCTTGAGCAGAACGGCTGGTATACCATCAGGACCACTGGCTTTATTCACATCTAAACGACACAATGTTCTCCATACCTCTTTGTTAGTGATGCGGATTTCAGGCATCGAAACACCGCAGTGAGGAAGATGTGCTGGAGAGGCATTGCCAGTGTCTAGATGCGAATTATCAGCAAACAGAGAAGCAAGTACATTCGCTTTCTCTGTTGCTGTGTGGGCCAGGGATCCATCCGGCTTCAGCAGAGCAGGCAGTGAGGGTTGGCAGAAATTCGACTCGATCGCTTTCGCAAGAGACCAGAAAGCTCGACTGCCAGTTGGTCTGACAGAGAGCCTTTCGCCATTCTTAGCGATTCGATCGAGACGAGCCTTCCGCAATGCCTTTTTGTAGGACTTGGCAGCTTGGTTAAAGGCTCTCTTCTTCGAACTTACATCCGGAGTTTTGCGGCTTCGAGCATCAGCCCAAATGAGATATGCCGAATGTTTTCGGTCTTGAGCATGACCACATTCGGCATTAAACCATGGGCGAGCTTTGCCACCGATGGGTACGTCAGCAAAAGGAATAAAATACTCCATTGCCTGATGCACCACATCGGTTATAGCATCCGCGCAACTCGACGGATCCAAAGAAGAGAAGCAGACCTGCCGCCAAGGATAAGACGCAAAAAAGTGTCGCATCTCATCCCAATCTGCTGACTTGTATTTCCATACTCGCCTAACACCATGAGGTTCGAAAGCTGGTGGGGAATATGTAAACACAGATTTCACCAGACAGTGATCGGAGGTTCCCAAGGGAGAACTAACCTCCACACGATACCTGTCCGGATCAGTTGTCAGCAGAAGGTCCAGGCAATTGGCTGTATGGCCTACCACATCTGGTACCCTTGTCGCTTGCTTCACCAGCTGAAAGAGGTCCAAGGACAACGCAAAGTTCCGCGCTTCTCTTCCAGCATGGTCGGTCTTCTGGTACGGGAACAGCCAGTCCTGATGACAGGCATTAAAATCCCCCAGAAAGACAAGCTGCGCTGAAGGGAACTGATGCAGAGCCATATCAGCAGCCTCACCGAGATACTCGAATAATCTAGTTGTCTCCTGGTCACCGCTGTGCGAACGGTAAACACAGGAATACAGGATTTTTTCGTTTCCTGTGTCTACTAAAACCCATAAAGAAGAAAAAGTGGGGTCTTCAAGGTGACGGAGACGCTGGATACAGAGGTCGTTCCGCGCATACACGCAGACTCCGGCACGTGAGCGAAAGTTGTGCTCTAACGTGTATCCGGGATAACCCAGGTGCGCAGCGCTTAAGGGACATTGTATCTGCGTCTCCGTCAAAAAGAAGAGGTGCGGTTGTTCTGTCTCCAGGTGGTGATGGACAGGTAAGATATTAGAGTGCAAACCCCTAATATTACTGAGGTGCACTTTAAATGAGGAGGAGTGCAACCGCTGTAAAAACTTTTTCCTTTTTTGGTTTTTCTTCATGATAAAAATAAATAAAAGTGAATAGGGATGGGAAATGGCAGTTGAACGAGGCGGTACGTATAAAACCCGACTTCGAAATTGGTGATGTCTTGCCGCTGGGAGGCTAGCCTGGAGACTGCGGGGACGCCCGAACCCCCCCAGGGATCGCCATCGGGCCTCCTCGCCTGGTCGCCAACCAGCACGATGGAGCCACCCTGGGATTTTTCGCAGCTGGCGGGGCAGCCTTTCGTGGGTGGCTAACCCACTAATTGGGCCCCCAACTATCTGCGGGCGGCCAGCGGAAAGCCGTCGCTTCGGATCCCGCTACCCTCCTCGACTAGACACCCGACAAAACAAACACCAACTCGACGTCAACCGGTTCGCCAACGTACCGCAGCTGTTCAGACCCATTTCCCATATACGGCTTCATCGAGCAACGTGCCGGAACACGACTAGGTCGCTTTGCGGCACGACTTTGCCCGATGGGTGGTAACTTTGCCGGCGACCCGATGTTATGGTCTACCACCAAGAAAACACATTAAAAGACTGGAGTCCATTCAAAGTAGGTTTCTGGGATTTTTAGAGTATAAATATAACTCCAGCGACCCACTCTACGAACAGAGATGTCAGAGACACCACATACTACCTTTAGTTCGGAGGCGAAATATATCCGATATTGTATGTTTAGTGAAAATAGTTCAAAGCCTATTAGATTAACCACATTTACTTTCAAAAATCAACTTACGTGTACCGAATAGGAGTTTAAGAAAACCAATTTACTTATATATTTCTGTTTGTCTAACAAACTTCAGACAAAACTCTTTCCTAATTAGATCTGCTAACAAACTTAATGCACTGGCTGACGTCCCGAACATGGACTTGTTCACAACGAAACCGAAAAAGTTTAAATATGTTTTATCGCACCTATTTTTTAATGGTTGTACTAACGACTGATAGATAAATGGTTGCTTTAGGTTAATATTTGCGATTGTTACCTGTTTCATTTAATTAAGTTTTTTTTTTCCTTAGCCTTAGCTATCATAATGCGAAAACGTGTGAATGGTATACAGCTTTTTACATAGATGTATATAATGTTATCTGACACTGTATGTTTTCCAGTTAAATAAAATAAAAAATAAAATAAATATTTCATGTGTATTTACGCACATTAAAATATACCACGTACACCTTGTTATACTGTCATTGTTAGGTCGCATTGGATGAAAGAAATTCATAATAAAGTTAAAAGTGTTAAGTTTACATAATACCAACTTAGAGGTTTGTAAACCTGATAATATTCTGTAAGCTACTTGAGGGCAGGTATTGAAGGCTTAATGTTGTACATCACGCACCTTATTTGACCTTCTTAGAAACATTTCCTGTAATACTAAACCTACTGAAACAGACGGTAATTACGCACAAAATAATTATACACAAAACAGCATAAGAAGTAACGAAAGTGAGAATTCTATTAAAATTAATTAAATATTGTATAAATATATGTATTTGCATGATTTCAATTGATAACATGTTTAATTCATGGACCATCGTGCAATGGCACTACCTATCAGGGATCGGGGTAATGGTCTTCACGTTAAGTACCCTTTTTTTTTTTGTCTGTCTATGCTGTGAGTCCTGTTGGCTATCACACTGTCACCGGGGGAGCGGGTGGGTCAGAAAACCCGCCCTTAAAAAGGGGGGGCCGGATGGGACCCCATGGGGAACAGAACTCCGTAGCAACGGAGCACTCACTCAGTTGGAACCTCGTACTGTGTGGTATCACTTACGCCTACACGTACGTTATTACCTACTGTGAACGCGTCGTCGGGGTCAACGAGTATCGACTTCTTTTTCTGACTAAAGTAGTCTTACGTGGTCTATACTCTGCGGTGTCAGCCACCAGTGGGTTCGGGTGTCCCTCAGCGCGGACGGCGGACCGACCGGTGGCTGAGAACACATTATATTGACCTTCGACTATTTCGACATGATCGCGGTCAACCGATTGAGCAGACAGACGGCACTGGCTCTCTAGACTGTCGGCTAAGCACTCAGCTTTGTCAAGGTCATCAAACGCGATGACGGAGTTAGGTCCAACCAAGGGAGGCATATCTGAGATAGTGTCCGCCTTCAGCGCTCTCTGCAACTGCCAGAATGCCTGGTGTGTTGGAGAGAGCGCCGCAAGCGTCCTATTCCAGCCGCTGTCTCTAAAGTCGTCGAGAGTTTGTCTCGACTCCCTCTGGAGACGGTGCACCCTCCGTCGGTTGTCACCTGTCGGGTATCGGTCATGGGCTCTAATCGCGGCGTTTTTACGGGTGATGAGAAGTCTAATGTCCAGAGGAAGTGCTCGCTCGTGCTGTTATACCACTCGCTCCCACTTCTACCGCGTACAAACTAACTATAAATTTATTCTTGATCAGTTCGTTGGTTAGTTCGTAATACTTATTGAACTTGAATGTGTGATCCCTTGGGATATTTGTTTCCCAAGGAATAGTAAGCTCTACATGTATCACGCGCCTCAGATGTTTCGAATACAGGAATAAGTCCGGTCTGGATGACGAAACACCAACATCCCCAGGGATTTTGTAATGCTTTTCATACGTGTCCATCATGAGAATCCAATCAGGAGCCGCGCCTAATATTGAATAAGGCTTCGCTTTTGATTTTTTGGAGGAGCCTTCTTTTACGAATTCTATAGATCGTTTGGTGCTTTGCACCATCTTACTAAATTACTTTGATCTGGGAGAGTCATTTGGAATGCATTAAGATAGAATTTTAATAATGGTGGAGACCAATCATAAATTAAGGCAGTGGAATACAAAAATGTCCTATGGTCACCCATTCGTTTTGAATTTCTAGGCTCATCGCGTGGAGTCGGTAATTATCGTTTTCGTCTTGTCGAATAAAAGATTTTGTTATGTCTATGTCTTGAACTTTCCTACTTGATCCTAGCCCTACTTTATTTGTTTGAGCACCTATCATAAATTTTTTATGGAATTTAAGTCGTGACTCGAGCTCTGAGGCAACTTTGTCTTTTGGGAGAGAAGTTACAGTATCATCTTTAGATTTTCCGATGTTATGTCTTTTGGTAACTCTTAGATGTTTGTAGAGCTCCGATGGTTTCTTTAATTTTAATCCAAAATTGTTTCGGTCTCTAAATAAGGTTGAAGAGTCCGCTGAGTGCGCTAACCCGAGCCATAACTTCAATGTATAATATATATTGTTCCATATTAAATGTAAAATGTATTTAAGTTACTTAATTAGATAAGGATTAAAGCTGTATTTCTTAAAATCGCTTCGTAACCTATTATTTTTCATAAAAAGTAAATGATACAAATTTGTTTCTTATCCCTAAGAGATAAACGTATACCATCGCAGATTTTATTGTAGAACTTTTTAAGGTATACAATATTTAGTACATTATTTTGATCTATCTCGTAGAATTCAGCCAGCGTTTGCATTGTAAGCGTGCATTATAAGCGTTTGCATTGGCAAACAGATAAACAGACAAAGATTTTAAAACTGCTGAAAATGGATTCTGTTAGTTATTACTCGTACTTCACATGCTGCTATATTTTTTTTATATTTTCAGCACATAAAGACTACTCCTCTAAAGATTTATTACATGTATAGAATAAGATTTTCATGGTACCTATTACGTGATTGATATAAATAGTTATAACTTTTTTATTTCTTAACCGATTTAGATGAAATAAACACTAAATGTTAAGTGAAGACTGTAATAATAAATTCCTAAAAACCACATTCAAATTGGTAAAGCCGTTTCTGAGATTAGCGTGGACAAACATACAGACATACAGACAAACAGAGAAACTGAAAAACCATTGTTTTGGGTTCTCTTGCTCTTATAAAGCCCCTCTGTGATGTTTTTTTTTTGATTCTATGTACAGGAATGGATCAGTGACAATTTTATTATATATATATATAGATTATTAATATTAATGTCCATTGCACACACATATTCAAATTTGAATAAAAAGATAAAATAAAACTAAAATAATTTAATTAACACTACCTAATAGCTAGGCTCTTTAATATAATGTTCTCTCATTATATTTGATATATTTTAATTTCTATGTTACGTACCTGAATGCAGCGCAGAGGTGAAGAATAGCAGCATCCACTTCATTGCCCTGAGCTTCATGACGTCTGATATACTACCACAACCCCGGACTTCCAAATTTTATAAATATTATCCTGTAGTAGTACTACATCGAGTTTGGAATCTGAAAAGAAACATTTTTATTTATATTTTTTACTATTTTTACAAATTAAATTTTCACAAATACAAATATGTTTCCAATTGTTTAGAATTTAATGAAGGTTATCGTGCTATAATATATTATAATATTTTAATCTTTGCAATGCAATGCATTCATATTTTTTACAATTAAGAAATATTTAAACATGTTTAAGGATCATCGCTTGTGTCTACCTCTGGGAGAGAGACAAGACGGCTTGCCTACTTGTAAGATCTTACTCAGCTTGTCCAAGGAACATACTTCCTACTGAGACACCCAGTGATAAATAGTTTACAGTTGAATCAACGTTCAACTATCGAAATCAGGGATCTACGGGATACCAGTTCTTATGTCCTTCGGTGGCGAGGCATATGTTTGCGTTTATAAACCGTCGGGGTAGCGGTTTTAGCGTTGGATTCGTGGTTATAAAGAGGTTAGCTCCAGGGATTTAGCAACGGTTGTCTGGGTCCCTACAGATATAGGAGGCTCGTCGGATCTCCGAACGCAGTAAGAGGTGGAATTGACCAGAGTCAGCAAAGGTCATTCCAAACGTATAAACACAGATTTGGTAATTGATGGAGTTAAGTGCTCACATCTTTGAAAGGGATTAGCTATATACCAGCTAGAATCGATTGAAATAGCTAACTGAGCTAACAAGGTTGTAGGTGAGACTACCCTTACTTAAGTGCGCTCCAAAACTTGGTAATTTAGATTAATAAGGTCACCACGACAGGCATGTCATTATTATATCAATCATCACTTATTTTTGATTTTTTTTCTATGAATGGATGTAATTTTACTTACCTACTAGCTTATAATAAACTTGACTTTGCTCTCATGAAGTAGGAATTGGGAACAGAAGTCAACTTAAAACTATTAACTAAAGTGACAGATTAATGGATAAAGCTAAAATATTTGGTACACTTTGTCAATCCCAAGTGATAAGCTTTCATGTAAATGAAAAATCAATAGCCAATTTTAATATTACAAAATGTCAACAAAATGATATCGCCAGGAATTTTCAAGTAATTAAATCTCACATCCCTGTCCTAGCGTTGCTATCTCAACCATAGTTAATCATTTTGTTGACCCGCCCTATGCACGTGTTACGTCAACGTTACAAAATTAATTAATTATCGATATTACTTAAAAAGTATGTATTTTCTATCTTCTTTTCTTATTTAATTTAATGTTTGACAAAAAAAATCAGATTTCAAATTCTCATTGAGTTTAAATTTAATATTATTTTCAAAATAGTACCTTCTCATATTTTTATAACTATATTTATATCAACTATTTCCTCCTGTTTTTTTTAAATTTTGAAATGTTCACTGGTAAATTGTAGTATAGAACCTACTCAGGATATCTATCGCATTTCGCAAGATTGAAATCAGACTGGATTGCTTTACTTGTTTTTTGCATATTTTTTGTTTGAAAATGTCTAAAGCTTAATAGTTAACTTAAAGTCCGAAAACATAAATTTAGTTTGGAATATAAAAATATTGTTTAAATGACAAATTTTATATGACATGTCATAACAATAACGGTTTTCTTTATTTATAACTGTATTAGCACAGTCATTTCAATTAATTTTCCTTTAAATAACCTCAAAACCGCCACATCTAATTTCCGCTCATTTCACGCCTCCCTGACGTTATAATATGTTATGACGTGAACTTGTTATTACATTTATTATTCAAGTCACCTTTCAACTTCCTTCACGGTTTCTAACAAAATATGTAAATTATATAATTCGCAGGTGCCTTATATTTATTATCGATTTCCTAGACTTGATAAGATACATTTACTTTGTTATTTATAAATAAAGGTCGAAAATAATATCGTTATTTACAAGTTTTACTGTTGGGGATTAAAACATATATTACGTATTTAACTATAAAAAATATTTCAACATAACACAAAAGTGAAAGCCAACTGTAGAATCCGGAGTCCGAGCTTTTTCCTCGAGTAAAACTCGAATAATAAGCTCCAAAAACAACTATCTATAATTATAACAGTTTACAATATAAAAAAAATTGGTTCCATAATTTAATATTACTTATATTTTCCTATCTACGAGTATATATTTATTGTAGTATCAGTTGTAATAATAATATTTGGTGGTGGCCACGATTCGAACATACTGTTTCCACCAAAAGTTGAGCTTGCATGAGAGATATGCCTCAATGTCAGAATGTTGTCAGGCAATGTCCTCTAAAGATGGCCAAAATTTCGTAATCCGAAGGTATTAGATCTGGGCTAAATAAGATCCAGTCATCTGGGTTCCTCATTTTATTTCGTGGTCACAGAAATAGTAATAATAATATTGTATAATAATAAAGTAGTCATACATGCAATAATAAAAATATTATTTATATTGCATTTGTTTTCTCTTCAATTATTATTATAAAGGTAAATTTGTATAATTTTAATATGAATCATGTTATATTAAAATACAATTCTATCTTTATTATTTTTTAAACTTTCTTACAGATTACGTCTTCAAAAAGAAAATAAGTAGCTCATTTATTGCATTAGATTTTAAGTAAAAAGTTTATATACTGATGATGGCTATTTTTAGCGCATTGTTCAAACATAAAAAGCTATTATTATCCTTATAGAGGATTGTCAAAACACGGGTTTATAAAGGTAAGGAGAACAGCGTTGTGTGATTCATTGCCATTTTAAGAAGCACCTAATTTAAATATATTTAAAATTCCAAACTAAATGGTTTTCTTGATATATCAAAACTATTATTAAGGTGTAGTTTGACAAAAACCTTATTTATATATTCTCATATTTGTAATGATAATAGTAGGTATACCTATCGGAAAATATCCTAATCGTTGAGTAAATAATTATTCAAAATGAACCTGTACCTGTTGCTATTATTAAAGCCCTCTTAACTTCATCACCGACAAATTTTAACCGTAACACAAAATCGATGCCAAGCGATTGTTTTTGGTCAACGCTTTCCTATATTTGATATACATTAAAATAATATTGTTTTACATCCAGGTTATTCTAAATTGAATAAAAAGTATACCAATTCTGTCAAAAAGGATCTTACAGTATTGTTCTTAATTATTTGCTAAAAACTAAATAATTTAGGAATGTTTCTATGGGGGGGCGACCGCCGGGAACCTCCTAGTGGTGCTCTCTGGGCAACAACGGTTACTGAGAACCTTCGGGTTCTCCCGTTGGCTAATACCCGGCGCGATGGGGGTCATGGGGGTTTGTGCCCGGTCCATGGCTGGCCAGGGCGGGTAACCTTTCGGGGTGGCCTGCCAGCGGGGCAGAGGGCTCGGGCCTCTTTCCATCGGCCTTCGTCGGTGGAAAGTTGGCCTGGGTGTCGAGGGTGAGAGGGCGCAGGCCTTCTTTGCCGGGGCTAGTCGCGGGATCGCTCCTGGTACTTCTCTAATTAGCAGAGTGGACTGTGGAGTGGTCCCGTGGCTGTATAGGGAGGGGTGCGCGGCGGTCTCTTTCTTGCTGAGGAAGAGGCCGTCTGCGTCGTTTAGAGGTCTGGACCTCTTTCTACCAAGCATTGACAGAACAATGCTTAGTGGGGAGACGCTCCGAGACGTTGCCTGGGTTGATCGTTGCCGAGTGCGATGCCACGGTTGCGCTTGGCAATGGTAAGTCTGGGCGTGGTGGGTTCCCGACTTGTCGGGTTCGACGTTGGGTCCTCTGCCTTGAGTGGGCTTTGGTACGGCCCGGCGCGTGGCTCGCGGCTTGACCAGAGCTGCTGAACCCGCTGGGTCGTATCGAGAGTCTGCTCTCCTAGGGGGCCTGACCGGTGGTCTCCTCTCGGGGAGACTACCGCAGTGGGGCTGGGCACGGTCGATGATGGTCGAGTCGGGTTTTACACCCGATTCCCTGAGACCGAGTCAGGCCAGAAGGGGGTCTCGGCCCCCTTCAGAGGCAGCAGGTTTGGGTGGGGGGGAAGGGGATGCCTCCACAATCTATCAAGCCTGCGAAAAAGGGATGGGTGCTTCTCGTTGCGGGGTGCCCTCTCCGTGGATCACGTCGGGGCATCGCGGTGAGTGCGAAAGCGATCCCGTGGTGTCCCATTATGACGGCGGCGGCAACCGTCAGGTTTAGTGAGTAGGAATGTTTCTATAGGTAGTGGATAATAATAGTTCAAAATGGTCGCTTTTCGTACGCTTAGTTTCCATTAGGCTAATGTTATACAATTGCTATTCTCATATTCCTTAAAATATTTCGAAGTTATAACCATTTATTGTTAAAAGTTCCCTACTTTATCTTAGGTCCTTTATCCTTATCTATGTGTATAAATAGCGAGATCAGGATTGTAAAATGGTAAAAAAATATTTATTTTACTAATATTACAGAATTTTATTTTTATGTTATTAAAGATTTAATGAAAATTTTCAGACTTACAAGCTATAAATTGAAGCAACAGCGCAACATTTCGGCGTAAAAAGCCATTATTTTTCTTTCCTCGGATATTAAAAAAAATATCGTCTAAATGCTTCCTGATTATCCTTGCAACAAAGATGAACTTTTAACTAAACTATTATTTTTAAACTAAACTTTAGTTAAACTTTGAATACTTTTTAGTTTATGCTGTTACAAGAAGGTTAACCAACAATTTGTACGTATATTCTTCAAGATATTATAAAATATATATTGTTGTTATCTATATCTCTTTGCGTATTTAAATAATTTTATGTTAAAATGCTGATGTTAATTACTGGTAATACCTTATCTTTATATTTTTCTGTGACAAACTTTATATTTATTTACTTTAGACGTTTTAAGTCCCATAAAAACAAACAAAAAAACAATGTTAATACTTTAATGAGCATTGAGATAAATATCCTAGAAGTTCTGTCAGAACACAGATCGACTGAGCCATCGATTTGACCTACATTGTAAATTACAATAAAAAATAAATAATAATCTTCTAAACTTTCAACCAAATTTTCATAAAATCATTCACTATTTGGAATGGCTCTTTACTGGAACGTAGTGGTTATACATGGTGGGGTAACACGTTTTCCAAGTTAGTAGTAAGTTGTTTAGAGAGAATCATCTACCTTCCTTCGCTACCTTAGTCCATAGTCAACGAAGACAGCGCGGCGTTACAACCGCAACTAGCTGTTGCTACTCTGTCTCTAGCCGTTGCTACTCTGTTTGTTGATCATCAGTCAGCTGATCTGTGAGACTGACAGAATATTATAAAAATACTAGAGTAGTAGTAAATTATTAATTATCTTTACAATTACAATTAGAACAAAAAAAGATAAGCACGACAAATAAAAATAAAACAAACAGTTACCGATATATCTGTATATTTTTGTTTTCCTTCCTTTATGATATGTTTTTTTTATTATATTGAATAATAATTTGAAATATTTTTTATAAAAATGTTAAATAATGATTTATATTATAATATAATTATTGTGTATGATCAGTAGATAAATAAATGTTACGAATATTTCATAATAGCTTCAAAAGTTCACGTAATATCATATCTTAGATAAAACTACTTGGTACTTTATCATTGAGCACAAAGAGCTGTAACACTGTAAAGAGAAACTAGTAAAGTCTATCTCATCCAAATTTCGAAGTAGCACATAGAAGTGTTTCAGAGTAAGACTTTAAAGAGAGACTAGTAAAGTTTATCCATCCAAATTTCGAAGTAGCACATAGAAGTGTTTCAGTGTAATCCCCCAGATAGGTACTGAAGCACTCAATTTCCGAAAACAAGTGATGTACTTCTGACGTAACAAGTGTTGTGCTATTTATCTCAGCGCTCATAAAAGTATTGAGGCTGTTTTGTTGTTGCTTTTTATAATAACATAATAAAGTGGGTAAATTCCGTCTTATTAATATCTACTTACAAGTAGAGAGTATTCTAGACATTCATTAGGTTTGTTAGAAATAATACTAAAGACTTACCCAGACCGAAGTGAAATTTGACATTTGTCAAGCAGTTTTAAGTTTTTTATTACATTAAATTATTACTTTCTATTACTAGCGGTATAATTTAGTAAGAATAATTTTAAAATAATAATAATTTGTCTCTAATATAAAAAAAATTACCTACATATATTAAATTATTTAATAACTTCTGGTATTGTTATGTCAAATATTCAGTAAAAACAATGTATTTACTACAAATTATTTAATTCTTACGTACTAAAATAATTTTATTAAACAGTTATTTTATATAAAAATATTCTTTGGTTAACTATGTTGTTGTGTTAATTTAAATTGTTAGGTATATGGCAGTAGTACCATAGAAAATAATAACATTGTTTTAAATTAATTTATGTTTAAAATTTAAAGTAGTTTAATACTTAAAATATTTTTTCACTAAAACATCAATGTAGCGTATGAAACTAGTTTATAATTTATTTTCTAATCAAAAGCATTTTTCAATATACGTTAAATGTAGTTAGACTACACAAATAAGACAATAAAAACACCTGCACACTAAAAAACTCATACACATAGATAAATAATAAAAACAAAAACGAGCTAAAAACTATAGAACTGAAGTGAATATTACACGATATCACCATTTAGTGGAACAATAAAGACCTGTTGAAAACGGCGTATTATCCTTCTCTAACTTGGCTTGAGTTTATGCGTCTTGTTTTATTAAGGAAAAAGTGGCAGACGTCCGCGCGCGTCGCTACTTTGATACAAACTGTTTCCACGCTCTCCGATCTATAAGAGACCGCCCGCCCATATTCCGCCCATACAGTGAAAATGCTTGAATATGGAACAATATTTACCATTTGTACCTATTTAGAAACGATCACCTGGTATATTGTTTGCAACTTAATAATTCATTTCTTTTAACCAAGGCCCAAACAATAACACGTGTAAATATAACGGCATAGTACGCAGTATTAATAATTAGAATATATATGTGTCATTTTCTAATTGCATACACTATAATGCAAAATATTGTTTTTACTTCTAGTATCTCTACGAGTGATTTTATTATAAATGCATTCGTTACAGGAATAAACTTCATAAGAAAACAAAAAATAACCCAAGTGATGAAGTGCTATGTGCTATTTTTGTAATTCCTTATTAAAAAAAGTCAAAAAAAGATATGAAGCTTCACTATTAGAATGCAAAAGATAATAGACAAAAATAGAATACTATAAAATCTACATTAGATATTAGAATTCATAGACTTAGCATCCGAATTACTTCCATTAACTGCAGACCGCACAACTACTATAAATGGCATTAATAATCATTTCACGTCAATGGGAAACGCTGCTATTAATATTTTAAATTCAAATGATCTCAGCTCATAAAATACAACTAGACTCCCCAATTCCATAGTGTAAATAGCTTCCGATGATTAAGAGGTCAATCACTTAACATGTTTGAAATTTTTTTAACAAACAGAACACAAAAGGTTAAAATTGAAAATTAATACAGTTCGCATGCTACCATTATGTCCGGAGTCCCGCAAAGCAGTACCCTAGGACCTACGTTCTTCTTACTTTATGTTAATGATTTGTCTAACCTAGATAGCTAGACACTGGTAAAATCTTTACTGAAGCAGATGATACGGCTCTTATTTTTGTTGGAAATACCTGGCACGAAGTCAATGAAAATACGGAAAAAGGATTTTAAATGGTATTGGAATGGTTGGAAACTAATCTCCTTAGTCGGAACTTATATAAAACATATTTTGTCCCCTTTTCTTTTTCCAATGCCCCAGTGGATTGTAGTCTTAAAGCCCATTTTTGCGATCTTCAACATTACCGAAATAACTGTGAATTATTTAGGAGTTAATATGGACAGTAAACTTAATTGGGAATAAATTCTATTGCTACCCGTGCAAGAAAATGTATATGGACTTTTAGAAAACTAAGACAAGCAGCTAGCTTCAAAGTCCTAGGGGAAACATATGTAGCATTAGCACAGTGAGTTTTTGCACTATATTGCTGTATGGACCGGTGCTTGAAAATCTTGTTTAATAACGTGTCCAGTCCAGTCTTTTAAAATTCATTACCTTCAGTCCACAACGTTATCCTACGCAGTCTCTCTGTGAGAAATGTGAGGTCCTAACCATAAGACAACTATACAAGGTTATTTTTAACCAGTTGACCACCTTTTACAGGCAGCCTCTCGACTTCAATCCCAACAAAAAAAAATCTACAACTTTTTACAAATCTTGATAAACAACACAAAAAAAACGAAACAAAATTTTTTTGCTCCCTCTTTCACTTATTACTCTGTATTTTGTAAGAAATACTTAAAAGGTCAACGCTGGGGCGCCATACCGACGCTCAGAGTTAATGCCAGTTCAGAAACAACAAATAAATTTTGAATGGGAAAATGTAATATTTAAAAACTATTAATAAAAAAAAATGTAGAACAAATGTTGTTAGGATTGACGTAAAGAGACTGCCTGCAAGAGGCGGTCAACTAATTAAAAATAACCCTGTATATTTACAGCATTATTCTCAAACAGCATACCAATTTCAACCATAAAAATATAATTATGATTTAAAAAAAAAAAAAAAATAGTTTAGTTTTCCATTCAATCCACGTAAAGTTAACCGAAGGTAAACCTTAATACCATATTTTGGCTAATCCCGTTAATTTAGGCAACGCATAATGAATAATTTGTATTTCAGACCAGTTATATAATTTAGAGCACTCTTTGACTTTAGTGAGCCACAAATTTATAGTTTGCTCTTTGTTTGTAGGATCGAATTCGGGAATCACATTAGCTGTCATTGAAAAATTATTTTGATTGTGTGTTGAGGGTAAACTTTTTATTAAATTAATTATATCTTGTGGAGTGAAAACTGGGTTTTTACTAATTTCTGAATTTACATTTAAGTTACAATTAGTTTTAGTCGTGTTTGTATTATTTTCATCACTATCAGAATTAGATGAGTCAGTCAATGCTAGTCTTCGTCTTTTATTTATATTTTGAGTCTTTACCTGACTGATGTTCAATTCACTGTCATTTCATGTTCTGTTAACGGGTCGCAGTCTCTTGTAAGGCGCCACAATAAAACTGTCTTCTTTTTTTCCTAACTCTTTATTGGCACTTATTTAGACACACACACACTGAGCTGTTTATTATAACTGCTATACTTCTATTATAATAGTATTACTACACAACTTGTTCTCCCAATTTCACAATGCCTTTTCCGAGTTGCGATTTCTTATTAGATTTAGGATTAACTATCTAGACGGAAATAAAGAAAATAACAATAAATTTAAAAGATACAGTTCCTGTTGTATACAGGCCATATAGGTTAGCATATACGGAACGTGAAAAAGTTAAAATGGAATGGAAAAGTAAGAAATTTTTCTTCTCAAAAATAGATTATTTAGGTTTTGAAATCTTGGAAAATGGCGTTTGCCACGGTTTAAGTAAAATCGAAGCAGTAGAAAAATTTAAAACTCCCAGCAATCAACATGAAATACGACAATTTTTAGGATAAGCTTGTTTTTTTCCGACGTTTTGAAAAAAAAAATTGCAGTGATAGCTAGTTTTTTGACAAACTAACTAAAAAAAAATTACAAATGGGAGTCGGGTTTATCACAAATAGAAGCTTTTAATAGTTTAAAATTAGAATTAATTAAAAGACCAATATTAGCGTTATATGTATAACTCTAAAGCAAAAACTCAAATTCATACAGATGCTTGTAAAATGGGAATTGCAGGGATGTTGTTACCAGAATATTGTAATGGGTTGTTAAAAGCAGTTTTTTATTATAGTAGACAAACCACTTTAGAGGAACAACGATATCATTCGTTTGAGTTAGAAACTTTACCGCTAGTAGCATTATTGAACAGATTCCGTGTATATGTATTAGGAATTCCATTTACAGTAGTAACAGATTGCAACGAAATACGGATGACATTATCTAAAAAAGATTTGATTCCACATATTCGTCGTTGGTGTCTCCAAATTCAAGAATATGACTGTAACATTGAATATCGTCCAGGAGCTCGAAGGAGTCATGTTAATCTTTTCTTGTTAGTCTTTTCAATGTTTATCTATACTGCAAAGTTAGAAACATTGGTTAGGATTTTCGAAAGAAACCTAATAGATGTCACCACCGTCCCGATAAAGACGATCACATCTAGAATGCTTAATTCACCGAAACGGACAGCGATACGGTAGCTCAGTTGGTAGAGCGACGGGACGGTTTCCCAGTAGTCGCGGGTTCGAATCCCTGCCCGTATCGGTTTTTTACATTCTATATTTATATAGAGTCATATTATGTCAAGCAGAAATGCCCTTCCACATACTATATATAATACATACGTATTCGATGTTTTGGCCATTAAAAGTGAGGACTGGTTAATAACTATGCAAAGAGTTGATGATCAAATTTTAAAAATAAAAAACACGTTAGAAGATCCAGAATCAAGTAAAATGTTAGACATACATAAAAATTACAAACTTAAAAATCTAAAAGTTTTCCGTCTTGTAGCTAACCAATTAAAATGGGTAGTCCCAAACGGAGTTCGGTGGCAAATCCTTAAAAAGAACCACGATGAGCTAGGGCATTTCGGAATTGATAAAGCTCTAGAAAAAATAGTCTATTGGTTTCCAAAAATGAAGAAGTTTGTTAAGAAATATGTTCAATCGTGTTTAGACTGTAGTTATTATAAATCACCATCGGGAAAAAAACAGGGTACGTTATTCCCTATTCCAAAAGTCGGTGAACCTTTCCATCCTGTACACATGGATCACGTAGGGCCTTTTGTAAAAAGTAAACACAAGAATTGCTACATTTTGGTAATTATTGATGCCTATACTAAGTATTTTACACTTTTTGAGGTTAAAAATACAAAAAACTAAGACTACATTAAAAATATTAAATCATTACGTTAGCTTGTTTGGCATACCTCGTCGTATAATGAGTGATAGAGGCCCATTACTAGTAAAAACTTTAAAGAGTTTATTACAAAACATAGTATCAGACATGTTCTTAATGCCGTAGCTACTCCGCGAGCTAACGGTCAAGTAGAGCGTTATAACCAAACTGTTTTATCATCTCTCGCTGTTAAAAATCATAATTGTAATGAAAATGAATGGGACATTCATTTAGAAGAAATTCAATTGGCATTAAATACTACTATTAATAAAAGCTTAGGTAAAAACCCGTCACAAATATAGTTTGGTTTACGTTCCTGCACTAAAAGTGACAGTTTAGTATCCTCTTTATTAGAAGGAAATGCTAATAGATTGGGAGAATTAAAAATGTAAGTAAAGATGTAAATTTAAAAATAGCAAAACAACAGCAAAAACCAATAAATATATACGATAAAATGCATAAAAAGCCAATAAAATATGTACTCGGCGATTTGGTTACAGTCGAAAGAGATATAAATTGTAGGTAATAACGGAAAATCAAAAAAATTACTTCCTAAACTTCAAGGACCGTATAGAGTTATAAAAATATTAGACCATGATCGTTATGAAATTGAAGACACACCTCTTACAAACAAAAATAACAGGAGATATGAGGCAATCGTATCAGTAGATAAATTACATCCATGGCTGACTTATACTCAAGACTATCTTGATGACTGACTTCGTGGAAATGTGGAACTCAACTGGGTGTATAAGAAAATATGTTAACTTAGCAATTATACTTATTTGATTATTTATTAGTTTCATATAATTTATATCTAGAATAAGCTAAGATGATTTAATAAATGAAATTAATTCGAATATTGTAAATAAAATAAATAAATATCCAGGGCAATGCTTGACTACATTCCACCTGATGGTAAGTAGAATGTAGTCTTAGATGGTGAGTCGCATTGCCCTAGCAACCTATTCACTCTTCTCTTGAAGACACCCACATTATATTTGGCCGGAAATACCGACGCAGGCAAATTGTTCCAGTCCTTCGCTGTACGCACTAAAAATGAGGAAGCAAAGCGCTTCGTTCGGACAGGTGGAATGTCTACAACAAAAGGATGGATGGAAGGGGGACGGGGGAATTAACTCGTGTAATTCCTGGGCACACTGACCAAAATGTATCCTATAGAATACTGAGAGGCTAGCAATTTTACGCCTGTGTTCAAGGCTTTGGAGGTCGGCTTCGACCAATTCGGGATCGCCTATAAGCCTCTTTGCTCGCCTCTCAATTGAGTCCAGAACCGCAAGATGAGACTTTGCGGCACCAGCAAATATGTGTCCACAGTACTCTACACACGACCGGATCTGTGCTTTGTATAAAACAAGAAGCTGTCCCGGTGTAAAGTACTGCCGAACCTTCGCAAGAACGGCAAGCTTTGCTGCTGCTGCTCTTGCTCTGGACTCAATGAACCGACCAAAGTTGAGGTTCGAGGAAATCTCTAAGCCTAACAACTGAAGCAGGTCACTGTATTCCAAAGATACATTCTGGAAAGTAGGAGCCAAGGTGAAAGGGCTCCTTTTGGCGGTGAATAGACACGTCTGCGTTTTGGTGGCGTTGAACTTGACAAGATTGGCATTGCTTCATGCGGAGACTGCCTGAAGTTTGTCATTCAGACGTTGCACCATGGCTTCTCTTTCAGACTGTACTTGATCTCGACTAGTCCGACTACTCGGCAGATATCTTTCTACAACTGTGCTGTCGTCTGCATACCCATAGATACCGGGCTTCAACAGATCATTAATGTGCAGCAGAAACAGAGTTGCAGAAAGAACGGACCCCTGAGGCACTCCGGCATTTATTGTCAAGGGTTCCGAGGAACATCCGTCGACAACTACTCGGAGAGATCTGTGGCTCAGAAAGTCCGTTACCCAGCCGATCAGACCAGGAGATATACCGTAAGCTGAAAGCTTGCATATAAGGCTCGCATGCCAGACCCTGTCAAATGCCCTCGAGACATCCAGAGAGACGGCGACCGCTTCTCCGTTCTTCTCGATGGCCTCCCCTAAAATGTGAGTAGCATACACTAGGAGGTCCCCAGTAGACCTATTACGGCGAAACCCGTACTGTCGGTCACTGAGGAGATCGTTACCTTCTACGTATGCTAGTAGGCGCGAGTTCAATACACGCTCCATAATCTTGCAGAGTATGGAGGTGATTGAAATCGGTCTGTAATTGACAGGGTCGGCACGGCTGCCTTTTTTGGGCACGGGTTGCACATTAGCAAGCTTCCAGGATTTCGGCACTATTCCAGTCATGAAAGAGAGGCGATACAGACGTGTCAGTACAGGAGACAACTCAGCTGCGCATGTCTTGAGCAGAATGGCTGGTATACCATCAGGACCACTGGCTTTATTCACATCTAAACGACACAATGTTCTCCATACCTCTTTGTTAGTGATGCGGATTTCAGGCATCGAAATACCGCAGTGAGGAAGATGTGCTGGAGAAGCATTGCCAGTGTCTAGATGCGAATTATCAGCAAACAGAGAAGCAAGTACATTCGCTTTCTCTGTTGCTGTGTGGGCCAGGGATCCATCCGGCATCAGCAGAGCGGGCAGTGAGGGTTGGCAGAAATTCGACTCGATCGCTTTCGCAAGAGACCAGAAAGCTCGACTGCCAGTTGGTCTGACAGAGAGCTTTTCGCCATTCTTAGCGATTCGATCGAGACGAGCCTTCCGCAATGCCTTTTTGTAGGACTTGGCAGCTTGGTTAAAGGCTCTCTTCTTCAAACTTACATCCGGAGTTTTGCGGGTTCGAGCATCAGCCCAAATGAGATATGCCGAATGTTTTCGGTCTTGAGCATGACCACATTCGGCATTAAACCATGGGCGAGCTTTGCCACCGATGGGTACGTCAGCAAAAGGAATAAAATACTCCATTGCCTGATGCACCACATCGGTTATAGCCTCCGCCCAACTCGACGGATCCAAAGAAGAGAAGCAGACCTGCCGCCAAGGATAAGACGCAAAAAAGTGCCGCATCTCATCCTAATCTGCTGACTTGTATTTCCATACTCGCCTAACACCATGTGGTTCGAAAGCTGGTGGGGAATATGTAAATACAGATTTCACCAGACAGTGATCGGAGGTTCCCAAGGGGGACGTGACCTCTACACGATACCTGTCCGGATCAGTTGTCAGCAGAAGGTCCAGGCAATTGGCTGTATGGCCTACCACATCTGGTACCCTTGTCGCCAGCACCTCACCAGCTCACCAGCTGAAAGAGGTCCAAGGACAACGCAAAGTTCATATATATATATGTATATATATGTATATATATATATATATATATATATATATATGTATTTTATGTGGATAAAGGGTTTTGTTGTCTGATTACTAGCAAGAGGTCTACAAGCCGATCTATAGTTACAGTGTTGGAGACAGACAGACATCAAATGCTCACATGAGGTCGATAAGCCAAATGATGAGTGTAGCATTTGAGGTATAGGGAAATCAAGCGCTCACATGAGGCCTATAAGCCAAATTATGAATAGCGTTCGAGGACGTCAAATGCTCACATGAGACCGATAAGCCAAGTTTTGAGCAGTATTTAGTATATTGAGGATATTGAACTGACTATGACTATGATTATGATTTATGAGGCAAAAATTTTGTGTCCAGTAGATTTTTTTTTATAATTCGAATGAGCCTGTTGAGTCAGATTGAACATGTAATCAGATAACTTATACCAATTCATTATTGTAGTTGAATTTGTAAGTTTATAAATTTCAAAACATTTTCCAAATTTTAGGACCAATTATTTATATGTGTTGGACGAAAAATGTATAAATATTAATGTATCATAATATATAGACTTTAGATTAGATTTTGTGACTTTACAATTGTAGTACAATAATTAGATTTACAAGTTACTTCGGAATTAATATTGTAAGTAAATGGTTTTTGATAACGAGCGGACTCGTTATGTTTAGGATAGCCGAGCTGTTAGCTTTTATACATGTGGTAGTTTGGTTTTGACTAAAAATAAAGATGTTAGTTTTTGATTTGACTAGAACAATTGAATCTCTGTATAGAAGTTTAATTGATAAAATAAATGTAATATTGGATACTGATTTGACTAAGAATAAGAAGTATATAAATCGCAGCTCGGTTAAGAGAAAGCATTGTGAAATAGGGAGAACAAGTTGTGTAGTAATACTATTATAATAGAAGTATAGCAGTTATAATAAACAGCTGAGTGTGTGTCTAAATAGTGTCAATAAAGAGTTAGGAAAAAAAGATGACAGTTTTATTGGGGACTCTTCGTCGTTAGAAAAACCTATTACAAGAGTGATTTTAAATAATCGTTATAATAAAACCATTGTATGTTTAAAATTATTATTTTTCTGGCAACATGTAATGTCACAGGAAAGTGACAACTGAGTGACAGTAGCACTGGTTACTAAATAATAAATAATTGTTATTGTTTTAATTTATATTATTAAATTAATTGTATATTAATTAGTTGTAATTAAGTCTTGAAAGTATAATGTCCTCCGTTATAAATCATAATACTTATGATTCATGTAGAGTGTGTTTAATTACAATAATTGATGTTAGTAGTGTAAGTCTTGTTAATAATCCAAAAATACTCGAAATATTTGAATTTTGTGCTGGATATGCCGTAAGTTTTATAATTATTCAGTGTATAATATTATTTTTAAATATAATTTAAACGAGATTATACTTTTATGCCCGAATTTATACTTATAAAAGTGATGTAAATTATACTTAAATAAAATGACTTATTTTTATGGTACAGTAAAAATAAGATTATGATGATTAAACTTATAAAGTTATAGTTTATTTATATTTGATCAATCCATTATTATTATCACATGATAAATCACAATAATTAATTAACAGATGGACCTTCACTTTTCATCCAAGACAGTATGCCAAAAATGTGTAGATGATGTAAAAAAATTTGCTGAATTTAAAAGAAAGTGTTTAGAATCTGAAAAGCACTGGAAGTCTATTAAAATGAATGTTTTGGTAATTTGATTTATTTATTAAAAAAAACTTTGTTTTTAACTTTCACAGAGACAAAATACATGTAATTCTTTTAAAAATAATTCTTGTTTATTTTAGGAATATCATAAAGAGTATCATCCTATCAAATTACATAAAATAAAAGGAGTGACAAATAGTTATGAGTATGAAAATACTATTTCCAATATTTGTGAAGAAAAAATTATATTAAAGTCTGACAGACAGCAATCCATAAAAAATGATACAAGTTATATAATCAATAATGATTTGAAACATTTTAGTGGAAGTAGTGTTTCTAGCCATGAAAAGGAAAAGTTTGTGTGTTGTAAGTGTAAGAAGGAATACAGTAAGTTTTATTTGCTATTTTTTATATATATCATACCTATACCAATAATAAGTGTTATAGTTTTGCAATAGGTATAAATTATTGTATTATTTTAGGCCGTTATAAATGGCTCCAAACACATCAGATGAATGTCTGTTTTAAACATAAATATAATATCAATATGGACAAAGAAACAAAAGAATGCAATATAAAACTAGAAAATAGAACTGAAAATATATTATCAAATGATGGCTGTGGTAAATTAATCAACAACTCTTACTTATGAATTAATATATTCATATACACATTGTAATTGCAATCTTTATAATATTTTAGTGTTGAATTATTTTTGAAAATATTCCTAAAATAGCTAAGTGTTTTAGGGTTATGTGAGAGTACTTTAAATGATATGAAAAGTCACTTGGACGAACACTGGAAAAACAATGATTTGACTTGCAAGCTGTGTAATTATACCGGGAATGACTTTGCTAATATGGTAGCCCACAGGTGAGTAATATTTTATTTGTAAATATTAATATTTTATATTATGTTTCAAGGTCTTATTAAAATTGCTACGTTTTTATACTTTTTGTCTGTCTTAAAACTTGCAAACCATTCTTCTACAGCTTGCTAGAATCTCATTATGCTGTAATTTAACATTCTTATGTAAGTTGATTTTATTGAAGTCTGTATGTTAAAACCAGAACTTGCCAAATACACTGCAAAGATAGCCAATCTTGTACTGTTTGTTTTATTTGTATGAGCACTTTCGCATGAATATGCACTAATAACACATGATAAGGATCTGGAGATGCCGAAAGACAAATGACACTGGAACATCATCTTGGCAAAAAAAATACTTTAAAAATGTTATAGTTTTGCAAAACAAAATATTAAAATGAGTTCAAAAGAATATATAAAAACAATTATTTATTTTTTATTTAGGTGACAGTACTTATCTGCCTTAATTTTATAAATAACTAAGATTTTTACATAGACGCGCGAGAGTGTGTGGTGAGCGCACGTAACTATCGCAACTGCATTTACTTTGTGTAAAGATTATCAAACTACCCACTTTAAAAAAAGATATAATTAAATATGAATATATCGGCTTTGAGTGATGAGGATGATTCTGATAAGGGTGATTCACTGCCTGTAAATCAAAGCGATCACGAGTTGAATAATATGAGCTTGGATCAAATGGAGCAAACTAAGAAAAGTGAAAAAAGATTACGTGAAGGTGAAGATAGTAGTGAAGAAGGATTTATGACTGTAACGAGAAGAAAAACAAAGAAATTGATATGGAGTGATTCACTGAGTAATAAATATTATAGGATGGAAGAACATTTAAATCAAGAAGGAAATAGGAATGGATCTGTTCTATATGAAGTTTGTTTGTCCTCATTAAAAATTTTGCCTAAACAAATGGCCATGGCCAAATTTTTACAAAATGAAAATATAACTAATGTTACAAAAATAAGATATAAAACTGCATTTAAAATTTTTATTCTACTTGATGATAAAATACAAGCTGAAAAACTTGTACAATGCCGGAAGCTTTTAGAGATGGATATAAGAATTCAATTTACTGACGTAGGCAATTTATCTTACGGTATAATTAAAGGGGTAGATTTTGATATATCAGAGAAAGAGCTATTTGATAATTTGAGTTCCGTAATTAAGATAGTATCTATTAAAAGATTAAGACGTATCAATGAAGATGGAAAATGGGTTGATAGTCAGTCGGTTCGAGTATGTTTTGAGAGTTCTGCTCCACCACAATATATATCCGCATATGGATGTAAAATAAATATAGAAAAATATGTTTTTCCAGTTACGCAATGCTCTAACTGTTGGAAATTCGGTCATTCAAAAAAAGTATGCTCCATTAACAAACCGACGTGCCCTAAATGTGGCAAAGATCATAATAATTGTGAAATTGAAATATTTTGCTGTCCAAATTGTAAGGGTCAACACATGGCTATAGATAAGTCATGTCTGTGGTTTTTAAAAGAAAAGAAAATTCGATTAATTATGAGTGAACAAAATTTAACATACAAAAAAGCATTAGAGGCTTATTTAAATGAACAAAGACATGAAAATAATTTGTTACCTGAATTATTGAATTTAGATAATGAAGCGTCTAATAGAATTTTATCGGGAAACTTGAATTCAGAAACAACATACAGCTCAGTTCTGAAAAAAGGAAAAGAACAAACAACTACTGACGAAAAACTCAAAAAAGAGAAAATTTTAAATAGATTACAACAATTAAAAAATAAAATAAAAAAAGAAAAAAGAAGAATCATATGCTCACAAAACGAATTACAAGAAGAAGAAGAAGAGTTAAAATCAGAAATCTCAGAAAATAACAATAGTGATTCCGATTCACCGACAGAAAACCCTGATATAAAGAAATATAAAAGAAGTATAAAACAGAAATTTGATATTTGGCGTTTAATAATTAAAATTAAGAATGTAGTAACGTCTAAAGATAAATTTGAAGAGAAGATACTAGTGATTATGAAAGTAGTGTTTGAAGAATTTAAATTGTTTGTGTCTAATTTAATATCTGGTACAGTAATCAGTGAACAATTTTTAAACTTATTTAATGGATAAGAACTGCAACATTAATATATTACAATGGAACCCACAAAGTTTGAAACCAAAATTAATTAGTTTTGAAAATTTATTATATCAAGAAAAAATTCATATTGGTATGATTTCTGAGACATGGTTAAATACGGGTACTGCTGTCTATTTGAGTGAGTATAATGTTTATAGAAATGATCGTTATGATTCTTACGGAGGAGTAGCCATTATAGTCGTATATCGTTTGTTGGCCCGACCGGTAGTGTCAATTCTGGCATAGAAGTAGTTCATGTTAAAATTAATAATTGTAAATATTTGGATAATATAATCTCTATTTATTGTCCTTCATCTGTTACAACACGGCAATCTGAGTGGTAAAACATTAATTGGGGGGGACTTTAACGGACACCATACCAACTGGTCCTACAAAATAGATAACAGGGGTCAGCAATTATTTGATTCTTCTTTGGATCAAGGTTTTATATCGCTCAACAATGGAGATGCAACAAGAGTTAAATTAGTAAATGGTGTTTTGCAAAAATCGTCTCCAGATATAACATTTGTATCGTCCGATATAGCTATTAATTTTAACTGGCGAATAATTAATGAGAACCTCGGGAGTGATCATCTTGTGATTAAAATTATTTTAAATTTTACTGGTGAAATAATGTACATTGAAAAGCGTAATTTTAAAAAAGCTAATTGGAAAAGATATTGTAAGGATCTGACTAATTCGTTTGTCTCAGTAGTCAGCCCCGACTGTTCTAGTAATAATATACAAAATTTATATGATTATTTTATAAATCAAATAAATTTTTCGGCAAATAAAAACATCCCTGTAAGTAAAATTTGCATAAGTCCTATTAAAAATTTCAAACCTAAACACTACTGGTCACCAACGTTATCACACGCAGTTGCAGAGCGTAGACTAGCTTTAGGTAAATTCAGAAAGAATCCTACTCCAGATAATCTTCAAAAACTTAAAGATAAAACGAAGCAGGCAAGAACAATGTTGCTTAATGCTAAATCAAATAGCTGGAAAAAATTTTGTTCAGATATTAAAGAGTCTACATCCGTGACAGACATGTGGAATAAAATGCGATGGTATAAAGGTTATCAAAAAAATATAGTTACACCACCCAAGGATAAAATAAATGAATTGCTTCATTCTCTTACCCCGGATTATGTCCCAACATGTCAGCTCATTGTCCAATCTAATAATATCTTACTAGAATCAAGTTTTACTATTCAAGAATTAGAGGTTTGTTTAAAGAAGAGATACATCTCCTGGTAGTGATGGCATTACGTATTCCATGATTTATAATTTACCTTCTTCTGGTAAAAAGCTCTTCTAACAATATTTAACGCTATATTTCGTTCAGGTACTATACCAAAGCAATGGCGTACAATTTTGATAGTTCCCATTCCCAAAGCTAATAATGATATAAATTCAGAAATTAAATTAAGACCTATCTCACTTTTATCGTGTCTGTGTAAAATATTTCATAATATGATAGGGAAACGATTGAAAGGGTTTATAGAAATAAGTTGATTTTATCACCTCTCACTTGTGGTTTTAGAAAAGCTCGATCGTGTTGAGACGTTTAGTTACGTATATTCAATTAGGTTTCTCAAATAAAACACCAACATATACATGTTTTATAGATATTGAAAATGCATACAATAACATTTCAGTAGACAAAATGGTTATGGCATTGGATAGATTAGGAGTTGGCAGGACAATATGTAATTACATTTGGTCTTTTTTAAGCAACAGACAACTAATGATCAAAAATATATCATTTGCTCATTTAACTAGGTGTACTAACAGGGGCTTAGCCCAAGGCAATCCGATTTCTCCATTACTTTTTAATATAGCAACTTTTCAAATATGTACTCTTGTTACCAATGTATGTGTAGCACAATATGCAGATGACTTTATTTTTTATATTTGCCATAATAACTTAAAACATTGCGAAACGGAATTACAGAAAGCTTTGAACTTGGTGGTTGAAATGTTAGATAATATTGGCCTTCGAGTATCTGAGAGTAAGTCTAGGGTGTGTATTTTATTGTATTGATTTTTAGTAGAGGACGCCGGGGAAGGACATTTGAATTAAAAATTAATAATGAAATTTTGCCAATAAATGAAAATATTAAATATTTAGGTCTGTGGCTGGATCGATCGTTACGTTGGAGCAAACATATTAATGATATAGTTGAGAAATGTACAAAAATTTTAAATTTATTAAAAATGTTAGCTGGCCCTGGATGGGGTATTCATCCAAAACATATTCGTACACTGTACATATCTTTGATTAGAAGCCGGTTGGATTATGGCTGCTACTTCTATGACAACAGTGCAAAAACACATCTCTATAAAATTGACAAGGTTCAAAACCAATCCCTTCGTATAGTAGGTGGATTCATTAAAAGTACTCCCATACATGTAATGGAGAGTGAGTTATGTATTCAACCATTGTTTATCAGGAGATTATATTTAGCCTATAAGTATTGTATGAAATGTAAATCTTGGTCTCATAATACAACAATTAAGCTTTTAAATGATTTGAGTTCCTCAGGATATGAGAGATATTGGGAAAATATTAAAAAGCCACTACTTTTATTGGTATATCGTGAATGTAAACAAGTCCAGATCCACTCCTCAAATATATTAGAAATGTTTAAATTAAACACGTGGGTGAGTCGTATTAATTTAAATAATGTAATTGAAATGAATTTAAATTGTATTGAAACATCTAAAAGAAACTATGAAAGAAAGAAAGAAAACTCTGAAAATCAGCGTTATGAAAGAATTATACGAAAAGTATTCTGGTTGGACTCAAATATTTACAGATGGGTTGAGGAGCGAAGCTGGACTTGGTTGTGCTTATTGTAACCAGGAAGGAGATGTTGTTGGTAAATTTAAAATTTTATCAAAAGTTTGTGTAATGACGGTGGAACTCATTGCAGTTTTAGAGGCTTTAAAATATCTCAGCGCACAAAATAATCAAAAAGTTGTAATTTTTTCGGATAGTAAAAGTGGTTTAGAGTATTTGGCTCGATGTGCCTCTGGATATAGCAGAGGTCTACCGATAGCCTACAAAATTATTAGCAGCTTACATGAACTCCAGATTAGAAATATAAATGTGAAGATGCAGTGGATTCCATCGCATATAGGTCTTATTGGTAACGAGAAGGCTGACTGTATTGCAAAGTTAGCTCTAAAAGAAGGTTCTGAACTACATACTTTACCTATTTTTACAGAAAGAATGACCAAATTCAAAATTAATTGTTACACAAAGTTTAGAGAGTATTTCGACGAAAGAAGTAGGGAAAAGGGTATATGGTACAAAATTATTCAAAGTCAGCCTCCTCATTTACCTTGGTTTATAAAAGCAAATATTGGCAGGAAGTACATCATCACCGCACACAGATTGCGTTCAGGGCATTTTCCATCAAAAAAGTTTGCTTTTTTGATGAAAAAAGCAGAATCCCCCGACTGTGAAACATGCAGCTTCTTGGACGATGTACAACACATATTACATGAATGTGTTAAATACAAGGCGGAAAGAGAATCATTGATTAGACAGTTAGACATTAATAAATATGATGTGAGTGTATTTTTATCCCTTTTAAGAGAGCCGTTATCTGACGCGGCAAAATTATTAATAAATATGGTCATAAATCATCAATAATTTTCTTTCCGTTTCTTTGATTTAGTAAGACTTAGGGTATGTATGATGGGGACATGTCTATGCAGACAAGAGCCCCCAAAAAAAAAAGAATAAAAAAAAAGATTTTTACATATATTTATAATTTAGATAGGTATTTGTGAAGTGTCCAGTCATGATGAGACCAAATTGTCTATATTTGTTGTATACCTAGGATAAGTATCTGTTAATCTAGTGGTAATTATAAAAGAATTATTGTTTCAGGCATTTTCACTGCAACAAAATTAAATTATCCTGTCATGCATGTAATAAAAAAAAGGCATCTATTTTGTCTCTCGAGTTTCATTTTAGATCCGTACATTTAAATAAAATAGGAGGCTTATGTTCCATATGCAGTAAAACTTTCACGAAATTCAAAACTTGGAAGAAGCACGAAAGATTGCATACCGAAGAAAATAAACTGTTTGTCTGTGATATTTGTGGAAAGAAGTAAGTATAATTTTATAATTTATATAACGGCGGCGGAGACGGGCATGTATGTGATGAGCATAGATGTCTGTGTTTCTGGGTTTGGTCGTTTATTAAATATATTCTCAGTATTTATATGTGTATTTCTATGTATTTGTATCGTTGTCTAACCCCCTTAACACAAGCAAATAATTTGCTTACTTAGGGGTTAGATCAATGTGTGTAATTGTCCTGATATTATTATTATTATTAATATCAGAAAAAAATACGACAAATGATTATTGTCACCACAAATATGTTATTTGGGTATTCCATATTTAAATCATTTAAAGTGACAGTTGTTTAAATTAATATTTGTCTTGCAGGTTGCTACCAATTTGAATTATAATAATTGTGTTGGTATTTAATTTATACCTCAGAATACCACCCGTTGCTATATTGTTCCAACTAATGTAACTTAGTGAACATAATATGAAATTGGAGAGTCAGTCTTAAACATTCACGTAGCGAGGGAAATAACAAACTCGTTCTTTATAAGTAAAACTAACTACGTAGGTAACTCTGCTTTTGACAGGATGGAATATACCTAATTCACGTGCACCTAAACAAATTTAAATCTTATTTTGCATACGGTAAAGATTATTTCGTCTTATTTACTTTCATTCACCTATCATTGAACCTTACGTAAAAGCTATTTCGAAGAAATAGAAAAAGAAATTGACGTAGGAAGAGGTTTTTACCATAAGTAACATTAAATATTTGCTCTAATTTTATATACCTACCTTTTGACCCTAAATAGAAAAAAAGTCAGCAAGGCAAAACAAAGTTTTGACATAAATAGGTGACATATAGAGTATTTCGGTCGGATTTTAGTACCTAAATAATTCTGGAAGGTCATGACCTATTTTATTTCGGGGGTTAGTATTATCAATATTACATTACCCCAGTTGCGTTTCTTGTTCACAGATTTTTGTATAGACACGAAATCAAATCACACATAATCGACCACTCGAATGTAAGGCAATTCGTTTGTGAAACGTGCGGCAAGAATTTCAAACGAATGTCTGCTTTGAAAGTAAGTAATAATAACTTTATTTGTTTTTTTCTTTTATTATACATTTTAACGTTGGTATTACTTAATATGTTAGTAACATTTATAGTCAAATGATTGAATATGACAGTCATATTTAGAGTCAAATGACCTAACCATCGAGTATAACAACTTTTACGACACAAGTACTATAGCCGTACCGAATATTAACGGCAACATCGCCTCATAATTGTCATGATTCAAAACTGAATTTTGTGCGGATATAAAACTTTTTTTTTCGATCGAAATATTTATTCTTATATTTACACATAGCTTTCAATATACTGATTGATATACTCTCCATCTGTTAAATTTATCGTGTCTTCCAGAAACAAAACTTAATTAAGTTTTAAATATTACATACCTTTACTTCTTTCTACTCTTCCAAACCTTATTTTACTTATTTCATTGCATATTCAAAAAGTATAATTGAATTCAGGAACACATCGCTAATATGCATCGTCGAAATGATCCAGTGAAATGCAGCCATTGCAGTAAAACCTACAAAAGTCCAACGAAACTCAATATACATTTAAAAAATATCTCCAAAGAAAAGTTATTTATCTGTAAAGTGTGTTCTAAAAGATTTGTCACTGAAAATGTTTTGAAAAAGCATATGTTTTGGCATACCGGTGAGCGGCCTTACACCTGTGAAGTTTGTGGATTGAAGTATAAAGCGAAGGGGCAATTGAACTTGCATATGAGGAACCACACCGGTTTTATGCCCCATAAATGCCCAGACTGTGGTAAAGGTTTTCCCACTGGAAAACAATTGAAACGACACATAAGTGTGCATACTGGCGTTCGTGCTCATAAATGTCTTTATTGTGAACGATCGTTTCATGAGAAGAAAACTCTATTGGAACATGGTTTGCTACACAAGAACATAGAACATGTTAAGCTGGAAACTGGTCTACGTGTCGATTAATAAATATGTAATATTTCGGTAATATCACGTTAATTGAAGAAAGCCCTCTAATAAAAAATATGCTAATATATTGTGTTTATACTTAAAAATCATTTAGTAATGCAATTTTACATTAAGACTTAACAAATATTTAAAAATCATTCAGTACTTTAATACAACATAACATGAAGTCTTAATAAATACTAATAATAGAACCTATTACATCTCTATAATACATCATCCCTATTCCTATGTGTTCATGTTGTTTTACGCAGAGTGTTACGTGATATTCGACAAAATGCTTTACTGAATTGCCGGTAATCGATTAAAGCGATTATTATGACTTTGAATGGTTCCTGCTTTACGTCAACACTAGCGGCTATGAGGCTACATGCGAACCCAGAGAACTAATTTCAAAGTTGATTATTTTTGCCTTATAAACATTATAAAGTGGAAAATTTTATGCACATCGGTAATTGCGATTGTAACGAATCTTTTTTAAATATCAATTCGGTTCTGTAGATATTTTTTGAGTTACTGCTATGGATTAGCTAATATGTTTTCCATTCTTTCTAATTTGATGTAGTTCTTGAACAGTTCCTTGCTATACGTACAATTAACCTATCTGGTATTTACTACCATCTTTCAAGTTTATCGCTAATTTAACACTTTACCTACGTACTCCAAGTAAGCTGCTCCAAGTTAGTACTAAATTAAATGGGAAAAGGTAATATTAATTGGGCTAATTACACTCAATTTAGTTAATCCTGGCACTATTTTGTTAATTCCAGTATTTTCTTGTTAATCCCCGTCCTTATTCTCAGTTAGCTTAGAAGACACTATAAAGTTCATCTCTATATGTAAATAGCCAAAGACAAATCATTTCAGTATAGTCTTCTCCTCTGTTTATAAAATGATTGTTTGTTGGTAAGAAAATTATTAAAAAAATACATAATATTATATACTCTCTGGTACTGAAATGGGGAAGAACCCAAAGCTGTCTTAATACTGCAGGCCTATCAACCTGCTGAGCTCTACATCCAAACTATTATTGAAGCTGCTCCGACAGTTTACATTCCGCCGTGCTAACTCCACAACCCTGCAACTCGGTACTACCAAATCCGACAACTATAGATACGCCGCCATAAAGCTGCAGAGGTCTCTTGATTTGCTGCCGGTGCTTGCCTGCGTTACTGGCTTTAGGAGTGGATGCTGAGGTTCAATGTGACTAAGACCTAAATCATTATGTTTGATGTGCCACACAGCACAACCTCTACCGTTGGTCTTACGTGGCAAGACGATCAAATTTACTAAGGACGCCTTCTTTCTGGACGATATCAGTCATCAGGATAATTTCCGTTTTTCGGTTCAAAGTGAACTATTAGTAATTAATTTATCAAGTGATATTGTTCTTAACCGTTTGGGGATCAATTTTTTGAGGCAACATCACAGGAAAACCACTTGATCAATTTTAACCAAAATTGCCACGCATGTCAAGGACGTGACTGGGCTTGTACTCCAGAAAACAGAATAAACAAAATATTGTTTCGTTTTAAAGATATGGTCAAAAAACTGAATGTCCCATAGACTTAAGCTAACAGTTTCTAGATCTCAACAGAGCTCGCTGTGCATCTTCTTGTGCCTTGCTCTTTCCCACTTTATATGGGGTCGGCTCTCCTAATTATGTAGCGCCACAAAGTTCTATCGAGGGTTGTGGGGTCAGAAATATTATTCTTATCATAAGTTTGGTCATACTGGTCCATCATGTTGACGGAGGGCGTCCTCTACCCCGCTTTTTCTCAGGCAGGTTCAGGGCTCTATTAAGTACATAATCCTCGTCTGTGCGTCGCACATGCCCAAACCACCTCAGGCGGTTTTCGATGAGTTTTTCGGGAATAGGAGCTACCTTAAAACTGCCGCGCATGTACTTGTTTCTGATTTTATCTAGCCGAGTGACTCCTCCCGCCCATCTAAGCATCTTCATTTCCGCTGTGTGTAGTTTTTGCACGTTGGTCTCTGACAGGCCAACATTCGGTACCGTAAAGCATCGCTGGTCGAACAGCCATTCTGTCCACTTTTCCTTTTGCGCGAATAGAGATATGATTGTCACAAAGTACTGCAGTTAGTAAGCGCCACTTTTGCCACTCTATATTTATCCTATGTGCCACATCTTCTATATTTCCATCCTCCGAGATAACTGATCCCAGGTAGTTGAAGTTCGTTACTTTCGACACCGGTTCAAAAGTACACGGCATGCAAATTACCACTGTTACTGAATCGACATTGTAGATACTCAGTTTTAGATCTACTGACTTTGAGGCCTGCTGCTTCTAGCGTATTGACCCACAAATGTAATAAATCCTGCAGTTTACTTGCTGTATTGGCGATTAGCAATATATCGTCGGCATATAGGAGATTCATAGGAAGTGGGGCTTGTATTTGTTTGGTGATAAGATCCATTACTAGATTAAAAAGAAGTGGACTTAGTGCCGAGCCCTGGTGAACACCCATTTTCACTTCAAACGCTTGGCTAAGATCTGCCGGGTTTTTTTACCTTGGTAGACGATCCGTATTGGAGCTATGTAAGGAAAAGTGAAAAAAAATCAGTTTCGGTTACAATCATAGACTTTTATAGACACTAATCAGTCTTTTAGTTATCTGCCTTTCAATAATTGAAAAGTACCATTTATAAAATATATCATAACATAAGTAAAATCACCTTTTTGTAAAATCCTACTTTCGCTCCCATTACCCTTCGCATCGGGTAATGAGAGTCAAGAAGCTTTAATATGTGAAATGAGAGCCATGAAATAAAAATAAACAAAATAAAATCTATTTTCATCTATTTAACAGAAACTTAAACAATTCAAAACCTTAACGTAATCAACAAAACATAAAATATATCATTTTCAACAAAAAATAAAATAAAAACAAAAGGTAATTTAGGGATTTAAACAAAAATTGCAAATATCATCTTTAGGATGATTGCAACCTGAACACTCAGAATGGACCCGTTTGCCACAAGCTCTGCAACGATACCATAATTCTTCATTTTAACCAACATAGATTTCATTCTCAGAATATTCAGAACCATAATCACAAATATTATTTTCATCAATAGATGATTCGTCAGTAGTGCTCTCTTGAAACAAATTTCTAGTTACTCTATTTATGTTTTTTTAACATAATTTATTCTTAATCTGTATCATATTTTTACATTTATTTATTTGAATTTCTTTGGCTTTATCCCTTTCTTCTTTCTTATATCTTTTTTCTCCTTCTTCTCCTCCATCCAATGTAGCATGACTATTATGATTGTCCATAATAAGCAAAATCTGATTTTCCGCAGTAGGACTTGTAAATTTTATGAAATGCTCAAGCCATTTTAAGAATATCTGCTCATTAGTCCACCTATTTCTTGAACAATTTAATTTTTTCAACTCGTAAGGGGTAATAAGAGCCATAGCGGGGTAATGGGAGCGTGGGTAGCTCCCATTACCCGTAACTTAACTATTTAAAAAATAACGACACCAACCTAAAAAACTTCGCTAAATTAATTTAGTTTTCAATTTTATCTTAAAATTGATTAAATAGTGCCTACAATAGAAACAAAATACGACGGAATAATAAAAGTTTAGGTACTCACTTTGTTTGAGAGATTTTGTACTATTTTATAACGTGGTCAATTCAAATATATTTCCTCTTCTTACCGCTATGCGCGGGCTACTGAGCTGGTCGGCGGCGATCACGTGATAGAACCGAATGTTTATGAAGCCATTCCTTTCAGTTTCACGCGACATGTACGTTCCTATCACTTTAAATTTTAATAGCTCTCATTACTTGCTAGCTCCCATTCCCCCATGTTCCCCTACATATCTTGTATTAGGTGAACGTATACTTCAGGAAGATTTTGAGCTCTAAGAGCTTGCCATACTAGCCATCGAGGTACTCGATCGAACGCTTTTTCTAAGTCGATAAAAATAAGATGCAGATCCTCTTTGTTTAAGCGGTATTTATCGGTGATTATCCGCACAGCTTGTATGGCATCTATTGTTCCTTTTGAGGGTGTAAATCGAAATTGGTTGGGAGTTATCGTTGATATGAGTTGCAGACAATTATTTATTATGCGTTCCCAGATCTTAAATGTATGAGAAATAAGTGCATGTCCATCGTATTTCTCAATCGCGATATCACATACAAAAATGTTGTTATCGTAGTAAATTGGCTTGTTATAAAAATATCTTCCAAATGCTTAGCACAGTTCTGCCTGGAATCTAAATAAAAATATCCTGACGCCATTTTTTTCATTCAGGAACTTATTTCGACAAACAAAATAAGTACATAACGTATGAAAGCATTACAAAATCCCTGCAAGGGATGTTGAGTTTTCGTTATCCATACTAGACCTATTCCTGTTCTAAACATCTAAGGCTCGTAATACTTGCGAAGCTTACTGTTTCCCGGGAAACAAACATCCCCGGGATCACACATTTAAGCTTAATAAATATTACAAATTGTCCAGGAATAAATTTATACTCAGATTGTACGCATAACAAGGCTTTTTTCCTATATAGCGCGGGCGAAGCAGCTGGGAACAGCTAATTATTGCATAAAAACCTCTCCACGCACTAATAAAACGTGAATATCTTGGAGACGATTATTTCTATTTCAATCAAACATGTATAACAACCATCTCGACGAACATAGCTTTCGATTAAAAAAAACGCATTCAAAACTGTCCACGCGTTTGGCCGCAAACAGCTAATTATTGCATAAGAACCTGTCCCCCGCACGAATAAGACGTCAATATCTTGGAGACGACTTTTTCTATTTCAATCAAACATGGATAAGAACCATCTCGACGAGCATAACTTTCGATTTAAAAAAAAACATCCCTCTTTTTAGTCGGGAATTAATAAATTGAAAAAAAGAAGATACACTTACCCAATAATGATAGGCTATAATATTGCTAAGTTCTATGAACTATTATATTTATTAAATAAACACGTTAAGGTCTTTACTGATAAAGTATATCCATAACTTTGGTTTATTATTGGCGTGTATAAAGACAAATTCAAATTCAAAAATCTTTATGGAAAATAAGTATTATGGAAAACATTTATTCATCTTTTTTCATCAACGCTACCACTAGCTCGGAAACATAAATTCCACAGACCTGAGAGCTTGCGACAGAAAGTCAGCGGGATTGTTGTGTTCTTTTTTTGTAAATTTTAAATTAAATAAAAACATTATAAGAACAGTATCTTTTAAGACACATAAGTTCTTTAGTTACCCTCTTAAATTTCTTAAGCGGTAATACTTAAATGTTTGATGGGAGCTTGTAAATTTCTGTACATTGCCCCATAAAAGATTTAGGTACTCACTTTTTGAGTCGAGTAGAAGGTAACGCGAGTTTCTGTTTGTTCGTCGTACCTATTTATACTGTGTATGTACATAAATGTGCTTCATAAAATTATCAGTATTATTATGTAAATACTTAAGATTTTCAAAATAATACTGACCGACCCAAACACGTGGGTAAAAGCTCCTCGAGACGAGCAAGTTACATTGTACTACCCAAGACCAGAACCAACTATGGTAACCGCATGTTTACGTAAGAAGGAACTAAAATGTTTAACAGTTTACCGTCAGATATAAAAAAAAAATCATATAACCAATTTAAACTTAAATTAGCACAGCATGTAATGAAAATAAATATGTTATGAATTGTGATTATGATTTATTATAGTAGGTACATTATTTTAGGTTAATTTACCTATGTTAATAGGTTAATTAACCTAAAATAATACCTATGTATTCCTGTATGTGACAGTGTTTTATAGAAAGTTTTGTATAGGTATGTGCCTTTGTGTGTTCGTCATGATCAGGCAATTTTGGGAATGTATTGGAATAGTATAAACGAATCGTTAAACTAACGTCCGTTAAATTTAATTTATCAAATTAAAAATAGACTAGATTTTTCAAAGCGCTAAGACTTGATTTTCGCGAGTTCTACGGGTAGATTGATTTGAAAAACTAATCATTCATATTTAATTTATGACCATTGAAAGTCCAAAAATAATTCAAAATTGTACAAAAACATATCTTTACGTTTGAAATGTCTAACCTTAATTTTAGCAGTACTTATTTGTAAACAATGTTTCATTAGGTATATCTTTACGTTATTGAATGTTTTATTACTATGTAAGTGACTGTATTTGTCTTTAATGAGGTATAAATGTCTTTAAACCTATTTAGCTTTAAAGACATTTATTCATTCAGGTACTTACCAAAGTACATTATTTTCTTATGGAAGTCGTTGCGTCGGGAAATCGCTAAATAATGGAAGAAATCAAAATGAAAATAAGTTACCAAGGCAAATTAAGCAATATCTGATCGTATAATGTAAGTACCCATTCATTATCTTCGAAAAATGTATAAAATAGACAACATTTTCAACATAGGTACAACGGTCCCCCGTAAAAGAGACGTCATTTGAATTTCTGCAGAATGTAGTCTTCAATATGTGAAATATGTGATGAGCGTAGACCGATCAAAGTGTCAAACTTTCGAAGCTCGAAAAGATGTCTTCACATGAGGTTATGACAATCCTTTGTCTTCTCACCTGTGTCTCACAGCACCAAAATAACCAAATACCTTTTATAAAAAATACTTTATTAAAACATTCTGAAATAGAAAAAGAAAAGTCGTCTCCAAGATATTGACGTCTTATTCGTGCGGGGGAGAGGTTCTTATGCAATAATTAGCTGTTTGCGGCCAAACGCGTGGACAGATTTGAATGCGTTTTTTTTAATCGAAAGCTATGTTCGTCGAGATGGTTGTTATACATGTTTGATTGAAATAGAAATAATCGTCTCCAAGATATTCACGTTTTATTCGTGCGTGGAGAGGTTTTTATGCAATAATTAGCTGTTGAGGTTATATTTAAGACGAGAAATATATATATGTAAATATACATATATATTTCTCGTCTTAAATATAACCTTTGTACAACAAATTGTGGGATTCTAACGCTAAAAGATTTTTTTAAAAATCGGTCCCATAGTTTCGGAGCCTATTCAAACAAACAAACAAATCTTATCTCTTTATAATATAAGGATAGTTTAATAGAAATACTTAAAAAATTTAAAATTTTGTGTGTCCGTAGGTTCATTTAGTACAATTCAGAAACCAGAAAAAAAAATATTAAAAACCCCCCGATACAAAAAGACCTCTAAAAAGAATAAAAATATTATTATATACTTATTGAATTCGTTGCGTTGGGGGACCGTTTAATAAAGGAAGAAATTAAAATGCAAGTAAGTTAACAAGGCAAATAATGAAATTACGATATCGAATCGTATAGTCTTAGTCCTCAATTATTAACTTCATAATATATACACTATCAACGTACGTATAACGGTCCCCCGAAGCAACGACTTCAATAAGTACATAATAATATTATTTTTATTCTTTTTAGATGTCTTTTTGTATCGGGGGTTTATTAAATTTTTAATTTATTTCTATAAAGTATGTCTAAAAATAAAAATATTACCGACATAATTTTTTTTTTACCTAAGCCTTAAACATATTCTTATTAATATACCTAAGCCATCAAAATTCAAGCTTCGAAAATTTAATTTGTTTTATCTTTTTTTATTCTGAAGTTTTTCATGCATTATTAGGCATTTTTTTACCGAATTCTCGTGTCCCCATATTTATGAGGGAAGGAATAATCCATCACTGCCGTCCACAGTGTCTCGTTAACATAATGAATTAGCTGTTGACGTGTGGTCATTAAACAATCTTGTTAAACTGATTCTAAATATCTTTAGCAACAATAACGTACAATATGAAAGTTATCTTTCAATCTATGTAGAGCAAGACAAGACTTAAAAATTACTTAATATATTGCCCATAAAAATTTGCAACAATTTGGAGACTTACCGAAAATAGTTCAGATAGTGAAGAGAGTTCTTTGAATTATTTTCTAGTTTCTTAGGCTGAGAGTGGATTCATTCTTTTATGTTCTATGATCGAATCAGCTCTAAAATACCTATATAATAATAACATAAAAATGTGAGTCAAGGATAATATATAAAAAACGAATTTCCAGGCATTCACAACTCCAAACTATGGTCCCAGTAGGTATTATTATATTTCTAATTAAAGAAATTAAACAACAAACCCCTTTGTTTTCATTTTGATTTTTTACGTAAATCCTTATTTAGGGTTCCGGACCCAAAGGGTAAAAACGCTATTCTATTACTAAGAATTCGCTATCCATCTGTCCGTGTCCAGGTTGATGAACCATGATACCTAGACAGTTGAAATGTTCGCAGATGATATATTTCTGTTTCCGCTAAGCCTACGTCGTGTAAGTACACAGTCGTTAGGGTATTAGGCACACCTCTGTCACCTACTGACAGAGATTCGATAGGGTTTTCACATTAGGCACTAGCCTCCCTGCTCACGCGGGGAGGATGGCTCATATCTCGGAGCTCCACCATGGACCCCAAGTCCACGGCGGTACCCGAAGATCTGTCCAAGTCACAATTTCATGGTTGGGTCCAAGAAATCGCACCGCATTTATGCCTGTGCTACTCCAGAGTTTTGTTAGGCACCGAGTCCCCGCCCTCAACCTCGCGCGCCGCGATCGCGACCGAGAGCACCTCCGACATGTGGGTCGAGGCCGCCACTTCTACAAAGGAGACCTCGGACTCCGAGTCGGAGAGATCGTCCCCTTCCTCGGACGCTGACATGGACACGGTTTCACGACCGTGCAGACCAAATCGGCCAAGAGGAAGGCGACGAAAGCGCTCTCCTCGAACGTACCGCGAAAACGGGCCTCAAAACCCGCTAGTAGCGAACCCGCGTTGCCCGTCCGTTATCATCTACTACAAAAGGTCTCTTCATTGCACTCCGCTCGATCCGCCCCAACTAGTTAACGTAGAAGCGTCAATATATCAGGTGGGTATGACCGGCCATCAGTCGATCGTACTAGCATCCGTCTATCTTTCTCCCAATAAAGCCTTAGTTGAGGGGAACCTTAAGTCCTTACTCCCATTAGGTAACGCAACCATTCTGGCCGGCGACCTAAATTGCAAACAGTAGAGGAAATCTCCTTGATAGGCTAAGTTACAAGGCTGGTCTCGACTTCAAGATCACTGCGCCTTTGAGTCCCACGCGTTACTGCGACACAGTCTTCCGACATGACAGACCCGACTTGCTCGACATAGTACTCTTGTACTTGTACTCATAGTACTCTACATAGGAAAGCCCTCGAGGGAGGTCCGAGTGAACTTCGAGGGTTACCGAGCACTCCCTCCGGACATTAGACTTCTCATCACCCGTAAAAACGTTGCGATTAGAGCCCATGACCGATATCCGACAGATGACAACCGACGGAGGCTGCGCCGTCTTCAGAGGGAGTCGAGACAAGCTCTCTACAACTTCAGAGATAGCGGCTGAGATAGGACGCTTGCGGCGCTCTCTCCAACACACCAGGCATTCTGGCGGTTGCAGAGAGAAGGCGGACACTGCCTCAGATATGCCTCTCTTGGTTGGACCTAACTCCGCCATTGCGTTTGACCTTGACAAAGCTGAGTGCTTAGCTGAAAGTCTAGAGAGCCAGTGCCGTCTGTCTCCTCAATCGGTTGATCGCAATCATGTCGAAATAGTCGACAAATCGGTCAAAATAATATGTTCTCAGCCACCGGTCGGTCCGCCAATCAAGGAAACGAACCTAGACGAGGTGACGTCCATAATTAAGGCGTTTCACGCCAAGAAATCGCCAGGTGCCGATAGGATCACTAACAAAGTGATAAAGCTCCTTCCGCTTCCTTTAATTTACCTATTGGTTACCATTTTTAACTCTACTCTATTCTTAACTCCATTCTTAACTCCACTCTATTCTTAACTCCATTTTTAACTCTACTCTACTGGCCGGTTGCTCGTTTCCGGCCCAGTGGAAAGAGGCCATAGTGATAGGGTCCCCCAAGCCGGGCAAACCCCGGAATCTGCCTTGTAGTTACCATCCTATTAGTCTTCTTAGTTCCTTAGGGAAAGTATATGAGAGAATCATCCTCTGTAGACTTAGATCGGAAGTCGAGAGACTCAAAATCATCTCAAATGAACAGTTATTACACATTATTTGACTAATACTAAGTGTACGGAGAATTTTAAAAATTGCATTTGGCTCCATACCTACTTTGTGTAATGCAATCACTGCGATTCTGTTCTGTTTATCACCCCACTCCATTTTAATATCGCAAAATATTGAACAATGTATTGGCACCATAATGAGAAAACACAATGAACAATCGTATAAAAATGACAGATTCCAGATTCAAATATAAAATGAATTTATATAAATATAGAATGAAAAATAAACTGATACGGGCAGAGACTCGAACTCGTGACTACTGGGAAACCGTCCCGTCGCTCTATCAACTGAGCTACCGTATCGCTGTATGCCTCAGTGAATTAAGCGTTCTAAATGTGATCGTCTTAATCTTGACGGAGGTGACATCTATTAGGTTTCTTTCGAAAATCCTAACCAATGCTTTTAACTTTGCACTATAGATAAACATTGAAAATACGGAAATTAAAGTTTGAAAATATCTATAAACATGTGTAGTCAAGTTAAGCTTATTTAAATTTACATGAATATAGAATGAAAAATAAACCAGTTTATTTTTCAATTTCGGTCGGTTCAAGTTGGTTTAGAAAAATTAATTCATAGGTCTAATAAATGTATTGAGCTTAAGGGTAATCATTTTGAAAAGGAAAAATATGTTGTATGTTATGTTGTTTTATTCTATTTAGATCCCTTTCATTCCACGAACTTTTGGACCTCCCCTCTATATACAAGTGTCCTTTGAGATTCCTTTCTAATATTAAATATTTAATATTAATGGTTGCCCGCAACTCCGTGTGCATAAACTAATATTAAAAAAATTCATATAGTTAATATAAGCCCGACCCGCGACCTCGTTTGCATGGAAAATTTGAAGTATATAAGTAAAAACTGCATAACTGATCAAAAAGTGGGTGATTCTGATAACTAAAAAATATGGTAAAAGTCCGAAACAAAATTATATTGCGGCGTAGAGATTAAAAAACGGGTACATTATTTGAAATTCAATAAACCAAAAAACAATTAAGAACAGGAGATCCCGCGTAAGAATTGCAATCCGAAAAACGGATCCGGTAATCCGGTGGATCCGGCATCATTATGAGTTTACCGGCGATTAGGCGATCGGATCCGATGTTGACTATTTATGAAATAGTCTTCACTCTTCGGTCTATTATAGAAAGATATCATAAGCATAAAGTGTGTAATGATAAAACGTTAATAGGTCATGGTCCAAATAAATACTTTAGTTATTTAAAAAATACCAAATTTTAAATAACTAAATTATTTTTTTATCTGTCTAATACGAACGCTTTATGTTTACCATTCTGTCAAATTCCTATATATTTGTCGTGAGTTCAGCTGGCTAAAAGATATATAAAAGATATATTCTTAGGTTTATAACCATCCTTGGAGACTACTTTTATTTTATTCTTAATTTTAGTGTTTAAGTAACGAAAAACGATTTTTACATTAACTGCCAGATATTTTTTTGACGGTCATTTCTTATAAATAAGGCAACGTAAACGTAAGTATTTTTGCGTTTTTAGGTCTCTCGACAGGAAAAAACGTAACTCTTATAGTATCACTTTGTTATCCGTCCTTATGTCCGTCTGTCAAGGTTATTTTTCTCAGGAAAGCGTTGAGGTATTAAAAAAAAAACAGCAATTTAAGCTCCATATTTTCAAACTTGCAACTACTCAAGCACGCAAGTGAATCAAAACCTAAAGGGTAAATACCCTAGAATCTTGAAATTGGGCAGAAAGCAATCTTTTAATTTTTATATAGGGTTATTTATAATTAGTTGACCACCTCTTTCAGGCAGCATCTCTACATCAATCCTAACAACATATATTCTACGACTTTTTAAAATTAATAGTTTTTAAAATTTGAGTTTTCCCATACAAAATTTATTTTGTTGCCTCTGAACTGTCATTATCCCTGAGCGTAGGTATGACGCCCGGGCGTTTACCTTTTAAGTACTTCTTACAAAATACAGATTAATATTAAATTAATTTAATTAGATTAATTTTCTTGTTTTGTGTGTTGTCTATCAAGATTTTTAAAAAGTATTTATAGTATTTTATAGTATCTAAATAAAAAAAATGAGTTTTGCAATAAAAATATATATTTTTCTTCCATACCTCTATTGATAGAATAGTTTGAATCAATGTAATGAAATCAAATCACTTAAGGCCAGGTATCCCTGCCAAAGTAGACATTCAGCGCAACCCCCGCCCGCGTAATATAGGTACATCGCGCGTTCGCAGCGGGCATTGCGCACAGCCACGTAACGTCATCCTTTCGCCACAGTATAGAAACAAACCATGTTTAATAATTTATTTCACTTCAAAATATTAATGCATTTTTATGATATTTTTATGTGCTAATAATGTTATTGATTTTCGTAAATAAATAAAGTTTTTGGTATATATAGAATAAAAATAAAACAAATTATATATTTAATTTAAATTATATTTATGTATAATCATAGTAAAGTAGATAGCTCTAAATTAAGGTACTTTAAAACTGAATATTTAGTCGGTGTATATTTTGTGCCGGTAGTGATGCCTTATCACACACACAGAACACATAAAATGCACATATAGAATGCTTAATTCACCGAGGTGGACAGCGATACGGTAGCTCAGTTGGTAGAGCGACGGGACGGTTTTCCAGTAGTCGCGGGTTCGAATCCCTGCCCGTATCGGTTTAGTTTTCATTCTATATTTATATAAATTTCTTTACACATATTGCATTCAAATTTAAAAGTCGATATCAGTCCATTTCTTCTTTCATCAACTAAACATAAATTACTTGCATTACAATTAAATACATTATTGTGGCGTGCTTTCTCTTGTAATTCTCTTAAAAAGTAATTGTCATCAATTATACGCCGTCCTTTAATAGGTTGGAAAAAAATCTTCTTTATCATTTATCATTTCAATCATAAGCCCATCATTGCCTTCATCAGTTTCGCTGCAATAACAAATAAGATATCAAGATAGTATTACGCGGACACAAAATAAATTCAATATAATAACTAACTTGATAGCTTTGGAATTAACAACTGGTTCTTAAGATGTTCAACACATGGAGCATCTTGAAAATGTTCTAAAATAATTTGTAATGATTTCTTCAAAAGAAACTTAAAAGAAATAACTGTACAAAATAAAAAAATGTAGACCTGTACTTTATGCCATTAAAAAACAAACAAAATACTTACTTAGTAGTAGAAGATTGCAACTGCAAATTACCATGCTCTGATTGATATGTTAGAAACCTCAATCGGTTGTCTGAAAAATAACAACTTTGTATACTTAGTTCTTTATCCTTTATACTTATCCTTATTTAAACACGTGGTCTTTTTATACGAGTACATTCGAGTTGACATTTACTCGTAGTTATGTAGGAATATGATGCTATTTATTGTGTGGTCAGGATGGCAAATATCAAAATATCAAAGGCAGTACTTACTGTACTCATTCTTCTCTACTGTTTTTAAGTTTAAGTACTGTTTGTAGTAATAAACCTTTTTTATTTCTTGTGATTTTTGAACTGAAACAATAAATGTTATAAGTACGTTTGTAAAATATAGTAGGTTTAAAAATATTCAAAACATTATGATCACAAAATCATTCAGTAGCTAAAACATACAACATATGTATTTTAGTCAGTTGGGACCTCCGTTATACCGATATAGACGATTTGTGTCTGTATGTTGTGTTTTTTTTTGACGTGACAACGTCTTAAATTAGGTTAAGCTGGGAGTCACTTATGAAAAAGTGTAACGCCCGGTAACGTAACGATGAGTCACCGAACGAGAGAGAGGCCCGCCGAATGCCTTGCGTCTCTCTCCCACTCAAACATGATCGGTCCGCCGAGCAATGTTTTGATTTTCAAATTGATTCTTTAAAATTACAAATATTAAGAAAAAGTGGCAGATATAAGAAAACTTGATTTAAAATGTGTTGAGCAAGAATTTTAACATCTAATTTAAGTAAATGTTTTAATTTTCAACTTCATTATTTACAATTACAAATTTTAATTAATTTCAAATTTATTTAGCAAAAATTTGAACCTTCGATCTGAATAAGTGTTTTGATTTTCAAATTAATTCTTTAAAATTAAAAATATTAAAATATATAAAATCAGAAGTGACGTCACATAACATTATCTGTACTTATTATTATTTAATATGTAGGCCAGTACATGTGACCATACTTGGTAGACACAATTGGAAATAGTATTTTTTTATAACTGAAAAAAATAAATATATAAAATACTGGTAGCAAACAATAACTTCAATGATCGATATCTCCGCAACTAATTGATGTATCGAAAAAGTCTGTAAATAAATTTTGTAAAAAATAATAACATCAATAATATAATATAAAATAAATAATATATAAAATGATTTTACGTGACAACGTCTTCATCGTCCTATCCTCAACAAAATCACTCAAATTATTAAAATATTGTGCAATTTAATAATATTCATATCAATAAATATTCTACCGAGAAAAAGACGTGGTCACGTAAATCTTCGCCCGTAAAACCGACTTTACAGGCAAGCATATATTTTTTTTTTTTTTGGAAGAGGAGGGCAAACGAGCTGGAGGGTCACAGACGACTTGTGATCACCGCCGCCCATGAACTCTTGCAACATCCGAGGATTTACAAGAGTGTTGACGGCCATGTAGGTAGGAGTAGACACCTTTTTTGAAGGTATCCATGTCGTACCGATCTGGAAATACCACTGAAGGGAGTTCGTTCCACAAGCGAGTGGAACGTGGAAAAAATGTCCTTGAAAACCGCACAGTAGAGGATCGCCACGCATCCAGGTGGTAAGGATGATATTGGAGGCGATGGCGCGCTGTGCGGTGATGAAATTCGGCGGCGACATTAGGTCGAATAGTTCTTCAGAACATTCCCCGTTGTAAATGCGGTAGAAGACGCACAAAGAAGCCACGTCTCTACGCAATGCCAAAAAGTCCAGCCGTTTGCAGAACACGCGGTCCCCGACAATCCGAACGGCTCTCCGTTGTACGCGGTCAAATGGTAGAAGCTGATATTGGGGTGATCCGGACCAGAGATGAGAACAATACTCCATGTGTGGCCGGACCTGCGCCTTATAGAGCGCAAGTCTTTGGCCAGGTTTGAAATACTGCCTCGCTCTATTAATCACTCCCAATTTCTTCGAGGCCAACTTGGCCTTGCTCTCCAGATGACCACGAAACTGACAATCGCTCGAAATGTCGAGACCCAGTATTCTGATACTTGGCGGGGCAATGAGGGGAGTGCTCTCGAAGAGCGGTGATACGACAAATGGGGTTTTCTTAGTGGTAAACGCGCAAACTTGTGTCTTTAGGGGATTGAACTGAACGTTCAGTTCACCCCACTCAGAGATCAGCCCCAAGGAAGTCTCTATAGAGGACACAAGTTTCTTTCGGCACTCGTCGACGTTTTCCCGAGAGAGACCTGCACGGCCGGAATATACCGCATCCCCAGTGCTGTCATCCGCATAACAATGTATGTTGGAGATATCCAACATATCTGGGTCTTATACCGACTTGGGTCCTCTTTTTCTGACTAACGTATGCAAGCCTTGTAAAGTATCACCTTATTGCGAAGGGACAATTTACTCCGCTTGCCTAACAGCGGATATAAACGACCTAGTATGTAGGCCGCTCTGCTACGAACGGTCCTAATATGGTCCTAATATTAGAAAAAAGATAGATGGATGCTAGTACGATCTTCTGATGGCCGGTCATACCAACCTGACATAATGACGCTCCTACGTTAACTAGTTGGGGCGGTTCGAGCGGAGTGCAATGAAGAGACCTACTGTATTAGATGATGGTTCCCCCCTTCACGATTACACGGCTTCAGAAAGGTCTCTTGTACTAACAGGACTTCTATCTGATGCGTAACCACGAAGTCGCGCAGTAGATCTATCTGCTTAAGTAGCTCGTTCGCGTTGAATGTAGCAACAGTCAGAGAGACAACATATGTAATTTACAGAAAACACTATGGTCTAATGGTGCGTGTGCAGCGTCAGCGGTCGCGGGTTTGATTCCTACTCGGAGTGTATATTGGTGTTTAGACAAATTTTTAGTTTTATAAAGTTGTAAACTAACCACGTCTCAAATGATCTACTATTTTAATTCGATTACTTTGAGAGTTATTCATGATTTTGCAAAATGTTCGATTGACACGTCTTCGATTTTAACATTTTTATTATTTTCTTTGAACCTACTGAAAAAGCTAGACTGTGGTAAACTAGGGAATGGCCGTCAGGGACATTGAATGAATAATATTACAAATACGAAAGAAATCAAACTTACCATATTTTTTCGCGATGTATTTCTTCCTTAATCTTGAAAATTTTGGTTTTTTATTTCACATTCCGTAGAATAATCGCACAATTGCATCTGCAAAAATTTGACACACGTCTTACCTTGTCAACGTCTCGCAAGACACTGACGAGCTCTCCGATGACCGAATTTCGCTTAAATAATTAATTAAAAAAATAAGAGATTGAATAAAAAAAAACTATCGGGTAAAATGCCTCGAGAAATCAATGAACATTATTTTGGTAAAAGACCCATAATGTTTAATCGCTTATTTTAGAAATAAAACCGAAAAATTGGAGACAAAAAGACGGAAAAGAGGTAACTTTGTGATTTTTTTCTATCGAGCCAATTTTATTAAATCATGTTTTCATCGGGTACATTCCCTGCAATATATCCTCAAAATTAACCATATTTTTTTTTAGATTTAAATTTCAATGTTTACTATTTCAAAAACGAATTCTAACAATGTCTTTTGTAGGGATACCTGGCCTTAACGATTAGTTTCTAAGAACCTGAAAAGTTTAATCGGTAAGAGTATATAAACCTAGATAAAGTTTTATTCACTTAATTGAATAGGTTGCTCTCTAGCAAAACTTAAACAGCTCGCTACCAAAAGAGAAATAAGAAATCTTAAAAACATATTATAAAAACGATGAAAGTATTATAAACTCGGTGATTTAGATTTCTATGAAATAAAATAAAAACATTGCCATTTTTTTAAACAACTTAATTAAAGTAATACCTCTACGTATACCCGAGATATATTTGTTTATAAAATGGTTTCTCATAATGTGATTACAGGTGTTGTCACATAATGAGCTCATGTTGATGTTAGTAGCATATTGGTAGAATTGAATGTACTTTGATCCAACACAAATGGAATATATAAACATAAACATTTAAGAAAAGTTATATGATAGCTATAACTAGGGAAATTTTAGTTTTAAAGAAGGGTCTGAAACTATAAAGATTTCCTTCATCTGATACGTATTCCCTGAAGCAATTTTTTTGAAAAGGGTTTTATTGGATCTTGATTTTTGTACTTCTTCTTTTGATCTCGTTCGTATTTCGCCCAAATTGATTTTTATTACTAAAATATATATTCAATCTAAAAAACTTAGCAATTGTAATTATTATTATGTAATTGAACAATGTTGCGTGTTACCTTTTTTTTTAGTAATTCATAATTACTATTGAATTAAAATATTTTGTTATTATATGAATGAAGAGTAAGAGTTCTTTACGTACCTACTTATGTAGATGAGAAACTATTTAATAGCGTTTATTAAATATTAATAAGAGCGCGTAACAGAATATTGGTATACCATGTCTGAACTAATAATAGTTAAATTACAAACACGCTACCAAGAACCAATACAATGAACCTTCTAAATCTTTTCTTATATTTATCGGCATCGCGTTAAATGTTCATTGTTTAAAGTCAGGAAGTTTAGCTAACTTTCCAACCCCTTGGGCCCTATTGATAAATGATAAGTATGTATAACAGGCAAGTCGAAGTTTAGTATTATTGTAACATAACAATAAAAGAGGTATGATTAAAGAGTTTATTTAAGTCGATTGTCGTAAAACTTAAGCGGATGAATCGATTTTGATCATCATAAATCAAAATTAAAGATTTTTAGCGCATTTCTGATAGATGGGGGTTTTTTTTAAATGTCTTCTTTATTTTTATATTAGAGTATTTAATTTAAATAAAATGAATTAGATTTTGAACATCCAAATATATTATATTTAGAAATGGTTACCTCTTGTAGCAACAAGTAACTTTATATATTTTTACTTTATTTTTAAACGGCAACGGAAATTATCTTTGACTAATTTACAAAAAGATTTCGATAAAGCATCCAGCATCCTTTTGCTACGGAATAAATATCCAGTACAAATTCATAGCATTTCAATATTAGACAGTACTTTGTACGTTCAAATTCGTGTTAACAAATCATCACATAATCATTGAAATAAAACTATTTTTACGCATTTAACTCCGCGTATATTGAATTAAATTTTAAATTTACATTTTAAATCTAACCCGACGTTTCGAATGCTTTGCAGCAATCGTGTTCACGGTAAGACGAGATGGAGGTGTCAGTCAGTAAGTCAGTTAATTAGTCATCTACCTCCAACGGTTTCAAAGCTTTCGGGCGTACAGTTCAGGATTCACACAAAACGCACTAACAGTATTTTGAGGTCTTACAGTGCGATCGCAGACATGGGATTTTATATTTTTCAGAAGTGGTCCCAGGTGTTAGATAATCCCCAACCATCTTCTCTGTTAAAGTCGGGATGTTTTTTAATTTCAATAGCCTCACGAACCATTCTTGGACTGTAACGTTGTTCTTTAGCGAGGATTTTGGGTTTATCAAATCTTATTTAATGATTGGGCTTGTCTATAGTGATTGACTGCATTGAAGTTGTCAAGAGAAAGCTGGAGGATAACAACATGCCTATGCAGAATTACTACAGCATTGCTTAACATCTGGCTACTTAATGTGGAAGGTTAAATTCTATGTACGAGTTGATTGAGTGGTAATGGGTCTCCCCCGTTGTTGCCGATATCTACATGGAGCACTTCGAGGCGAGGGCCCTGTCCTCTGCAGCGGCTATACCGAAGATCTTTAAACGGTACGTAGATGGCACCTTTACAATACTACCTATGAATCAAATATCTGTTTGCTCTGCTTTGCAGCAATCGTGTTCACGGTAAGACGATGTGGAGGTGTCCGTCAGTAAGTGAATTAATTAGTCATCTACCTCCAACGGCTCCTGAGTTATAAATAAAATTTAAGCCTTTTTCTAGTATCTCAACGGTTCGTTTATCCAAACTTTGTTTTAAGAGATTGACAACTGAGGTGAGTGTTGCCAGAATATTATTAGGTAACTTTGTATTAGAGCTCTCTTACCGCAAAGAATCGCCAACGACAGCCGTTCTATTCTTTAAAGCACTTTATGACACTTCACAAATACACTAAACTGTTTACCATTTTAACTCTTTACTATCACTGTTGCACAACTTAGTCTCTCGATCACACACTCAGCGGTTTATTATAACTGTTACATTTTTATCACAATAGCACTACCACACAACTTGTACTCTTAATTTCACAATGCCTTCTCTTAACCGAGCTATGATTTGTATATTTCTCATTCTTAGTCAAATCAGTATCCAATATTACATTTATTTTTTCAATTAAACTTCTATTCAATTGTTTTAGTCAAATCAAAAACTTATATCTTTATTTTTAGTCAAAACCAAACTACTACACGTATAAAAGCTTACATTTGTTTTATTTGAATTAATATCTGATTTGTCCTTAATGAGTTTCTCGAATTTAATTACATGTGTCTTTTTTCCCGACGCATCGACTTCAATAAGTACATAACAAAATTATTTTAATTCTTTGTAGAGTTTTGTTTCTATCGGGGGTTTTTTAAATTTTTAATTAAATTTCCTTTTTTGCTTTTTAAAAATATGTTACTGGTTTTAATAATTATTATCCTGTTCAGGAGGAAAATAATTCCAAATACACTAAAACTATGAAAATCGGTCTAGCTGTTTTCGAGTTATAAATTGTTTAACTAACGCGACTTACTTTTATTTATATAGATTACATTTTATTGACATTCACTGGATCCATTTAAATGAAGATGTATGATAAATATTTTTATAAAAATATTTAGTTTAATTTATACTTTAAATATTTGAACCGATAAATGTAATGAACAAGTCATGGCGTAAAAAGAAAGAACATACCTTACCATACCTATACCTTATATTTATTAACAAAGTACGACCATTTAAATACTTAGGTAAGTACGAGCATAAACTCTGAATAAGCAAAATTCTAACTAATAAATTTAAACCTAACATAATGTAGGTGTAAAGTCTTAACAAAATTTATCCCATTGTTAAGTTTGGTAAAAGTAACGTAATCAACCAAACAAATAAAGTTTTTACTGGCTTCAAAAATCACCGCTTATATTCTATTTTATAATGGCTTTATAAAAGATCAAGAAGCTCAGTAAATAATAAAAATAAAATGGCCTTTACTTCAATACGATAATTTGAAAAAGTAATTAATATTGTCAATCAAATGCAATAATCTACAAGAAAATTTAAAATATTTAAAAATAAAATATTAGAAAGTCCTATCTTTGTTCAGAACGCACAAATATTACAAACGCAAGTAAGGGAACGTACCCAAACTACGTGACCTATATTTTTCAATTTTTCGACACCCTCACCCCCCCGGTGACCATCCGTAGTATGTGATAAGACCCCCCCCCCCCTCCCCCCGTCCCAAATGTTACGTAGTTTAGCAAAGGTAAATTTTTATCATCCCAAACGCAGAAAATGAAACAAATAAAAATAATGTTTAATTTTTGTTACTATTGGGACGGCATTTATTGCACAAAAATGTATCACACGACTTCAAAGAACCCTGAAAAGCAGACTTTATTAAATGTTAGTAGCTTAAATTGCCTTCTCTAGAATTCGACTACGTGACAATAATCTAAACCCCCCCCCCCCCCCTCGCTTCTGTGACACAGCGTATTATTTTAAGGAACCCCCCCCCCCCCATAAATAGGCCACGTAGTTTGGGTACGTTCCCTAACTTTGTTCATTCATTTTTAATTATTCGATACGATTTCGAACTGGCAGAATTTCAAAATTCAGTTATTTTAAAGTTTTCTTAATTTTGTTCAAAGTATTCATTGTAATGGATTATAAAGGTTCTCGTTTCTGTTAAATTAAATAATTTCGATTAGGTATTTACTTAAAAGCGGTTTTACAATTATGAAATTTCCACATTGTTTTATCAATTCGGTTTGATCATATTTTTTTTTATATTTTAGAAATATTAAACTTAAAGTAATTTGAAAGGTATTATTTACGAAAACTTACCATAACCTTAAAAAAAATAGTGGACTATAATGATATACATCCACTGAATGTACGATAAAATTACATGGATATAAAAAGTTTAATGTAGTTCTATACGAATAGGTAATATATTAATGTTATGTAGTTCTGTAAACAAAAACATATACATAGTTATTTTTTTACCACTGAGACTGCTGAGATGTGGCGTATATTAAGCTCAATCAGTGAAGTAGTAAACAGTACTTTCAAGATTAACGCCTCATACAAATGACCTCTAAAAAGGAGAAAAAAAATATTATTATTTACCTAATATAATCGTTGCATCGGAGGACCTTCGTACGTAGGTTGACAGTTGTGTATATTTCAGCAAAAATGTCGAAGCTAATAATTGAGTACGTAGACTACGGTTTGATATTGGTATTTCATTATTTACCTTGATAACTTCCTTGCATTTTGATGTCTTTCTTCATTTAGTAGTCTCCCGAGGCATAATAAAATTGGTTTTAAATGGTATAAAAGGCTAAAGCCCCTGGTCATATTGATGGTCAAGCACGTTAAAGCGCCATAGCGAGCTTGCGCTAATTTGCGTTGCGTTGCGTTTATTAATTTAGTGAAACATAATTAATTATATTTATGGTAATAATTACGACAATAAATCAAACAATGCCTGACATACTAAGTTATTTACTTAAATTAAAAAAAAAACTAATTTGCCCTGAATATAATATACGAATAAAATCATAGTATATTCAGTTTAAATTTAATAAAATATCTTTCTTTGTAACAGAAATTTACAGAACTCTAACATTATCCTTATTTTATAGAATAAAAAAAATATGTAAATGTAATAATATCGCAACTCAAAGTAACTGTTGTTCAACTATAATATGTTAATTGTCATGTGATGACTAATTAATTCCATTCACACACTAAGCTCCATCAAACTCTAATGCACAGAGCGAGTCACTATCGTCTCTATTTTGTGCGAAATGCGATCTTTCACTTCATAGAGTTCAGGTATAGAGATTTAAATTCTATAAAATGAAACAAAGTTTTAATTTATAATTTTTATTTTTCCTTTTTTTCGTTTTTTATGCAGTAATCGAACTAATAAAAACTGGTTATTCGTTACAGTGGCCATCCATGGTCCACCTACCTTATTGTCCGAGGCACTTATTCTTCAATTTTGCAATATTTCTATGGCATCAATCCATATTAGGTAACTACACAACATTAAAGACATAATACCAAAAACCAAATAGTGGTCTGAAGTCAGTTAGTTAATCGTGCTGGACATCTCACTGCTCACAATATAACTTTTTTTTGCCGTCCAAACATTTCACTTAAACGCTTACTTACACAAACCATGGACTGTAGAGATCCTCTGCCCAACTATAACTGCCTACGCCTGCGCCTGCGCTTTCATCGAAAGTTGATTCATGGCTTTGGCAACAGGATCAAGAAGAAAAATTATATATTTTCTTTTTTTCAGGTTCCTATACCCTATCGGTTAACCGATATTTATGTTATCACCACCTTTTATACTTAGGATGCTATTTTTGATTTTTTTTATTATACTAAAATTTTTGGTTATGAAATATTGTTGAATTGATTGTTAAATTATAACATTTATTTCATTTGATTATTAATATTTTTTTTTACTTTTTTAACCCCAACCCAAAAAGAGGGGAGTGAAAAGTTGCTATGTGTATCTATGCATCTATATATCTGTGTATCTATGTATCTGTGTGTCTGTGTGTGGCATTCTAGCAGTTAAAAGAGTATACGGATTTGATTGCGGAAAAGCTGTCGTCTCTAAGATATTGAGCTTTTATTGGTGTTGGTAAAAGGTTCTTATGTAATATTGAAAAAAAATACTTAAACAAGGGAAAATTCGTGTGTTCGTAGGTTTATTTAGAAACCAGTAACATAACTTTAAAAAGTAGAAAAAATAAATATAAATTTTTAAAAACCCCCGTTACAAAAAAGCCTTTAAAAAGGATACAATTAATTTTACTACGTACTTATTTAAATCATTGCGGACCGTAAAATAAAGGAAGACATCAAAATGCAAGTGAATTACCAAGATAAATAATGTAATAACAATATCTTAGCGTATAGTCTAAGTACTCATTCTTTAATCTTCGTAAAATAGACACCATCGTCAACCTACGTACCACGATCCTCCGACGCAACGACTTCATTAGGTACATAATAATGTTATTTTTATCCTCTTTCAAGGTGTTTTTGTATATTCTTTTAAATGTTTAAATTTAATTTTTATTTTACGAGTAGTATCAATTGTTTAATATTTTGGTTGTGTGCAGAGATAGAATATTGGAAGACTTTATTCCATTATCTCGTTTAATAAATTCACTGCACCTAAGCCCTTAATGGATATACCTGTATTTATCGAAGATCTTTGACCTATCGGTGATAGTCTATTAACATAACATTTAAGCTATGTAATGTTGTTAAAATATTATAATAGTTAAAATTTATTAAAAATACCTAGAATAGCTTTATTACTTTCACGAACTTTGTTAAAAGTGCTTATATTTTCTACCCCATTTCCAATCAACAAATTATGACTTCGTTGCTGGTATTAAAATACTTTATTATTTTAAAAACCTATGACAAATGAACCATCTCCTTAATGCCTACTTTTAATTCGAAACATATATTTTAAAGGTCAATGTAATTCCTATAATTACTTCCTAAATGCGTAACTACGTATTTAGTTATTAGGCAGACGATCAATCACAAGGTGACAAGCACCAGGTGCGGTAAAGGCCTTCTTTTAAATTGGATCTTCGGCTTATTTCCAACAAAAGATTTTCAATGTAATTTAAATGAATTCACGATTTGTAAAACTGGTATTAAATTACGAAGAATGTTATTGTTTATGTTGTCGCAATATTTATAATTCGTGTCTTAGATGTTATTTAACTAAATTGTCATTTCAGATATTTTGGTAACAAGTTTAAAATCTGATTTCCATATATATTAAAATTCTTATGAATATATATAGAAATATGATATATATATATATATATGTGTATAAGTATATATATGTATGTGTATGTATATGTATATATATACATATACATATACATATATATACATAAGAATCACTCAGACCGTGCTTCTGGCTTCGTGGATTATTTAATGATTCAATATGTTCGATTACTTTATAAGTTGAACCAAATTAGTAGATCGAGTCCGGCATGCGCGGGCCTTACAATACTGATCGTGACGCAGTGTTGGCACTTGTAGCGTCGATGCTCGCCGGTATCCGTAGCTACCACCGGTGCCGAGCTAATGACGCGCTTCAAGGGTATGCAGAGCTGTTGATTTTAGTGGTCATAAATATAAATCATTTAAAAACAAAAATAGGAATTAACGCTCACGAAATAGCTATCACATTCATTTAAATTGCCTGAAATTTCGACCAGATTCGCTGGTCGTGGCGTTAGCGTTCAGGAAGCTTTTGTCCGGTGGATACCTCATATTGTGACCGATACCGTCGTGATGAATAGCGCCGTGAAATGCTTAAACTTAAATGTTGTATTCGACATACTTACTTATACGCTCCGTCAAATGCTGGCTGTTATTTTATGATCATTCAATTTGTTTATAATTGGATCCTGGTGTTATGAGTGCTCTAGTTACTATTTTTTAACATTTTTTTTTTCTGGAACTTATAATGATTTCCATTTTAAAAACTTTCATTTCAAACATTATTGCGATAATTATATTAGAAAAAAAAAGCATAATTAATAAGAAAGCTGTTTTTTTTTTATTCATGTAAATTTACGAATAGATATATATCTACCTCGAACACATCGGCAACTAAAAATCACATTTACTGAAATAAGTGTCACGTAAGCTAAGGTTGCCACGGGAAGCTGGAGCATTGAAATTCCTTCATGATTAGATTTGATACACTTGAATAGTGTTTCATTTACATGTGTTACTTTATTTTTCAATAACAGTATAAAATTATATGTTTTTATTGTCGTAAGTAAATTAAATTTATAATGACGATTTTAGATTATAAGTACTATTTTCAATTGATACGCAGTGTAATATTACACTTATTTTCAAGTTACTTTATTCTTAGTTTGATACAGAGTATATTAAATAAATCATTTTATATTATTTATAATAAAAATTACTTATAACCTCACACAATCACATAAAAATATTATTCATTATAATTTGATCTATTTTCTTTATTTATATAATATGTGCAATAATTATACCTACAGTTTTTTTTATGATTGATTTTGTCTTTAGAATCATTGGAACCCGAATAACGAAACTTTAATCCCTTAATTGTTTATTTAGCAAAAACTGTCTTATTTTTGCTCAAAGAGCCAAACTATATATACCATACCATACCAGTACGTAGGTAGTACTATATAATTCATGAATGGCCAATATATCAATTCCTTACTTACACCCCAAATCATATTTATGTAAAAAATATCATGTTTATAATTCCAAGGTTCAGCTCTATCTATTCTCATCCTTAACATCGTTTAATAATAAATATTTCTAAATTAATCGCACGGTAACCGAAATCGTTTGACAAGAGCCTATATAGGCGTTTGTCAAAAAAATAACCTAGAGAATAACCGTAGCTATTAATGGATAATAAATTAAATTTAAATTCTCGTTTCATATTAAGGATTAAAAAAAATATATATATGTCTATATTATAGATGTTTATATATATGTCAAAAACGCCGATCTTTTGTAAATCTTGCTCGGAAAGCTTGGGGATATGCGGGTCGATGCGCGGCGAGTGGAGGGACAGGCTTTCAGTACTACGTCGGATAGTAAGCGAAACGCTCGCACGTAGCGGTTCTTCGCTTTACGCGATATGCAGAAAAAGATAAATGCTACAGGTGCCTTTCCTGACTTGGCATAATATAAGACAGTGATAACGTTTACCTCGACACTCTGGTAAATTGTTTGATACATATAAATAATAAAAGAAGCAAAAAAAAAGTTATTATTGTGTATTAGTTTAAAAAGTTATTTAAATGGTAGGTATATTTATTTTAGTGTCAATGTTTTTACTGTATTCGTTTTAAATTACTTTATATTGTTTTAGAGCGATAAAAAGTTTATAATACAAAAACTTAGGCGTTAGAAGTCCTTTTCAAAATACTTTTAATCGCACATAACCTGCGCAGGATAAATTTAGAGCGGGCGCATACTACCAACTAGTAACTTTTTTTTGTTAGAAGACAAATAATTCTAAAATAGATAGATATATAAGTAATAACTAAATATGATATTAAGATTATTCTGGATATTATTAATATGAATTATATATTAATTGATTGTAGCGATCTGTTGAAAGTATTGAGGTTTATATTATAAAACTATAATAACGTCTTTATGCCTGTCCTTAAGGTCGAAAATTCACGTGGCTAGTATTTTATTTTGCGAAAGCTCAGTATGGTCTGAATTAAGTCATGGAGGATAGGCGAGCTCTGTGCTTCAGGTTACAATCACTCTCATACCTTAAATGTCATGTATACTTATTTCGTAGATTTTGTAAAGTTTATTCATATTTTTTAAATTTAAATTATATTAACTTCAGACCAGTGCGAGTTTATACGTAGCAAAAAAATCCATATCTCAGTATACGAGCACCGTGCTGGAACACGATTATTTGATCAGCTGGTTCATAATTTTATTACTATTATTATTATGATTATTATTTTAAGACAAGCAGGCAGTTGAGACAACTCAAAAGCCTGTATTCCACTTTAAACAATAGTTAATTTGTATAGCATAAATGCATCTAGTAAAGACTAGACTTAAGCTGGTTTGTTGATTATGCAGTTATCATATCTGGTAACATGTCATTATTTCGATGTCTTAACATGTCAATAGGGACTCCAGATTTGAAAGGATTTGTTAACTTTTAACATATCCAGTGTCTGTCAGATATCCAAAACCTTTCCTTACAAGATAAACAAAGCTATTACCTTTTTTGGTTATAGCCGCAATATGGTACCACTTAGCACAGGGGCGGGCCGGGATGATTATGAGGAAATTTTAGGCGTTCCGCCGTTAACGAGGTGCAGTAAGATGCTCTCCTTTTTTCTTCGTTACGGATTCCTGTCGGCCAGAAAGGTGATGGCCGGGGGTTGTGTGGGACTACCCGAGAAGACGCTTCCATTTTTAAGGCTACGCTAAGGATCGCACTCGATGCCTTTTTTCAAAGGTGGACTATTTTCTTCATTTTAATCTACTTCATTTCATAAGACTAATGTGCACTTGAATTCATTATGTTTAAGTAGATTCTCTCTTGAGCAGTTTACTATTTGTAATAAGTCAGATTGAAGATGCGCGGTGCAATGAGCAGTTTTGAAAAATCTTTGTGTCGTCAGCAAACGTACTTACATTGCACGCTAAAGATTTAAGCAAGTCATATGTATAAATAATAAATGGAACCCGATCAAGTACAGACCAAGCAGTACTTACAAATTTTCACAAGAAATGTCTTTGTCTTTCTATCCATATCAACAATTTACCCCTTACTCCAATAAATTTTAGTTTTTATAAAAGTCTACCCTAAATTTCTTTGTCGAATGCTTTTTCATAATCCAGGTATATTACATAAATTGGATCTTGGGAATTAAAACTGTTCAACCAAGAAAATAAGCAAGACAGAATATTTGATGTTGTAAGTCTTTAAGGGAAGAAGCCATGTTGTTTTTGACTCATGATTTGGTGTCTGCTAAGGAACTCTCAGTTATATGCTGACAACATTTTTTTCCATGACATTGCATACCACACTTTTCAAGTTTATGGGCCTACAGTTACTTGGTTCTGACTTGATTCCTTTTTTAATTACCGTGATCACCATCGCAGTTTTACACAACTATGGTGCAATTCCGGTATCGCTTGGCGTCTGCCTTAAATGCATCAATTGACCAGTAACATAGAATTTCTTTAAGATAAGAATATGAACCTCATCAGTTCCTTGTGAAATGTCTTTTTTTAAGTCTTTTATGGCTGTTTGAATCATATCACTTGTAATTATGATATCGTCGACATACTCCGAAATACAAACTAAACACGGATCCAAACTAAGAACACCGCCAATAGGCTTAGCAACAAACAGATTGGAAAATTGTTATGCAAAAGCCACTGATATTTCTTTAGATTCCGTCACTAGCTGACCTTGACTGTTACATGGTGTGCTGGATACGAACACGAATTTTTGAAGTGGTCTGATGCCTAATGTAAAAATAGTTTATTTTATATATCCGGCCTCGTCCAGACTTCTTTCATATCTGGCTTATAAGATTGAGACTATTATTATTAATCTTTCTACATTCTTTATATACGTCTACTATATCCGTTTTGGTATATTGCGTGAAGGAGCAAATCTTTTTTATCCTATCAGTTCTTTCATCTCTCTTAAAACTCATGATTTATTCTGATTTCCCACTTTTATTTTAGTTTGAGGTACATGTTGGTTAATTACATTCATTATTGCGTAAAACATATAATTGAATATCTGGTCTGGGCAATATGTGATGTCAAAAAACTTAGACAAAATGGTATTTCTCTCTTCACTGAATTGATCAAAGTTCGAATAAAGTACTAGCTATTTAAAATGTGATCACTCTTACCGATGGTAACGCCGTGATATATGTTGGCTACAAGGTAACTGTCATTAGTTAAGATTAAATCGAGGAATGAAGGCTTATTTCCAACACAGAATCTTGCGGCTCTGTTCACCAATTATTGAAACAAAGAATGATCTAGATACCATTGCACTAGGCAGTTATAAAAAGGTATCTTGGTCTATCGCAGAATCACTCGAATGGTATACTCCACATATCAGCATTTTGTGATTATGAATTTCAACATCCACGAACACACATGCACATATTTTGTCTTAAAAGCACACATTTTTTTGGATGTGATAAAAGGTTCTTGGTGAGATACATAGATGACAACACCTCTGCTCCTTCTATCCAAACGGTCATCCCTGTAACGTTATAACCGGGATTGCGTATGCGTGTGTGTATGCGTGTTTCAGTAATAGATGATTTGGGTATTATTGGATTTAAACATGTTTCAGTTAGTATAATGATGGATGGCTTAAGTAAGTTTATTCTTGGTAGGAAAAAATCCAACTTTGTAGTCACTGATTGTATTTTTGTGTTAAATGCAGATATAGGCTTAGATTTTTTGTCTGGTACGGTACACTGTTTTCGGTTGACATTGAATGTACTTGATGGTTAGATCTGTCTCGCGATTGCTGGTACAGCTCATCACGATAGTATTTCAAAAATTCACGTTGAATTGATCTGACTGAACACTTGTGGGCTTAGTAAGTTTAGACTTATTTCTTAATACTTCAAGTGCATCCATTTTACTTTTCATGATCAACCAGACGAGACGAATTTTCATTTTTGGAGGTCTGTCTACCTAGGCGAATCAGTTTAATGTCAGTTACAATTAACCTTTCTGGTTAAACTAGAAATTATCTTTTCACACTTCTTTGTATCATTCACTTTCTGCTGAAGCGGTTGATCAGAAGACGATTCCGGTATATCATTCATTATTAAGTTATAGACCTTTCTACCATGGTCAGTGAACCGTTGTATAGTCGATTCATTAGCGAGCATATTTTGGGGCAGTCGCAATTGTTGCACTTTTTTACCAATTTCGTCTAACTTTTTCATGATAGATAGATGCTCTGGGGCTCTTTTAATTCTGTAGATGATAATCCATGGCATTCTCCACATATCACCTTACAAGGCACCGATTTTTGTTACGGCAACACAGTTATCTATGTCCAAACCATTGACAGGCGGTCAAATCAAATAAATGAGGATAGTACAAGGAACAACGTTATAAATTTACATTGGATATAATAGGCTTGTTCTTTGTATTTTTTCAAGACAAATAATAAAGCTTTTAACTTATATTACACTTTGGACTGTTCGGTAAACGGTTCCACTGCACAAAGTACACTTGTTCTAATTAATTTACGAAAATATCAAAAGCACTAGTGCACACACAGTTGACAGTTGATGTTGATCGATCGTGGTACCCCGTAGAATTAAATTGTATAATTTTGTTATAATAATATATAATATTATTCTTGAGATCCTTTTAATATATTCATCAAGAGTCAAATTTATTTATTATTAATTTTACAACAAAAGGAAAGTTTAACTTATTTCATCTCAAAATTATTTTCATTATTTTTTTTATCCAATAAATAATTTGGGAACATAAAGGAAACTCAAACAAAAATACGAAAGGATGCAAAACGCGCAGAGGTTGGAACAACTCTTACAATGGCACTAATTTACATACATTTATATGTAAATAAACTAAGAATACGCTGTTGAGATAGCAGATATGAAAAGTTTGTGATTCATAAAGAAGAAAAAACAACCAAAATTCTATTATGATCTTGTAAAATTACAAGAAGAACCTACTTCTAGCTCCAAAATAATTATTCTTACGACGAACGCAAGTATTGTGAGCATCAGATGTATATGTATTAGTTTTTTTATAAATACTTTTTATCTTTACTTTTTTTGCATCATAAAAATAGAACCATTTTAGAAGCAACTGCTGTGCACATATTTTAAAACATAATTGGAATTGCACTAAAAGGAAGCCAAGTATTGGAGTTGTAAGATATTATACAAAGTAGATACATTGGAGCATAATAATGTCTGTCGTTTAAATTTTTCATACAACATTTATTAACGACATTTTATTCAAAAAGATTATGTGAAACAGTTTCCAAAATATTATTGTAAAGAACACTGTCAATGATCTTTGAACATTTGATCCGCAGTAAATATTTAGTCCACAAAATGTGGTGCAAACAAATTTTAGTGATTTAAAATTTATTGAAATATTTTAGAGTAGAAACTTGATCTACTTTGTTTCTTTAAAATAGATAGCGTACTGGAAACATTCACTTACAAACTCTAATCTATAAAAGAGAACATCTCAACTTAAAACTTTATTAGCGTAGAATAACATACCTAGATCTTAGCTAGCGACATTGTTGCATCATAATATTCAAAATAAACTTTCTTCATAAATTTTAATTAAAACCATTCATAACCATTCAATTATAACAGGTTTAATTCAGGATTTCAGGGTTAGTAATATTTTAATAGACAAATCAATAAGACCTCAAAAATGCTTGGATATACAATATTTTCTTAACATAACATCTAAATTGGATTTTACTCATTTATGATATTAACAAAACCCTTTTGTCAAAGTTAGATGCAAGCGTTTTAGGAACATTGAAGTTAAGGCTCGGGTTAGCGCGCTCAGCGAAATCTTCAACTGTTGAACTTATAAAAAAAAACAGTAAAACGCCTTACAAGTTGAGTATAATTTACAATTTATGCTTATATTTATATTTATATTTACTTACTTATTATTTATTAAAATTCCTAAATGAGCAGAACCTAATAAATAATGATCCCAAGTGCGGTTTTAAATAAAATATCGTCATCATTTGGTCTTAAGGTTTTCGAACCCTCGGGACTCTGGGGAGTTTTAAATCCTTCAGTAATATTTAGATTTAAGTAGGTAATGCTGGGTGGGAAATAATGCAGAAGAATAACGGTTGTTAATAACTGAACATCTTTTACATTATTAACTTTTACAGAAAACTGTCGACAAATCTAGAATCCAAAATTAAAAACCTTTTTTTATATATTTTACAGTAAAAAAATATTTCTTAATCTAAATATAACGTTTTAATTTATAATATCCTATTTATACACTTTAAGTTGTATCACCTCACACAATATATATCCACGAGCCTTGCCACATTTCACATCCGTTGCTTTATACATTATAGACAGTGTGACTGGTTCTTCCTGAAGTGAAATGTACGTATAGAAATAAATTAACAATGACACACTTAAAGAATATACAGCTGAAAATAAAAAAATGTATATTTAGTAAATAATTACTTATTAAAAAAATATAAAAAGTGACTTTTACGGACCTCATGCAGTGTCAATAAGACTAGCAATGGTTGAGGCGTTTTCACTCTGGGAATTTTGATGTCAAAGATGCATCTCACTCTGGTCGCCCATTTACAAATAAATGGAAGCAATATTTTAAAAGTGGAACAAGATGGGTAGGTACGTAGTTACGACGTAGATTCTGATCTTTACGAACGATGAGTTTAAAGCAGGAACTTGAAAGAAGGCGGCCGAAAGTAGTCAATAAAAGGGTGTCGTCTTTCGTCACTATTATCCCGGACTACACACATCAGCATTAGCGACTCAGCAAAAATTAAAAGAGTTTGGCTGGGGAGTAGGTATTAATGCATCCATGCCCTGACCTTGCACCTTCAGATTACTATCTGTTTCGGTCTCGACAGATCTTTTTAGGCTCTGTTAGGTTAAGTGAAAAAAGAGGACTGCCAAAACCACTTGTCCCGTTTTTTATCAGAAATCCCAATATGTCACTACTTACAAGATGGTAGAAAGTTATAAATCATATTTACAGTATATATATATATATATATATATATATATATACTGTAAATAAATGTAAATAAAAATAAAAAAAAATGTATTGACTTTTCATATAAAATGCCAAGAAACTTATTTTTCGTGTCGGAAAACTGTGTAATGCACAAAATATCTTAGTTACTTACTATGTTGTCTTTAAAATACAAACATTTGGTTTGGATCATAATGACAATAAATAAAAAAGATACGATAACCAATTATACAGGGAGAGGTAGTAGATAAAGTCGCTGGCAACAGCCACTTATTGCAAATCGTGTAGATATTGAAAATCAAGATAAGTTTAAGCTATTGGTATTATATAGGATAAAAAATGAGGACAATTATACATAATACTAATCAATATGTAATTGGTTCAAACGTCTATTAGATACTCATTCAGGTCGCTTTGCTTTAAAACCAAAGACTTGACTTTAAAGGCTTTCTTTTTTTTAGCTGGTCCGAAATTATTTAGTGATTATCATACATAGAGCTTGTAATAGTTAGAACTTATTTGATTATACCGTACAATAAACGTATATTAAAAATATTTGCGGTAACTCAATTATTAAGCAAGGTTGAGACGCATTGTGAATTATTAATCGTTAGAAGCATGCCGGCATCAAAACGTAATCGATGATGACACATTTTTTATTTACATGACGTCATCTTTTTAATATACAGATACAAATGGCACAAGTGTATATCGTAGAATAATATATTAAGTAATTTTGGATTTTTGTCTACTATCTTTCAAAATGCATTAAGTATATTCTCTCATCCCCATATACAGGAAAGGTTTCGGTTGAAAAGTTTTTTTCTAAGATAGAGATATCTTAGAAATTTAGAGATCTCTCATAAATATACCCTTTTTACTAAAAATAGTATTAATAATCCGTTGTATTGATCGGTTAAAATATATATAAGATGTTTAATGGTTGGTCGGTTGGACAAATGAGTCCAATAGGTTATTAGTTAAAAGCAATCTTGCATGTCTATGTCTAGAAAAGATATTTTGGTCCAATATTATAAAAATTGATCGTAATATAAATTACTAAAAACGGTTTGTCTTTGTGCTATTTTACAAAAAGAAAATGTTACCTACTTAATACGATAACCCATATATATTAAGATATTTAAAATATTGAAAATAGAGGGAAGTCCTTTTAATCCCTCGGGTAACAATTTTTTTAAGTCAAAGTAAAAAATTCTTTATTTCATGAAAATATTTACATTTATTTTGACACATGAAAATAAAACAAATATTGCAAGTATAAAAAACGAAAAAACAACAAATTTGACTAGTAAAAAAAAAGCCCGTTCGATTAGTGGAGCTCGTGACCACTTCTTTCAACTGCCAATATGGTGTTTATGAGGTAGGTTTACAATAGTTTAGTCCTAGGATTTTTTATCATTTATAATTGATATCGTAGGGTGCACAGTGTAGGTAGTTAAGTAGTAGTAATAAATATTTTTTATACAGAAATAAACGGAAGGATAATCAATCATTTTGATAATATTTTAAAAAGCACCACCCTCTTTTTTTACAATTAAGTACGTTTAGTTCTTTCATTTTTAGTTATTTAATTTTTCGGCTGTTAGCTGGCATATTTTCGTAACTGTGAAATCTACTGAACTAAGACTATTCGCTAGTTAAGTTATATGTACACCCCCATTGAAGTTTTTATCTAGTTTTAAAACCTAAGAATTCCGTGCTGTTATAATAATAATAATAATATAATAATTGTGAGTATCGATCTAACTAAGCTAACTGAATGTTCCCAGAGGTCAGCAGTACAGGTATTGTTTTATATTAAGGAATTCAATATTTTAATAACTTTAATATGATTAACATATTTGAATGTGAAGTTACCAGGATGTTTTTTATACGATTTTTCAACAATGACCCTGCTAACAAGGGTGAGGTATTTAGAGATTCAGTGGTAAGGAAAGGAATATCTAAGAAATACTTATCAAAATATTTCAGATTCAGACTAAATAATATTACCATTTATCTGTAAACAATATTCGGATGTGTGAAATTTTGAGTTTCCAGTCTCAGTATTTATCATATCCCAAGTAGTTTTATTTTTTTACTATGTACTTGTTTTTACTTTATTGCTTAAATAAACAAATTTAGCATTCAACTTTTATTTTCTTATTTATATTTATTTATGTATATGTTTGTATGTATTAATATGTATATTTGTATGTGTGTATGTTTGGATATAATGAATATTATAACTACAATAGTAATATAAATTAAGTATAAATTCGATTATTCTAGTTTTACCGCCTTATTGTTCATGTTATTTATAATGTTTTTTCCTCGGGTTGACTGGTAGAGAATGCCTTGTTGCATTAAGTCCGCCTATTGTTCCTCTTTTATTTTGGGCAATAAAGATTAAATAAATAAATAAATAACTTTTATAAAAAAATTTGAATATGTCTTTATGAAATTTCAAACTCTGGTATTTGTATTTTAAATTTTCTTTCCCTATATAATACATAGAAGCGTTTTATAATTATGTGGATACCTACAGTCGCCAAATCACTAAAACAAGTTTGTTTAGAAAACTTAATTGAACTGAATTTAAGCTCTTAAGCTTAACGCTTTTAAAGCTTAAGGTCTTAACCTTAGATTATTAAATATTTATACTAGTGTGTCAATTTATGTATTGTATAGGATATTTTTGGTAACAAATGGTTTTGTTGAAAACGATCCTTTATTTATATTTTATCACTTTGAAGAAACAAGGAAGGCAATCCATTACATAATAAGATAACACAACTTTCTTAATATTAATATTTGCATTGTTGCATAGGTAATCATCATGAAATTATGAATAAATTTGTAAAATTAAAAAAAAAATGAATTGGTTCCTAACCAATTTCTTAGAAGTAATTAGAACTCATTTACCGAATGATTTTTCGTATAGCCAACTAGCCTACGTTTTAGTTACAACAGTTCTGTCGCATATACGATTCAAAGAGTACTTGGGTTGAAAAACGTTGAAACGTTAAACTAAATTAGTTCGCTATTGTTATATTCGTAGTATCATGTTAAACGGTAAACTGTTATGGGGATCGAAAAACTATTAATACTACTTTTATAATTACCCCTGGTAAAAGTTCTGACTTAACGAAAATTATGACAGTTTACCAAATCGTAAAATCAAAACAGAATTATTATACACTATATAATTTAAAATCTATTGACATATTTATAATAATCTGGTAAAAAATATATTATTTAGGATGATTTACAAAATGATCCTAAATAACTAAAAAGTAAGAATATATTTATACAAGGGGTACAAATTTTGATAGCATTCCAAAAGAAATCTGTTGAAGAATATTGTGACATGAGGTATAGAAAATGAATTAGGATTAAGAAGGTGTGTAATAAATATGACGTGTTTATTTTTGTATATAAGCTTAATTAATTAAAATACGTCGAATAATAAAAATCTCCACCTATGACTTCATGAACATTCTCATCCATAATGCGTATGTAACACACTCGTATCAAATGACATCTGCCATTTTTAGAGTACAAGGGCTAAAAACGGAACCATATGACTAAATTTTCGTTTTACATTTGTTTGTCTGCGTTTCAAGGCTGTGTTTTATGTAAAAATAAATTCATTCATTCGTATAAAATAAATATTATCGGGGGGTTCCCAAATAACAAACTTCATTTTTTTACTTGATTTCAATAACGTTAACAGGTACCTAGATGCTTGAAATATCTACGTTATATTTAGTTATATTAATTTAAAATCAGTTAAATTATAATAAAATAAATATTTAAGAAAGGCACCAAGACAACAAACTTGATTTTTCGCCGTTAAATGTAATGGAACATAACCCTTTAGCAGGTTTTTAATAATCTTCGAATAGCTTTATAGCTCTTCACTTAGAATCTAATACCATTTTTTTTCTTAAAAAAAAGTATACATATAAAAAACAAATAAATTAGTTAAAAACAGATAAATTAATTAAACACTAATATTAAAAATATCACTCATGTAATACTCATAAAAATAAGTATAAATAGTAAATAATAAGTACTTTTATATGTTTACCCTATATCTGTTATTTTTTGTTATTTTCCAACACAACCACGGACTATAACATTTTATGATTCTTAAAGATTTAAACTAAATAAAAAAAGATTACAAAATTGACATCTTCGTATAATTCAGGAAAAGTTAATTAATTATTAAGACAGGTGCACGGTTCCTACCTCGGAGTTAATTCACTCGTTCTTTAATTAAACATTCTTCTTAGACGGTCTCGTCTTAAAATAGAAAGGCAATATTTCCTACATAAGGAATATTTATTTGATACTCTTTCTTATCTTATAATAAAAAATGGTTCTTATTAAAATTATTCAATGTCAAATAAAAAAAGTGACAATCAGTAAAAAAAAATCTACATATTTACCCTGTATAGAGGAGGCTTATAACTCTAAATAGGTTAAATGAAATTAGTTATATATGTTATTAACATTTGTTTTTATGAAACACATGGAGAAATAAAAGAAAATATTGAGAAAATAAGTTAATGCGAAAGAGACGTATAGTGTCAGATAACAACTAATGGTGTAATTAGAAGAGACACTGTAGGCAATGATGCCTCTACCGACATGGTGGTCTTTAGTGCTTCTATTGATGACTACAAAAAAAGGTAAGTTTAAAAAGATACTTCACAATAGTAGTTAGATAAGTTCAACCTTAGCACATACCATTTTATATATTTTTTAATATGTATATATTTTTTTTTTGAAGATAGAGAGATTAAATGAATATTTAAAAGTGTTAGTAAATGAATATAAGAACAAAATAAGAAGCATACAGCTACAATTGTCAAAATCATAGACAATGACGATCAGATTCATAAAGTTTGTGTTATTATATACCGACGATCAGATTCATAAGGTTTGTATTATAAAGTAGGGCTCAAACAAATAAAGTAGGGCTAGGATCAAGTAGGAAAGTTCAAGACATAGACATAACAAAATCTTTTATTCGACACGACGAAAACGATAACTACCGACTCCACGCGATGAGCCTAGAAATTCAAAACGAATGGGTGACCATAGGACATTTTTGTATTCCACTAGCTTTGAAGTGGCGCACCTTAATTTATGATTAGTTCCCAGCACTATTAAAATTCTATCTTAATGCATTCCAAATGACTCTCTAAGATCAAAGTAATTTAGTTAGACGGGGCAAAACCACCGAAAAGTTTTGCAACATCTGTGGGGAGGCAATAGGAACCGCGAAACACTTATTAGTAGGGTGTAGGGTACTTCCAGATAAAGGTCAACACTCGCGTCGCCACGATAAGGTATTAGAAATTATACGGGAAGCGATTAGTCTTTCAGCAGCAAGAGCGCGGAAGGGTATAACAACCACCAAACGATCTGTAGAGGCTCTTCCAGAGAATCAAAAGCGAAGCCTTATTCAATTTTAGGCGCGGCTTCTGATTGGAATCTCATGATGGACACGTATGAAAAGCATTACTAAATTCCTGGGGATGTTGGTGTTTCGTCATCCAGACCGGACTTATTCCTGTATTCGAAACATCTGAGGCGCGTGATACTTGTGGAGCTTACTGTTCCTTGGGAAACAAACATCCCCAGGGATCACACACTTAAGCTCAATAAGTATTACGAACTGACCAACTAACTGATCAGGAATAAATTTAAAGTTAGTTTGTACGCGGTAAAAGTGAGAGTGAGAGGTACGAGTATAACAGCAAAATCTCTCTATAGCCTACTAAAAGATCTTGGCCTTTCTAGAACAAGCACCGGTTCATTTCTAGAACGTATTTTAAAGGCGGCATTAGTAGGTTTTTTCAAATTTGGTTAGGTAGGGAGAGGAGTGTGGAGGGTGAAGGGGAGCGTTTTTGCGTTCAATAAAGGGGCCCCTTAAACCTACTCCGTGGTCGCAAGTCCCAGGCACTGCTTGCACTCCTCTCCTTGCAAGGCGATCGGAATGCTAAGAAGCTTCCTCTTGTCCATAATGTAAAATATATATATAAATATATATATATATATATATACAGGGTTATTTTTAATTAGTTGAGCACCTTTTGCAGGCAGCCTCTCTACATCAATCCCAACAACATTTGTTCTACGACTTTTAAAAAATCTTGATAAATAACTCAGAATAAACGAAACAAAAAAAATTTTGCTCCCTCGATTATTTATTACTCTGTATTTTGTAAGCAATCTAAAGGTCACGGCAGTCTAGCGAAAGTCAGAAACTGTTAAATGCGCGCGCCAGCTTTTTTCGTATAGCTTCATCTCTTTTACACCATGTTGCTATGGAAATACTTAAATAATCAAAATGACAAGTATGTGGATTACAAAACACAATTTACATTAACCAAAAAATAAAATTATCGGATTAGAGTTGTATTATTAAATAATGAATTGTAATTACATACTGGACAATACGATTTTATGGACTTGCTATTAAAACTAATAAATAAATTCAAGATTATAACATGAAGAAGAAATTATGAAGAATAATTTTATTTGTGACGATCCAACATGTTAAGAAGCCTAAAGTTATTATTTTTAAAGTGGATTGTGTACATTTGTCTGTTTTTATTTATGTGTTTCTTACTAATAACGTTTTTTTTGTTTTATTTCGAATAATATTGTAATAATATTGTGTCTAAGATAGTTTTATTATTTTCAAATAAACAATTTTATATCCGAATGTACAATACCTACTACAACTTCCCCGCGTTTTTTCTTAGCCGGTCAAATTGAAATTAAATTTACTAGGAAATTAATAACATCTTACAATTTATTCAGATTATTACATTTCACCTCAATTTATGAATTTATAGAAGTAAGTTTGCTAAGACCAAAGAACGTCGCGATACGTACCTACTAAGCACTCGATCGCACTCTGAATCCACTTTCCCTTCATACTTAATCAGGCTTAGGACTGGCTACATTATTCCTTTAAAAAGTTACTAAACCAAACTTTTATTGTTTAATGCAGGCGTATTTAAAAAGTGGAATCAGCTAATAATTTACAATAATCTAATCATTTACAATAATTCAATGTCTCATTTACAGTTACTTAGATAATATGAAAAAAATATTTACAAATTACCTCTTAAATTAAAATCTCGCGGATGCCGGTGGACATCACGCACATACCGTTCAAAGTAGTCCCCTTCGCATCCAACACAAAGACCACACCTAAAAATTAACTGTTCACCAACTCGTCACAGTACTTGCGAATTCGTTTTAATTTGGTCAAACGCACAAACAATTTTGTTCATTAACATAACGCGGTTTTCTATTTCACCACCGGAATATACTAGGGTTCTCACATGTCCCCACAAATAAAAGTCCAGAGGGGTAATATCTGGTGATCTGGGAGGCCACGCACGAGCTCCTCCACGTCCTATCCAACGACCGGGGTACTCCCTGTTCAAGGTCTCTCTTACTGTGCGAGCGAAATGCGCTGGCGCGCCGTCATGTTGGTAGTACATACCACGTAAGGAAGCTAGTGGTACATTTTCCAATAACTCCGGTAGGGTTTCTGTGAGAAACTGTAGATATGTTTCTCCATTCAGTCTTTCCAGAAAGACAGGGCCTAGTAATGTGGAATTCACGATTCCCGCCCACACATTAACACTGAACCGGTGTTGAAAATTATGCGGTTTAGGTTGATGGGGGTTTTCGTAACTCCATAAATGTTCATTGCGAGTATTAAACAACCCTCCTCTGCCAAATGTTGCTTCATCGGTAAATAAAATTGTAGGCCGTTCGACTAACAACCAGTTACAAAATGCAACACGTGCAGGTTTGTCTGGATCGGTAAGTTCTTGGACACGATGAAGGTGATATGGGTATTTCCCTTCGTTATGAATGACACTCCATGCGAAGTATTGCGACACATTAAAACGTTTGGCGGCGTCATTGGTACTCGCAGCTGGATTAACTTCAAAAAACTCGAGTATAACTTCTTCATCGCGCACTGTGTGCCTTCGTGGACGACCAGCGTCGCTAGATCTATGCTGAAATTGCCCGTGATCGCGCAATCGCTGTGTTGCGCTTAACATTGTATAAGGCGCGGGTGTAGGTAAGTTAGGGAATAGCCGTGCATACTCGCGGCAGGCTTTGCGCACATTGTCACCACACCTAGCTAACACTCGCACCATCTCGGTGTACTCGATACTTGTATAAGTATACGGCATTGCAATACTGTTATTGTTAATTATCAAATAACAAAAATAATAATGTCAAATTACAATAATTTTGGAGAATTAGTGTTACCATTAATTAAAAAACATCACTGTAAAATATTAAATAACAATATTTAAAACAGCTCCATCTTTGATCTCAAAAAAAACTTCATTCAATGTTTTAACACCATGGACTGAGCATGGTGTTATAACTTAGAAAAAATAAGCTCAAATATTAAACTTATAATTTAAATAAACTTCCTATTATTCCTCCTGGTGTTTCTTAATATTTTATTTTGTCGGATATCTGAATGAAGTTTATGCTGGGGATCACAAGATGGAGCCATTTTAAATAATGTTACTATTTTACGGTGATGTTTTTAATTAATGGTAACACCAACAGTTGGTGTCAGTACCAAGTGTCCAAACTCCAAAGTCATTGTAATTTGTAATTTAATATTATTATTTTTGTTATTTGATAATTGATATTTCATTTGTCTCGTGAGATTTATGGTGACGAAAGTGTGTAGTATTACTGATATTTTATATTAACTATCTGGATTGTTTCTGTATACCGATGCTTCTATTTGTGACTGACTGCAATTTCTAGGAACTTCGTAAAGAAATTCGTAAGTAACCTATTGTTTTATTGTAATGATATAAATATTAACCAAAGAGATAAAATGATATGTATAAAGTAAGTTAAAGAGAAGTTATTGTTATTGTTTTGTAAAAATAATATTTATCGAATTCTCAAAGAAAATACGCTATATTAATTACTATTCAAAATAATTTAGGGATCAAACTAGTTGCATACATTTTAAAGTGATAGTATTTTTAGTGAATATAAATAATATAAATGTAATCAAGTATTACAATTTTTCTAAACATAGAAAAGTAGTTCTTATGACTAGGTGGGAAACTTTTTAATAATAACGTAAATATTTGCAGGATCAGAAAAAGTTACAGTGCCCTTATTTCATAAACCAAATAAAAATATTGAGACATTCAACTTGTGGACAACGTCTATTGGAGATTTTGTTTATTCATTAGATTCTTAAACAGTTAGACAATATTTCAATTAATTTATTCCTTTTTAATAGGTGTAAATATTGTAATTAGATAATAAATGCTTATTTTGTTAAAATGATATTATACAAAAATATGTGTTTCGACTATTGTAGAAAATATTTTAATAAATAAAAGTGGAAAATGATGCTATTTTTTATTACACCTTAGAAAATGATCAAGTTCTAACGTGCATAGCCGCCGCTGCGTCACCCCGCCACCCCGCGCTCCGATGCGCGTGGCCTTGGCACATATTTTGACAAGTTGCGTGGCCTCTCTTTGCTTTGCTCAAGTTTAATGCACGTTCAGAGGCAATAATTAAATTTTGTATGGGAAAAACTAAATTTTTAAATCTATTAATTTTAAAAAGTCGTAGAACAAATGTTGTTAGGATTGATGTAGAGGGGCTGCCTGCAAAAGGTGCTCAACTAATTACAAATAACCCTGTATATATATTTATATTTATATATATATATATATATATTTATATACAATAAAACACATCAAATATCTTTTTAATGTTCTAAATAAAACTTACTTGAATGTACTAAAACAACTTGAAATAGATTTGGTACGAAATAAAATTAAATATTTTTCGATGTATAAAAATAAAAAGAGTTAAGAGTATCTTATGTTACTGGTATATATTTTGTTTGGCCTAATAAGCAAAAACCAAAATTGATTGCATTAAAATCTGTTCAGTAATTTTCTCGTGCCGCGACAGAATACAGACAAACAGACAGTATTATCAAACAGTGCATAAAAATGATTTCAATATGCTGAATATAAATTATCCTGACAAAATACAAAGTTTCATGACAAGGGTTAAGTATACCTGCGAAATTGGTATTTTTCTAGTAAAGAAAGACCAATCCATAGTAATTCCATTGTAGAAAAAAAATGGAACAAGAGTTTCTTGTTTTAATTTGCAACAATAGTTCAAAGTCTAAGAGATAAGTATTTTATATGGGTACTAATAAATTTACAAATCCTGCTAAAAAAAGAATGTGCAAAATTTGTAATATTTTTCTACACAGAAGATTGTGAAGGTGGTGGTGTTTTAAAAAATATTTGTTGTTGGTTTAGCCTAATAATGAGTTAAATGAATAATATTTCCATTATTCGAAAGCAGTCCTATAAATGCTTCACCTAATAACGAAAAACTTACTGGGCCTCGACATTTCGAATGATTATTTATCACTTTCACGGTCACCTGCAGGGCAAAGCCAGGTTTACCTCAAAAACGTGGAAAAGGTCTAAAGATCTAGAGGCTTGCGTTGCTTTAAATGGTTAAAAATAAATTAAAAGTTTGTGTTTTTTTAAACTACTATTGTATATATATATTTTTTTTTATTTACTATTTACTACTCTTTATTTTAGTAATATATTATGTTCATGTTCAAATTATAATTTATTTTGAGACCTAATCAATTTAGGTTAGTTATTTAGTTGATATTTTGCCATAGACGACAATGGAACCTCATACTTTAATATTAAACGTACTTTTTTATAATAGACAAGAATACTCTATTAATTATCGAATATAAATGTTATTTTGTAATTAGCATTATAAAATTAACATTAACTAAAATAAAAACAGAAACGTATGTTTCTAAAGCAAATGTTTGTAAACATGAATGTGAAGTATCAGCATTAATAGCTTTTTGTTACAGCCTCTTTTGATGTAGATAGTTTGATGGGTTTTGTTCATTTTATGAAAGGTTTTTACTTTAGCCGTAGGTCTTATTTTTTATTATTGAAACCAAATAATTATAAGAAATAAAAAATGTCTGTTATTTTTGTATAGTTCGCTAAATGTATGAATAATTTCTTTTTCTCCAAAAAATTAAAACTAGGTATAAGAACGTATCTATTCCAAGTGAAATTTGAATAATTTTTTTAATGAAATTATTTAACCCTTAGCGCCTAGAATATATTTTACTGAAGTAAATATGTGTATGTCTTCATATTATGTTATGAATAGAAAAAAAATAAGTGAATTGAAAATTAGATTAAATCTGAACAAAAGCATCAAAATACGACTGTTACAAAAATACTTGTTGGTGTTTTAAAAAATAGTTCGATTTTTTTGTTGTATTTTTTTTACACATATAATCTTCATTTAGTTTTCTTCAATCTTTAAATAGCCAAAAGGGTTATCAGGAGGTTCTCGAAACAAGGTATTTGTTTGGGCAATGACTTCTATTTGGATTTGAATAGTTGTCCGCTGAGTCATTGAATATTGTAAATAATGTAATGTTTGGCATTTTCATTCAATGTGTTTAGCAATTAACATGCAATGTCTTAATAGACCAGGATATTTTACCTTTTCTGGTGAGATCATTTATTTTTATCTCTTTGCTCAAGCGATGTAACTACAAAGCATAACAGTCTTCAGCTATTGTTATTTATTATTAAAAGAATTCAACCGAAATAATTTCATGTGAAACTAAAAAAACTGTAGCCATATTTTTGTACTCGGTTCTGTTCAACAACATAACCTATGCCTTTGGTCGTACAAAATAATTATGTAAATTTTTATTCATCATTGTCTAATTATTTTGGTAGCAGTACCTTCGACTCAACGTCTCTAATTATGTTTATATTTAATGAATGCTATAGAAAAGGTTACCGTAACCTATCATGAGGATTTAGTTGTATTGATGTAAACTTATGGTCTCTTACTTACCAGTTAAAGCAGCATTTTTAGCCTTTGGCCAATGTCAGCAGTTATATGAAAGTTGAAATTAAGAAACTCATATAAAAATAGGTAATAATTTGTTTTTAACAATAGATTCAATACATCACAAATATAACGATAATTAAGTCTATAGGCCTACCTGTGTGTTAGGTATATAGGTACCTATACCTACCTACTTGACAGTGCTCTTCTAGATATATCCCAATTATTCGTCAAAATCATTCCTTCGTTATCTTTTATGCATGTATGTTATATTTTTTGTTGCGCTCTCTCAGTTTACCTCCGTTCCTAAGTTCTAAGCTTCCGGTTTCTTCATCTCTATTTCTTGCTCTTGCTCTTCTCCTTCTCAGTGTCCAACATGGAAAACTTTTCAAATATTTCTACTATTTATTGGGTACTTTTCTCCCAGAAATAGATTAGTGTGATACTGCTTTTTTACCTGTCTTCTTTTCTTTAATATATGCCAAACCATTATATACCATTTAACTACTTCCTTGGCGTCCAGAAACGCATCCCTTGAACAACTTTTTTTATGTTCGGGCAGAAATAAAACCTCTCAGCGATAACTGTTTTTTGAACCTTTTAAACAATTGCCACTTGAAATAAAACAATTGCCACTTGAAATAAAATTATTTTTACGGATTTAACTCGCGTATATTGAATTAAATTTTAAATTTACTTTTTAAATCTAACTCGACAATTCGAATGCTTTGCAGTAATCGTGTTCACGGTAAGACGAGATGGAGGTGTTGATTGCCACTTAATGACCTATCCTACAAAAAACACCAACTTTTTTCCTGCACTTCGATCTCTTTTTACTTGAGTTGGCACTTACTCGGAAGGAAGCACTCATTGAGCTTACTGTATTTTGGTTTCAAGGATCATAACAGAAAATCAAGCTTTCGCCACATCTAATTATATCGACCGCATCATTTAAGTCGTCTCCATTAAATCTTCGAAGCATGTCAAGGCACCAATTAATACGAAGGGGTTTTTGGGCTTGATCAAGTTATCAGGTATAAAGTTTACCGAGCATAAAGTTTTCTGACCGCTAAATGTTCATAGTGGATTTTGTGCACTTGACTCATACCGATGCCTAAGCTTGTGCAAATGTGATGATAGATCATTATTTTGTCAGTGTCTATTATAAGCTGCACAACACTAATGTTATCTTCAGTCATTGCCGTAGAAACGTAGAAGGCCGTCCATCACACAGATTGTCGATGAGATTATGATGATTATGAGATATGTAGACGTTTAAACTCATTCAACCAATTTCAAACAGTGTCACAAAATGAAAATTCATCGTTAAAGACCAATTGAAGTCTTTTATAACTTTCTTATAGATTTAAAAGACATCAAAATTCATAAAAAATCAATGACGTGACCTAGACAAAGTTCAAACTACCGGTAAATCTTAAAACAAATGAAAGATGCCTGAAATACATACTCTACAATATGGGTAGACTTTCTTTTTTTTAAATTTCTTTTTTAACCGACTTCAAAAAGGAGGAAGTTTTAATTTGACCGGTATTTATATATACATATATATATTATGTATGGACACCGATTTTTCCGAGATTTCTGAACCGATTTACGTTATTCTTTTTTTTCTTTTGATGCGGAATAGTTTCGAACTGGTCCCATAAAAATTTGATTCAGGTAGGTTCGTTAATTTTTATTTTATGAGCATTTTCGTCCAAGTTTTGTACTAGCTCCTCCGGAAGGAAATCAAAACGTGCTGTGACTTATGACATCTGTTGTTTTGGATATAATCATTTCTTACAGACTGCACATGGTAGTTCAGCATATTGATTAATGGTGGTTATAAAATTACGCTCATTCATTGAACGAAGTCTTTGTGAAGTCTGACGCGCTCGTGCTAGCCGGTTCTCACGTTGCTGAGCAGACTTGGTTGTGTACGGTTCCGTATCACGTCTAATCTATGATCCCTCTGCTTAGTCGACTCGTTCTCTAAACGCTCATTAATAAGACCAAGTCTATGAGTTCTCTGCTCAGCTGATTAATGACCAGACGCTCATTAATAAGGCCAAGTCTATTAGCTCTCTCTTCAAAATACTCATTCGCAAGACGCTCTTGGATCTTACCGAGTCTAGAATTTTGCTAATCAAGAGTTTCTTGATGTAATCGGGATTTCATATGTGCCTTCATGGCCAACCAACGTGTTTCACGATCTTAAATAGTCCCACTGAAAATGTGTTTCGAAAAGCATTTTTACGGAGACGACTATCTTTATCCGTTTCCGTTCCTCGATATCTACATTTTTTGAGGCGCGCAGCACCTTATGTAGAGATCTACACCCATGGCTAATTGACAATGTAGTAATAAACTAAAAAGTATTAATTAAAAATAACTACTTCAAAAATTAAGATACGTAAATAAAGTTATAAAAGAGCAATGGAATCTTAATATTATTACTAGCTTGAATCGATACGAAGAAAAACAAAAAAATAAATAATTACGAAAATGTATTCAATCGAATTCTTATATTAAATGGCTTGACACCGACTTCAAATCTATTAGCAAATAGGACATATAAATAATAGGTAGTTTATAATAAATATTAAATCTTCATTACTTTTTTGCTTTTTAGTTTAAAAGTCGGTTTTTTAAACGTAGTCCTTTTTAACCCCCGACTAAAAAGAGGGGTGTTATAAGTTTGACCTGTGTATCTGTGTGTCTGTCTGTGGCAATGTAGCGGATAAACGCATGGACGGATTTGAATGCGGTTTTTTTAACCAAAGGCTATGTTGAGATGGTTCTTAGCCTAGATAGTTTTTAATTTCTTTCTTTATTGAGCGGTTCCCCGGCGCAACGGCTTCAATAAATAAATAATAATATTTTTTTTATTCTTTTTAGAGATCTTTTTGTATGTTTATTTTTTTTTTATTTATTTTTTTCATTATTTATTTATGTACTAGGTTTTGTGATATAAAATCAAAAGGAAAACAAAAAATACATTGGATAAACTTATCTCTAAAAATAAATCTCTACAAGCTATCCATGAGAGTGACACAATCGATTTTAATTAGCAGAAATAGGTACACAATGCATATATAATAAAAACTGTATACAAATACAAATTTTGTAGAAAAATCTGTTATATCATTAACATAAATATATTATATGATGAATAATACAGTCAAACGACATATCAAATAATTATATAAATATATACATATTTATCACTGGGAGAAATAAAGTAAAGCTTTAATCTTCTTTTGAAAGATAAGGTAGTTAGGGTTATTTTGAACATGATTTGGAAGGGAATTTCCATAAAGCCGCTGCGTGTACTCCCACTACATAAGCATTCACTGAGAGTATTAATTGTATTGAATACTAAATATATTTGCTTGTATTTTATTTTCATATAAACATGTTTTTTTTTCTTTAAGTATTATATAAAATAAGAAAACACAAACAATTAGACACCTATTTCTGTTTTGTTTTCAAGCAGTTTTTGAGCCATTGACGAAATTTGTATGGTAGGAAAATTAGTTTTTTTGTAATAGAACTTGACTGCGTTGTTCTGTAATTAAGACTACGTGAAAAAGTGTAAGTTCTCAGATTTACAATGAACAGAATAAAACAAAATATAAAAACATGTAAATTCATTCTGCTCGTTTTACATTAAGGATTATGGTCAAATTTAAAAAACGTGAACTTTTGTTACCTTAATAATTTTTAGTACCGTAATAATTTTACAATAAATAGTGTATAATGTTTCTTAAATAAATATCAAAGATAGTATTAACTGCATATTATGCAATTTCAAAAAGGGCACATGTCTGAATTTTAACCTCTTTAGGAAACCGAAAAAGTGTTTTTTTTTTAAGTATGTAATATTTAAAAAATCAATAAACAAACGTTTAATATTTTTTTTCAATTTTTGTATTAATAAGTATTAATTATTATATATTTTAAATTATTGAGATATTTTATATTATATATTATATATTTTTTTCGAAATTGATAGTATAAAATGTAAATGCATTATTTAAAGAAAAAAAATTCAATTATAGAGACTTTGATTTTAAGATCATCAATCGATTGAAACATTTGATACAAAAGATAAATTAGACTGAATAGATTTGTCTGAAACATCTTTTTTTGCAGTTGGACACCCGGATAAAACGAAGTTCCTTTCGATTAATTATTGAAGGAATTGTAATAAAAAAATATATAAATATAATAATAAAGCTAATATGCTAATGAATAATATTTGTATACTATCTTTGTATGATATTTCGCCGATAATTTATAATAAATGTTAATAAAATGAATAACTAAATTAAAAAGTGTTAATCAATAAACCCATGAGCTATTGTCCCGCCATCTAGCGGTTTCACTTTGTTCTGATATGTTTATATAACAGATGTGGTTATATTTCCCTAAGGTATAAATAGATGGCGTTGTTACAAAACATTACGAGTATATTTGATCACAATTTTGTATTATTATTTTTATTTAAACTGTCTTCTTTGCAAATTGATTCTAAAAGAACAAACTCCAATATCAAAAAAATAATAAAGAACTACTAAGCAATTTAATATAATACAAAAATAATAATGATAGAAATGAAAATATGTCACTTGATTAATTATCAACAATGACAATACCTACTTTTGTATTATAAAATACGAGCGGACCCGACAGACGTTGCCTTGTACACGCGTCTTTAATTTAAAAAATCAAACTGTCAAAAAATGTATATTAAAAAGTTATCACAATGTTTAACGTCATTAAATGTACATTTATCATAATTCGACCAATCGATACCGTATGAATATGTAAATAATAAAGATTTTTTATTTGAATAAATTAATTTGTTCCAATATTTTTTTTTTAATTTCACTTTTTACGTAGCGAAGCACGTATCGGGCGCCTAGTACTAAAATATTTTTCTTATGTCTATCGCAACGCCAACTGTCAGGGCAGACTATAATTAAAATATAATATTATTTAATATTTGACATTGCCATGGTAACGCAGGCCGTCGGAACCAATGTTAAACATTCCAAAATCACCACCTACTTACACATAAAAAATTAATCAAAAAACCATTTTCCAGTGGACCAAATTGTGAATCCAAACAATTCTCAAGTCCCGTTGAACAGTCACAAAGAATTTCATAAGAATCGGTCTAGTCGTTTAGGAGGAGTTCAGTGACATACACACGCACACAAGAAATATATATATAAAGGTTTATATAACGTTCATATCGTATGGATAGTTGTTTTATTGTTGTACAATAAATAAACTAAATTAAAACAATCTAACTTAATAGTTATCATTACATTTGGTTTAAAATGTGTTTTAATATAAATACTGAATTTGTATTTTTAATCTCTCTCTCTTTAGAAACTTTAAAAAGAGGTACACTTTAATACAGTATTATTTAATTTAATAATATTAAATCAAACGAATCAATTTAATGGTTCAACACATTCAACAGTTTATCTCTACTACCGACTAGAATGATTAATTGTCTTTGATAACATATAGCAGAATATACACAGGTAGCAGCCAAGCGACGGACTTAGATGTGAGGATATCCGTGCCAAGTTGGGTGGCAAGAGGAGGTTCAGCCACACTGCGATGTCTTCATCAAGTCCCTCCCCAACTGTTGTATAAGGTCGAGTTTTTGAGGTCCGGCGCAAAACTACTTCAATATGTCAGAGAACGGGTACCACCGTATTCAAATTATACTTTTCCCGGTGGAAAATTAAACGTAAGTATGCAACATTTACTTATTTTTCAATTAAAAACCTTTATTCCATATAATTATTAAGACTATGATAGATTCGAGGCTTGAAAAATAGCAACAATACTTATTATTTCGTAAAAGCTCTGTGAGCTTTATGAAGTAAATATATATTTTTTAAAAACTGATGAATAAAAACGACTGTTTCCACTGAAGAAAAGATACAAAACATCGAAAAAAGGTCTGCCAAAGATGCACAAGCCCAACATGCCAGGTGTAAAAAAACAGCAAATATTTGTGGCTCTTAGTTTTTCTTTATTTAAAATTATCCAGAGTAACTTAATCTACATGAAAAATCAAGAATAGTTTCATAAACCTACCAGCATTGTTTCCTCCAGATAATAACAAAACATCTTTAATTTGTCACTAAATTTTTTAATTTTTTTTTTTTTTTTTTCTACTTTCTTTTTCAATGGATTCAATTAAACATACATTGGATGATCTAACTCATCACTTCAATGCCAGGATGGCTGACTTCCAAAAGGATTTAAAATCATCATGTCCAAAAGAAACCACTTCAAATATTGAGGCACAGTTTAATTCATTCCGTTCATTTGTACTCAGTGCACTTGAGAGCTTACAAATGCAATTAAAACTGCTGTCAAAACAATGCGATGAAATGGAGATGAGATCCAGGACAAAAATGTTGCTAGTCCATGGTGTACACGAATCACAAAATGAAGATACAACAGCAAGTGTGACTAAATTATTGGCAGATCGTCTTCTTATACCAGATATAAAGGTGAGCTGCTTCATGCGCTGCCATCGGCTTGGTCACTATAGTGAAGGGAAAACTCGAGCTATATTAGTAAAATTTTGTGATCTTGAAACCAGAGATAAAGTTTGGTTTGCTAAGACCAAACTTAAAGGATCTGGTATAACTTTGTCAGAGTTCCTCACTAAGGGGAGACATGAGGCGTTTCTTATGGCCCGTCTGCGCTTCGGCATGTCTAATTGCTGGACTAAAAATGGCGCAGTAGTTGTCCTCGGGTCTGATGGACGCAGACACAGTCTGTCTAGTGTTGCTGAACTGGATACCATTCCTTGTGCTGGTACTGGTAGCACCAGTATTTCGGAGTCTACAATGCCAGGGGCGAGTCAAAGTAAGGTCGCGTATATGTCAAGATCCAAGAGAAACACTAGAAAGTAAACAGCAATACTTTATTTTATGCTGTTATACCTTACTCCAGTTTTCTTTTTAATGTCAGTACACATTAGTAACAGTTTACTAATTTAATTGTTGATTCTTTATGTTATTATTTTTTTTTTCTTTTTCTGTTAATTTTACCGTACTTGTTTAGTGTTAAGTGTTATAAGAAAGTTTTAAAGAAATTCTATATTATCTTGTCAATACTGTCTTACAGTCTTTGACAGTCAGTTTGATAACTGTCACATGACTGACGTTTGACATTGGTCTTTTCAAGTGTTGCTGCTTTTTCATTTTTGTTTTTATTGTTTATTTTACGAGGTTAATTATTTTTTATTTCTCGTTTTTTTTTTTTACCTGAACTTTGTTTTGTATATTTGCCGATTTCTTTCATATTGCTGGCGGGTATTGAAATACAGATTCGGAAATCTTATTTATTTATATAATTATATTTATTGTTATTCTAATTACTTTATAAATATTGTATAATTATTATCTTTAGAAATATATATATACATACATATACATATAATATATAACTATACATACATATATAATATATATACATATATACATACATATATATATACATACATATAACTCATTATATTTAACTATACTTACTACTATATTCTTCATTTATTATGTCTTTTACTAATTTTATACAAAATGATGAATATCTGTCTGAAAGTTCTAGCTCTAGTGACTTGAGTTACCACAGTACAAGTCCACTTCCTCTAAATATTACACTTAATTCCTTATTCTCTAATAATATAAAAGATTTCAATGTCATACACATAAATGCTCAAAGTATACCGGCTCATTACTCTGACATGCTTGTGTCGTTCGAATGTCAAAACGTTCATGCTATCCTTGTGTCGGAGACTTGGCTTAAACCGTGCTTACCGTCCACATCTTACTGTCTTCCTGGATTTAATCTTCTTCGAAATGACCGCATTGGAAAAGGGGGTGGTGGAGTAGCGATCTATCTTAGATCCCACATTTCCTTTAATATTGTTAGTTCGTCAACCCAACCACCTCCATCTGATGAAGCTGAACATTTAATCGCCGAAATCTTACTAGGTCATACTAAAGTTCTATTAGGTGTATTTTACAGTCCGTCACTTCTTGTTAACTACTTTCCTTCCTTTGAAGTAATCTTAGAAAAACTTTCTCCTTTATATGCTCATACTATAATCATGGGCGACTTCAATACATGCCTTTTAAGAGATGATAATCGTTCCAAGCAGTTATTATCTATTGTAGAGGCATGTAACTTTAAAATCTTACCGCTATCTCCTACACATTACTTTCCAAATTGTACTCCGTCTCTTCTCGATCTTATAATGATATCTTCTCCCGATTTTATGTCTAAGTATGGTCAGTGTTCTGCAGATGCATTTTCTTACCATGACTTAATTTACCTTTCTTATAAATTACGTGCTCCTAAGCGAAAGCGTAATACTCTCCTGCGGCGTAATTTTGGTGGAATGGATGAGTGTAGCTTGCGTAGTGATGCCATTGCAACTGACTGGTCACTTGTAATGGAGGCTTCTTCTGTCGATGACAAGGTAGATATCTTCAATTCTCTTCTTACAAATTTATACGATATTTATGCCCCTATTAAACCGGTAAAAATTAAGCATCTACCCGCTCCTTGGCTTAATGACGACCTGAAGTGTCGTATACAAAAGAAAAATGTTGCAAAAGCCACGTTAAGGAACGATAATTCAGATATTAACAGAAATAGGTATAATAAGATTAGAAATCGCTGTAATACGTTGTGTAGAGATGCACAACGACGCCATATCCATAAAGAAGTCGAAAACGGCGACACGGCCAGAGTCTGGAAGTTTCTTCATACGTTGGGAGTTGGAAAACCTTCTCATGATACTCTAATGTCTAAAGTAGACGTTGAGCAACTCAATAATTCCTTTACTTCACTAATTTCATTTAATTCTACTGATAAATTGAACACATTAAATTCAATAGCTGCTCTTCCAACTCCTAGTTTTCCTCCGTTTACTTTTAGTCAATTCACAGAATGTGATGTTAAGAAAAGCATTTTGTCAATCTCATCCAATGCCGTCGGCGATGACAACGTTAGCCGTAGTATGATCATTCCTCTCCTAGACATTGTTACTCCAATCATTACGCATATCCTTAATGAATCAGTGTCTACAGGTATCTTTCCTGCAGCCTGGAAAAATGCCCATGTTATCCCATTACCTAAAAATCCTAAACCTTCCATCTATACTGACTTCAGACCTATTTCCATCCTCCCTTTTCTATCCAAGGTATTAGAAAAATTAATTTGCAAACAATTAAATATTTTCCTAAATACCAACAAAATTCTTAATCCTTTACAATCTGGTTTTCGATTAGGTCATAGTACGACTACGGCTCTCGTCAAAGTAACTGATGACATTCGGTTGGGCATGGACAAAAAACAACTAACACTTTTGACATTGCTGGATTTCAGCAATGCTTTCAATTCGGTCGATTATGACATCTTATTGAGTTTGCTTCGCTCTATTAACATATCTCCATTAGTGATTGACTGGTTTCAAAGTTACCTTCGAGGTCGCCGGCAGCGAGTTCGGCTTGATGACTGTATGTCATCTTGGCGTGACATTCGCGCCGGAGTTCCTCAAGGAGGCGTGTTGTCACCTTTACTTTTTTCTATCTTCATAAATACTATAACTCTCTCAATTACTTCTCTCTATCACATGTATGCAGACGACATCCAGATATATACACAAGCCTCTCTGGAAAACCTTCCCAACGCAGTTACTGTATTGAATCGTGACCTCGAGTTAATATCTGAATGGAGTAAACGTTACGGAATAACTGTTAACCCGTCCAAAAGTCAATCAATTATTATTGGTAGTTCGCATTTTATTTCAAAAGCTGATTGGCCAAACTTACCACCTACTATATTTAATGGTCAAATTATTTCATACAGTAAGACTGTTAAAAACCTTGGCCTTTATTTGGACAGTACGTTATCCTGGACTCACCAGGTTAAGGTACTAAGTAAGAAAACTTTTGCGGCTATTAGTTCTTTAAGACGCCTCAGCTCATTTCTACCCATTCCGACCAAAATAATGCTTGCGGAAACTCTTCTTCTTCCTATACTTGATTACGCCGACGCAAGTTACCTTAACCTATCTGAATTACAATTAAACAAACTTGAGAGGATCCAAAATATTGGCATCCGCTTCATATTTGGACTTAGAAAATATGACCATGTTTCTTTATTTCTCAAACAACTTAAATGGCTACCTATCCGACTTCGCCGGAATCTACACACTCTTTCACTTTTGTACAATTTATTATTTAATCCTTCTAGCCCTTCCTATTTAAGAGACCTTTTTCTTTTCACGGAAACTGATACAAGAGCTGTAAGGCCATCTCGAAGCCTTACACTTAAAATTCCTTCACACAGTTCCAAATTTTACAACAACTCATTTGTCGTTAGAGCTATCCTTCTGTGGAACGACTTACCACTGAGCATCAGACAATCCCCAAATATTTTTATCTTTAAAAAGTCTTTAAAACTGTTCTTTCTTAATCAGGTTAGTTAGCTTAATATTTTGTGTAGATATGTAATATGTTATTTAATATTTATATAATATGTATACAGTATAAATTATGAATTAATGTTTGTTTATTATAAAATTATGTATATTATGTATTAATAATAATATGTACTTCGCACCATCCCTATCTTTTCACGATTTCTTATTTCTTTACTCGAATAGGGTTGTCTGGAAGAAATCGCTACTTAGCGATAAGGCCGCCTTATTGTACTTTTATAATTGTTTTTTTCGTTGTATTATTTTATTTTTCTGTAATGTGGAGTACAATAAAAGTATTATTATTATTATTATTATTATTATTATTATGCCAATACGGCTTGTCGTAAGTGAAATTGCTTTTCTAACTTACGACATTGAAAATCACGTTGCGTTAGTATTGCAAACAACTTTTTTGGAAAAATACTGTGTTTTGTAGAGGACTTACGGTACTTCATCCAGATTATAAATGATCTCATGTTGGGACCGGATAACATTATGATGAGCTTTGTTGTTAAAACGCTTTTTTCCAACTTTAAAACATTAGAGTGCTTGGATTTCGTGAAAAACCTGCTAACGGACCGTTAAATTAAATTGATCTGCGTAAACACTGCTTAGATAGTAACTATCTCCTATTACAAGGTCAACATTACTTTCAGATTAATGGTATTGAAATGAAAAATTACTATTCAGTTATGGCTACTAAATACTAATTAGACTTAAAAATTCTGACTTTATAACTTCGATCGATTATTGTACTTCTCAAAATCGTGCTAAATTGTCTTTTTGTGTTCTTAACTAGAATAAACGACATTTTATAATGACTATAATAATATATGGACTCTCTAATTGTAGTGTTATTTGATCCTGATGAATTTGAGATATTAAGCGTGATCATTACCTGAAAAAAATGTTACTTCTGTGGGATGGGACTCTAAGCCAATGACATTTATAAACGATGCTAAACATATAATTGTTGCGCCTTTGACTAAATTATTTATAATTTGGCTTGAGCATGAAGGTTTTCCAAAATTATTTAAAAATCCATTATTTTTTCGATATACAAAAGTGGCTCTAGAAACTGTTTTAAAAATCATACGCCTATCCTAGTTCTGACGTGCTTCTCTAAAATATTTGAAAAGCTTAAATTAAATTAACGACTTACTTAATTTCTTCAAAAGCAATAAAATATTGTCTAATTCACTAGTACTCTAGTTTCCGATCAGGGAAAAGTACTACAGATGCCGTATCTGACTTAACTGATTTTATTGTAACTCATCTAGACAAAAGTAAGAAGTGTTTAGGCATCTTCTTAGACCTAACCAAGGGCTTTGATTTCTATTCTTTGTCATAAGATGGAACTCTTTTACCTTATAAGAATGTGCTATTAGGAAAGACTCAACAAGGTAAAATTGACAATTTTCTCAGTTCCGAGACTTCTATCACATCTGTTTTCTATTTTTATTTATTTCTATTTTTATTTTACAGTATGTAATAGATACATTACAAAAAATATTTTTTCAGATGTCTCTAGTGACAGAGAACTCTATTACTATAGATAATTTGGAACCCACTGCGTCTGGTTTGTATTGGTGTGAGGTTTCCCTTGAGACGCCAATCTTCACTGCAGCCTCACCGCCGCATCAACTAACAGTCGTGTGTTAGTAATAGGATTTTTATTTACACTAAAAAAATTTACATAACGCTTATTAATTACTAGCTGTGCCTGCGACTTCGTACGCGTAGATTTCGATTTTGATAAAAAGTACCCTTTGTACTTACTAATATATTATCATGTACAGAAATGGATCAGTGACAATTTTATTATACGTATGTGTTACGTACTTAAATAAACAGAAATCATAATTAAATCTTTATTGTTCTGTGATATTTTAGTTAAAATTATTCTTTATAATATACAAAATTTTGCTACTGCTGATATTTTAATACACTGCATTATCTACTTTTTTATTTTGTATGTATATTTAACATTGAACAGATTCTCAAAAGCATCCACCAATAATAACATTTGGAAAACCGAACGTAGTAGTTGGAGGATTACTTCGAGCCAATTGTACAAGTGCCCCTGCTGCGCCCGCTCCTCGTCTCACTTGGTACATAGACAATGAAAAAGTAAGTTTTTTGGTTATCAACCTAATAAAAACTATGTGGTCACAACATGTATATGTTTAGTATTTGAAATTGATTCAATGCAATATAATAATGCAATATTATTTTCTAAAAAATTAAGGTTCCTGATGAATCTGTACGATATTTCTCATATCGCGTATCAAGTTCGACAAGGAATCGAGGTGGCAGCGGATACCGCCATAGAAAACACCAACATAGATATATTGCCCCAGAGTTTAACTACACTGCCAAATATTGGGCCCTTGTGAGTGAAACTACAACTCCAGCACCAGCAAATTTAACGAAACAAAGCAAATGCACATTGAAAAATGGCAATGAAGACGCCGCAAAGGTAGCTTTGTAATAACTGGCGTTCTAGTAAATAATTTAACTGGTTCACCGTTTCAAACTGTATTAAATTTCCTTCTCCTTAGATCATAGAAAAGTCACGAGAACTAGCACCTCCACCCATTTCTTTGTGGGTTTCCATCGCTGAACTAAGAACACCAGCTCACGGTCGACTTCTATTAACTTGCACTGCAACAATTCCTGACGAAGTCGGACCTGGAGAACGGTTTGCTGACGTCAAGAAACAGACGGTTACAGGTAACAATAGTAGTTTATAAATATTGTGCACTGTTAATAAGCAACATCTTTATTTTGAACGGATAATTAGTTAATACTACTACTACTAATGTTAGTAATTGTTATTTTGTTGTAAAAGAAAAGTTTGTAGATTAATTATAATTTGGCAAGTGCTTGGCAATCAATAGTGTTGTTCCACTTTAAATGTATGTTAGTTTTTATTTTATTGGCATTTGTTGTTATACTAAATTTTAAGTATTATAACAAATAAAATTACATGAACTGTGATTCACAAACTTGTTTATAAAAAAGTACGGTATCATAGTTTGTTACAGCATCAACATTGAATACAAAATATTTTATTTCACAGTTGCCGTAAATGAGCTGAGCTTGAAAAGACCACAAACAGAATCGTCTTATAGTAATGCGACTTCAATACGTCTTCAACGATATCAGCAAATTCTGCTTATAAGTTGCGGAATTATTTTTAACGAGCTTCGATCTCTGTATTAATTTTGTATGTCAATTGATCTCGGCAATTATTATAAGTTATTTATTTTTTTAATTTAAATATTATTCTCACTTATAACTTTAAAGATGTCGCTTTTTTATATTTATAAAATCCGTCTTGTTTAAATTTAACACCCAAACTTTTGATATTGTTGATGTACTTTTCCTCTTTCTTGAACGTATGGTATAGATATAATATTAGGGTTATTTGAAATTAATAGTGTTTTATTGACGAACTATATCTAAAGAGAGTTTATGTTTGTGTTGACTTCTTTTTGTTTACAGGTTTAAGTCTGTACGTTTAAACTAATCCCGAGCTTTCTTTGTGTCAATTATTGACTCTTTTCAGCTTTTTCTATAAGATGGACTCTCAAATATGTCTTAAAGTTTGTAAATAAAAAAACAATTAATTTAAAATAAGCAATATTTTTATATTCCTAATGAAATATTGGTATCTAATTGTTCTCAATAGCTTTTCTTTTTCTGAAATATAATTTTCATCTTTTAACAAAAGACGGTTAAAAAAACATATACTATGTAATATTATTTATTCCCACACCCAGAGTTAGGATTTTATTTTTTAATTTTATATCTTGCCTTTTTTACTAAAATATATATTAAACAATTGTTTCTATTTTAATCAAGCAAGTGATGAAAATAATGACCAGTGAGGAGTAAGTTTAAAATATATAATTTATTAAAAAAAATAACCGTTTATTTTTTGTGTTTTATAACCGTAAGATTTTGTTTATGGTAAATAAAGGGTGGGGGAAAAGTTTCTTCGCATTTTATATGAAAGGTCAAGACAGTTTACTTTATTTAATGTATGTTTACATTTATTTATAGTAATAATCTGTACATTTTGATCTATAACTTTTTGCCATCTTGTAGGTAGTGACATAATCCCGTTGCTGTTGAAATGTTGGGACTTCTGATCATAAAAACTAAAGTTTTGGCAGTGCCCTCTTGATGTTAACCTAACAGAGCTTCAAGAATTTTATAGAGACCGAAACAGGTAGAAATCTGTAGGTACAAGGTCAGGGCATGGATGCATTAATATTCCCCAGCCAAATTCTCTTAATTTTTGCTGAGTTACTAACGCTGATGTGTGTGGTCTAGCGTTAGAATGATGAAAGACGACACCTTGTGATTTAATCAATTCCGGCTGCTTTCTTTCAAGTTCTTGCTTCAATCTCATCAGCTGTTTGCAGTAATCTAAATCGAAGATTCTCCCGGGCGGTAAAGGCTTCTTGAATAATCCCCTTTAGTCCCGCCACACACACAGCATCACCTTATTGCGAGTTAACCCTCGTTTTGCCAGAGTCTGTGAAGCCTGACCACCCTATGACCACAAACTTTTTCGCCTGTTCTTATCATATGGCTTACCTCTCCAAAAACGGGATGGTTTCATTATCTCTCAGTAAAGAAAAGCAAATGAGTTCACGGTTGGTCAACACTATTTTGTGGTCAATCTCCAGTTCTTTAGCTACGTCGTAACTACTGACATGCCGATCTTGGTCCACTTTTTCAAAAATTGCGTCCATTTTATTTTCAAAAGGGCGACCAGAGCGAGGTGCGTCTTTGACATCAAAATTTCCGGATTGATAACGTATAAACCAACTTTATAATAGTCTTATTGACACTGCATGAGGTCGATAAATGTCACAATTTATTTTGGCTCCTTGCGTCGAATTTTTTTCTGTTTTGTAATAAAGTTTTAAAATGTATAGAATTTCTTCATTACATTTACTCATTTTGACAGAAAGAAAAACAAATGAAAATGTCCAGAAACAACATTTAAATTGTTACCTTTTTTAAAATGTAACCGTTTTAAAGTTATAAAAATCAGACAGATAGAAATTGCATAGACAAAGAATTTTTCTTACAAGTTCATACATACTATATGCGAATAGAATTGTTTTGACTACCTTTTTTATATTTTTGCATATTATAAATAATGAACATTAACAATTATACTATTACAATTATCATAATAGTTTTCTGGTACTTTTAATGTATAAGCAATATTGCTATGATAGACGCTACATATAATAATATCTACTACAATCATAAAAATACCGAATAAGGAAAAGTTGACATGTTAAAAGCTTTAAATGTTGTCCTGAAGTTACGTATTTAACATAATATTTATATTTAACTAAATAAATGTATACATATTATTATAATCCACAATAAATATATACAATGTTGGATATAGGTTTATCATTTACATTAAAGTTTATCATTTACATAAAGCTTATTGAAGCTCAACTCTGGTTTTATTTTATTATCTTTATATAAACACTAAATAAGTATTCAAAAACCAAATTACTATATAAGCAAATACATACGTATTTTATACACAGCAACCAAAATATAACATTTTAAAACTTTTTTATGTAATTTTCAACTAGAATATGCATGTTCATAATTCTGAAACAACAATGATAGTTAAATTAACTTGCTAAGCTCAGAGTACCAGAAAATAAAAAAAATGCCTTACTCTATTCAAATTATCGGATTGTGAGCCTGCTTGTTTCATGCATTATGTTCTGTAATATTTTTATATTAAAAAAATATTTTCGATATAAACAGTGTTATGCTGAAGAATATTATTAATATAGTTATAATTACCAATATGAGATTGACTTTAGAGTGTCGCAGCTTCAAAGGTCAATGCTCTGAATTGGTGTTGCATGTCTTCCTACAGCTCTTTACACTGACTTGTAGAGAAAATATTTGTTAGGCTAAACAATGTGATAAGACAAATGTTTAAAGCGATAATTATTTTAAAGTAATTCAGTGACTAATTAATACGTATAAGAAGTACAGTGTACTAGAAATTTAATTATTTAATGGATGCTTGGTAGTTGTAAACCAAGTTAATTAAATATAAGCAAACATGTTAAATATGTGCATTTCATTACAAATACCATAACTTTCATTGCATTTTAGGCCAACATAAAACGATTCTTAGAAAAACTGAGTATTTTCAACCCTTATTTCAATTAAGACTCGCATCACGGTTCATGGACTGTTGACTCGGGTAGAGATATGTATGTCAAAGTTATGGGAATATTGGGAAATTATATTCGTTTATAGGTATTTTAGATACACTTATCGCTTACTCTCAGTTCACGAGATACATTTTTAGAGAGAACCATTTCCTTTTTCCTTTGTAAATATCTCGTGTATTTATTAAGATAATAGTAAACAAAAGTAATCATTGTAATTTACATAAATCGTTTTTTTGGTAAATCTTTAATATTTTATTGGCAATCAAAGTAAAAAATATTTAATATGTCATTTCAGATTTTTATTTTTAAGACAGTCTATAAACATCTTTCCTTTGAGTTATGCGAGATATTTATAAATTGCTTAGGTAAATGGAAGTCTGGAAGGAATGGATTCTTTCCCACTAGAAACTTCATTGAGAATACAGTATAGTATAGTATAGGTATAGTAAATTGTATTATTTATTTTAAATATAAATACTTCTGAGCTACTCGTATTATATTTGTTTATATAATATTTGGACCATTTTCTAGTAAATTATTTTATGTTCATGGTTATTCAATGTGGTGAAATAAACGCTTGTAAAGCAAGTTTGTCTTTGATTTTGAACTTTTTTATTAAATAATCCTTTTCCTTACGTAATTCCGAAAATTAACACAGAGCCTAATAAGTTTCTTTATTTATATTACATTTTTTTTTTGAAACTTTATATGGATGGCTGCCTATTCATCTATCCGTAATCACGGAAATAAATAATAAAGATAAATCACTCCAACTATAAAAAATCGGTTATGGAAGTGGTTTTGGTAGCAAGGAACACTTATGCGATGCGATTTAAACCTGTCCATACCAATAGCGCTTCGTAACCTTTACGCTTTATTCTATCTCGATGTGCTTCCATTTATTAATGCCGCCAGTCCCAGGGAAATCGCCACACCATTGCGACTACTTGGAACGCAAAAAATTATGCATAGCTTTTCCTGATTAGAATTCATGAATGGGGCCATTAATCGAATTCTTATGCCCGGATTAAATTTTTCATGACGAGATAAGATTTGTATTTGTTCAATTCATCATTTATCAACAAGCAAATGATTGATAGATATAAATCATGGCAAAGGGAAGGTGAAATAATATCCCCCAAGAATGATACAGCTCATATTATCGTTAACTCATATTTAACGCAAAGTCACCCGGTGTTAGTAAAAAATGAGTTGGTGAACTCTGTATCGACATCTAGTAAAGGTGATCTGTAAAGTTCCTTCATTCTCTAAAGCTACTTGGAATTTCCCCTCTTATTCTGTACTTGAAAGTAGGTGTGCTTTGATGGGGAATCTAAATTCACTTCAACTGGACAATGTAACTAGATTTCAAATAAATACGCTACATAAACACGTAACTGGGGCATGTATTATTACCAGTGTGAATGAAAGAGAAATTGTTTTATACCGCATATTCCCTCAATACCAACAGATTACCAAACTTAATTTAAGCACCTCCAATTTCCGGTTAAATTATGTTATGCCATGACTATTAATAAGGCGTAAGGCCAAACAGTAGCGATTTACATCAAAGAAAAGATTGTTTTTCTAAGGTTCTTTATTTTTATTTATTGAGGACCATGGATACAAGTCCTTTATTCGAAAAACAATACATTTTGAGAATTCAACTAATTGAAGTAACTTACATATAAATTAAACTAATAAAAATAAAACTTTTTTAGTTAACATTGAACTAATTAAAAATTAAATTAAACAATTGGAAAAAACAAAACAAACAACAAAACTTAAATCTTTCCTAAACTTGGGTAGGGCGGGGCTAGTTGAGCGTAGGGGTAAGTTGGGCAATCGAAATATCTCGAATACTATCCACCGCACGGGAACGCAACATATAGCGAAAAGAAGGGGTTGCGGGAAAGGAACTCATCCCTAGTCCAAAAGTAGCAACTGGGCGATCGAGAAAAGTACCCACGCGCATTGTTTATTTTGTTATTAAAAAGTAAAATCATCTTAAGCCGGGATATTTCGTCTGTGATACTCAAATTTCATCCGTTTTCAATCAAGTAAGTATTAATCTTCGGTAAATTTATTGCAGTTTTGATATTGATAGAGAATATGGATATCATTCTAACCAGTTTTTTATTAATTTACTTTTGCTTTAAAATTTCGGGTTGGCGTTAGTTAAGATACAGTTGCCTAACTATCCATACGATAAAAAAAATGTTTGTTTTTTATCATGAGGACTTATAAAAAAATAAAACTACTAGAGGATCCCATACTACTCAAGACTTAAATGAGGCTGCAAAAGCTGTGAATAAAGAAAGAAAAAGTGGCTATGCCGCTGCCAAATAATTTGGAATCAAACGGATGACATTATCAAGGTTTATATATATTTGTTATATTTGTCGATTAAGAAAATTGAAATAATTAGTAATATTGAAAAATTATTGCAATTACATAATAAGAATAATTGTAAAATTGTAATTTGTGCATTTCCATATTCATCTTCTTATTCAGACAAACAAAATAAATATATATATAATTTAAATTTGACATTATATAATTTGACATATCGTCATAGTGATGCATTCTTTTACTTTGATGTAAATAAATTTATTTATAATAGGTTTAGGATGACAAAAGGTACAATGTATCTGCCTTTATATTATAAAAAACAAATTGCTACTTTAGTAGCATTTAATTTAAAAAACTTCGTTATAACAGATATAACGAAAAATAAATGTACTTTAAATAACATATTACTGACAGAACATAAGCGTTCCACTTTAAACTAATGGATAAGACAAAGCCTAAGTTGTTAAATATTGTCCATCAAAATATACAAGGCTTAGGTGGCAAGGAATTGGAAGTGGAACTCTTTGTTCAAAAATATGACATAAGTTTATTGTGCATTACAGAGCACTGGTTATCAAAGAATAACAATATTATAAATGTAGAAAATTATAAATTGTCAAGTTCGTTCTGTAGAGAGAAAGCTATTCGCGGTGGCTCACTTATCTTAGCTCGTAACGATGTAGTGTTAAAGTCTCGACCAGATATAGTGGCGCTCTCTGTCGAGCGAATTATTGAACTATCCTGCATTGAGCTCAATGAACATATTATTTTGTGCGTGTACCGACCCCCCTCTAGTGACTTTGATGAATTTGAAAACAAAATGGAGGATATTTTAACTAAGCTTTGTCATAAAAACAAGTCCGTGATTGTTTGCGGTGATTTCAATGTAGATATATTACAAGAAAATTCGTCTAGTGTACGTTTATTAAATTTGTTTAAATCTTTTAACTTACTGAACGTCTTTTTTGAACCTACTCGTATTACTAGTATTTCCGCGACTTGTATTGATAATGTGTTCTGTCGCTGTAACATTTATGAAGAAACAGTAATGACAAATTTAAGTTCAGACCACTGTGGTCTAAAATTTTCTCTATTAATTAATCACGAAAGTGAAAAGCCCCAAAAGTTTACTTGCAGACCAATTACAAAAAACCGGGTCCTAACATTTAAGAATAATGTTCAGCTAAAAGTGGGTAAACTAAACATGAGCGATGATAATCCAAATAATTTATATAATAACATTTTCGGTTTTTTGTTACAAGAATTTAATAATGTTTTTAAGCCAAAAACTATGACTAAATACCTGAAACTTAAATTTAGTGATTGGGCTACCGTGGGAATATATAAAAGTAGAGATAAGTTATATGATTTATATAGTGAGAGGCAATGGAATCAAGATCCGGTATTCTTGAATAAAGTTAGGATTTTTTCTAAAATATTTAAGACCGTTTGCATACAAGCTAAGTCGATTTACATAAGAAATAAAATCTTAAACTCAGAAAATAAAATAAAGGCAACTTGGGATGTTTTATCTAGTGTTTCTGGGAAAAATAGGGCTGCTAATGGACCTATTAAGTTAAAAATTGATAATATTGAAATAAATTCAAATTCAACTGTGGCGGCTATTTTTGAGACTTTTTTTAACGAAATTCCTTTAACAGTCACGGGCAATTTAAATTCTTCACCATGTGATGCAATCGTCGAATTGACGAATAACGTAAGAGTCAGTAATAAATGTTTTGTTTTTAAACCTGTTACATCATATGAAATTGTTAAAACTTTTAGAAATCTGAATATGAAAAAAACCGGTGATCTTTGGGGTATGTCAGTAAAATTACTAATAAGTATTATAAATGATATTGCTCCACAATTATCCTTAATTTTTAACAAATGTATTGAAACCGGTACTTTCCCAGACTTAATGAAAAATAGTAAAGTAGTTCCTTTGTTTAAAAGTGGCGATAGACTAATTCCCGGAAATTATAGACCTATCTCTATTTTACCCACTTTAAGTAAAATTTTCGAAAAAATTATACTAAACCAAATGTCAGAATTTGTTTATAGCAATGAAATCGTGCATAGTGAACAATATGGTTTCACCAAAGGCAAATCAACAACTGATGCGGGTGCCGCGCTTCTTAAGCACATTTACGACGCATGGGAAAAGTCACAGAATGCAATCGGAGTGTTTTGTGATTTATCTAAAGCCTTTGATTGCGTGGACCATCAAACATTACTTTGCAAACTTAATCACTATGGCGTGCGTAATGCTGCGCTTGATCTTATTGCCTCTTACTTGAATCAAAGAATTCAGACGGTTGATGTAAATAATTGTAAATCGGTTGGATCTCACCTAAAAATGGGTGTTCCACAAGGATCTATTCTAGGCCCTTTCTTATTTTTACTCTATATTAATGATTTGCCCTTTTACGTAAAAGGACTATGTGACATTGTACTTTTTGCTGATGATACCTCACTTATTTTTAAAGTTGATCGTAATAAACCTAATTTTGACAAAGTTAACTGTGCTCTGTCACGTGTTCTTCATTGGTTTGAAATTAATAATTTGGTATTAAATACTAAGAAAACTAAATGCATGGAATTTACACTTCCTAATGTAAAAAGTCGGGATTGTAGTTTATTCCTTAACAATGAAGTGTTAGAACTTACTGACTCGACAACTTTCTTAGGTATAACTTTAGATAAAAAGCTCCAGTGGAACCCCCATCTCTCGACACTCGCAAGCAAACTTAGCTCAGCCGTCTTTGCAATTAAAAAAGTAAGACAATTAACAGACGTTAATACGGCTCGACTCGTTTATTTTAGTTATTTTCACAGTATATTGTCTTACGGTATCTTACTATGGGGCAGCGCTGCCGAAATTAATTCTATATTTATTTTACAAAAACGAGCTGTACGGGCTATTTGTAACTTAAAAGCTAGAGACTCCCTAAGAGAAGTTTTTAAAGAAATCGGTATTCTTACGGTCGCTTCTCAATACATTTTTAATAACTTACTATATATACGCCAAAATTTAAATGACTATAAAAAAAACAGCGACAGACATACTATCAATACAAGAAATAAAAATAGGCTTGTAACGCCTAAATTTAGACTTCAAAAAGTTAAGAAATCCTTCATGGGCTTGAGTATACGCATATATAATAAGGTTCCACAAGATATCTTAGATCTTCCTTTTCTTGGTTTCAAATCTAAAATTAAAAGTATATTATTAAATAAATCTTACTATAACATTCAAGAGTTTTTGGTTGATCGAAATGTGTGGAACTTGGGTCATTGTATCATAAATCTTGAGTCATAAATCTGTATTGTATTGCGAATAGCTAGTAATCTCCGCAATTTGTTTTTTGTTGTTAATTAATTTTTGCTTTATCGACCTTCTGCATCACACCGATTCCTTAGAAGTCACTACTTGCGGTAGCATCGGGAGTCGGGTTGCCTCCCTCCCTCAAATATGTGCGAAGGGGGTGATGGCTGGCTCTTGTGTTATGCTCGTGAACGGGTGCTGCTTGCGGTGACTGGTTGTGTGGCAGGCCGAAGATTTGTATATATATATGTATTTACTGTTATTATTATTTAATTTTCGTTGCCTGAAATCATTGGGCTTCTTTTCCGATTGATTGCGACGGTTCTAGTTGTTCCAAAATTGCATTTAAGTTTATAAAATAAATAAAATTGACTCATTTGCAGGGTTGATGTTATAATTTATAAGTCAAACATTGTTAAATTTTATTTAAAAAGAGCAACTGTTGAGTTTCTGGCCAGCTCTTCTCAGCAGAACAGCATTCCGAGCTGGTGGTAGCTTACTCACAGACTGACTATACTGACCAATTTAATGTAATTGACGATTCAAAAGTGCGTGTAAATGCCTACTTGAATAAAGATATTTTGAATTTTGAATTTTTTTGAATTTTTTTATAAGAGATTAAAAGAAAGGCGGTGATACGTCCATGGGCTATGCAACACCGAGGCAAGTATTTTCTGCCACGCAAGAAGACTCTTTACAAACGGTTTCAATCTTCTATGGATATTCTCCAAAAGACCTTGGTCGCCTTTGAGAGTGTTGTTAAATTTGGCAATAAAGTTCCACCCACTTGGACTGTAAATAAGATGGCCCAAAACGAACGGCTTACGTGACTCCATGATTTCTTAAATATTTTATTTTACTTTATGTATAAGCTATGTTGAAAATAATTACACAAATATTAAAGTCTGATTCTTATAGTTAAGCTAATCTAGGAACGTTGCTGTTTTGTAGATTTTGTTTTTACCCTGTTGTTCCAAGAAATCTACTTTTAGATTTGATGTTTTGTCACTTTAAGATTATAAATAAAAGTTAATTATCAAAATGCAATTTTATTGTAAAACTACCTAACATAGGAGCTATGATTTGGGTAAATTGTCTAAGTACTCAACTAGTCCCATACCCTTGCTCAACTTACCTCACATATTGGGTACGTTGAGCATACTTGACTTTCTGCATTTAAATACATGTAGCTTCCAAATTCCACTTATTAAAATAAAATAACTTTTAATGGAATAAAATAACTTTTTTCGCTTAATAGGTCTTGTACACGGCGGTGCACACTCAACGATTATTCTTGCGCAATGCCACTTAGTTCACTGACACATAGTAACCGTTGAATTTTAAACGATTCACATTCAAATATAAGATGATGTACCTATATCTGCATTAGTTTTCATGTTCACTTTCATGTCGCTTTTGTTGGAGAAACTTAACCTGATGGTTTATATATTAAAATAAAATAAAATAGGCCCGAAAATAAAACTAAAAATGAATTATATAAAGAGGTCTTATAAAAATAAACCTAAGTTTTTTCTAAATTATCGACTGAAATAAAGTGAAATATAATAATTTGCATTAAACCAGTTAATGCATATCTTCATAACATTATGAACATAGTCGCAAGTAACTGCTAGTATTTGTAAAATATAATATTAATAAGCAAGGAAACGTATAAATATATAGAATGTTTAAAATCCCTCTAGGCTCCGATACCACAAAACATATATTTAGATAGGTATTGATTATACGAGTACTAAATGAATAATACATGCGTTTTTCACCGACTTGCTTACAATGCTATATGGGATTACTATATAATTTTCTCGTCAGAGTTTTGAGGAAACCTTTGGTTACCACGAATCATATTATTATATCTGACTTATTTTTCGCATTTCTTTGTTAATTCCTTAGTATTCAGCAGACAGGTGTAGTTCAATAAAATTTAGATATTAAGAAATATGAAAGAAAATATCTTTTTAGTTCTATAGCAGCCATATTTTGAGTTAAAGAAATAGGATGTTGCTACAAATGGATTCTTACCGGTGGTTCATTTAAATTTCCTTGAAGACTTGTTTTAAACTTTATATGGGAAAAAACATATAATCTAGTCTTACTGGGATTAAATTTAAACTCATTTTGAATCACTTTAAATACTCAATACGACATTTTACAAGTATCTTGACTTCATATAATTTTAAGCTGGATTTGCTTATTTTCATAACTTTTATGAATGAATAACTTGAGAACAGATCTATTAGTATTTTTAAATTTTGTTTTATATTATAAATAATAAAAGGTAATTTCAAGAGTTGCTACTCAAGACAGCGAAACCAAAAGTTTAGGCGATAACGTAACTATCTTAATTCGTGGAAAGAAGGCCATGGCCATAGAAACACTTAATGAGTGTTGCTAAGGGACTGAAAGGCTAATGTTCCTGCGATAGAATCTCAACGATGCAATAAAACTCAATGTTCTATATTATCTGTTTACCAAGAAATATTGATTTCTTTTTGTATACTTTTGAAAGAAAGGTGCTTTTTTGTTTGAATATTTGTGAAAATTTATATTGATAGGGTTTTTTGTGAAAATGTCCTATAAATTTCATAGAACCGACTTGAAATCATAAAACTAAAAACTTTTATTTACTCTGAATTGAGACACTTTTTTAGATTAATCATATCATAAGAATATAATTATAAAGTTATAGAAATGAAAATAAATAAATAAAAATTTCCCACCAACTTCGTAGAATTACTAAAATTTGTAATTTTTAATATTTTTAAATTTAAATAAAACATTTTAGAGTATCTTTTAAGTTTATATTTGCCCATTTGTGCTATAAGATATAATCACACAAATTTTTACATGACGCTATTCAAAACGATTGTTTTGAAGTCTGTCTTAACACTGAGCAATTATTATTATTATTATTTTTATTATGTAATGTACAGATTTAGTTTCGTTAGATAGACATATAAAATGATTTCTAAATGTATTTTTAGTTGCTTAAGTATTCAACCATAAGTACCTTTTATTTTAGTTTTGTTTTTGAGATGTAGCGATATCGAGTGCTCTTCGTAAATACTGAAACAGCTGGAAGTGTGAGTTTGTACAGTTTGAAAGCAGTGTTCATGAACCACTCCTCCACTGAGATGTAAACTTTTAAATTGAACTAACTTAAAGTTCATATGTACTGAGTGCGCTACTGGACAAGACAACTACGAGCTTAGAAAAGGATTCTATTTCAATTGTAATTTTGATACCGCTATAACTTCAAAGGATATGAAATTTATTAAAACTGTACTAAATGCTAAAATTTATATGATATTATTTATTTTATAAAGTTTTTATTTTTAAGTCAATCCTACTAACATTTATTTTAACATAATTTAATTTAATTAATTCAAGATAACCATAAAACAAAATAGGAAATAGTTCGTATTAAATTGATTAATCAGTGACTTTTATTTAATCAGCGACTTTTATTTCTTTTACTAAGTTTCAAAAGTTATTTTATTTTATGAAAAGCAGTATTATTAATCTGTATATTAAGTTTAGATATACCATATAATAATGATGACTATAAGGTATTCGATTTTTTTATACCAATAGGAGTGAAAACCAGACTGTGGGTCACCTGATCTTAAATGATTACTGTCGCCTACGGTCTCTTGCAATATCAGAGAATACTCAAGAGCATTGCTGGTCTTTGAGGAAGGACTAGACGATCCTTTTGACACACCACTGAATAAAATACATCCCAACTCTTGGTGGTTTAAAGTAGAAAGCACTTTGAGAGCTGCACTGATCAGAAACGCCAAGCATCCAGGTAAGGTAAAGATGGATTTTTAGGCTGGGACGCGCAATGCAACAACGGAAATCAGTGGCAGGATTTTTTTTTATAACTCTCCGGAACACTCTCTGTGATAAATTCGGTAGAAGACGCATAAAGATGCGATATCCCTACACAACGCACAGAGATCGGACCTTTCACAGAACACTGACTTTGACAACTAAAGCGGCGGAAGAAACTGATAGTGGGGCGATCCTGACCAAAAATGAAAACAGAAATGAGTTGTGTGGCCTCTACTGCGCTTTTTTAAGGAAGAAATACCTCGCTCTGTTGATAACTCCCAGTCTCTTCTAGGCCAACTTGGTCTCCAGCTGACCACCAAATATATATATATATACTAAATAAAATTTATTATTATTATCATTTATTCCATATATACTGCACACTGCTGCCTTTTGTATCCGACACTTAATCCAGTTGTTTAGTGAGAGTTTACGGAAACTACCATCGGGACAATTATTGTTGAGTCAACATCCCACATGTCGGTAATCTCGTGAGCTAAGTCCAAGTATTTTGATAGTTTGTCCTTCTCAGCTTTCACGAGATTAGCGTCACACGGGACGGTGATATCAACAAGAAATGTCCGGCGCTCTAACCGATCTACCAGGCCATTGGCAATATCAGGCTTATTGGCTACAATAGTCCTATCCGTGATGATAGATCGATCCCAATAGAGTTTAGCATGACCATTTTCCAAAACTGGCTCCGGTGTGTACTTGTAATATGGCACTTCAAAAGATACAAGACCGTATCGAAGAGCAAGTTGTTGGTGGATAATCTTGGCTACTTGGTTGTGACTATGCAAATACTCTCCATTGGAAAGATGAAAACAAACGAAAATAACATGCCTGATGAATACTCCAGGTTGGTGGCACGCATGACATATACCAACAGTGCCATCCTTTATTATGTATTTCCGACAGTTGCTCGTCTTGAAATAAAATATTGTTAATATTATTAAAAATAATTATCCGTCCGTTCAATTTGCTCTGCCTGGCTTTGTTCTTATCCGTAATGATAGAATAGGCAAAGGTGGAGGCGGTGTAGCTATTTATCTGCGTGCTGATATTCCTTATAAAATTGTAAAGATATCTTCCTCAGCATATTCTAATTCAGAGGAGTATCTTTTTATTGAAATGACATTGCGACATACCAAGATTCTTCTAGCTGTATTTTACAGCCCGAATCTTACTATAGATTATTTTGGTAGCCTGGAACACCTGTTAAACGAATTGTGTCTTAATTATGATCATATAATTATTATGGGCGATTTCAATACGTGTATTCTTAAGAATGATTCCCGTACTCATAAACTTCAATCTCTTATAACTTCTTTTAATCTTAACCTCCTTCCCACCTCGGCTACTCATCACTTTCCAAATTGCAACCCTTCACTTTTAGATCTATTGATTGTTTCTTCACCTCATCATGTTCTTACACATGGTCAATATACAACTTCTTTTTCTTATCACGATTTAATCTTCATGTCATATCGCATTAGACCACCTAAGCGTATTCCACACTTTCGGAGTCTTCGTAGTTATAAGAACATAGACTGGGTTTCATTACAGCGGGACGCTAGTAATATCGATTGGAGTAATATTTATGATACTTCTTGTGTTAACTCAAAAGTAAATGCTTTTAATTTAATAATAACCAAACTTTTCGATTGTCATGCTCCTGTAAAACGTCTTAAAATAAAACGCATTCCTGCGCCATGGCTTACAAATGAAATAAAAGATATGATGTCAAAAAGGGATAGAGCTAAAAGGAGGTTTAAACGCTCTCCATCTGAACAAAATCTAGAGGCATTTAAATTCCTACGCAACCGCTGCAATCGTTTATGCAGAGACGCCAAAAAATGCTTTTACCACGATTCCCTCGTTAACAAAAATACTAGGAAGACATGGAAATTTTTAAAGTCCATTGGTATCGGAAAAATGCCAGTCAGTGCTAGCAGATGTTGATTTAGATGCACTTAATGACCATTTCTCTATTCCACCGATATCTGCTCTGACTGGCAAGGCGGATACTCTTCGTAACTTGTCTGACTTGCCAGCACCGAACTGTTCTCAATTCAATTTAGGTGTTGTTAGTGAACTTGATGTTAAGACCGCTATACTCTCTATTTCATCTAACGCAATGGGTAATGATCAACTTTGCTCCAAAATGATTACATCTATTCTCCCCATTACCCTTCCAGTATTAACGCATATTTTTAACTATTCTTTTTCGAGTTCGACCTTTCCTTCGACTTGGAAAATGGCACATGTCATCCCTCTTCCTAAAATTTCAAATCCGACTTGTATCTCTCATTTTCGACCAATATCTATTTTACCTTTTCTCTCTAAAGTTCTTGAACATATTGTGCATCACCAGTTATCTTCTTACGTTTTTTCTAATTCTTTTCTCACCCCCTACCAGTCTGGTTTTCGTCCTGGACATAGTACGGGAACTGCTCTTTTGAAGGTTACAGAAGACATACGCTTGGCTATGGAAAAAAAGTATGTTACTATTTTAGTACTACTGGATTTCAGCAGAGCTTTCAATTCTGTTGACTTTGATATTCTCCTTGCTATATTAAAATCCATGAATTTTTCTTCTTCCACAATTACTTGGTTTGATTCTTACCTACGAGGTCGCTCACAGTGTGTTTGCCTGGACTCATCCTTTTCTAACTGGGCTCATCTCACAACTGGTGTGCCTCAAGGTGGGGTCCTTTCCCCGCTACTCTTTTCAATTTTTATCAACTCTGTCACTAAAGTAATTTCTTCTAGTTTCCACCTTTATGCTGATGACTTGCAGCTGTACCGGCATTTTGCTATAGCTGATGCTGACCAGGCTATAGCTGCAATTAATTTAGATCTTGAACAGATTAATTGTTGGTCTAGATCTTATGGACTAGTACTTAATCCGGTTAAAACTCAGGCGTTAGTTTTATGCACGCGACATCAACTGAACTCGTTACCTTTTCTTGCTCCTTTATTTCTTAATGATACTCTGATTAAATATTCTAATTCTGTCAAAAACTTAGGAATCATTATGAACTCTTCATTGTCTTGGGATTCCCAAGTTAATGAGGTAAGCCGCAAGGTGCATTATGCATTTCATTCGCTTAAGTGTCTACAAAACTTTTTGCCTTTAAAAACTAAGATATCTCTTACTCAAATTCTCATTCAACCCATTATCGACTACGCAGATACCTGTTACTTGGATGCCACGGAGGAACTTCTCAATAAACTTGAACGTCTACAAAATCTCTGTATCCGTTTTATTTTTGGTCTAAAAAAGTTTGACCATGTTTCTAATTTTCGAAAACAGCTCAAATGGCTACCAATTCGCTTTCGCAGAAATACTCGCATTTTATGTCTTCTTTATAATATTCTCTACAATCCAACCTTCCCAGATTATTTGCGCCAACGCTTCTCTTTTGTTCATGATTCTGAATCTCCTTGTAGGACGCACCTTCGTTCAAATCTTAAATTCCCCATAAATAAAAGTAAAATTTACTCTAATTCTTTCACGGTTCAAGCAGTGAGGCTGTGGAACACAATTCCATACGCTATAAGATCATCTAAAACTGTATCTATCTTTAAAAAACGAGTGATTGAACATTATCTGTCCATGTAGATTTATATTTAGAGTTTGTATGCTTATATTTTTATGTTATTATTTATTAATTATTATTATTTTTTTAGATAGAATTTTTGTAATCATTTGTAATTGCTTTTGCTCACTTTAAAACTTATTTTTGTGTTTTGTTATTATTATTATTATTATTTTTTTTTTTTTATTAGTTTTATTATTATTATTTTTTTTTTATTGTCATATGGTGCGCACACTTAGTGTTATTCATTGTTGTACTCTCCTTTCACAGGTCTGCTGGAAGAAATTTCATTTTGAAATAAGCAGTGCCTTTGTACGATTGTGTGTTTGAATAAGATTATCTGATATGTATTCTGTGTGTACATAAATATTAAATAAATAAATAAATAAAAATTCTAATGCAAGTTTGTTTTTACGCTTTCACGCGAAAACTACTTAACCATAAGATACTTTCTATTAAAAACAATATATATATTTTTTGCCGGGAAGAAAAAAAAATGAGAAAGATAAGAACATTGTTTGTCAATGAACACGTGGACGGAGTAGCGGGCAATATATAGTATAAAGTAAATAAATATTGTCGTCGTGTCAAATAAAAATCACGCACTAATTAATAATATAAAGTTTATGTGGTATACAAACTCTACACAGCCTCACAGATCTCATAGCCCTTACCCTCCATCCGCCACTTTATATTATAGTCGTTCCTATTAATTCAAACGAACTTTAAGGCTCTTGGTAAAAAAAAAATAAGGGTTTTATACAAAAAGGGAAGGAAAAGATATATTTTGTGTACTGGGTATATGTTACTTTTATTTAATCATACTTGGTTCTAAATATGATAACTTGAAAGTTGCGCCACTGACAGACAAAATGAAGAGCAAAAGACTTGCGTGATATGGACATATTATGAGAAGGGACGAATGCCATGTAACAAGAAGAATGCTAGATTTGGATGTGGAAGGACATGTGGGTCGAGGTAGACCAAAAAAAAGATGGATGGATTGTGTGAAAGATGACATGAGAAAAGAGGAGTGACTGTTGAGATGACGGCTGATAGGCAAGAATGGAAGAAGAGAACATGTCGTGCCGACCCCACATAAAGTGGGAAAAAGGGCAGGGAGATGATGACTTGCATCTAAATATGGAAGCCAATTTTAGGGTAGGTCTAAAGAAAACGTGGGCACGACGTAAAGGCCCAAAGCGGGCAGGGCAAAGCAATCATGGTTATTTTGCCCTCGATGTCATGTTTGCTGTCGTCTGTTGATTGCTTTGAAATTATGCTAATTTATTATTTTCTCTAAATAAGGGGACTGGATCCAATGCAGTGATTGTGAACTGTGGGCCTTTATTTAATTGCGAAATTTATGTATATTTGGGTATGAAACTGGAATAGATTTAGCATCTAATAACATCAATAATATAATAATAATATAATAATATTAATAATAATAATAATATGAGGACAAATTACACACATTGATCTAACCCCTAAGTAAGCATATTATTTGCTTGTGTTAAGGGTGTTAGACAACGATACAAATACATAGAAATACACATATAAATACTGAGAATATATTCAATAAACGACTAAACCCAGAAACACAGACATCTATGCTCATTGTAAAAAAACTTGTAAAAAAAAAATATATATAAATTATACCAGAAAACATCATTCCGGTATCACTATAACATGTCCTAATGATTATCACAGAAAAGTTTAGTAAATCAGTAATTAGAACTTATATTATTTTATTTACTCTCTAAAATAGGATACACATTTAAAAAATAGTTTTAGGAGTTGAACTAAACCAATTCGACTTAATAAAAAAAATTGTTTGTGATATAATTTCAGACAAATAAGTATAACAAAGACAGACAAAAATAAACTAAACACACTCAGAAAATTCTTTTGGATATTTATTATAAAAGACCCCATTCTATCGGCGTCGCAAGTAAATCGGTTAGGCGAATGTAACATTGCAGAGTACTTTAACTAAGCTCGCAGCTGCTCACCCCTAGGGATTATAGGGCAGCTAACATGTCAGCCGTGATAGGAACATATTACTGATTTTCTTTCGTTTATTCTTGATTTTTTAAACAGAGAAAAAAATCATTTGATTTACAACCTTGAATAAACAAAAGAAAAACACAAAACAAAACAAAAATAGCAAAAAAAAAAATGTTAAACTTGTCGAAAATACGAAACAGTAGGAAAGATAATTATTTTTATATTATGATTATATTTTAAATATTTTAGGGAGTTTGAGTTTATGAAAATTATTTCTTAACTTCTTCCTTCAGTTTACTATTTGTAAATAAGCTGTGAACTGGCACCTAGACAGCGTAAATTTGCCTCATTTTGTAATTATAGCCCAAACTAAAACTAGTATGTTCTCGTGACAATGAGATTTTAGAAAAACATCCCATATTATGATTATTCAATGATAACCTGATTTATTACTACTTTCATCAAAATCTTTATTATTGTTTTGCTATTATAGTTTAAGTTTTGTTTTCCCCGTAACAATAAATTGACTTAGAAAAGACGAAAAGCTTTGCTTCGAAATATGAATAAGTAAGAGTTGAATATGGCAATAACCTGTAAGCACATCAAAATCGGTGTAATAGATTCTGCCTGAAGTTCAAATTGACAAACAGACAAATAATTAAATATGTACTTTAAAGGTGGATTCACCAAAAACGTACAAATAGTTTTTTCCACAAAATATTGTAATTATTGTTTTTGCCACCTTACTATATACATTGACACGTTTTTTATATAAATAGATATAATAATATTTTTTATTGTGGAATCATAATATTCACTTCACACTTGATATAATTTATGGTGATATAGTTTCTTTTTAAGTCAAATATTAATATTTAAAATATAAAACACGTCTTACTTGGTATTTCGATAGAAAAAAAATCCCAAATTACGCAGGGGGAATACCTATCTGAGGGCTAACACACGCCATTAGCTTCAGAGCTATTACAAAACGGGAGAGGGTATTTCGGTTAAGCCCTCCCTCGAAGTCCCCATCGCTAGGCTCAATTTGTCCTAATTTAATTACACTCTTTGCTGACCTCATCATCGCCCTCTCTGATCTTTTGTTTTATTTGAAGCAAAAAATGTCTCGTGGAATAAAAACTGAGCCCACTGACTCAATTTTTTTTATCAATGAATAAATATTTTAAGTGTTGTTAATCTTTTATTTAACGTTTATTATTTAAATTGCGTTTATTTATAAGGATTGTTAAAAACCATATCTGTGAAGAAATAAAATGTACAAATTATTTAGGTGGGATGTTATACTAAATGTTTCAAATTGAATGCTCGGTTAAAACCATATAGTTGAAAGCTTTATTTAAAATACATAATTACAAATTATTACACCTATCGTTATTTTCCCATACATCCTATGTAAATTGACAAATTGACATCTGTACTCAGTGACATAACTAATTCAAATTTCTAACTTTGCCGGTATTGCCCTCTTATTATTGTTTAATATAATTTAACATATATTTATTAAATTATATTTTATTTTCATTATATTAAAAAACTAAATCTCTGTTTACATAATGTCTCTCCTAAAATTGTTTTTTATAATAATATAAATGCTATTTTCACACTCAATTACTTTCATTACATTTTGAGCATATTGAAATAACAATTCAACGAGACTGCAATATATATATATACATATATAAAAAGACCTCGAACGACTCGACTGGCGGAAATTGAATGTCGTCGGGGAAATCCAGTACACAAACGACACCTTTGCAACAACTGGGAAACTTACAGAATGAATAACTTCCAATTTACTTCCTCGGAATAATATAAATATTATTTTTCAAAATTAATTACATAAAAGCCAAATATGTATATATTATTGTTTTACTTTTAAAGATTTCATATATTTTATAACTTTATTATGTAATTAAACATTCGTGAACCATGACGATTATAAAATATTGACTGACGACAGGGCTATTCGATCAAAACGTCATTTTTAAAAGTTGAGTTAGAAAGGATTCAAGTTTTTTTTGGTCAAAAAATTCATTACAAAAAAAATCTATGTTGATTACACAATTGAAACATTAGTATCAGAAAAAATATCAAAAACATACAAGACGTTTTTTTTAAATATAAATGTAGCATATCCCAAAATGCATCATTTTCTTTGTTTTATTAAGTAAGGCAAAATGGTCGAAATGCCATGCGTTTTATTTTAAAGCCTTAACCTTATTAGTTCAAGCTATAATACGAATATAAAAGAGAACAAGGAAAATAGATTCATGTTACATATCTGAAAATATATGGAATACATCAAAAAAGCTAAAGTAACGAGTATTAATAAATCAAATTGAGTATAAGTGATAAAGACGACGATTGACATTTAAACTGATTCAATTAAAAGTACTTTTTCTCCTCTTACGACAATAGGGTTACCATTGTTCTAAAAACTTGTTCTGAAACTGCATTCTTATGGAAAAAGTTAGAAGTAAACTTACGTTTAACAATACAACCAAGTTTCAGTAAAATTAAGTGTTATTATACGTAGTAAACCGACAAACCAACCAAAAATATTTTTATAGTTATTATAGTAGCATCGGAACTAGTCATATTTCAAATTATTATTAAATTGTAACAAAATGTTTCAAGTGACGTTACAAATATAAAATAAAGAAGTTTGAATATTTCAAGCAACACATCCCAGTATTAAACAAAAAGGAAAATTGTCTTCATTCTGATTAGCATTAAGGCAATTACTTTTTTTTTTAAATTAAAAATTGTTCGAGGTAGAATTATCTTACACAATAGTTAGTTAAATTTGGTTGTTGTTGGAACATTTCTACCCACAAATAGGGCCAAACTTTCGTAAACTTTTGTTCTAAGAGCCAAAAATTTGCTCGAAAAAGATAGAGACAGACGAAGCTTCTTAGCATTCCATGGATTCACCAAGCGGGTGCCTGGCCCATCGCTTTGCAAGGAGAGGAGTGCAAGCAGTGCCTGGGACTTGCGACCCAGGAATAGGTTTAAGGGGCCCCTTTATTATGCGCAAAAACGCTCGCCTTCACCCTCCACACTCCTCTCCCTACCTAAACAAATTTGGAAAGAACCTACTAATGCCGCCTTTGAAATACGTTCTAGAAATGAACCGGTGCTTGTTCTAGAAAGGCCAAGGTCTTTAAGTAGGTTTTGCTGTGAAACCTCTCGCTCCCACTTCTACCGCGTACAAACTAACTATAAATTTATTCCTGATCAGCTTGAATGTGTGATCCCTGGGGATGTTTGTTTCCCGAGGAACAGTAAGTTCCACAAGTATCACGCGCCTCAGATGTTTAAAAATAGTTCAAAATTTACGTTATTTAATTATAATTTTGTGCGACTTGTTTCGATCCCATTCGGGCTTCGTATTCGTGAGCTTGATGGCTCGATGGCGGAATCCCGATGTAAACATTTTATAACGAATTTTTCATGTTTCAATTTACTGATGAGAGATCGGTTTCATCAATTATTTTAGTACCTTTTTTTTTTTTTTTTTTTTTTTTTTTTTTTTTTTTTTTTTTTGTTTCCGCGGGGAAAATGCCTTACGCACCGTACCCCTCGCGGGGGAAGCGAGGGGCGTGTGTGGGACTCCCGAAAACGGTGTACCCACTAAAAACCCCGCGGCGCTCCTTCCTCGCCTTATTGGCGGAGTCGTGGGTACGGCTAGCCCTTCATCCACGACCCCGCCGGCGACGGCCCGTCTATTACACGACGGACCCTACCTGCCCCCCTAGCTGAGTGGGGGGGCCTGTGGGAGCGACCAGGAGCGCCCGGTCGTTCCCACCCGACGCGGGTGGTGCCATGTTCAATGTGGGAGGGAGTGTCCCCACACCCCCTGCCCACTGGCCACCACCAGGCTGGAGAAGTTCAAATTGCCGTCTTCTCCGGCCCCTTCGACGTCTGCGGTGCGGGGGCGCAAGGGGATCGTCCATGCGCGCCCGCTCCGCCTCTTCCTTCTGCGACATGACCTCCTCACAGAAGGAGGCCACCTCCACCCAGACCTCCTTGCTGCCCAACATGGCAGTAACTACCGCAGGCAGCGTTAGGTCCGGGCCTACCGACTCCTGGAGTCGTCGGCGCTGCTCCACCCAGGCCGGACACTCGACCAGGGTGTGCTGCGCCGAATCAACAAGCGCGCCACAGTGGTGGCACGCCGGGGTCTCCTCACTTTTTATGCGGTGCAGGAACTTTCCGAAACAGCCATGCCCGGAAAGTACCTGCGACAACCGGTATGTGAGGAACCCATGCCCCCTGTTCGACCATTCCTTGACGACTGGACCGATCGCGTCCAGGCTCCACCGCCCGAATCTGGCTTCGGCCATCTCCGCCATCCATTGGCGGAGAACGTTCTCGCGGGCCGCCAGCCGGACGGCAGCCCTCTCCTCCGGTGCGGGGCGCTCTCCCCGCGCCCTCTTGTCCGCCGTCCAGTTATAGACGGCGGATAGCACCTCGGCCTCCAAGTGCCACGGTGGAGTGCCCGCCATGGCGCAAGCCGCACCATGGCTCACCGTAGCGAAAGCCCGCGCCACCCTCTGTGCGATGGCCCGTTGGGGCCTACGCAGGTGAACCTGGTTGTACCCTGCCAGGGCGTCCGCCCATATAGGGGAGCCGTACAGGGCCATGCTTTTCAGCACGCCGGCATAGAGGCGCCGGCATGCTGTGGCTGGCCCTCCCACGTTCGGGAGGAGCCAATTTAGGCTCCTCGCCGTCTTTAGGAGGCGCGGTGAAAGTTCACGAAAGTGTTCTCGGAACTTCCACCGCCCGTCCAGGGTGAGGCCCAGATATCTCATCGTGGCACTCACCCGCACCCTCTCAATACCCACCACGATATGGGCGTCAGGTGGCGCACCCCGCCGCGGCCCATGAAAATATAGGGCCTCGGTTTTGGGTAGCGCCACTTTCAACCCCAGTTGCCGGATCCGATCGGCAACCAGGGTCCCCCCATTTGACGCCCGGGTGGCTGCCTCCTCGAATGTTCTCCCCCGCGCCGTGAGAAGGGTGTCATCCGCATAGCAAATGACACCCACTCCATCGGGGAGGGCGCCCCGGAGGAGCCAGTCGAAACCGACGTTCCACAGGAGTGGTCCAAGGATCGACCCCTGCGGAACACCCAACTGCACCCTATGCCGCCTTATGCGGCCGTCCCCGCCGACGAACAGGACTTCCCTCTCCCGGAGGTAGTCCGCCAGCAGGGCCCGCAAATATGGAGGCACCCTATTATATTTGAGTGCCTCATTAATTGTGGCGTGGGGGATGGTGTTGAAAGCATTGGCGATGTCAAACGACACAGCCAACACGCCATCCCCAGCCGCCACCGCCTCCTGTGTGACGCGCTTCAGCTCCTGGAGCGCGTCTATCGTGGACCGACCCGCCCGAAACCCGTACTGGGCCCCGGATAAGTCCGGGCCGGTCCCCCTCAGGTGCTCCCTGAGCCGTGCTGCTATCACGGACTCAAGGAGCTTGGCCGCGTCGTCCAAGAGGACGACCGGCCGATATCCGGCAGGAGGATCCACCGGCCGCCCCGGCTTCCGGAGGAGACACAAAACCCCCTCCTTCCACACCCTTGGGAACCTCCCAGACGTGAAGCAGCGGTCGAAGAGGTCCCGGAAGTGTCGCTCCATGTGGCCGGTGGTTATCGCCACCACCCGCGCCGGCACCCCGTCAGGCCCCGGCGCCGTCTTCTTTCCTCGAAGGCGGAGCGCCGCCGAGGAAAACTCCTCCTCCGACACCGGGACGAAACCGGTGTCGGCCGGAGGGCCCACCCGCCGAGGCGGAAACATCCGAGGAGGGACGAACTCCTCCGATCGGTCCGGGAACAGCCCTCGGACTACCTCCGACAGGAGCGCCGGCTCGAGGGACTCGACGACGGGGGGGCCGATCGGTCGCAGCTTATTGCGTGCCGCATGATACGGCCTGCCCCAGGGATCTTTGTCGAGCCCCCCTAACATCTCTTCCCTCGCCGCCTTTTTGGCCTCCAGGATTGCCATTATTTTAGTACCTAAGTTACACTATCTCGCTCTTAATTAATTATCAGTAAAACATATTATATGAGATAATGAGAATATGCTACAAACGTGCTAAAATTATTTGAACTCGTATACCAATTGAGAAATATATTTTGTTCCCGCAGACGTCGTAGACAGACAAAGGCATACTGTTATAATTAAATAGTTTCAAGATTTCATGGCTGGAGCAGATCGCATTATTAGATTCTCTGAATACCGTCATGTATTCTGATATACTAATTTTAAAAACTATCTAACATTTTAATTCAATGTATTTAAAAAGTATTTGAAAGTGTCTGGAAGAAATTTACTAAACATTTAAAATTATTATTTGCATATGGTTGTTGGGTTGGTTGTCGGTGCCCCGTTGGTCAAATTGCGCGGACACCTGACGAATGGGGGCAACCCGGATTCCTCCCCGAGTGTCCGACCGTAGATGTGCCCTTTACGGATTCGTTTGATGGGTATCTCTGCGGTTGGTCCAGTGTCCTGGGAGCCTGGCGATAACTATCATGGGTCAGGCTTTTGTCAGCGGGCTGTTGATTGTTCGGACGGGGGTCAGCTATGGGGTTTCTGCCTCTTACATACCTGACAAGAGGGGAAAGCAGGGGCTACCTTCCTTCAGGGAGGGGGTTTCCAGGGGGGGTTGGGGTTTGTATTTTATGTTTTGTTCGGTCTTGTCTCGTTTGGTCTTCGTTTTTTTTGTTTCGTTTATGGTGTTTTTGTGGTTTATGTCCATTTCGATACTCATTGCCTACCGAGGGGTTGCATAAGGACGAGGGCACCACCCACAGGGACCTTACCCCTTAAAAGGGAATATGAAGAAAGCTTTTAAAAATATATCCCCGGGAGGATCCTACGCTAAGAGTTTGGGAACTCCTCACGGCAGCCTTTGCCCTGCCATTCATACTACACGGGGGCGGGGGCAAAAAAGTTCTTAAAACAAGAGTCCCCGCACAGGTCACTACTACACCGACCTGTCAAAGTAAAAAGAATGTGAGGCGTGAAGATGAGAATACGGTTGTGGAGATTACGGATTCAGACGATCTATCGGACCCACAACCTACCGCTGGAAGAAAGTGGACATGAGGAATGATCTATAGTTCCCCCGAAGCCATATCTAAATCCGATCCCGAATTAGGTGTTGTAGTGGCTAACTGCTGTTCCGCTCGGCATGGACGCCGCTTGGGGTGGTGCGGAAAAAGGACAGGGGGCAGGGATTGCCCGGGAAAAAGCCGTATTGCGGACCCTGGAGGTGAAGGCGGCCGATTCCAAGCACGCTTGAAAGCTCGGGGCCTCCACAAAAGAAGACGGCTAAGGCTAGGAGTGCGCTGGGTTTGCGAGGCCGAAGCGAGCCTCTTGGAGTTGCAGACGGAGTGGCAGACGTCGTTCGACCCATCAAGCGGTTAGCTGTAAGGTTAAAGGATTTGGAGTCTGCAACAAGGGACGAAATAGTTGTTGCGATTTTTGGGGAGATCCGTAGGGGCTTTGGAGAAATAGGCGCTAGCTGTGCCCAACTCCCCGTTGATCCGGCGAAAATATTGGTGGACGTAGGAAAACTTTTCGTGAGGTGGAGCTCGGCAGGGTCGAACTACTAGCAGAGCGCCCTTTAAGGTCCTTCAAATGCTTGGAGCTCAAATACATCCGTGTCAATTGCCCTTCCGAGGTTTACCGCAGCACCGCTTGACTGCATGGCGGGATATACCCGTTCCAGCTACACTGTAATGTAGCGGTGCGCGGTCTTTGTTTATCGATGCCTATGTGCGGTCCACATGTTTGGGAACAGTGCCTGTAGGGCTCCACAAGTCAGGGGGAAGGAAGCTAGTCCAGCAACCATGAGCGTGGAGCAGAGCCAACTGCCGGTCGAGGCGATGTCCGTGACCGACGGTCCTGCTCCAAAGGGGTAGGCAGGATATCGCTCGTATCATTTCCTCAAACATAGTACCTCGACGAGGGTGACCTCTCTCGCCTACGAAGAGCCTACGTGGTCAGAGTGTTCTGGTTACTCGGACATTCTCATTCGGGGGGAAAATTCCGCCATGGTGTCGCGGTGAGTGCGAAAGCGGTCCCGTGGCGTTCCATTATGGCGATGAGGGTAACTGTTGTTTGTTGTTATTTAGTACCCTGAAGTCTCAGCGAGTCCCACATAACCGTCCCGGTTGGATAGTACCCATAAAGGATTTGCCTATATATAAGAGACGCCTAATATAGTGACGCAATGAGGCTAGGGTTCGATTCTCGAAAGGAACAGGCATGTATGTGATGAGTATAGATGTCTGTATTTCTGGGTTTGGTCGTTCATTAAATATATTCGCGGTATTTATAACGTGTATTTCTATGTTTTTGTTTCGTTTTCTAACCCCCTAACACAAGCAAATAATTTGCTTACTTAGGGGTTAGATCAATGAGTGTAATTTGTCCTGTGATATTATTATTTCAATCCCAATTTTGAACGAGTATCATTATTTTCTTAAAAGGTCAAAATCATTTTAAATTAATTTTATATAATGTCTCTGATACAATCGTCTATAAACCATCTTTTTGGAAATTCGACTACATATTGTTGTCATGTCTTTATCGCTAAAACTTTCTACTTGAAAACGCTTTGGTGATACCGTAATAATGTTGTCTGAAACATTACCTAATCATTATACTGATATCACGTTAATATATAATTTTGTTGAATTTATGTTGCTTAAATTATAGATGTTATTTTTCCGATAATTCTTCTATATAACTATTCTCCTTACTACCGACTACTAACTACTTCCGTACCTGTGGATTGAATTGTATTTTAAAATTAAATTTAATTAATTTGAATAATACATATATTAAATTTCAATACATAGCGATTTCGCCTTAACTATATCCCTGTTGACTTTTTGTTCTTATTGGGTAACTGGTTTTTACTCGCCACGTTTCAGGGCAAGATTGTGTTGAGTCTCAAACTGCTAAGTTCCCTGAAAAAAAGTATAAGAGACAATTATAAGAGGTCAAGATATAATTTTAGAATTTCATAATATTGTCAATATTTTATATATTTAAATTGCTTACTTGTGTTTTTAGCATAGAATATAAATACTTATAAGAACGAATACTCTTTATGCTAAGACAGAATCCACTGAGCCTTCCGTAAGTGCAAGTGCACTGTAATACTGAAATTTAATATTTATCAAAAAGCCATGAAAATGTATTACTACCTCATCGTTATATAAATAATGTATTTTAAATAACGAGTTTTAATAATAAAGGTAGAGGGAATAATAAGCTACAAATTATATATTTTTTTTCGTTACGGATCCTATCAAACTTCAATAATTTGGACTCGCACCCGAATATTTTGGACTACTAACATAAAAATAGCTATAAATCACAAGAGCTATATTCTTTTCTCTCGGATCGCTTTTAAATTTAAAATACACCTGAGTATTATTTATGTGCCTTCAAATATATTGTACTAACCATTTCTATAACGGAATTTATTATTTTATATATAAAATGTAAAACTACATATTTTTTTCAAAACCTATGGTTTTTTTGAGAGCATTAATCACACGAAATGGGGGAACGTTCTAAATAAAGATGTCCAATATCCTTAACATTATCGCGTTGTTAAAACTTAACCGATAATCGCAATCTGAGATTAAAAACGTCGCGTCGTAACAGATATTTTTACCTCTATTTTATTATATTATTAATATTTCAACACGTTATTATTGTAAAATATGTTTTGTTTCGAGCTCTTCTATTATTATTTCATCCTCAGACAGACACATATAATTATTTTTATTCCACGTATTTTGAGACTAACGAATAGAAATCATTGACAATACCGATAAAAGTACTTACACCATATAAAAAGTTTGCTAAAAATTGAAACTGTATCTCGACATCTATTTATTTTTCATACGTCACAAGATTTTGTTTCAAAGTGTTTAATATTGCATTTATTTTTCATACGTCACAAGATTTTTTTTTTAAGTTTTTAAAGTTGCAGACCACTTTTTGTTAATTTAGGTAAAAAGAAAAACACTGACAGATTTTGTAGCCAATCAAAGAATAGGCTTATCTTGTTAATAAAACCATCTGAAACAAATTAGCTCTAAAGTAGTATCTTTTAAGAAACTAAACTGTAAACAAGCAAGTATATGTATTACTAGCAATTTTATTACAAAATCAAACATCATATTTAAAACATTTTTCAAATTATTTCGTTTCAGTTTATAGCAGGTACTAGTAAAAAGAAATTTAATTTACATTTATACATATAGTATAATCGCAACTTAGGACAATATTTAAAAGAAATATAGGTATAGTAGGAGTATAAAGCATCTGTCTGAGTGTCAACATTAATTATTCAAGATAGTGTGAGACACGACCACCCCTTTTCGTACCTTTATGAGCTTGAACGTAGATGGCGTAATACTAAATGCCTGCGTCACAACATATTGGCTTCGTAGCGTTATGTGGATATATTATCAATTAATAATGACAGATTAATTTCTGTTAATCAAAAATATTATTTGAAAATACTGTCTCTTGTATTTTTAACAATTGGATTATTTTTTTAAACTAGTTGTACCTACTTAATATTTGTATCACTATTACTTCATACACATTTAATGTTATATTAATGCAAAACTGTTTATTTTATATATTTTCTAAGTTACATTCAAAGTAATTACAATAAAGCCAAATTTTAGAATTTAGGAACAAAAATATATTCATATTAAATATCATTTTATCATTTTTAGCCAAGTTTAAGGAAAACATTAAATGTCTATTTGTCTATCAATAATTTAACATCTAGAATTTTGCCAAAAAAGGCGATTAATATTTCTGCTGTTATATTCAATAGTTTAAACAATTTATCACAATATTTTTATTACAATTTGAAAGAACTTGATTATAATTAAAACTTAACTTACTATCACTGTTACTTGGAATTGAGTTTATGTCCAATAAATGTCTATAAATTTTAGGGAGATACATGTGATATTGAGGTAGTATATAATTTTTAACGAAATTGTTAAAATCTAAGAATAGCAAATAATCACTATTATGGATTGCCAACCTTTGTTATAATTTATTTAAACTATGTTATACAGGGTTATTTGTAATTACTTGACCACCTTTTGCTGGCAGCCTCTCTACATCAATTCCAACAACATTCATTGTTCTACGACTTTTTAAAATGAATAGTTTTGAAAATTAAAATGTTTCCATACTAAATTTATTTATTGTCACTGAACTTTCATTAACTCTGAGCGTCGGTATGGCGTCCGAGCGTTGAACTTTTAAGTACTTATTACAAAATACGGAGTAATAAGCAAAAGAGGGAGCAAAAACTTTTTGTTTCGTTTTTTTGTGTTGTGTATCAAGATTTGTAAAAAGTGGTAGAACAAATGTTGTTGAGATTGATGTAGAGTGGCTGCCTGCAAGAGGTGGTCAACTAATTAAAAATAACACTGTATAATTATTATAAGAGACAGTGATCTTAAATATGAACAAGCACATATGACTATATGTTTTTAATTTAATTTTAATAGAGAATCAACTCCTTTGCCAATGGTTATTTTTTTAATATCCAGGATATTTATTACCTACTGCAATTACTACTGTTAAGACTTGTTTCAGTAATACACAGTACTTCAATGTTCAATATCCAACCATGTGTAATAAAATGGGCGAGAGTAGCCCTTACAACTCGTTTAATAATATTTTAACACTATAATATTTAGGTGAGGGTTATTTACAATTTCATAACCAACTTACAGATTCTATTATTTATACCTTATAATAAGTTCTAATAATTAATAAAAGATTAAACATTGTGTTATAATATCCTATGCCTCTAATTCCAAACAAAATTAATAGTAAATACTAAATAACATTCCATAATTAATTGCGTAGGTGGCGCTACTATTGAAACTTATGAACTAGAACATGTAAATTCAAATGTATTTACCATTTAATTTATTGTAAATAAATATGACTAACACTCCGCCTTTCCTGATTTGTAATCTTACGACCTCGTAATTGTATCATTAATTTCTTTAATACCAACCATCACATATTAAATGACTAATTTCTGATTTAATAAACAATATGGAAACCAGTAGACCAAATGGTCATCTGAATTCATCATCATACAATATTACAGAGAAAAACAAATTATTAAAATTACAATGCAACAAGAAAAAACATCAAATTATAGTTTTAATATGCGAATTTACATAACATTTATACAACAAATTTACTTTACTATCGGCCGTTTTGACAACTTATTACGTCCTCGTAATATAATTATAATTTTTATCACAAATACTCATTAATTCATCACAAACTTAAAAATATATTACTATATAATATATTTATACAAGCTTGTTCACTTTACACCGGACAAACCAGGCTGCTTACAAAAAACCAGATCCTTGTGGAACACCCATTTTTAGGTGAGAACCAGCCGGTTTTCTAATTATTTACATCAACCGTTTTAACTCTTTGATTCAGGTAAGAGGCAATAAGATCAAGCGCAGCGCTACGCACACCATAGTGATTAAGTTTGCAAAGTAATGTTTGATGGTCCACGCAATCAAAGGCTTTAGATAAATCACAAAACACTCCGATTGCATTCTGTGACTTTTCCCATGCATCGCAAATGTGCTTAAGAAACGCGGCACCCGCATTTTTTTTTTTTTTTTTTTTTTTTTTTTTTTTTTTTTTTTTTTTTTTTGTTTCCGCGGGGAAAATGCCTTACGCACCGTACCCCTCGCGGGGGAAGCGAGGGGCGTGTGTGGGACTCCCGAAAACGGTGTACCCACTAAAAACCCCGCGGCGCTCCTTCCTCGCCTTATTGGCGGAGTCGTGGGTACGGCTAGCCCTTCATCTACGACCCCGCCGGCGACGGCCCGTCTTTTACACGACGGACCCCACCTGCCCCCCTTGCTGAGTGGGGGGGCCTGTGGGAGCGACCAGGAGCGCCCGGTCGTTCCCACCCGACGCGGGTGGTGACCTGTTCAATGTGGGCGGGAGTGTCCCCACACCCCCTGCCCACTGGCCACCACCAGGCTGGAGAAGTTCAAATTGCCGTCTTCTCCGGCCCCTTCGACGTCTGCGGTGCGGGGGCGCAAGGGGATCGTCCATGCGCGCCCGCTCCGCCGCTTCCTTCCGCGACATTACTTCCTCGCAGAAGGAAGCCACTTCCACCCAGACCTCCTCGCTACCCAACATCGCAGTGACGACCGCAGGCAGCGTTAGGTCCGGGCCTACGGACGCCTGGAGTCGTCGGCGCTGCTCCACCCAGGCCGGACACTCCACCAGGGTGTGCTGCGCCGAATCGGCAATCGCGCCACAGTGGTGGCACGCCGGGGTCTCCTCACGCTTTATCTGGTGCAGGAACTTCCCGAAGCAACCATGCCCGGAAAGAACCTGCGACAACCGGTACGTGAGGAACCCGTGCCCCCTGTCGGTCCATGCCTCCATTACTGGACCGATGGCGTCAAGACTCCACCGTCCGAATTTGGCCTCGGCCATCTCCGCCATCCATTGGCGGAGAACGTTCTCGCGGGCCGCCAGCCGGACGGCGGCCCTCTCCTCCGGTGCTGGGCGCTCTCCCCGCGCCCTCTTCTCCGCCGTCCAGTTGTAGACGGCGGATGCGGCACCCGCATCAGTTGTTGATTTGCCTTTGGTGAAATCATATTGTTCACTATGCATGATTTTATTTCTATAAACAAATTCTGACATTTGGTTTTGTATATTTTTTTCGAAGATTTTACTTAAAGTAGGTAAAATAGAGATGGGCCTATAGTTGCCGGGTTCTAGTCTATCGCCACTTTTGAACAATGTAACTATTTTACTATTTTTCATTAAATCTGGGAATGTACCGGTTTCAATACATTTGTTAAAAATTAAGGATAATTGTGGAGCAATATCAAATAAATGTCCTAGTTTTCCGAGAAACACTAGTCAAAACATCCCAAGTTAATTACTCAGAAATTAAAATAAAGGCATTATTTTATTTTCTGAGTTTAAGGTCTTATTTTTAATATAAATCGACTTAGCTTGTACGAAAACGTTCTCAAATATTTTAGAAAAATTACTAACTTTATTCAAGAATACAGGATCACAATTACATTGCCACTCAACATATAAATCATATAATACTTTTCTGTAACAATCACTAAATTTAAGTTTTTGGTATTTTGTTATAGTTTTGGCTTAAAAATATTTTTAAATTCTTGTAACAAAAATCGAAAACACCATTATATAAATTGTTGGAATTATCATCGATCATGTCTACTTTACCCACTTTTTGCTCAACAGTATTTGTTCATGATGATTGATTTAGAAAGATGATAACAGATGGCGCTTTCTGAATTAGGGAATTTGTAGATCACGGTGGTAAGATTTTGTCATTAGCATTTATATAGTAATTAAGGCATATGTTTGTGTGAGGACTGTGGTCAGTGTCATGTGATCCAGTTCCATCAATAAGTACCAGATACACGAGTATAGTCCAGGGGTTAGCCAGTGGTTTTATTTGCGACCCTACTAATTTCCACACCAGAGGTCAAAGTGTATAGTGTTGGTGCTAAACATTGGTCCATCGAGCCCGGATTCGATTTTTCGCTTCGCCCGTGTACTTGCAGTGGATCGCTGCAGCTAAAGTACACGTTTCCCCCGCATCTGCATCGTCCAGTGTGGTGGTGCTAGTTCAGCCATAGCGGAAGATTGAGTGCCAATATAGAGGGCGCTACTTGCAACCAGTTCAGCAAGGAAGATATCAGCCAGTTCAGCGTGACACCGCGATCAGGCAATCAACAACATCTTGGTTACTGTGACGCCACAGGAGGCGCCAACAACAGGAGGAAGGTCTCAACAGTCAACAGTTCGAAAATTGTGTTTGTGTGAGTGGGATAAGTGCAGACAACTGTGAGTACAATTTTATTTATATATATACAAAAGGACAATTAGACTCAAACAAATTTGAACTTCAGTTTAATTAGTTGTAGTAAAACATTGTAGCCTAGTAATATTGATTAAGACTTGTAATATTGATTAAGACTCTAAAATTTGTATTTAGACGTATACAGTATTGTGATTTATTTAGTTTGCTAATTATTAATTATATGATTGTAGTAGTGTAGTGTAGTATATGTTGTAGTGGTAGTCTAGTACTTAGAATAATTTTACAAAAAACGAAGGAACGGGGAACCTATGCCCGATTTCCACTAGAATTTATAAGTTTCAAACACTTGTAAAATTTATGAGCTTGCTATTTTAGTTTGCTAATTATTAATTTGCTTATATGGTAGTTCCGTACTTAGAATAATTTTCAAAAAAACGTAGGAACGGGGAACCTGTGCCCGATTTCCACTAGAATTTATAAGTTTCAAACACTTGTAAAATTTAAGAGAGTTGAATTATAATTAAAGTTAAAAAATATTTCTTATTGTCTTGTTTCTTATTGTTTAATAATTTCTTGTTAAATAATGGAAGGTTTACTTAATGTATTAAAAAATTAAAACATCGTATTCAGAAAGGTTTAAATAATTTTAAAAAAAGTCCAAAAGATAGAATAACAGTGGAATATATTGAATCTCGGCAAGAGCTATTAGAAAATGATTGGGTAAAATTTAGAGAAAGTAACAGTAAACTTTACGAAAATTATCAGTTGAAAGAACTTGAGCAAGATGTTATTGAAATTTATGACACTACAGAAGATACTTATGTCACATACAAGTGTCTTTTAAAAACCATGCTCAATAAAATAAGTGTTTCAAAAGATTTAATAGAGAATAATAGTAGTCCATCTAAGACAGGTAATTCATTTGTAAGGTTACCAAAAATTTCTATTCCAATGTTTTCAGGAAAATATGCAGAATGGACCACATTCTGTGATCTTTTCATTTCTCTTGTACATAAAAATGATAGTTTAGACAACGTGCAAAAACTGCACTACTTAAAGAGTCACCTTAGCGGTGAAGCAGAACAGCTGATAAGGCACACACCTGTTACTGATTCTAACTATAACCAGTGTTGGCTACAGTTAGAAAAGAGATATAGCAATAAAAGTATTTAGCCAACTGTATTTTAAAAAGATTATTTGGTCAGAAAAAAATGTATTCAGAATCAGCTTCATCATTAAAAGAACTTCTGGATACAACAAATGATTGCTTAAATGCTTTAAAAAACTTAAAGATTGATGTGAGTACATGGGACGTCATTATCATTCACATTGTTACGTACAAATTAGATTCCGAAACGCGCAAAGAATGGGAGTTAAGTGTCAGTACAAACGACTCCAACGAGTTGCCTTCGTTTGAACAATTTAAGTTTTTTATAGAAAATTGATTTAGGGCGTTGGAATGTATAGAGCCAAAAAAAGGATTAGTTCATCAGGTCAGTAGTTCACAAGGTCATAAGGCAAGGGCAATGTTTGCAGCAAGTACTGTAAAAATGCAATGTGAATATTATTCCGACGGTCATAAGCTCTGTTTCTGTAAAAAGTTTGCTAATCAGGACACAGAGACCAGACGTCAGTTCGTTGTTCAAAATAAAATATGCTTCAATTGCTTAGGCAGTAATCACACTGCGTATAATTGTAAAAAACAAACTAAGTGTAGGATTTGCCAAAGACGTCACCATTCACTACTCCACCCCAGTGAAGCAACCGAAGACAATCATGACAAATCTGTCAAACCTCTAATAGGTAATGCCTTTACTTCTGGAATTAAGGTTGACCCTGTAGTATCGTGTGTAAGTACAGGTAATGTTCGCCAACCTCGACAGATTCTACTAGCCACGGCTCTAATAGAAGCAAAGTCAAAAACTGGTGACTATCAAGTTATAAGAGCTTTGCTTGACCAAGGTTCGCAGGCTTGTTTTATCACAGAAGCTACTGTGCAGTATCTCAATCTGAAAAAGATTCCTATTGCAGGAACTATTTCCGGAATAGGAGATAACAGATCAACTATTGTGAAGTACATGGTAAATTTAAAAATACGATCACGCATAATTCTTCGGATGACAAATTTGAAGTGACTGCTTATGTATTAAGGAAAATAACATCGTATTTGCCTGAACGAAGCATTACTGGAGGTTCCTTGGACTGGATCGAAACCAAAGGTCTTCAGTTAGCCGATCCAGAGTTTAATACTTCTAACAAGATTGATGTTTTATTAGGTGCGGAAGCATATGGCTTTATAATAAAGGAAGGGATAATTAAGAATCCCACTGGAACACTTATAGCACAGTGTACTACTTTAGGTTGGATACTGTCAGGTGCGATTATTTTAAATAATACTGAAAAAACATCTAACTATATAACAAATAATATATGTGTTATGCATGCACAGTTTAAGGAAGATGATATTCTTAAGAAGTTTTGGGAGATTGAAGAGTTATTAAACAATAAAAAAATACTTACAGTAGAAGAACAAAAATGTGAAGATCTATATAAGACAACTACAACAAGAAGTGAAGATGGAAGATATATAATTAGGTTACCGTTTAGAGAACAAAATCCACTTTGTAAATCTGGTAGTTCACGCGCCATAGCTGAAAATAGATTTATATCATTAGAAAAAAGATTAAATAGGAACTCAGATTTAAAAAAAGGGTATACTGATGTCATAAATGAGTACTTACACTTAGGACATATGAGACCTGTGAAGGAAAATGATGATAAAAAAGGAGAAGCTGTCTATTTACCTCATCATGCGATAATTAGAAACGATAAACTTACCACGAAGATTCGTGTGGTGTTTAATGCGTCCGAAAAGAACAGTAAAGGAGTATCTTTAAATGATACACTTATGGTTGGACCGACAATACAGGCAGATTTGCGACATACTGTCTTAAAATGGCGAGTTTATCCTATTGCCATGGCGGCAGATATAATAAAAATGTACCGTCAAATAAGAATACACGATGAAGATGCAATATTTCAACGCATACTCTGGCGAGATAGTGTTGATAAAGAGATAAAAGATTATGAATTAATGACAGTGACGTTCGGAACAGCTTCTGCGCCATATCAAGCTGTTAGAACTCTTCACCAAATCGTATTCGATGAAGGTGAGAAATACCCACTTGCATCGGAAAGAATATTAAATAGTTTTTACATGGATGATCTGATGACAGGCTGTCAGAGCGTGGAAGAAGGGGTAAACATATATAAACAAATATCAGAATTATTAGGAAAGGGTGGATTTGTACTTCAAAAATGGGTCAGTAACAATTCGGAATTATTTGAAATAATGCATTCCTTGGAAACAAGTAAAAAAAAGGGACAAACAGATCCCAATTATAGTAATAAAAATAGCAATCAGTATAAATCTAATATGATAGAGGATCAAGAAAATTGTATAATACAAGAAAATTTAAAGGACACGCCAAAAATAAAGGGAAAGGAAGTAGAAATTAAATTAGATAATACTATGAAAATTTTAGGACTTACCTGGAACCGCAGCGAAGATCTCTTCCAGTATTTGGTGAATCTCCCTTCAGTGACTACAAAACCTGTAACAAAAAGAACTGTAATTTCTGACATAGCACGTCTATTCGATCCTTTAGGTTGGTTGGCTCCTAGTGTAGTGTTGGCTAAAATATTCATACAGAAATTGTGGTTAGCAAACATTGGATGGGACGAAGAGCTCACTAAAGATTTGATAAAGGAATGGTGTACTTACCGTAATGAATTATCACTTCTTACTCAAATTCGTATACCCCGCTGGTTAGGTACAAAAACCAATAATCATGTGGAACTACATGGTTTCTGTGACGCATCAAAGGCTGCTTATTCAGCTGTAATTTACGTTCGAATAGTAGATTTAATCGGTAAGGTTCAACTTTCACTGCTAGTTTCCAAAACAAGAGTAGCTCCTATTAAACAAGTTAGTATTCCTCGATTAGAGTTGTGCGGAGCTTTATTACTGTCAAAACTATTAGCTGAAACGGGAGAAGTTTTAAACATCTCGCAAGAAGATATCAGAGCATGGACTGATTCTACCGTAGTACTAGCATGGTTAAATAGCCATCCTAGTAGGTGGAAGACATTTGTGGCTAACCGTACGTCAGAAATCTTGACAACAATGCGGGCGTCACAATGGTTCCACGTCTCAACTAAAGAAAATCCAGCAGATTGCGCGTCAAGAGGAGTACTTCCAAGTCAGTTAGTTGAAAATGTACTATGGTTCTCAGGTCCCCAATTTTTAAAAGAAAGAATTATTATTTACAAAAGACCAAAGGATTTACCAAATTATGTAGAGGATTCATTAAAAGCTAATTTTGCCATCGTATCGGACGAAAATATTTTGGAAAGGTTTTCATCTCTATCTAAGCTATTAAGAGTAATAGCCTATTGTCGCAGATTTTTAAATAAACGGAAACATAAAACTACATATTTAAATAATAATGAAATAGAAACAGCATTAGAATTATGTATAAAAAAAACACAACAAACATCATTTACAATGGAATTTAAACAATTAAATGAAAAAGGTTATTTACATTCAAGATCAAGCAAACTTAAAACCCTCACCCCTTTTATTGATGACAAGGGTATTATTAGAGTTCAAGGCAGGCTTGACAAGTCTCTATCGGATCATCAAACGAAACATCCGATTATTTTACCTAGCTCTTCACATCTTACCAACCTTATAGTAGCCGATGCCCATTATAAGACACTCCACGGAGGTCCCCAATTAATGAGAAATTATTTAAGAACAGCTTATTGGATTCTTGGAGTTAGAAATGTTGTGAAACACTATGTTCGAAAATGTGTCACATGTGTCAGATATAAAGCAACCTTCCAAAATCAAAGGATGGGAACGCTTCCTTCAGCTCGTTGTACTCCAACTAGGCCATTTTTACACAGCGGAGTTGATTACGCTGGCCCTATTAACATAAGAACAACGAAGGGTAGAGGACATCGTTCTCATAAGGGTTACATTTCGTTATTTGTGTGTATGTCAACGCGTGCTATTCACCTAGAACTCGTTAGTGATATGAGCACTGAATCGTTTTTAGCCGCCTTTAGACGGTTTGTGTCAAGACGAGGTCATTGTGCTAAGATATGGAGTGATAACGGAACCACCTTTGTAGGTGCTTCCAGAGGGTTACAGCAATTAGCGTCTATACAGCAGTCCATAGCAGAACATCTCGAAACCAATGGCACAGAATGGCACTTCATCCCTCCTCACAGTCCCAATTTTGGTGGACTTTGGGAAGCAGGTGTGAAATCTACGAAGTTTCACCTCAAACGCGTTATTGGAGAGTCTACCTTGACATATGAGGAAATGGCGACACTCCTCAGTCAAGTCGAGTCGTGTTTAAATTCACGACCCTTAAGCGCTATTAACACTACTGACCCTGGTGAACCTTTGCCTTTAACTCCAGGCCATTTTTTAATCGGAGAACCTTTAGTTAGCGTTCCAGATCATAATTATGAAGTTACGAACATTAATAACTTAACGCGTTGGCAATTTATACAAAGGATGCTGCAATCGTTTTGGAGACGTTGGTCTCAAGAGTACTTATGCAATCTTATGAATCGTTATAAATGGTCATCTCAAGTTCCCGAACCCAAAATTGGAGATATAGTATTAATAAAAGAAGACGATTTGCCACCAAGTCGATGGTTGTTAGGTCGTGTAATACAAAAACACCCTGGTGATGATAACGTATCCCGTGTAATCACATTACGCACAAAATCTGCAACAATTAAGAGACCGACCCCTAAAGTATGCATTTTACCAATTATTGATTGATTTTTTATTAAGTAGTAGAATAAGTTTCCATAATGTAGTATTTTAAAGCTTATATAGGTCATATAGAGCTGTCGCAAACAATAGATAATTATATTGTTTTTTGTAGTATATATATATTTTTTTAAGTTACATTGTTCTTTATTAAGGGTTATATTGTTTTTTATCAATGTTCATATTCTACTTGTTTTTTTTTTAGAATAAGGTTTATATGTTGCTAAGATTAAGTACATTGATAATTGTAAGCCCGATACTGTAGTTTAATTTAAATAAAAGGTACAATTGTGAACCAAAAGGTGTCACCTTTGTATGTAATATCTATGTAAAAGGGCATTCTAAGACTAAATGCCCTTGGTGGGCGGTATGTTCATGATGATTGATTTAGAAAGATGATAACAGATGGCGCTTTCTGAATTAGGGAATTTGTAGATCACGGTGGTAAGATTTTGTCATTAGCATTTATATAGTAATTAAGGCATATGTTTGTGTGAGGGCTGTGGTCAGTGTCATGTGATCCAGTTTCATCAATAAGGACCAGATACACGAATATAGTCCAGGAGTTAGCCAGAGGTTTTATTTGCGACCCTACTAATTTCCACACCAGAGGTCAAAGTGTATAGTGTTGGTGCTAAACAGTATTCTTAAATGTTAGGATCTGGTTTTTTGTAATTGGCCTTCAAGTAAACTTTTAGGGCTTTTCACTTTCGTGATTAATTAATAGAGAAAATTTTAGACCACAGTGGTCTGAACTTAAATTCGTCATTACTGTTTCTTCATAAATGTTACGGCGACAGAACACATTATCAATACAAGTCGCGGAAAAACTAGTAATGCGAGTAGGTTAAAAAAAGACATTCAATAAGTTAAAATATTCAAGCTAATTTAATAAACGTAAACGAGACGAAGTTTCTTGTGATGTATCTACATTGAAGTCACCGCACACAATCACGGACTTGTTTTTATGACAAAGCTTTGTTAAAATATCCTCCATTTTGTTTTCAAATTTATCAAAGTCACTAGGGGGAGGTCGTTACACGCATAAAATAATATGTTCATTGAGCTCAATGCAGGATAGTTCAATAATTCGCTCGACAGAGAGCGCCACTATATCTGATTGAGACTTTAACACTACATCGTTACGAGCTAAGATAAGTGAGCCACCGCGAATAGCTTTCTCTCTACAGAACGAATTTGACAATTTATAATTTTGTACATTTATAATATTGTTATTCTTTGAGAACCAGTGCTCTGTAATGCACAATAAACTTATGTCATATTTTTGAACAAAGAGTTCCACTTCCGATTCCTTGCCACCTAAGCCTTGCATATTTTGATGGACAATATTAAACAGCTTAGGCTTTGTCTTATGAATGTATGTTATTGTAACATCTAAATGAAACTCAAAATTCATTCATGTCCAATATTAAATATTATTTTCAAAAATCATATTTTAGTGTGGATATTCAACATGCGTTTTTATGCATAAATTCTAGATTCCATAAATCCGTAATAGTTGGACAGTTAAACTTTTACAGATGAGGTATTTATATTGTCGCATTTAGAACAAATATTAAAAACAGAATAAAACTAGGATCCGCCACGATGCGATGCGGGAGTTGAGCTGAGGGCCCTTCCCCTTTTTTATGCTACTAAAGACGCTACATACCGCGCCCAAGGACTTCCAATGAAGTTGCTGGTACCAGAAAGGTTAAGAGTAACAATTGGCGAGCGCGCGCAGGTTAAGTTAAGCTTAACTATATGGGAGATTCAGTTTTTTGACCATATCTTTAAAACAAAACAATATTTTTTTATTTTGTTTTTTGGAATAGAAGCCCAGTCACGTCCTTGACATGCGTGCCAATTTTGGTTAAAATTGATCAAGTGGTTTTCCTGTGATGTTGCCTCAAAAATGATTCCCAAGCTTACGTTCAGATCAATTAATTCGAAACAGTTATGTTTTATAATCTGTAATTATTGATATTAAAACGACCAAATGAACGAAAACAAAATGGCGTCAGACAATTTTGATATCGATATCTGGACAGAACTGTGCTAAATATTTAGAAGATATTTTTATAACAAGCCAATTTATTATGATATATTATTAGGTGTCCAATGAAGATTCTATTGGCTTACTTTCGGACAATATTTTATTTATTTATTTATACACTTTATTGCATACCACATAAAAATAAATATTACAGTTACATTGAAATAGAAACACAAAAAAAAACTTTATGTGGGCTTGCTGCGGGTATCGAGCAAACAAAACGCGTTTTTCTATATATAGGAACACTTTTTCCGTTACAGAGACAGAACAATCACTATACTTTAGATGATTAAATTTAAGCTAAGATATAGTTCTGTGTGCTGTCCTAACGAGCTTCCAAACACAAGTCAGCACGATCCTGCCACGACTTTGTCACTTTGCCCAAAAGCCAAGTAGTCGTTTGGCGCCTTTCCGTTCGTTGTCAGTTGATCAAATGAGATATATATCTTCTTTGTTTTAACAGGAAGTCATAATATTTATTTACTTTAAGGTAATTAAATACTTAATATTTATTTCTTTTGCTGATGCATAAAGTCTTTGCTTAATTTATTTTTTATATTCTTATTGTATCCCCGCTCCAACCGTGAATACCACTCGCAATAGATTTCAGATCGTGGCTTCTCATTTTCCTAGATACACATGGGATCACAATCGGCAGAGGCATATAAGCCAAATTTCCACTGTGGGTAATACTCGCAGGGTGCCACGTTTAACGTCGTTTGGGGTAGCAGAGAAGTACTGGGGTACTACAATAAGGCCAGACTGGGCCTTACCAAGGTACGGCCTTTTTTTTGTTTATTTGACAACATTATTTTTTTTAGTTGAATATAGGAACAGTAATTGTGTGTTCATTTAATAAAAAAAACACAGTGTCAGTCCTAATTGTTTTTGTTGTCACAAATAATCTCACGCTCACTTCCTTTATATATTTAACTTTATTTTTATTAATTATTATTGTTATATTATTACTGGTATTATTTTAAAGAAGATTGTAAGCTTCGTCGTATTAACTTCTAACTTCAAAGTAATTGATAAAAATATTGCAATGTGATTTGGTTTTACAAAACATGGCATCAAGTTGTGAACACATAAATAGTCTTTTTGAAAATATTAACCTGGCATTCAAATTGCATTTGTTGAATATTTCAATTAGTTAAAATATATATGTCGGAGCTAGATGCATATTAGTGACTTGCTCGTTCTTAATGGAATATTCTGGTACAGGATCCGAGGCGTAGGTCTCAGGCAATTAAACCACACACACAATATAACAATTCTTGTATTAAATGTAGGTAATCAATTCTCACAAATTACTTAGTAGGTATACAATTATCAGAGTTGCGTGAACTACCGATCCCGCCTGGGGGTCCGAACTGTAAGGCTCTCACTAATCAATTCCTCCTCGACTCAAAGCTCCCCAATATTTAAAATGTCTCCGGTGCCCCTCCAAACGATTCCGGTCACGTGACTCGTTACGTCACGATGTTCACACCCCACTGTTACTATGATATCAATTGAGTTACTAATTATCGTTAAATTATCGTGATCTACGACATATATATTGGGGATACGTGTAGGTTCCAGTTCACAAAAAACAATTTTTTTTTCTACATCCCATCAGCAGCACAAAGATCTTTTCTACATTTAGACGTTTTACTGATTGTCTATATTTGTAGTCGGCCTTAGTATTAGTCAGAAAGTTATATGTTGTATGTGCAAATCGGAGACTACAAAAGTCTTTTAAATAGCTATTATTCTAATAATATCTAAAAGTGGCTTCAGTTATATAATTATACACTAGATGAATCAGTTTTTTACATATTTTCATATATACGTATTTTTTTATATTTTATATGTTCGTAAATATATATATATATTTCTATGTGTATTTCTTTTTATCTATTTAATATTTTCTTTATAAAATAGAGAAATAGGCTACAAACATATAGTTACCTTATTACCCCCAATCTATTTGTTAATGCAACCTTTTAAAATGTAAGCTTTTAGAATAATACAAGTACGATTTTAGTGTGAAACTCCAAAACAGTTACAACCAAAACTAGTATTAGGCACTTAGTACTAGGAATTCTAACCTAACTGCTTTATATTATGCTAAAATACAATTGGTTTAGCCAAATCTCTTACAACGAAGTAACCCATTAACGAAGCGTAACAGGTCAGTATCATGATGTAAATTGTAACTCTACTTGTTGAATTTCTGGGCTGAATGCCAAGATTCAAATATATAGACTTTTATATTTCAGTTAGATACAAATATCTTATCGTTTTAATTTATCTTCAAACACGTTACATTTTTAATTTATTTTTATATTTTAAATGTTATAATACACTACAGCCTCATATTTAAATTTCAAGTAAATTTGGAATTAAAAATAAACCAAAATGAGCCTGAGAGGGATTCGAATCCGTGAGTTCTGGGAGACCGTCTCGTTACATTTTTGTGTCCAATTATGCATTACTAATAAGTCATTCTAAACATGTCGAATTGATAAACGTTTAAATAGATTTAAGAAAATACTGATTCTATTAGTAAATTTGTCTTGGTTAACTACCAATCTCGTATAATGGGACCGTTTTACCGTACCGTTTTGTTATTAGATAAATGTCTGTACTTGAGGTACCTTTCACTGTTTATAAGTTTACATATGTCACTGCTTTGCACCACCTACCAACGCACCTTATTTATATTCGATCTCAGTGAATTAAGAATTCTATATGTGATCGTCTTTATCGGGACGGTGGTGACATCTATTAGGCTTCTTTCAAAAATCCTAACCAGTGCTTAAATGTCATGTCGTATAGATCTATGTGTTGATATCACATTTATACGTAAGTTTTTTGTGAAGGGCTAACCTGGAACGAAAAAATATATATTTGTGTTTCTCTTCACGACCTGGAAAGTAAACAAACTACACAATATCAATTTAAAGAGATGAAGATTTATAAAGTGGTTTTTTTTTATTTTATAAAGTGTCAATGACAGGTCCTTAGCAACCCTTAGCTTTCCGGTCAATCAAGCGCGCAATTAATGAGATGTTCTTTAAAATAATGTTGTTCTTTAAACATATAACATGGTGTCTTAGGGAAAGGTACTAATGACGATGCCAAAGATGGCAGTGTCTGCTTATGGCCACCACCTTCAACGCGATGCCCGGGGGGCCAATTTTAAGGAGCTGCAGGCGTTACTGTTTTCGACATTTGTTATGAATTGGTACTATGGACGAAACTTGTTATTCTAATGACACCTTGCTAATGATCGATTAAACCACATATATGAAAAAAATGTCCTAAAAATCGCAAGACACTAGGGCTGGAGGCCTTGCAGTTACATTTTTTCATAAATCTAGATATACCTCTGCGTGTTCCATGGTCTGTATAGGATCCTTCTCTATCTGCAGCTATCTTTTTTTTAGATAGATAGATGTGGAACTATTTATCAAAAGTTTTGCTGTATAGCAAAATCTGTATCTGCCATTCAATTTCAATAATGTGAGGATAACGACCAGATATGTCTTATGTTTTCTTAATTTTAACGTACAACTCGAGCATAAAAGTGTCGTTTTGTGGAGATTAGCTTTTTTTTTTTTCTTTTTTTTTATCGTTGTAAAAATGCGTTACGCATCATCCCTGCGTCCAGGAAGGTGATAACCGAGGAGGTATGTGGGACTACCCGACAGCATAGAAGACGCTGCCATTTTTAAGGCTACCCACTAAAAAACCAACGGTTGACCTCATCGCCTTAGTGGGGCGCCACGGGATCGCTTTCGCACTCACCGTGACGCCCCGGCGGAACCCCCTGCGAGGAGCCCCGATCAACTTAGGGACACCCTCACCTCGTAGGCCTATAACGGGCGGGAGAGGTCACCCCCCTCTCCCGTCCAGGCACTACAGCTGGGGAAGGAGGCTACGGGCGTAATCCCGCCTCCTTCGACCCAGCCTACCCCTGCGGAGCGGTTCAGAGGAGGCTGCCTCTCTGTCCCGCTCCGCGGCCTCCTTACCATAGCGGCCATAGCGACCCAGGACCTCTCGTCATCGAGCATCTCCGAAACAACGCTCGGCAACGAGAGGTCGCTGCCAACCACGGCCGTCAGCTCAGTACGCTGACGGTCCCAGGCTGCGCACTCCGCCAAGGTGTGACGAGCCTTGTCCACGAGCTCGTCACAGTGGTGGCAGGAGGGGGCCGCCTCTCTATGCGCGTTGTGGAGATTACCTGATCTAACCTATCTTAAGCGGATTATAATCTGTGTTACGGGGTGATCGGGTTACGTTTTTACAAGCGAGCCGTACCTTCGAATTATGTAGTGCGAACTTTGAACGAAAGATTTCGAAGGAGTATAACTGACGGTATGTGAAAAATGAAGCGTCATTGACTCCACCTGATCAAGAAAACGATACCGTTATAAACTTATCAGACGTGAGTTTAGATGAGACTACCATCGGCATTTTGGCAAAAGGTATGAATTTCGTTCAAATACTCAAGCGTATACGGATCGAGAATGTAATCAGTAGCGTTGAAGAATTGAAAGAACAAAAAAAAAAAACAAAAACAAAAAATACAAAAAGATTGAATATAATTTATTTAGGGTTAATAGAATTTACTACTTACTTTTATAAGAATAATTACAATTATCTTCAAAATACCAAGTATTAATTACAAAAAATAATTCTACCGCTTATATAATATATTAATTCTACCGCTGCAGCTATGGGTTTACTTAGAGAAAATTTCGATCAATGTGTTACCAGTTTTACTTTTAAAAAGTGAATGTTCAAGAAGTAATCAAAGTATTTAAATTAATTAGAGTTAAGAAGACTAGTGATCTTTGGGGATTATCTTTTGATATATCCAAATCATACAAATTTTATATTGTTTATTCATGTTTTTTAATCCACATAATATGTATATTTACACGTTTCTTTGACATTTACAGATTTATTTTTTATTAACTATACATCTAAAATATATAATAAGGAAAAGTGCACAACATAGATCATTTTCATATCAACACTATTTAATTAGGATTGAAACTATCATAAATGACAAGACATAATAATTTTTCTATTGGTTTAATAAATCCAGGATCACTAAATACCTGCCACGAGGAGTTCGTTGTGGCCTTGGAACATAATAATGTTGACGTACTAGCTGTTAATGAGACCTGGCTAAAAGATGGTGAAGAAGGGCGGTCCCCGATAATACCTGGATATCGTCTGCGTCATATTCCTAGACCACAAGAGATACGTAGCCGAGGAGGTGGGATCGGATTCTATATTAAACGCTCTTTATCAGCACCCACGCTTGCTCACCCCCACGCTACCAAGGTGGAACAGATGTGGATTCAAATTAGCGTAAGTGGTAAGACCATAATTATCGGAACCGCTTATAGGCCACCTTGGTTTAGTGTTAATGATTTTCTTGATGCGTTAACAGACTCCATAAACTCCTTTAGTCAATACGAGCTCATATTCCTACTGGGAGATTTTAATATAAATGACTTAAATAAATATGATGTTAATATTAGTAAATTAGATTCATTTCTAAGTATTAATAGTTTAACTCAACATGTAAATGAAGCAACACATATTTTAGAACGTAGCGAAACACTTCTTGACCTTATTTGTTCGAATACGGATGATATTAAAATATATACTGAACACATCCCCAATCTTAGCAGCCATTCTTTTGTATTTTGTGAGCTATCCCTATTAAAATGTAAAAGAACTAGTACTAAAATCTCCTATAGAGCAATTAAAAATATAAATGAAAATAAATTAAATGATGAATTAAATAAAATCAATTGGGAGTTACTATTGCAGGTAAAAACATAAATGATCTCGTAGCTTCATTTACTAATTCTCTGCTGGTAGTATATAATCAACTTGCCCCTATTAGGACATTAATAATTCGAGAAGATCATTAGCCTTGGGTCACCTACACTGTCAAATTGCTAATGAAATGCCGCGATCAGGCACAAATTAAGGCACGTAAGTCACAGTTAGAAGCTCATAAAATGTACTACAAAGATCTTAAAAAAACCGTAAATGTAACTATTTCTTGTGAAATGGCTGCATATTTCAAAACACATATAAATTGCCATTTAAAACAATCTCACAAACTATTGAAAAATCTTAAAAACATTCTACACATTAAAAAAAATAAGGAAAATAATTTACCTGAACATTTATGTAACGCATTTGATATAAATAATCACTTTTTGACATTACCTATTAGTCTCAAAACCATAAATAATATTTTAATAAAAAAATACAACGAAAGTAGGTTTTGTGCAGCGGAATTCAAATTAAGGCTTACAGATAAGGGATCTGTTTTAAAAATCTTGAAGTCACTTAACTCTAACGCAGTCGGAATAGATGGAATCTCTTTAGATATGCTTCTATCCTCTGTATCCCACACACTAAATCTAATCACACATATGATAAATCTTTCCATTACATGTAACACCTTTCCACTAGAATGGCAAACGGCTATAGTAATACCGATACCTAAGAAAAACCATATAGATAATTTAAAGGACTTACGCCCCGTTAGCTTATTACCATGTGTTTCTAAAATCCTTGAAAGAGTAGTTTGTGAGCAACTGACAGATTATGTAGAAAAAAATAAAATTCTTTCAGATAAACAGTCCGGCTTCCGCAAAGGGCGTAGCACAGCGACCGCCCTGGCCGATGTAATAGATAATATTTTGGGAGCACAAGATATGGGTCAAGGGACAATACTCATTTTGCTCGACTTCTTAAGAGCATTTGATACCATACCATAACTTCTTTTGTCAAAGTTAAAATTCTTTGGTGTCAGTTCTAATACATTAGAATGGTTTACAAGCTATTTAAAACATCGAAAACAAATAGTTGAAGTAGTAGGCGAAAACGGCTGTCGTAATAAGTCTGACTGTACGACAGTTGACCGAGGATTACCTCAAGGGTCAATACTCTCACCTATTCTTTTCTCTCTGTACTGCGCCGCTATTATCACAGCCATTAAATATTGTAACTACCACATGTACGCAGACGATATTCAGAAATATATCTCTTTTAAGCCAGCTGACACAGATGAGGCTATAGCAAAGTTAAAAGAAGATTTAAACTCTATAGCAGAATGTTCAACGTTTAACAGTTTAGTGTTCAATTTAACTAAGACTAAAAATATGTTATTAGGGACTAAACATCAAATATATAACATTTCCAACAAAAAACCTTCGATTTTAATAAACGGAACTGAGGTCGAACGGGTTACAGAGACTAAAAACTTAGGGCTTCTTATTGATGAAAACCTCCGTTTTGAAAATTATATTATAAGCACAGTTCGGAATTGCTTTTACAGGCTCAAAGTCTTATACCGCATAAGAAACGCCTTAAGTACCGAATTACGAAAAAAATTATGTGATTCCTTAATTTTATCAAAGTTTAACTACATGGACTTTGTAATAGGCCCAAGACTGCTTGCCCGCTCTAAAAATCTCATTCAAAGGGTTCAAAATGCTTGCGCCCGATACATATTTGAAATTCCTCCCCGTGCACATGTATCTCCATACTTGAATAGTGCTGGAATGTTGAGGATGGATAACATACGGCACCTACATCTCGCTACACTATTATTTGGAGTAATAAAAAATAAAATTCCACATTACTTATATAATAAGTTGCGTTGGGCTGGTGACGTGAACACTACACATAGAACAAGGTCTTCCTCTTCCCTGCTACTAGTACATCCGCACCGTTCCGCAGTCTTTGAAGGAAGCTTCCGATACGCTGCAACCAAATGCTGGAACGATCTCCCACCGCCGCTTAAGAACCTAAAAACATTAAAAACTTTCCGTTTCAAGTGCAAACAATATTTGTTTAATTTTCAATTAATTTAATGGCATACGAGAGGATAAATAAAAAAACTGTATACTACATAATAAAAACTTTTAAAATATTAGACTCGTGCGTTTTGAAAATATATAATGATCCAAAATATGGCTGTCTTAATAATGTAATAACAAAGTTTGACTTACCATGTTTAAATTTCTCTCTGATATGCTGGGCTACGTCTACATATAACTTCTTTTCCTAACTTTATCAAGATCCACATTTATTACATTTATATCCATTTTAACTAATATAAAACTTATATGAAAGTATTTATTTAACACAGGGCGTACACACTACCATCTAATGGGCGCCATTGTGACCGAAGTCCGAACGGAGGGATCTGATTAGTTGAATCATCCGTTTTTTTATTTCCGGCCTATAGATTGTATTTTATATTGGATATATAAATATTTTAGTATGTTATAATTTTAATTTATTTGAAATTAACTTAAAAACACAGCAGTATATATTGTTTAATTATTTTTAATTAGTATATATATTTTGTAATTTCGTATATATTATTATGGTATTTACACACACATCTGTATATGAAAAAAAAAAGAAATATGTACACTTTGTGGATTTGTGGACTGCATCACAGCCGTTCGTTGATGCATTTAAGGCAACCTCTGAAAATCAGGGTCGAAGGTTCACGCCTTCGACATATCCTGAGAGGCTATCCTTATTTGGACACCAACTAGAAATCTTTTTCTTTGTTTAATATTGTATAATTTTTTTTTTGTTTTAATTTACTTTTTAGTTAATTCTTTTCAACGTTTTTGCTTTATAACCCCTTGCAGTTGTGTTGTCTAAATAAAAGTATTTTTCTTTCTTTCTTTCTTTCTTTCTTATATACTTAAGTCTATAATTTACATTGGAGGGCCAGACTTGATTTCATATAATATTTCATAATTGTTTAGAATGTGGTATATTTCCTGATCTAATGAAACAAAGTAAAGTAACTCCATTATTCAAATCTGACTGGAAAGACAGCCGAGGGCGATGGCCTAGCAAGCCAAGCCCGGGAACGTCGATAAACGCTAAAAGTCCAAATAAGAAAAATACCCCTAGGACAGTCCGAGAGGGGGGGCGGAAGAACTGTCCACCGGTTGACAATTACGGCGAAAACGGCGCGATAACGGAACTGAAATGCCCTACGTGCGGGAAAAATTACAAAAGACGAGCCTGGTTTATTAAACATCTTAAAACACACAATGGTGCTGAAGTGCGGCAACCGTCGGTAAGATCTTCAGTTTTCACTGCGGATAGAGTTTACCCTCATATATCTCATGGTGAGCCATTGAATGAAAACTACCAGGAGTCCATGACCATCCGGACGCGTCTTAGCATTCCAAATACTAAACAATCGACCTGGAAAGTACATGACCAAAATATAGCGGCCCTGTTAGAGCACCCGGGCTCAAATCAGGTACTCGATGCGCAAGTAGAGACTTTCCAAAATACTATTTACGACTACTTTAATGAGCACTATCCACCTACGAATCGTTATGCTCACAAAAATAAAGAAAACGGTTTTAAATTGAAAATGAGGAGGAAAAAAAGAGATCTTATAAAGAAACTTCGTATAGCCAAAGCCTTAGGCGATAATCAACTTAGTCACCAACTGTCTAGGGCATTGCGATCAATTCTTAAACTTATCCAAGGTATAACAAATCAAATAACGAAAAATCGTGATAGCTTTGATCGGGCAAAACATGAAGTAGACTTTGATAAAAATCCTTTTAAATACTCAAAAAACATTTTCAAAGATCAAAAAGGTAAGCTTCTCTTGACCAACGAGCAAATTTTTGACCATTATAAAAGCACATACGAAGTGGGGGCACACAGAAAACCAAAGACTATATGGGGATCCAAACGAACACAAACCTGAGACTCCTACTGAAGATTTTCAAGCCAACCCACCAACTTTGGAGGAAATCAATAAAATAATTAAAATGAAACCATCTAAGTCAGCACCAGGTCCGGATGGTATCCCTTATATAGTTTACAAAAAATGTCCGTCGCTCCATAAACATCTTTTAAATATATTCGGTAAAATCTGGTCAAGAAAGCAAATACCGGTATCGTTCGGAAAAGCCCTTTTTGTCCTCATTCCGAAAAACGACAATGTCAATAATCCCAAGGATACTAGACCGATAGCCCTAACAAATACAATTTCCAAAATATTTTTCTCTTTTTTACAAACTAAAATGACGCAATTCATGATTAACAATAGATATTTTAGACCTAATCACCAGAAAGGGTTTTTGCCCGGAATTTCTGGATGCCTGGAACATAATACGTTAATATCGGAAAGCCTTAAAGATGCTAGAACTAGCGAGAGACAAATTACGGTTTGTTGGATAGACTTAGAAAACGCCTTTGGGTCGGTACGACATTAACTAATGATGTTCGCGCTTAAATGGTATAACTTTCCTATGGTAGTTCGCGACATTATTGCATCATATTTGTTGACGCCACTTAATATAAATTAATTAAATATTTCATGCGTGGTATAGTTCCGAATTCCCACCTTCCCAATTCCTTTACAAGCAGCGCCCTTTGCGACGATTGTCGCCCTCTGGCGACGAAGAACATATATACCAGTTCAAATGATATGGCCGTGCCACGAACTCGAGCTCTTGTGAATTAATTAACAGGACTCTAATAAATGCACTTTAACGTGTTTGGGAATTACCCCGTTGTAAGTTTCGGTTAAGAAGGTCGTGTCAAAGTGGTGGAAGACGTGGGTGAAGTGCTGATCGGTTTCTATTCTCGATTCCCGGAGAGGATTCGCCTCCAGGCTGTTTGGGTAAGCGCTGCATGCTTCATTCACTCCTCTCTTTTAATACCACGCATTATACCTAATTTTATATACAGTCCACTCCATTTATAAATTTCTAATAAAGCGCGACCAATATTATTCAAAATTAAAATTCTCAATAATTTTTAATGAAAACCATTCAAAACCACTTTATTATAACGTTGGTTTATTTCAGGGCTGTTGTATTTCTCCTATTATATTTAATATAGTTATTAATATTTTAATAGACAAATTAATTAGAAATGAAAAAAAGTGGGGCTATCGGTTTAAGTTCAACAACAAATACACAGAATCCATACTAGCTTTTGCAGATGATCTCGCGATACAGACACGTAATCCGAAACAATGTCAGGTACTTTTAAATGTAGTTGAGGATTTCTGTACGTGGACGGGCGGATTGAGGACAAAACCAAGTAAATGTTTTAGTCTGTGTCTGGGTAGACGGAATACCAAATATACCTCTTACGATCCGGGTCTTATAATAGGCGGTCAGTGCGTTAGTACGGTTACGGAAGCAGCTCCGTTTAAATTTTTAGGTAAAAAAATCGATTACCAAGGCCGTACTCCATCGTTGGATGTAATAGTCGATAGCTTTTTAAACGATCTCAAAAAGGTAGACAACCAACCAATAAGTAACGTCAAAAAAGCTTGGATTTACGATAATTATTTAACATCACGTCTAATTTGGCCTTTCCTCGTGTATGATATAAATAAAACCCTTTTGTCAAAGTTAGATGCAAGCGTCATAAAGACATTGAAGTTATGGCTCGGGTTAGCGCACTCAGCGGACTCTTCAACCTTATTTAGAGACCGTAACAACTTTGGATTAAAATTAAAGAAACCATCGGAGCTCTACAAACATCTAAGAGTTACCAAAAGACATATCATCGGAAAATCTAAAGATGATACTGTAACTTCTCTCCCAAAAGACAAAGTTGCCTCAGAGCTCGAGTCACGACTTCAATTCCATAAAAAAATTATGATCAAACAAATAAAGTAGGGCTAGGATCAAGTAGGAAAGTTCAAGACATAGACATAACAAAATCTTTTATTCGACAAGACGAAAACGATAATTACCGACTCCACGCGATGAGCCTAGAAATTCAAAACGAATGGGTGACCATAGAAGATTTTTGTATTCCACTAGCTTTGAAGTGGCGCACCTTAATTTATGATTGGTCCCCAGCATTATTAAAATTCTATCTTAATGCATTCCAAATGACTCTCCCAGATCAAAGTAATTTAGTAAGATGGGGCAAAGCCACCGAAAAGTCTTGCAACATCTGTGGGGAGGCAATAGGAACCGCGAAACACCTATTAGTAGGGTGTAGGGTACTTCTAGATAAAGGTCAATACTCGCGTCGCCACGACAAGGTATTAGAAATTATACGGGAAGCGGTTAGTCTTTCAGTAGCAAGAGCGCGGAAGGGTATAACAACCACCGAACGATCTATAGAATTCGTAAAAGAAGGCTCCTCCGAAAAAAAAGCGAAGCCTTATTCAATATTAGGCGCGGCTCCTGATTGGATTCTCATGATGGACACGTATGAAAAGCATTACAAAATCCCTGGGGATGTTGGTGTTTCGTCATCCAGGCCGGACTTATTCATGTATTCGAAACATCTGAGGCGCGTGATACTTGTTGAGCTTACTGTTCCTTGGGAAACAAACATCCCAAGGGATCACACATTCAAGCTCAATAAGTATTACGAACTAACCAACGAACTGATCAGGAATAAATTTATAGTTAGTTTGTACGCGGTAGAAGTGGGAGCGAGAGGTATAACAGCAAAATCTCTCTATAGCCTACTTAAAGATCTTGGCCTTTCTAGAACAAGCATCGGTTCATTTCTAGAACGTACTTCAAAGGCGGCATTAGTAGGTTCTTTCCAAATTTGGTTAGGTAGGGAGAGGAGTGTGGAGGGTGAAGGTGAGCGTTTTTGCGCATAATAAAGGGGCCCCTTAAACCTACTCCTGGGTCGCAAGTCCCAGGCACTGCTTGCACTCCTCTCCTTGCAACGCGATGGGCCCGGCACCCGCACGGTGAATCCATGGATTGCTAAGAAGCTTCGTCGTCTAGTAACTATAGACCAATTTCGTTAAATTAGTTTTTCAGAATGTTTCATTTATTTCACGAGTATCAGTGATTTTTATGTTGTTTCCTGCTATCTTAATTCTGTATGTTATTCCATGTGTATGTATTTGTAATATCGACAAGAGCTTGTATCCTCTCTTATTACATATTGTTTGGTTATGCTATACTTACAAGTATTTTTGTGTTCTTTACTCTACATTAAGATTTTTTTCCTATCATATGATGTATTTCATAACATATGTTTTATTTACAGATTATCCGGCGCCAAGAGGCTACACGGTTCGGTAAGTGTATATTTTGTTTGTTCTTGTTCTTACATTTGTTCAGTTACCTATCTCCTGATGTATTTCTCTGGTTAAACTTTATTTACAGATATTCCGGCGCCTAGGTGACGACGAGATTCGGTAAGTATTTTTATATCCTATTCTTTGTGGACATTTTTCTTACTTTATGCTTTATTTACAGACAGTCCGGCGCCAGAGTGGCAGCTCGATTCTGTCGGTATTCTTATAATCTATTCTTTGACTTATGTTATATTCCTTAATTATATGTTTCTTAGTTAATGCTTTATTTACAGATAGTCCGGCGCCAGGGTGGCAGCTCGGTTTGGTAAGTATTTTTTTGTATTCTACTTCTTAGTGACATATTAATTAATTTATGCTTTGATTACAGGTAATCCGGCACCAGAGTGGCAGCTCGGTTCGGTGAGTAGTCTTATGTTCTATTTCTTATTGACATGTTTCTTAGTTTACCGATAGTCCGACGCCAGGGTGGCGACATGGTCCGGTAGGTATTCTTAATTAATTTATTGCCATTCAATTGCTAATCTTAATTTATTGCTATTCAAGATGCGTACAGGGACAGGATTCTGTACGGTAAGATTTTTTTTTTTGCGTTTGTCGGATTACGCGATAGACAGAGTCCCACATGGACTCCCTATCCTAGTCAACCCACCTTTGCATCTGCGCCTTCCTCGTGGCCTTGACGTACTCCTCTTTGCATGCCAAGAAGTCGGCCACTACATATTTTCTGCGCTTTTTCGCGGCACATCTTATGCTTCTTTTCATCGTTACCATACGTTTTTTAAGATGGGTGAGCTCCTCGTTCCACCCCCTGGGGAACAGACCCACGATCCTATCGTGGTTTTGCCGTGGTGTTTAATTTTGGGGATAGATGCTTCGCAAGCTAGGCCCACCGCCCGTTTGTACCTCGCCACTGTCTCTTCCAGAATGTTCTTACTTTGAATTTTGCCTATCTCTTCAGTCGTAATTTTAGCTTCCACCATATTTCTGTCCATTTCCTTGCCGAAAGTACCCCTAGATTTGATTAGTTCATATTTTAATGATAGAAATCAAAAAGTTGATGTAAATGGAGAACATTTCCCTGGTTCTTTGGTAAAATTAGGTGTGCCACAGGGTTTTATCTTAGGGCCTTTCTTGTTCCTCACTTACATAAATGACTTACCTCACCTCGTGAGCAAAAAACTTGGGATAGTGTTGTTTGCTGATAATACTTCTCTTACTTTTAAAGTTAATACACGGCAATCTGATATTGACGATGTAAACAATGCTCTCTCAAATGATGTACAATGTTATTTATTTTTATTGAGCAACATTAATTTCTTGCTCAAGAAAAAAAAAACAAAATGTGTCAAGTTTAGTTTACCAAATGTTAAAAATGTTAGAACCAATGTACAATTAAATAATCAAGAATTGGACCTTGTTAAATCTACTCCTTTCTTGGGCATTACTTTAGATGAAAATTGAAATGGGGTCCTCATATATTTGATTTGTCAAGCAGACTAAGTTCTGCTGCATACGCGGTTAAAAAAATACGTCGATTAACAAATATGGAAACTGCTGCTATTTACTTGAGTTACTTTCATAGCATAATGTCATATGGTATACTCTTATGGGGCAATGCGGTTGACATTGATACCATATTTACATTGCAAAAGAGGGCTGTTCGAGCAATATATAATATGAGATAAAATGAATACAAGACATAAAAATAAACTCGCTATGCCCGGCACTATGCACCATAAAATAGTAAATCTTTTAAGGGCAATTGTATACGTTTTTATAATAAGCTCCCAAATGAAGCCTTAAGCTTATCATTAAATAAATTTAAATTATATGTAAAAATTAATTTGATAAAAAAATCCTACTATAGTGTAAAGGGTTACATCAATGACGATATGGCCTGGGAATGAATTGTATTGTGTTACGTTAGATAATAATCTCCGCAATTAACTTTTTGTTATAAATTAAATTTGTTTTATCAACCTGCTGCATCACATCGATTCCTTAAGAGTCACTTGCGGTAGCGTCGGGAGTCGGATTACCTTCCTCCCTCAAATATGGCGAAGGTTGTTATGGCTGGTTCTTGCGTTATGCTCGTGAATGAGTGCTGCTTGCAGTGGCTGGTTGTGTGGCAGGCCGAGAAGGATCTTTTTTTTATATTATTATTATATCATTTTCGTTGCCTAAAATAAGTAGGCTTAATTTCCAATTCCTTGCGACGCGACGGTTATAGTTATACCAAAATTGCATTTAAGATGAATGAAACAGTGATCACAATAACAAAAAAATATATCCGGCTGAGTTTGTTGTGTGGTTCTTCTCAGACCAAGACGCGTTTGGAACCCTAAGAACAGTTTTAACATTAAGATGGAAAGTGCTTTTAAACAAGGGCTTATTACGTTAAATCTGGTATCGAAATAGGCTCTCCTGACATTTTCATATTAAGGTACAAAAGTGATCACTGATTATGATTCTAAGTGGAAAAGATATAAACAATAAAAAAAATAATAATAAATTAATACACATTTTTTTAAATACAAAAAATTCAACCATTCTGATAATTTTTGCGTCCCCACGAATGGCAATAATTAAATACATAATTACATAACATATTACATAATATGCTACATTTACATAAAGTCTAGTAATGTTATGACATTGCAATAACGATTTTTTGTGCATTAAAGAACACTTTTCAAAAGTGTATACTTTTGAAAAGTCGTACAAAACAGTGCAGTGAAAGTAATGGTTGCTCATAGCGGCTTAAATCGTAAAGTTGCCATTGCACTTTAATCATTGTGTTCGTCCATTGCGGATACGTGCACATTGAACTACAGCTAGTTATTTACACCCACGCTCATAGTAGTGTAGATTACCTTTTAATTATTTGTAAGTTCGCTCATACCCGTTTGATTTATTTAATGGATATTGCACTTTGAATGCAATAGTCGATCATAGGGGATTATGTGCACATTAAACTACAGTTATCTACACCCACGCTCATAGCATTGTAGATTTACAGTTTGTGTGCCTCAAACTTCTAATTTAACAGTAAAATAGACTATTCTACATAAATAATTTATAACGCACCATAGAATTAGAATTGGATCTCATAATATATCCAAAATAAAAGACAAAAAAATGACCATTTTAATGAAACTACATGAAATACATAATCAAGCGCAATAAAATATATTAATCATAGCAATATATTATTTTATCTATCACTACTCTCTTTAGTAGATGAATACTTTCTATATAAAAAACACATTTATCACTTATAAATCAAAGTTTTAATTTAGATTAAAAGTAGTTTTCAAATGGAACTATAACGGAAATAGGTCTATAATATTTGGTGGTTCAGGTGCGTTGTAGTATAAGATGATTGTCCCAACTCACTTGAGACAGTTATGACATTGTGATTTACAATATTACAATTCTATATACTCAGCACACTGGTTGTTTCTTTCATAGAAATGGTTTTATTAGATGCTAGCTTTGCCTAACAGCTTTGCCCGCGCTGTACAGATAAAAAACCGACTTTTTATGTTTGATGAAGTATTGATGAGGTATTCCAATTATCCCTTGGGTACAATAGTTTTTACGGATTAAACTATTCTTTATATTATTTTCTGTACCCCTAGCAACCTGAGTGCGAAGTTGCTTGTTAGTCGGTTGAGTAGTAAAAGCGTAACAAACGCAAATCTAACATTCTCTTTTATAATATTAATTAGAATTACTCAAACAAAAGTAGATTAGAACGATAAAAGACTATCTCTAATCTAGTCCCTAATCTAATCTAATCATCTAAATAGATAACAATTTATTAAATAAACCAAATTACTAAAGTTAAAATATTGCTGGAAATGATACCGCGTTTCATATATATACTAAGTAGACCCAGCGATATCTGTTGAGCAACAGTACCTATTGGTTTGACAAATAATAAAATATCTAAAGAAAATCAACAACAATTGAGAAAAACTAAAAGTAATACAACTTTAAACATTACGCGCACCATGGACAAAATGTGCATCTTTTCAGCTAACCATGACCTCTCGTACTAAAAGAAAAGTGGATTGTAATATTCGACAAATTAAAGTTAATCGTTCACAGCAGCCAGAAAATAAAACAAACAATATCTTATCCTGAATTAATTACAAACTAAAGATATTAAATATTTAACCTATAAATCAACAAATATTAATATAGGTAAGTTTGACTTACTCACAGGTAATATACCCAATTTGCTAATTGGTTTAATGGTTCGTTTGATTATAACTTCTTTACAGTTAAGACTAACGACCCTCGTAAAGTTGTCCAAACCCTTGACAGTGTCTTGTTTATCAATATACCCAACAGCCATTTTGCTGGAGGAAGATAATCTTCCTTGACAAGTACTATATCAGCAATGTTTGGTTCTGGTTTTATATGTCGGTTGTAGCGATGCATGAACTGCTTTAAGTATTCATTGTACCATCTAAGCCAAAAGTTTTTTAGTTGAGTTAGTTGCCATCGTTTAAGAGACGAAACGGATGACTTCAGATACATAATCTACATTATAGGAATACATTGCCGTACATATATTTTGGTACTGTTTTTAATACCTATTATCCAATATTTATAAAACATAAAATTGATCATCAACTGAGGTTCACCGTGCAAAGTTTTTTCATAAGCATTGGATATGATCAAATCCGTTAAATGTGATTTCGCAGGTAAAATAACTGGATATTTTGCATTTATACTGAAGTCAGCCCTCCCTAGACGACCTCTAACTCGTTTTATCTCCTTGTGATGGAAAAAGGAAGATAATGTAGTAATATTTCTTATTAATTGACCTTTCCAATGTTTGAAAATATCTATAAACATGTATAGCCATGTTAAGCTTACTTAAATTTATATAAATATAGAATAAAAAATAAACCGATACGGGCAGGAATTCGACCCCGCGACTACTGAGAAACCATTCCGTCGCTCTACTAACTGAGCTATCGTATCGCTGTCCGCCTCGGTGAATTAAGCATTCTATATGTGATATGCGATATGGTGAGAGTGTGATTATTGATTATTATTGATTTGTGTGATGAGGAAGGAAAACACTTTTTATGTTATTGACTTCTTCTGTCGATATTAGTTTCACATTACCAAGATTACAATTCTCTCTGTGGACATCTAAGTATTGACTTTTATTTCTGGTGTTTTTAACAAAAGTTTCTCCAGTGACAAAAATATTTTAATTGCTACTTCCTGTGAATTTCCATATTTATACTTTGGATTGTCATTTTTAAAAGATAATTTTATTATATAGCGGCCCGATGAATCACATGTGGTTGTTTTTTAAATAAATCTTCACAGTGCTGTTCTTCTAGTGTTAATTGTGATATACATTTTATAACTAAAGTTACATACTAATTCTCGTAAACAGTGGGAGGCAAAAATTTGTGATCTTAGTTAATGAATTACTGAAAAACTTTAAATATTTTTTTTTTGAATTTATGGCGCACAGGTTTAGGTCATTAGAGTTTTAGAATTCTAAAGACGCTCAATCGCATCACGTTATAAATAATAATAATTTGAAAGATAATGAATAATGTTGTCCCGACTGTCTCATGTTCAATATGGTTTGATTGTAACCATAAGTTAGGTAATAGTAAAAAGTTTGCAAAAGAAACTATATCAGTACGTCGTAGTTTTGTTCAAACTTCGAATTTATGTTACAACTGTTTAGGTGCGAATCGCTTAGTTGTGTCTTGTCGTTTGCTCACCAGATGCCGAATCTGCAGAAGAAAACACCATTCATTATTACACGCAAATAAGCCTGATATATCTATAGACAGCAGTAATAGTAGTAGTAGGCAGCAACAGTAAAACAAATGTTGTTGGAATTGATGTAGAGAGTCTGCCTGCAAGAGGTGGTCAACTGTCGTTAAATATTTTTGTCGTTTTGCGTAAACAACTAAAAGAAAAATAGATAAATAGACAAAAATTTCAAAAATGATAGAAATGGATTCTGTTAGTTATCCCTTTACATCCTGGCTATATATTTTTTAATATTTTTAATGTATAGAGACTTGTTTTCTACAGATTTAATACGTCATGTATATAAGAAAATTTGCATCGTATTTATTACACAGTTGACATAAATTGACACAAGTTTTTTATTTCTCAACTAATTCAAATGAAATAAACACTAAATGTTTAGTGAAGACTGTTACAATATATTCCTAAAAACTGCATTCAAATTGATTTAACCGTTTATGAGATTAGCGTGCACAAACATACAGACAAATAGACAAAATGAAAAACCATTGTTTTGGGTTCTTTTGCTCTTATAAAAGCCCCTCATTTTGTTTCTTTATATTATTACCCATTTACAGAAATCGATCAGTGACAATTTTATTATATGTATAGAAGAAGAAGGAGAAAGTATCACACTATGCAAATATTATTCATTGAAAATATTTATTTTTCATGCTAAATAACGATGATCATAAATCAGTTATAACGTAAGCCATTTAAAACGGCCTTAAGAGTTTTATTTCTATCATAAATTATATTAATTGTATTTGCAAAGGGTTAACGACGACAAGGGTTGGAATTGTGGCAGCCGTTAGGAATGTTGACAAATGACGAAATCTATTCTATAAGAAATGAAAAGAAGCAACGTTTAACTTTTTTAAATAAAATGTAGTATTTTACAACATTTCTTATTAAAAATTGAAATTGAAATACATGCGTTAATGTAACACGCAACAATATAATTTTTGAATAGTCAAATTTTATTCATTAATTATTTATTTATTTGACTCACCGACAGTTAGAGCATTTTTCAATAAATTATTTCTCTTATTAACTTACGTTAGTTTGTTGATTTCGTCACAGTTAATAATAAATATAGTACCTATATAAATATATACTTATATAAATACATACACTTTACCGGAAGAATTAATTAATATATTCCTTTTTTTTTACTTATGGTTTGACATTGTATGTAAACATGTTTAGCCAAATAAAGTTGGTTTTATTCCCGCATCGCGAATAGTAGATTCGACATTACATTCGTTATCATATAAAAAAAACTACAACATAAAATAATAAAGAAAAAAAAATAGAAATCATTAAATAAAATAAAGAACTAATACTAACAGTGACTTCCAAAAGCTTGACCACCCAGCTTTGCTGGAGTATATTAATCCAGCGCTGGTTTTCAGTGGTGGCCGTGTCATGACATTTCCAACACAAGTGACAGTTAACCTAATAATATTATTTTAACAATACAAGATTCTTAACAATAGAAATATACGTTAGGACAAGATATCAAACATATCGCATCAGAATACAAAAATGTTATGATAGGATATCATATATAACCGTAGTTTCTACATCCTAATATAACGAGAATACAACCTAAAATAAAAGAAAAAGTTTAGAATTAGTTCATCGAGAGACGAATAGATTATATATACAGCAGCTCATCAAATATTCGGTTCCTCTCCACCAAACTACAGTACTATATTTAAATATTAACCTCCAAAACATTTTTTTAATAAATAATTTCCACGACCCATGAGATATGGAAAGTATAATTGTGGAAATACCCCGACCTTAGCTAAGGATTTTTACTTAATATGAATTATCACTAAATAATTATCATTATCAACATCAATATTATTCAATATAACATAACCCTAACCTAAGTTTCAAACAGGATTGTTGAATCAAAAAAAAATAGTAGATAACTACAGAATTTGCGTCTTCTGAAGTATAAATATTTTTCTCGTTGGTGTATAAAATTAATAATACCTAAATGAGTTTAAAATGTAAATGATCCAGAGAGTTTCATCTGTATCCCGTTCCATTTGCTTTTATGCTATTATATAATTTTTCGAATTAAAATAAAAAGTTCAAAAATATTGTATGTTACAATAATATTCAAGAAATAACAAATTATAAAAAGTATATGAAGGTTAACAAATTAATTAAAAAATGTAATAAGCTCAATAATAATAAGCTTTCTGCAAAGAAAATAAATGATTTAAAATTTGAACGCACAAAATTAATTAAAACAGTGAGTGTTTATAATAGGAAAAATGATTGAGGCTAGGTCAATATGTGACTGTGAGCGAGGCACACAAAACTTGCTTGAGGAAATCACACAATAACTTCTTCATTACAATCAATAAGTAAAAAATATGAATCTTCTCAGGATAAAATTAGGGAACATATTGAAACCACAGGTAATTTAGTTATAACTTAGAGCGGTTTCAGTCTTTAACTAATAATTATGTTAATTGTTATTGTTTAACTAAAAAAAAAAGGTCCCGAAAGACCGGGCATGTCAAGTCCAAACTTGCCATGCTAAATTTACAGTTCATAAGTCGTGATCAACCCCAAAATCAGCGCCCTTCATTTAACTCTAACCAAGCTAGACCAAAATTCAATCATAATCGGTCTAATAATAATACTGTAAAGCACTAGGACATCCCCTGGAACAATGTCGTAAACGCGTATTCAATAACCAACGCTTCAGAAATTTCAACAAAAGTCAAAATGTTAGAATTCCAATTCAGCCAATGTTTAATGTTCATTTCATGTCCGAAATATGACGAACACCCTGTTGACAATAACGAAGTAGAAGAAGGTTCTGATACTGTAGACACTGTATCAAAGAACGAATAGGTGTCTCGTCTCCGTGCCAAACGATACAGCGCGAATTTACAACGGGCACGGTAAAATTAAAATCGAATCCACTTGACAAGAATCTTAGTACTAAGTCACCATTGGCATCGTTACATGATTTGCCATTTTTTTCTACACCCCCGCAGCGATGTCTGCCAAAGCTCTCTGTTACCACTGTATCCATGGCCAATGCCTCCAATATAATGAATACGAGAAATATTACTAAATCCACTGCATCCAATTCTAGTTCCGAAACGAAACTTTTCGAAATCATCACAGATCCCACTAAAGTTCTACTTCCTCATATCCTCGTCATTTCCAACATATCTGAACTCCCATTATCGTTACTAGTCGATTCTGGTTCAGTAATTAGTTTAATTAAATCTTCTTGTATAAAAAGACCTGTTATATTAATTAATGAACAAATAGTTTTAAAAGTGATTGGACAGGAAAAAGGTTCTACAAAAACATGTGGTCACTTTTCCTTACAATTAAATTTATCTAATTCTCCAAATAAATATGTTAACCACAAATTTCATGTTATACAAAAAATACATCTTCCTTATGACGGAATTATAGGTACAGATATGCTTAACTCATTCGGTTGTAACAATTATTATACAACAAATAGACTTTATATTAACGGAATTCAAATACCTTGTCTACCAATACCTAGTCTATACTATCCCTGCTAGATCCGAAATAATTAAAGAATGCTCGGTTTTGAATCCCGAGCTAAAAGAAGGGCTTATATTAGACCAAACAAAATTCAAAGACATCCTTATAGCCAACTGTTTAGTAAAAGTTAAAAATAACAACAGAGTAAACATATCTATCGTCAACACTTCCGTATCTCCTAAATCCCTTAATTCCAACTTATGTCTAACCCTCATTCCCATGGAATCCAACACTGTCACTCTTTCTAAATATAAATCATCAGAACATTCCATTAACACTGTACAATCTCATGACTCAATCACACGAACTCAAGAAGTTTTGAACCAACTCAGAACTTCACATTTAAATACTGAGGAAACTAATGCTCTATACGAAATTTGTTCAAATCATTCCGTTTCCGTTCATCTTTTAATTACCTGGGGTCTCCAGGTCTTCTTATCCTTTACTAATACTCTGGAACATGAAATCAATACCACAAACAATGAACCAATCCATGTAAAATCTTATCGATTTCCAGAGTGCCATAAACAGGAAGTTCAAAACCAAGTTAACAAAATGCTTAAAGAAGAAATTCCTCTTACAGTCAACGATAAACACTATTTATTTCTATTTACAAAAGTACATCACTTTGATAACTTTTCCTATCCAGACATATTTAAATCAATGAAATTTGCCCGTGACCAAATAATTCTTATTCTTTATTCTTTATTGTACACCACACAAAATAACAGAAATAAAAGAAGAAAAAAAAAAAGGTTACATAGACAATTATAAATTATGTAGTACAAAGGCGGCCTTATCGCCTGGCGGCGATTTCTTCCAGGCAACCTTAGGGTTAGAACAGACCTAAAAAACAGAGTTATATAGGGAGGTGGCATAAATTAAAAATAATAAACATACATACAAATAATGATGTCCTTTCCAATAATAAATGACATCAGCATATCGGACTTTAAAAACCCCTTCGATAAACATTGTTTTGTAAAAATATATAATATACTAGGATATCTGTTCGACGGAATTAATATTTTAATCCATATATACCATAATAACATAATTTATCCTTCTCCTAGTGAGGTCCGAAAAATCCTAAAAGAAAATCATGACCTACCAACAGCAGGTCACTTAAGGAACTCAAGGATATATAATCGCATACGTGAACGATTTTATTGGAAGAATTAAGAAAAGTTATGTCGAAAATTATATCCGAAAATGTCAGTCGTGCCAAACGAATAAGGTATTACGAAGAACAAACCAAGCGCCTATGATAATAACTTTAACGTCAACAGTTCCTTCAGAAAAATTATCAATTGATATTGTAGGCCCTTTACCCGAAGCCGGAACTGCGAAACGAAGATTTATTGTAACAATGCAAGACGACCTTACAAATTTTTCCTTGGCATATCCTATCCGTTATAACACTGCAGAGGAGTCAAGCGAATGCCTTGTACACTTCATATCGTTATTCGGTATTCCCAAACTAATACTCACCGACCAAGGTACCAATTTCACAGCCGAATTATTTAAAAAGACGTGTGAATTCCTTAAAATAAAACAGTTGTGGTCGTCTCCTTATCACCCACAGACACAAGGTGCTTTAGAAAGATCGCACTCAACGCTAAAAGAATAATTAAAAACATACGTTAACGAAAATCAAGATAATTGGCCTCGTTATGTATATACCGCAATGTTGTCCTAAAACACTTCCATTCATTCTACAACACATTACTCTCCTGTGAATTATTATTCGCGCATAAACCTCGAATCCTAGACTCTTTGTATAATGATAACTCCACAATAATCTACCCTGAATATGTTAAAATGCTTCAACACCGAATGAAACATTCACGTGAAAAAGCTCTCGAATTACACAACTCAAAATTAAGATCAAAAAGTTATTACGATTTACGTAGTCGTCCAATTATATACAAAGTTGGTGACTACGTAATGCTACGTAATCTTCTTAGGTTACGAAAAGCTCTATCACCTGTCTGGAAAGGCCCATACAAGGTTGTTAAAATTTATGGCAATCACACCTTATCTCTTCTAATTAATAGACGCCATGTCAAACATCATTATGACGAAATCAAACCTGCGACAGTTAATGATGAACCTCGTTCTAGATAAATCAAAACCACATATATATATTAAGTTTACAATAATTAATGTTATACTTTTAAACCATAATTATACATCTTTTTTATAATCATCTTTAGTTACTATTATTTTTTAATATTAAGAATTAATATATAATGTTTTATAATATTTCTTTTTTAGAATTAATAAAGCTACAACAAATTTAAGTCGGTAACTTCAATGTCTCCTTTCATTACAGCGTGTTGGCTGAAGGTCTTCCTGAATATGTGCATCCAATCACATCAAGTCCTGGAATCTATTTCTATTCAATCGGTAAAATTAAAATCAATACCGGTCACCTAGACATAGTAACTCCATATGATATCTCTTATCTAAAACCCCACATTCAAAATATAAATTCTATAATAGATACAATGAATTATATATGTGGTCAATCATGAATAGATTTTATAAAAGCTATAGGATGCCATAACACATTAGAACCGCACACTGTCCGATACCACGACATTATTTCCCAATATGCCCCCATTGAACATCTGATGAGTCATAATAGGTTCAAGCGTGGTGCATGGATGGGTGCTATAGGTGTCCTTTCTAAAACCATCTTTGGTACTCTAAACGAAGATAACGCCATAAAATATGACAATGCCATACGAAACGTACAAGATAATGAGAAAAGGTTGAGTTCATTAATAAAAGATTAGATTATACTAGTTAAAAGATTATACTAGTTACTATTTCCACTTTATCTAAATTGAATGACAGTATATATAAAATAAAAATTAATGAAGCCAGACTTAACGAAGGTATTGACATTGCAACTGAAAAACCTCTCTGTAGTTTCTGACGAATTAATTATAAGAACAAATATTCATTCAATAATGAATAGTTTGGAAGCCACTGTACTCTCATTATCGTTTCAATTAGAAGACATAACAAATGCTATCATGTTCAGTAAACAAAACATTGTTCACCCGGCCGTATTACAACCCACGCAGTTATACCAAGAGATTGTCGACAATTATAAATAGGTATTTAACTGCAGGTGTTAAATTACCGATTGCTTTAGAAATAAGTAATATACACATATTAATGAAAATCTCTAATGTTACTTGTTATAGTTTAAATAATAAGATTATTTTTATACTTAGGGTACCATCAGTCTCCCCGAAGGATTATAATGTTTATCATAATATAGCGTTACCTACCCCACACAATTCTGTAAAACCAGACTCATTTAGTTTTATAATACCCACGAGTAAATATATCGCAATGACCAAAGACAAATCAGAATATTGTAACCTTGAATCATTAAAAGAATGCAGAGTGATAAGCTCCCGTGAGTTTATTTGTGACGTAATGACAGTGTTCTCCACTAGTGCTAATCCCAGCTGTGAAAGTGAATTAATTTCAAATGTGATAAGTGTACTACCAAAACAAGGTGAAAAAGACTTTATTTACGGTCATTCAGATTTATAGAAACAAATTAGCAATAATAATTGGATTTATGTACAATCTAAAAGTACTAAGTTTTATGTTGAATGTTCGAATCAAACAAAAATTAATTTAAATATTATTGGAACAGGACTTGTTTATATTCCAAATGATTGTTTTGCATATTGTAAAAGTACTAAATTAATTCCTAAATTTAAGAATATTAAAATTAATGTTAACATAATCCATTCGGATTTTAATATAATAAACGATTCCTGCTGTATTCTAAATAAGTTTAAAAGCGAGATAAGTATTGAACCCCGTACTAAATTACAAAATATCGATCTAGACCTTTTTACGCCGGAAACCAAGTCAAAATTAAATTCCATTTCCGATAAGAAAAACCAAATAATCAATCAACATCCAATAATCAAATACGAGACTCATTACTCCATTATTTTAATTTTCATTATTAGTATTATATTTCTGTATTGTATGATTAAATTGTATTTGTATATTAAATCACACAACCGTCATCCCTGCCAATTTCCCTTATTTTCTCGCCAACTTCAACTAATTTACCTGTGAATCAATTACCTTATCCTGTCACTCCAGTTAAAATTAGTAAAACCTCCCAGAAACCAGATGACATTCCTTCTCCCAGTATTAGAAGAAACATATAATATACCGTTGCCTTCCTGAACTTTCAAGTTCAACCCCAAAGTTCAGTCTACTGTCGGGAGGTGTTATAACTATCCCTTGCATCCTATAAAGCCTACTCATCATCTTACTAGAGTACTCATCATTTCCATCGCCTTAGCGTCCATATATCCTGACGAGTAGCCAGTCAGTCCAATTCCAACTCCTATACCCGACGGATGCCTTAAGAAAATCGAATTAGTTTTTTTTTAAAAGGCTCAACCCCTAAACCTTATAACATACGTAATATCAAGGAAAGAAGTATCTTACAATTTACCAATCAATTTATGGAGACTCGCTAGTCTCTGAATATTTAATTATATCTGAATACATATTGCAAAAATACAGAGAGCCATCATGATCTAAAATAACAACGAAAATAAAAAGTATATCAATATAATCACAATATCCGAGTAGGATAACAGAAACCACATTTTCAAACATTTCTACAGTTACTGAATTATAAAATAGAAGATGAATAACATTTCCATCGGATGATGTTATTTTGATAGGTAATTGCACAGAAAAAAATATTAACACTATTACAAAAAATATTTAATTTACTATCTCTATGCCAGAAACTGTAAAAATATTGTCACCTAAAGTTTCAAATAATATTGACCATATTTTAGAACAGGAACCTCTGTATGATCACCGACAACAACTACATAATACTTCTTATCGTTCAAAATTATGTCGATATAAAGCACGAAAGTGATAAATTAAATGTCCAACTATAGAATAAGAATGTATTATAATAAGCTAGTATTATTTCAAGGGCAATAAATAATAAATGGTGTACTTTACTCTAGGGAGACTCATTAAGTGTTATAAATCTGATTTTACGTGATAATTATTATAGATTTGTTTTTTACCTTAACTAGAATAATATAAATAATACAATAGAAAAAAAAATAGTTATTAAAAATAGACAAAGACAAACAGTGTCTTTTTCTTGCATCTTTTTTTAATTGTCTAAAACTGACGCTGTTAGAAATGCCTATGGCTCACCTATTCTATATATCATAATTTTATGAATACAATAAGATTTACTTGGTACCTATTACGTGATTGACATAAATTGACATAACTTTTTATTTCTTAACCGATTTAGATGAAATAAACACTAAATGTTTAGTTAAGACTGTGATAATATATTTATGAAAACCGCATTCAAATTGGTTACGCCGTTTCTGAAATTAGCATTCACAAACATACAGACAAACTGAAAAATAATTGTTTTGGGTACTCTTTCAATTATAAAGGTCCCCTATGTTATATATTTCTTATATTTTCTATGTACAGAAATGGATCAGTGATAATTTTATTATATGTATAGATTTAAAATTATAAACTTATATTATTAAATTAATCTTAGTATAACATTCAAGAGTTATTGGTTTATTGAAATATGTGGAACTTGGGTCAGTGACTCATTTGCAGGGTTGATGTTATTTTGTATAAGTCAAACATTGTTTAGTTTTATTATATATAGACATTGCTTTTGCCAGTAACAGTTCTTTTCATATTTATATAATGTAAACTTAAAATGACGTATCGTTTTTAACAAATATTTTATCGCAACGCGAGTGTTCTGTGGGTAGATTAATTGTGGCGGTAAGTCCAGAGTTTTAGTAATTAATTATTCTTGTTATTACTTTTGTACATACCTGAACATTCTATTTAATCATAAAGTAAACGATTTTTTAGAATTATATTCGTGTGTTTTCAAATTTGAAGTGGAACCAAAAACTATAATTTGGTGTAATACCGCTCAAGTGAACGTTATTTAGTTAGTTAGACATGTTCAGAAATTACAAAACGACCGCCACTAAAGCATCTTAATATAACATATTACATACCATTTACTACTATTGTCTGAAATAACTCCTTAAGATATTGTAAGTCTATTCAATAAAGCATATGCATAAGTTGCCAATATGAAAAAGATAGAAGCTGGATTTCGAGTCACTGGAATAAATCCTAAAGTAAATAAAGAGTTACTATAATAGTTACTCTTAATTAGAGACATCGACATCATGGTTGGAAGGCACAGACCAAAATTAAAAATAAAGACCAGAATGTCAGCAAAATTTGAACTGTAAAGATTTGTACGGATACGTAATATGTGATGAACCCTCGGGTCCCATTTCATCCCCTTTACCATAACATCAAATGAATATCACCTATATTCATTTGAATTGAATTAGCAGTTCTTGGCTTTAACTTGACTGGATTTAACCAAGAATTTGTCGAATATTCATTTTTTTTGACATTATAAAACTTATTTGTTATAGATTTAGTACAAGGTTGTAGTTATATAAGGTTGATTTCTCATATATTTTTAGCCCCCGTCCCAAAAGGACGGGTGTTATAAGTTCGATCTGCGTATCTATGTATCTGTGTGTCTGTGTATCTGTGCTTCTGTCGGTGGCAACGTAGCAACGAAGCGCGTGGACGGATTTGGATGCGGTTTTAATCGAAAGCTTTGTTTGTCGAGATGGTTTTTAGCTATATTTGGTCTAAATAGAAGCAGTCGTCTCCAAGATATGGATCTTTTATAGAGCTGGTGAAAGGTTCTTATACAATATTTATAGTATAAATCTAAACAAGTGAAGTGTATTCGTAGATTCATTTAGTACAACATAGAAAAAAATAAAATAATTTTTAAAAAGCAGAAAAGAAATATTAAAAAAACTCGATACAAAAATACGTCTAAAAAGGATAAAAATACTGTTATTATGTACTTATTGAAGTCATTGCGTCGGGGCATTTACCAGAGAGAGATTTACCATTTTTCTAAAAGCATTATTACTTTCAATAGGTCAAAGATGATTAGGTTTTGTGTTAAATTATTGCAAGCTAGATAGTTATACACAATGTTAATGTTCATAATTATAATAAAAACCGATATTATAATAAATACAGGGTTTTTTCTTTATGTGAGCGCCATTTACTCGTCTTTCTCTGGTTATAAATTATAGAAAAAGATTATTTTGAAATATTTATTTGTTAAAACATTTGGAATGTTAAGAAGTTTAAAAACAAGACACTAATTTAAATAACAACTTTTCCACGGTTTATATCATCTTAAGTCTAGTTCAAAGTTATTATATATTACTAGATCTTACTTATTTATTATTAGATTTTACTTATCTCGTCTTTTAAAACAGACACGCCATCTCTCATCTAATGATTAAACTAAATTCTTAAAGAAACGCCCTCTTGCGGTGCTCTTAAAACTTATGTCGTACGGAAAATCATGATAGACTTTTGTAAGAAAACAGATATATATTTATAGATGGCGTAAATGTAAAAATAAGAAATGCATAGTTTTAAAAATAGTTATTATGTATATATTTATTTCAAAGAATTTCTAACATAATATATCAAATATATAAATATAATATTAAAACATCTATGAAATAATGTTAAATAGTAAAAATTTTTTGGTCAATAATAAGTGAAGTTTTTTATGAATTCTACTAAATCAAATCAATAATTATAGTAAACAAGATAAGTTAAGATTAAAATAAAATCATAGTTTACTACCAGTAATAAAACGAAATATATAAAAAAAAAGAATAACATGTTACAGTTATAAGTTATTTTTCTTCAGTCTTTTAACACTCTCTATAAGAACCCCTTCTGGCCGGACTCGGTCTCAGGGAATCAGGTGGATAACCCGACTCGACCATCATCGACCTTATCCTTGTCGAGAGGAGACCACTGCACCGGTCAGGCCCTTAGAAGAGCAGACTCTCGATGCGACCCAGCGGGTTCAGCGGCTCTGGTGAAACTTCGAACCAGGCGCCGGGCCGCAAAAAAGCCCGCTCACGTAGGGGGCCCAACGTCGAACTCGATAGGCCTCTACCGCCGCGGCCGGCCACCTTAATTTCATTATCCAAAAAATAATTAGGGAACAACATGTTAAAAGAAATAATCTTTACTAATACTTTTATTTTGTTCAAGTTTATATCCTTTGTATTTGGAACGGTGGACAGTTATTATTTTTGAAAAATATAATGGCTACGTGAAAAATCTAACAGTTTTTTAATTTGAAATAAATGGCAGAAGATTTCTTCTGAACTAAACTAATCATTTTATTTGTTTTTGTAAAAAAAACAAAATTTATTAAACAATTTTGAATTTTTAAACAAATTCTGAAAAAAATCATTAAAATAAAAAAAAATACACAATCTGCAGTGTATTTTTTTATTTTGTACTAATAATTTCTTAAACCATAAAATGCATAATTCAAAATTGTGAATTGTTTTATATTTATACGTTATTTAAGAGTTATATAATGATGTGCGTCTCAATCATAATTTCTCCAATTAAACAGTAAGGAGTTATAGGTAAAAAATAATCAGAAATAAAAGATTTCTCTGTCAGCTGTATACAATGCATTTCGCGAGTAGAGCATCTCTAGGGAAACTAGTAGTATAATAAAAAGGTTTGCTTCCACAACTAAGTATGGGTCTAAGCCAAATTATTTAAGATTTACCAATAAAAATATTTTCTTATAATTACTTTTAGTACTTGTAAGATAATATTTTTGTAAATTGTAAAGTAAAGTAAAAAATATATATTTATTTGTAACTTCATTATTTCTGTTTCAGGCACAATGAGAACATCGTAAAATCTTTTTCAGGTTATTAAAATATAGTTGCACATTAATGGTCCTCGACCATTAATGTGCAACTATATTGAAACTACATTAAATATGTGTTATGAATTATATTTTTGGTAGCAAGAAGATGACCATTGATCTCTATCTTATACTACTCGCATCCAGTGGATGCCTGCTAGTTTTATAACGTCATCTGCCCAGAGAGCTTTTGGCCAACCTAATTTCTACAGCTAGATAGTTATAGCCATGATATCGCGTCATTTTTGTGGTACAACGATTGTCAATGAATCTGGCTATATGGGCGACCCGTCACCATTTTAGCTTTTGTGAGTAACTGAGTGCTTCGATGGCTTTAGTTTTCTGTCTTATAGTCTTATAGATTTTCAGTATCTTTTTGATTTTCAGCATGCTTCTCCCTACACTTCCTTGACAAGTTATGATCTTATTTTTTAGTTTCCTTGTAAATTTTCAGGCGTTTCCGAGGCGTAAGTTAGTGAGGGGAGTAGTCAGATGTTCAAGGCTATGTTTTTTAAATCTTATGGACCTTGCTTTTTAGGATTTTTTTCAGGATACAAAACTTCTCCAAGTGATAATGACCTTTCTCTCTACTTCTAGTTCGTTGTTGCTTTGGTTAAAAAAATTGTTTTCCTAGGTAAATAAAGTTCCATGTGCATACGTTAATGGTCGATTTTTTAAGATATATACGTATTTAAGTAAGGTTTGTCATGACATTTGTTTTATCAAATTAGTTTCCAGGTCTATTTGATGACTTTCTTCATGTTGAAAGTTTATCATTAGTTGAAGTTAGTTGGTGCTTTCTGATAGCAAAACTATATCGTTCGTAAATCTGAAATAGTTCAGGTAACACCCGTTAATGTTTAGAACGACTTTCTTTTGACCCACTTTAGTTTACAGATGATGATCTCTAGTTTACAGATTGTAGGAAAAACAGGGTCTCCTTGCCTTACCCCTTGTTTGTACGAAATGCCCAGCGGCCTCCAACTTCACTCCTGCAAGACTCTTGTTTATAAAGATAGAATAACAAAATAAACATTTAGTTCCTTTGTGTAATATTTCAAGTTACAAGTAGGTAAAAACACAACAGCTTAGCAGGTGATCTATCTAACGATGGAAACCTAATCTTAAATTTGATTCAAAACTTACAGTCACACAGTAACGTAAAATATTTTGTAGAGGCAAAGCAAGTAAAGTATCTCCATAAAATTATGACGGTAAATAAATTATTTATTTTGGTTCTTTTTAATGTTATTCACTTGATAAACCCTCTAAAATAAAATTTTAGGTAAGATGAAGCTTTTTCCACCAAAGCACTAGCGGCGAAGGTATTAAATATCTCGGATTGTTTTGTAAATCTTATAACCAATATTTCGTTTATACGTAGTTTTGTGAAAAAAAAATATTACTGTAGTTACAGAACTAACCTTCAATATCTTTATATATACATTTCTTATGTGCGTGTTTGTCACTGAACTCCTCCTAAACGACTGGACCGATTTTTGTGAAATTCTTTGTGTGTATTTAAGAAGACTTGAGAATTGTTTAGATTCACAATTTGGTCCACTGGAAAATGGTTTTTTGATAAATATTTAATGTGTAAGTAGGTTTTGATTTTGGAATGTTTTACATTGGCTCCGACGGACTGCGTTACCATGGCAATGTGAAATATTAAATAAAATTATATTTTAATTATAGTCTGCCCTGACGCCAACTGGCGTTGCGATAGAAATAAGAAAAATATTTTAGTACTAGCGGCCCGTTAAATGCTTCGCTACGTAAAAAGTGAAATTAAAAAAAAAATTGGAACAAATTTATTTATTTAAACAAAAAATCTTTATTTACATATTCATACGGTACCTACCGATTGGTCGAATTAGGATAAATGTACATGTAATGACGTTTGACATTGTGATAACTTTTTAATATATTTCTAATTATTGAAGGATTGACAACGGCAGGTACGCTTTACATTTATAAATATATATTACTAGCTGTTGCCTGCGGCTCCGCCCGCGTGTAGGTCGCTTTTTACGTAATCTGTGGAAACAATTTCATAGAACATCATTTTTGCGTAACTTTCACCGTTTTCGCAGCGCACGCAGTTTTTTGTTTATTTTTTTACACCTTGCGTTAGAATATTCAAGTTTTAGTAATCATCCCTAATTTTTTGAAAATAAAACATACCTACCCTATGTCACTCGGGAATAGTGTAGCTTGCCAACGCGGGTGAAAGAATTTTTGAAATCGGTCCAGTAGTTTCGGAGCCTATTCATTTCAAACATACAAAAAAATAATCAAACCTTTCCTCTTTATAATATTAGTATAGATAAATGTAAAGTGTACCTCCCGTGTAAAGTGTCTTGCCAATTATAGGCAACCACAGCTTACGGCAAAGAAAAAGTATAAAATTAAAAAAGTAAATGATTTATACAGATCTAAAACAAACTACAATAAGAATTAAAAACTGTGTTGTGAAAAATATTCAGATATTTTATTTTTAAATGTATAAAAGTTATCATGCAATATATCTATACATATTAAGAGACTTTGGTAAACTGTTATAGGTATAGACGAACCATTCCTGATGAAAGGAAGTTATATCCTAGATACGTGTGGAACGGAACGAAGAACAATTTGTAATTTCCGCTGAGAGACAACCTATTTCCAACGAATATTCCATTATGATTTAATCGTCTAGCATATGAATTAAGTTCATTATTATTATTTATTCCGTAATCCAGATAACTTAAAAAACGACGCTGCGCTTTTTCAAGTATATTTATGTGATATTCATAAAATGGCGGACACACTTGACTACGGTATTCCAAAGTACTACGAACTAGCGAGTTAAAAAGAAGTATCTTAGTCCGATGACGTTTAAATATCCACGTTTAAGTAAGTATCCTCATAAGTAGTTATTTTTTAAATTCCAAATTGGTTAGGATATTAAAAACCATTACAATAGTTCAATAAGTTAATAGAACATTGAAATGATTTTCTTCTTCAGTGATTTCATAAAAAAGGGCTATCATAGTTTTATGTTTATTATTATCTGCTCAGTCATACAACTATGTTTATGTCCGAACATGTACAGAATATTCATGAGGTATTAGGTACTTAACTTATTGAGTGACTGAAATACATGTCTATAAATTAAAATATAGCTATAATATATGAATTTATCCTTTATTTTTAACACAAGATGTTTATTTATTTTTTTATTTCTTTGAATATAAACATTTAACTTGTATTGTATACAATATACAGTATGTCTTATATAAATTGATTTGATCGAATAAGAAGGATCTGATTTTTGCATAGCTTTAATGAGCCTGCATATACAAATTTATTTATATCCAACTGCTATCATAGTTCCGGTTGCCATAAAACCTTTATCCTAGTAATGATTCTTTATTGCAAGTAAAGGTAATTCTAGAATACACCTGCGTAGACAGCTTAAGGGCGCATGCGCGGAACCATCGATTTGCAGGAGAAAAGCCACATCATCCCATTCCGGTGGTGATAATCAACCGGTGAGTACATTTTTTAGACGAAATAGTACCCCGGTTAAATAATAAATAGTCAGCTAAAAACAAGTGCATGTACCTTGCCGTGGCGTTGATTATAATTATAGCGAGTTTGGTCAGGCTGCAAGTAAGTCGGATTTTGAATTATTGGACGCTTTTTATATCCTTCACACACAATTTCTGCTCTGTGTAAGTAAATGTTTAATATATTATATATCTAGCCTATTATTTCATTTTATTTTATTTATTATATATTATACTGTTTTGTGCAAGGGTGACCTTTACCAAGCAGCACCCTGCCACGTCACTAGATGACGCATTTGATGTGCCTCCTTTTATGTGGTATACGGTTTATGTGTATGATTATTATTATTGTTATTATTTCTCTTATTGACTTATATTGTTTGTTTAGTTATATTTTATTAGAGTTATATGTGTCTTATTTTACCTATAACATTTTTGTGTAGATTGTGTATATTGTATTTATTATAATTTTCTTATTTAATAATCTTGCTGTTATGTAACGTTTGTTGGTACACTGGTTTAAGGATTCTTCCGGTTCTGAGTCCATAAGCTCCTTAAGACTTATTAATATAGAAAAAAATTATATTAAGACTTATTATTGTAATAAAATATTATTATAAAAACCCAACATACGAAACGGACATTACGAACTTGTAACGAAAAACATATTTGTAATTTATTGAAGTTCAGAAACTAATATGTAATCGAATCAATAACAATTTATTGAATAATATTGAATAGGTAGTGAATACGAGGTTGTTACCACCCCACAGTTATTTTACCACCGCTGTACCTTCGATAAATTAGTTATCGAGTTAAAACGTAATGGTTGCAGGACCTGCGCGATGCATCCCAAAGTATTGATGTTTCTGCTGTCTCAACTTTAACCTTCAGCGTCCATCGCTTTTACCAACAGCGCTCGTTGAATTCATAACAATATTTGTAAGGCTTGCAAAAATAATTTGCAGATTTAATGTGTTTCCAGATTTTTAATTTTCTGGTACTATCAGTACAGGTTGATATTTTTATCATCAAATTGATGAAATAATGGGTTATAAATTATTATTTTATTTAAATTAATATCAATACGTTATAAAATGACCTACCACAGTGCTATCCAGTTTAAACATTTTCTTTATTAATATCAAAGTTTTAATTCTTTCGGCAAAGTAAACGTTTTTGCGAAAGGAAAATCGGTATTGATTTACGATTAATCGAAATTTGTGGTAGAAGATATAAGACGGATATATTATATAGATTATTCCTAGAATGCTCGTATGTTGAATGCAACGATGCGCTGTATTGATTTACTGTTTACAGTGGGATGGGAATCGGACATAGAGGGAAAGGGAGAAGGGGAGAGATTTCTTGTCTGGAATATTCCCATGACGCAAACGCTATCGATGATTTAGTAAAGTTATAATTTTTAGGCCATTAGATACATTTAGGAGTTAAGTTTACATTTAAGATTACTAAGAAGATTTTTTTACTAAAGAAAGTAAGCTAAGGTATAAATTGAGTATTCTTGTAGTCATTGTGTAAAAAAATATTTAGTATGATTATAAAAATATTTTAATTTATCTGTTGATTTTAGAATTGATTATACTTAGGTACATCTATTATTTGTCAGATGTTACTTTGACTTTCTTCGTCTTTCGAACCAATTTATTCAATTGCAAACGATTATAGTCTTTGTGGGAATCACTGTTAGTGAGAACAGTATTACCTACAAAATGCCAAGAAACTATCTGCAGTGTTAGTGGCGGATCACATACTTAAAGCAGAGCCCTAGCAAGTCCGAGTCACCCACGTCTCCGTCGGCCCTCCTGGGAACTGCTACAATCGCGCAGATACGCGACCGCCACCACAGGATGTAGCTGTGCTGAGGGTGCAGGGCGAAAGGCGAATATTCTGCGCCTCAAAACAGAATCTACTCACCTAGGGAGGAAATTCGAAACAAAACCGAGCACGCTCGCAGGCTCTGAGTTGGCAGCCCCACCAGTAGGCTAGGGTTTAGTAGGCTAATCACCCGCTTACCTAAACCCAAACGATTACTGAAACTGAAACAGAGCAAAACCGGACCGATCACACTACGCCGACAATTGGCATGAAAATACGGACACGAATTGCTTGCTGGAACGTGCGAACACTGAGCGAGGATAGCCGACTAGCCCAAGCAGAAGCAGAAATGCTGCGATACAAACTGCATATTCTCGGTCTCAGCGAAGTGCGCAGAAATGGATTCGGAGAACTGAGAGCACCCAGGGCAGAGCCTTACATTTCTGTACTCCGGGAAGGAAGATGAAGAAGGCATACGAGAAAACGGCGTGGGATTCCTCCTTTCCGACGCTGCGAAAAAGGTTCCTGGACTGGAAACCCATCACGGAACGAATCATCACAGCTCGGTTCAACAGCAAAGCCCCCAAGATAACCGTCGTTCAGTGCTACGCACCTACAAACTTGGCATCAGAGGAAGACAAAGACGATTTCTATAGTGCACTAAACCTGACTATGAGGAACATCCGCCAACAAGACATAGTAATCGTCATGGGGGACCTAAATGCCAAGGTAGGCACGGAAAACGACGGCTGTCAACGACACATGGGTACACACGGGCTGGGAGCCCGCAACGAAAACGGGGAGAGATTTCTAGAGTTCTGCCAGGACAATAATAATAATAATAATAATAATTTCAGGACAAATTACACCCATTGATCTAACCCCTAAGTAAGCAAATTATTTGCTTGTGTTAAGGGTGTTAGACAACGATAGAAATACACAGAAATACATATATAAATACTGAGAATATATTTAATAAACGACCAAACCCAGAAACACAGACATCTATGCTCATCACATAAATGCCTGTCTCCCGCCGGGAATCGAACCCGAGCCCCATTGCGCCGTAACACGTTAGGCGTCTGCGCTAACCACTCGACCAACGGGGCGGTCGGACAAGCGGCGCGGTATGGACAATGACCTTACCATCGGAGGTACATTATTCATACATGGTGATCACCATAAGCACACCTGGAATTCACCCGATGGAGTCACCAAGAACCAAATTCACCACCTTGCCATCAGCGCCAAATGGCGCTCATCACTGCTTGATGTCCGCAACCGTCGTGGCGCGGATATTGATAGTGACCACCATGACAGTCGCCGAGATACAGCTCAAAGCTGTAGTTCGAACCAAAAACTGCATCCAAGGTGGGAAAACAATTGGAGGTCAACAAACTACAGGACCCAAACATAAGCGACGCCTTTAGGATAATGCTGCCTAATCGCTTCTCCGTTCTCCAGGCTGACTCTCCTTCCGTCAACACGGAGTGGAACCACATTAAAATGGCCTACACAGAGACCAGCTCCGACGTTCTTGGACACAAATCACACACACGCGAAGACTGGATGTCACAAAGTACTTGGTACCTCATTGAAGAAAGGCGCGAGCTCCACCTCCAACTTCTAGCTACTAATGACGAGGCAGAGCGCGAAGAACTGAGGCTGCAATATAAGCGTATACGCATATACAGAAGCACCCGCCATGATCGGCGAGTATGGGCGGAAAATATGGCGGACTGCGCCCAACGCGTTGCCGACTCCAGTAATCTCAGGGAAATGTGCAAGGCCACGGAGACCTTGGCCGGCAATAGGAACCAGAAAAAGAAGAAGCCCCTGAAAGATAAAAGAGGCCAACTGATTGTGACATCAGAGGAACAGCTCCAACGCTGGCGGAAGCATTTTGAGGAGATTTTTCGAGCCCCCAATGACCCTGTTACCTCGCCCAAACCTGCTAGACTGGAATAAAGGGCTCCTCATCACCGTGCCTAAGAAGGGAGACCTCAGTAAATGCGGCAATTGGAGAGGCATTACGTTCCTCTCCACTCCGTCTTAGGTGCTATGCAAGATCATCCTAGACAGATTGTCAAGGGCCGTTGAACCTCTCCTCCGCAAAGAATAGGCTGGTTTCCGACCCAACAGATCGTGCACAGACCAGGTGCCACCTTACGCATAATCCTTGAACAGGCATCAGAATGGCAAGGGAAATGTATTTGACCTTTGTGGATTTCGAAAAAGCCTTCGATACGCTGAGATGGTCATGTATCTGGGAGCGTCTACGGGACGTTGGCGTTCCCGAGAAAATCACCAACCTAATTATAGGCATCTACGGGAAATATTCCTGCAGAGTGACTCACGACGGCCTTGTCTCGTAGTGTCAGAGACTGGAGGGACCGAAGAGGACATCGCTTCGAGAATCGCCAAGTCAAGAGCAACTTCTGCGCAGCTCCGGCCCGTATGACAGTCACGGAAACTGACTAGAAGAATTAAACTAAAGATTTTCCGGTCCAACGTCAAAACCGTACTGCTGTACGGATGCGAGACGTGGAAGGTGACAAAAGACATCTCGCAGCGTCTTCAGGTCTTTGTCAATCATTGTCTTCGCCGTATCCTCGGTATTTACTGGCCCGAGAAAATATCCAACATAGACCTGTGGGCCCGCTGCGGTGAGAAGACGATTGACCAGCAAATCAAACGCCGCAAGTGGAGATAGATTGGCCACACCCCCCGAAGGGACCCTGAATACATACTGAGGCAAGCCCTAGACTGGAATCCCCAAGAAAAGCGAAAACGTGGCCGCCCAAAGCAGACCTGGCGGCGGACAATCAACGCTGAGGCAAAGAACATTGGGAAGACCTGGAGTGAACTGAAACGCGAAGCTCAAGACCGTTCGGGATGGCGGCGCACTGAGGATGCCCTTTGCCCCAGCTAGGGGCACAGGACTATAAATGAAACGATTTTAATTTTCCTATTCTCTACATAACAATTTCATTTAATAATAATATTTATTAAAACCATCGTACCGCAAAGAATCACCAACGACAGTCGTTCTATTCTTTAAAGCACTTTATGACACTGTTCACAAATACACTAAACTGTTTACCATTTAAACACTTAATTATCACTGTTACACAACTTAGTTTCTCGATCTCACACTCAGCGGTTTATTATAACTGTTACACTTTTATCACAATAATACCACAATTCACACAATGCCTTCTCTTAACCGAGCTGTGATTTATATACTTCTTATTCTTAGTCAAATCAGTATCCAATATTACATTTATTTTATCAATTAAACTTCTATACAGACATTCAATTGTTTTAGTCAAATCAACAAATTATATCTTTATTTTTAGTCAAAACTAAACTACTACATGTATAAAAGCTAACAGCTCGGCCATCCTAAACGTAACGAGTCCGCTCGTTATCAAAAACCATTTACTTACAATATTAATTCTGAAGTAATTTGTAAATCTAATTATTATAATTGTTAATTCACAAAATCTAATCTAAAGTCTATATATTATGATACATTAATATTTATACATTTTTCGGCCATCATATATAAATAATTGGTCCTCCAATTTAAATAATGTTTTGAAATTTATAGACTTAACAATTACTACTATAATAATCAATTGGTATAAGTTGTCTGATTACGTGTTCGATCTGGCTCAGCAGCCTCTTTCAAAAAAAAAAAATCTACTGCACACAAAAATTTTGCCTCATAAATCATAATCATAGTCATAGTCATAATCAGTTCAATATCCTCAATGTACCAAATACTACTCAGAAGTTGGCTTATCGGCCTCATGTGAGTATTTGATCTTCTCAAACGCTACTCAAAAATTGGCTTATCGGCCTCATGTGAGCGCTTAATGTCCCTATACCTCAAATGCTACACTCATCATTTGGCTTATCGGCCTCATGTGAGCATTTGATGTCACTAGTCATAGTCAGTTCAATATCCTCAATGTACCAAATACTACTCGGAAGTTGGCTTATCGGCCTCATGTGAGTGATCAGACAACAAAACTCTCATCCACATCAAATACTTTTTAGAAAACAATTCAAAGTAATTACTTTTATCGTCTTAGTATATTCTACATATTAAATATATTGAATTAATAAATAAATAAGCACATGTAATAGCTAAGTTACCACATTTCCTTTTGGAGGCGAAGACTCGGCAAAAACAACCCGTGATCACAGATAAATGCAGTTCCATTTGTATTTTCTTCATTGCACGTTATACTATTTTTCTTGATGCCGCGGAACAATCCCACTTATGAACTATTAGAGCTCTCTTTTTTTTTTTTTTTATATATTATCTAGGGCAATGCTTGACTACATTTCACCTGATGGTAAGTGGAATGTAGTCTTAGGTGGTAAGGCGCATTACCCTAGCAACCTATTCACTCTTCGCTTGAAGACACCCACATTGTATTCGGTCGGAAATACCGAAGCAGGCAAGCTGTTCCAATCCTTTGCTGTACGCAGTAAAAATGAGGGAGCAAAGCGCTTCGATCGGACAGGTGGAATGTCCACAACAAAAGGATGGATACCTGCCGTGCGTCGGGACGTCCGGTGATGGAAGGGGGACGGGGGAATTAAATTGTGTAATTCCTGCGCACACTCACCAAAATGTATCCTATAGAATACTGAGAGGCTAGCAATTCTACGCCTGTGTTCAAGGCTTTGGAGGTCCGACCGGCTCCGACCAATTCGGGATCGCCTATAAGCCTCTTTGCTCGCCTCTCAATTGAGTCCAGAACCGCAAGATGAGACTTTGCGGCACCAGCAAATATGTTACCACAGTACTCTCAGCTCTCTTACCGCAAAGAATCGCCAACGACAGTCGTTCTATTCTTTAAAGCACTTTATGACACTGTTCACAAATACACTAAACTGTTTACCATTTAAACACTTAATTATCACTGTTACACAACTTAGTTTCTCGATCTCACACTCAGCGGTTTATTATAACTGTTACACTTTTATCACAATAATACCACAATTCACACAATGCCTTCTCTTAACCGAGCTGTGATTTATATACTTCTTATTCTTAGTCAAATCAGTATCCAATATTACATTTATTTTATCAATTAAACTTCTATACAGACATTCAATTGTTTTAGTCAAATCAACAAATTATATCTTTAGTTTTAGTCCAAACTAAACTACTACATGTATAAAAGCTAACATATTTATTCTTAACAAAAACTTATTAATATTTCCATAAGAAGATAAAAAATTCTTACTTATTATAGTCTTTATAAATAAATAAACACACAATAAGTGATTTTCTTGTCTTGTCACTTGTTTTAATTGTTGTTTCGACCTTAATTGATGGTTGTTTTACTTGAGAAATTAAAAAACAGTCTGTTAAATTTTTTTAATGATGTTAGTGGGAGTTTAAAACACTTCGCCTCCGCGATACCTTACATCATAACGATGGAGCAATACAACCAACGTTTATTATTGAAATTTAATTTGACGGCTTAAATGTGTAATGATTAATTTTCGCTAGATTGTAATGGCCCAAGAAAAGACAGAAATGCTTTAAATATTTATAATATCTTAAATATTCAAATTTATTAATTAAAATATATAGTAAATATATATATTTTTAAAAATTTTATAAAAAATATTGTTTTTATAACATTTTTCTTTTTTTTTAATATAATATTAAATAATATTTACTTTAATATTTTTTTTATTACAACAAAAGTTTTATAATTCTCAGTAAAGTGAGCATAATTAACCCATATTTTAAGTCCATAATTAAGTATAAATATGACATAATAACAAAAATAATAGCAAAAGAGTAGCAAATAATGTGTTGACAATGAAGGTTGCGAGGGCGGAGGACGCGTCGTCCGCCCACGAACGGCGCCCGCTCCCGCAGCACAGACCACTTGTGGATAGAAGGTCCAAAGTGAACTATTGTATAAGTCTTGACAGATATTTAAATAATAAATAGTTTAAATAGGAATTCATATTCTCTACTTTATTTTAAGAAATATGTATATTAAAATTTTAACTTAGTAGTTGGGGTGACTTTTTATAGCAAAATCTATTTTGAGAAATACGGAAATACAATAAATAGTCATAAATATTATTATATTCTAGAAAATTATTTACTCTGTGGTCATAGAAAGTTTGAATGAGCTAGTGAATGGACAGTGCTATAGGATCGTTTTAGCTTACAAACCGGTTTCTAATCACTACTAAAGCCATATTAAGCTAAATGGTACTGGTAAAACTTAGTATCATTTGTAATACTCTTACAAAGTTTACCTTAGGTAACTAATTATACATACATAACGCGTTACATTTTCTACAGGTTTTTCATTTTAAAATATTTATTTACGTAAATAGTACAAGCAATGAAATAAAAAAAAGGAAACACCGAGCAATGTCGCCTAACAGCATGCCATTAACAGATACCTTTATATTCTAATAAGATGCAATTATAATTTAAATGTAAACATATCAAAGAAGCCGACAGACAAAATCCAAAACATTAGATAGCATCTTAATCGTAACGCCCACGATTGATACACAATAGATTTATATATATAGTATAATATGATATAGTATCTCAATATATATGTATATATAATATATTATGTCATGCAAAACGATATGATTGATTTGATTCAAATGTTAAGAATAAAAAATTGCAATCGGATTCTATAGTAACGATGAATAATTGTTATTTTTTTGTTTTGGAAGTTTTGATTAAAGAGAGTGATGTTTTTTCCGCTAAAATAAATAGTTTAGTAACTAACAATGTAAGACTTAAGTTGTGTACTAAATACGATTATTGTAAAAAATAATTAAAGTAACAGTATCTTCACACCTATCTGCAGTACTAAGTTTAACCAACAGCAAGTGTATCTTAACATCACAATGCATGAAATATACTTGTTACATTTTTGGTTTCAGCTAACAGTACAGTAGCTGGGTGTGAAAACCTCTTTTGGAAGTCAGTATTACTCAAAAAATCAAATATATTAAAAGTAAACACTCGAAAATATTTGAATTTTATACTTATTTCAGATACGCAATGGGCCCTCAAGAAGTTTTGGTTATGGCAGTAAGCATCGCAGGGGCGATGGCTTTTATCCCCCCTGGTTCTATTGGGGTAAAGGTACTATTATTACTAGATATTATAGAAGTTCATTTTTATTAAGTATTTAGAGGCCGATTTCATTTTGTGTACTACCGAATACGGTTGTGCTATTCTACACTAACAGTTCTGTAAAAAAATATGTAACTGTTATCATAATTTAGTTACCCGTAAACATTTTATAATAAAAATTAAAGCTGTTTTCTTTATGTCTGATATTCATACATTGCAACTACTTTAACTTATATTTTTTAACTATATTAACTGTTACAGTAAATTAGCATTGTTGCTAAAATGATAACATTACAAAATTATAGATTATGTCCTTATGAACAAAAACATTATTATGTATATTATTATAAGATCAACAAGCACTTCATATTAGAAACTCAAGAAACAGATACAATCAATAATAATTCATTTACAGGAGCATATGCTAACAGAAGCTTTGCTTCGTGAGGTTGTCGAGCACATGGGCAAGGACTTCAACGATGCAGCCGCAACATATCTCGAGTTTCCCAACGACAGGCACCTCGCTCTGATGTCCCGAGCCAATAAGGATCTAGAACACGAGCAGCTGGACTACGATTCGCTTATGGACGGTAACCCTAGTCCCAGTCTTCGCGATCAAGAATTTTTACAACACAGGTATATTTTGGTATTTTAATTCACTTCAAGGCACACACACATATACACTTAAGTAATACATAAGTATAAAAGAATCTGCACATCCAAAACCGACTTCAGAAATTATTATTGGGACAATTATTATGATGATATTATTGTCCTTGTTATTTTGACAGTTCACTATGGGGTCATCAGTATGTAACTGGTGGGGCAGGTGAAGGAGAACAGCACTTACAGCCTTTAGGCCTGGTGCCCAATCGGCAACTTATTAAAACCGATGCCGTTCTTCCTGCGTACTGCAACCCTCCTAATCCTTGCCCTGTTGGATTTACTGGTAAGCATTTAGAAAGTTAAAATTTAAATTTCTGAATCAATAATAATTTTAAATTGTAGATGAACTAAAATGTAACTATTTATGTTATAGAAGATCAAGGCTGTATAAACGATTTTGAGAATACTGCAGCCTTTAGTCGCGAATATCAGATGTCCCAACGATGCATGTGCGATGGTGAACACATGTTTAGCTGCCCTCCAGACAATCCCTCGGCTATTGGAATACGTTTTCCTGACCACCACAAGAATTTGGTTGCCAAGAAATACAAGGATGATGTTAGTAATTATTATTTTTTAACAAGACGAAGTATCTTTAATATTAGTTCAATCTTTAGTTTCTTTTAAACATTTAAATATTACTTATTTCTGATTTGAAAGCGGTTCTAAAGAAATAATCTTTTCCATTTTAGGTGGAAAATCCGTATCTTCAGGGTGAACGCCTCCCCATAGCCGCCAAAAAAGGATTTGACGTTCAGATGTACTAAACATATGCTTACATTAGATATTAGAGTTTATTAAATGTCTTCTAGATGATAGTAATATATATTTATGTAAACTTTTATCTACTACACATTGCAACCTCATAAATGAAGCTATTTGTGTGGTTATCATTGATAAAGTAAGAAGGAAAAGATAACACCTAAAGAAGGGTAACTTTATGATGTTTTTCTTTAACTAGTTGTCGTTAAGAAAAGGTTTAAAATTTCTGCTTTTTAATCAAATTTAAACGTTAAACGTGTTCAGATTAATATCTCTTATTATGATTTGGTTTCTTTTTAAGTGGTATCTTGTAGTTGGTATATATATTATATATTATAAATAAGGGTATATGTATATATAATAAATGATGCGGTTATGATCCCGGAAAAAAGTAGTTAGATGTAAGTATATCGTCCCTATAATCGGATGAAAGTTTTACTTAAAAATTTAAGTGACGGCGACCAAAACACATGCACGCAAGTAGTACTTAATATTTTAACAAATTCGGGAGTACGTTTTCGTAATTGTATAGAACATCTATATTTGACTCCATTATAATATAAGATTATGCTGCATACACTATGTACGTTTTTGTATATTTATTATATTGTATTACAACAACTTAATTACTATAAGAAACAAATGTTTTGTTATATAAATTAACGATATTTAGTTAATTGAAAAAAATTGACGGTTTATATCGACATTATTTTAACACCTTAGGATCTTCGGAAACGGGAGTTTTAACTTTCTCTTATTTTTAATTGCACATAGGTTTAAAAGTTAGAGACGTAATATGTAAATAAAAAAAGTAAAAATCAATAGTAATGACGGGCTATGAAAAAAATACATATTATGTAATTGTAATAGTTAAGAATAAACTACTAACATTTCGAAAAAAAATAGGACCATGTTACTATGATTAAGCCTCATGGCGTAATTGCCCACAAAGTACATATCTTTTAATACTATTATGGAATAATTTATATATTACTCGTATATAAATTATTCCATAATAATATTAATAGATATCATTTAAAATAAATGGGTTATCCATTATAGATTGTTACAATTTACAAAAAATACATAATGTATTTTTTTATCGATTTTACTTAATTTTTTTTTGTTATAGACAGCGTGGCTAAAAATACTTTTTGTAAGTTATACCAATATATACCTATAAATCGAAATGTGTAAAAGTGGTAAAAAGTAACAAAAATATACAAATTATAAAAGAAATAATATACTTTCTGGATCAATCTAATATCAATATACACTCTAAATAGTTATTTGCAAAGTAATAGTCATTTAAAAGAAATTAGGAATAGGATAGTCTACATTTATAATAGTAATTAAAATCATTTTTTGGTTGTTGATGGTACTTTTTAATTTATATTTTTATATTGTTTAAATAATGTCAGAAGAAATATGTAAAAAAATATGTCAAAACAGTCCCAAAGGTCTTCCTTAGGTCTAATAATGAGAAAAATACATTTATTTTAATATAATGAAAACTTAATATATTGTACATATGTTAAAATAATTATTTTAATTATCTTGTTTTAAATTTGGGAATGTTTTTGGATTAAGTCGACCAAACTGTAATTAACATAATGAAACATAATGAAACATCGCATTATTTTAACTGACGTATTTAACCTTTTCAAAGAAACGCTAAGTAAATAAATAATGCAAATATTTTATTTATTTATTTATGATACATTGATTTTAAAAAATCTGTTTCGAATTCGAGTACTTAAAGATATACTCCAAAATAGATGATATTGTGATAGGTCGTTAGAATAAGATAATTGTTAAGAAAATGTACATAAGAAAAATTGAATCTTCTAGTCACAGAAAGTAGTGTGTACATAATATTTAGTTTTTAGATTAGTAAGTAAAAGTCATCGTAAGATATAACAATATGCAGCCTACCAGGCATAGCAATAGCATAGGATATCATAGCGTACCGTAGCCTGAAAATGTAATGATTAAGTATTTTTCTATAAATATGTTGTAGCTTTAATAAGTTTTACTATTCTCGTGTGTAAAGTAATAACTTTTTACCTTCTCAGAATATAAACAAATAACCACTTAAAAAAATACAATTTATAACTATCAGCTTTGCCATAAATATGCTTCCTGGATAGGAAATTATATACTTTTCATTAATTTGTTATATCCTGTTGAATAACGATTACATAAGAGATATTAATAAAAATATTAAAGATAATAAACTTTCATAAAAATATAATTGTAACTTAGCAAAACTGGTAAACTTACAGTATCCTTGATTTTCTTCAAAATGAGGAAGTAAGGTTTTTTAAAGTTTTTCCAAAAGCTGACAAGGTTGATTAGAACTGCGTTATTGTTAAGTCAGAGTCACCTAGTTCCTAGGCAGAAGTGATTTATAAATTAAACTATAAGTTATAATGTTTCAATATATATATATATATATAAACATGTATAGCCATGTTAGGCTTATTTAAATTTATATACATATAGAATGAAAAGAAAACCGATACGGGCAGGTATTCAAACCTCTGGGAAACCGTCCCATAAGTCGCGGGTATATTTATATAAATTTATAAGTTTTAACATAAACAGTAGGTCGACAGAGCAATAATCGGGACAAATATCAATTTAATATTTTATTCCGATTACAGTTAAACTTTTTCCATTAAAAAACTTGAATGTAATGAACCAAACATATTTTTATATCAAATTATATTTGATTTATTTTTTATAATGTTTTGTTGCCCTCTATGTTAAGACAACTTAACATAACATTTAAATTTAAATATAACATATAACATGTTTGAATGTAATTGTACAACTAGTTCAAAAATATAATGTAGTAATATATATATATATGAGGTTGAAATACTTTTGCCTGAACAAGTTATTGTTTGCTACTGCTTTTCTAACCAATGATATTTGGATTTATATTGTTAGAAACAATGACATATACAAATTTAATTTTACCATAAAAGCAAAGAAACAACCAATATGATACTTAGGTAATACCTTAAGAATCAACAATTTTTTTAAATTTTTTTTAAAGACGATAATGACAATAGAGACATAATATCATAAAGATAAAGACAATAGACATAACATGAGAAAATATATGTTTTAATAATATCGCCGTGTACTAACAATAATACTAACTAACTAACAATAATACTAACTAACTAACAATAATACTAACTAATTAACAATAATACCAGCGATATTGACGACCACATAAATAAGAACATTTTATTAATGGTCATTATAAATATATTTTGATAATATTAAATATTGCAATTGAATATAATGACAAAATATTTTGGTTTTTATAATTACGTAAACTATTAAGCGATAATTAAAGTTTACTTAATAATTTTAAACCACAGTACCTCCACGGATTATAAAATACTTAAATAAAAAATCATTACATATATAAAATAGTTAGAAATAACTATTAGGATAATGTACATAGAAAGTTTGACAAAATTTTGATTCAATGTTTTATTTGGTTATTCATTGTTGTTTATATCGTATGTCTCTCAAAATAGCAACATCTTAAATGTAGGCAGATACATATATTTTTGTATAAAAAAACTAAAAAAAATAAAAATAACTTTATTGTACATATATAAATAATTGGTCATACTAATTACTTATACTCTTGCGCAAGAGGGTCATTTAAGCTGGAACTAGATCTCTAAATATTCTTATAAGAGTGATAAGTTAGTTATGTAATCTAAAATAAAACTAATTATATAATAAAGAATAAAACGATATATCGACTCAGATATAGTTAACCCAAAGCTAGATACCAAAGAAATTTTAATTTGCGAGGGTTGAATGACCAAAACTATATCTCTTATACTGTAATCAAAATGAGCAAACCTATATGATAAAGGTTGTGCTATTTTATAAACTATATCCTCATATAAAAACAGAAATCCATTAACCAACATGTTTTGTTACCAATGAGTGTAATATTTGTTTGTAAGCTGCCTGTATATTTTTATATAACCTAATTTATTAAGTAAATATTAACCCTATAAATAATTTTGTGTAGGTTTCGCATGAAAACGAAAGTTTGAAGAGATTAGTCTCTGGTCAATTTTATTTAATCCTTCAATAAGGGCTGTATTTTTGTCGTACACGTCTTTCATCCCTCGTGTTTTTAGATTTTTAGATGTAGTTTTAGGTTTTAATTCCTTCAATGGAGTAAAATTAATTGATAGAATATATATGTTATACAGCCACTAACTTCTTATAGTACTGCTAGTCATTCTAAAAAAATGTAATTGTTCTGAATTATTCAGAGTCTAAATAATAAAATAGCTTAAACTTTTATAATGGATACACACAAACGCTACAATTATCAAATAGCTATTTTCAAACATTCTTATAATAGTAATGTAAGCTACAAAGTAAGATGTACATAAGGGCATAAAAAAGCCAGGCAAAGTGATGTAATTATTTAAATAAATGAATAATTAACTTTATAACTTAAAATATAAGATGTATTATTATTTGCAATGTAAAACGCTTCAATGATTACTTTATACATAAATACTTATAATCGTTGGCAGACGTCACTACAAATTTGGAACTGTTTGGGTTATTTTTAATTAGTTGACCACCTCTTGCAGGCAGCCTCTCTACATCAATCCCAACAACATTTGTTCTACGGCTTTTTAAGATTAACAGTTTTTAAAATATAAATTTTCACATACAAAATTTATTTGTTGTCTCTGAACTGTCATTAACTCTGAGCGTCGGTATGGCGCTCGAGCGTTGACATTTTAAGTACTTCTTACAAAATACAAAGTAATATGTAAAAGGCGGTGCAAAAAAATTTTTGTTTCGTTTTTTTGTGTTGTTTATCAAGATTTGTAAAAAGATGTAGAACAAATGTTATTGGAATTGATGTAGAGAAGCTGCCTGCAAGAGGTGGTCAACTAATTAAAAATTACCCTGTATTGGCACATTTATCGTAAGACAAATGTCTAATGTAAATCTTATTCAAAGAAATCTGTGTTATCGCTTTGGCGACGATTATTATATTTCATTAATAAGGTTAGCATAGAAATTAAGAAATTGTACAAATGAGTGAAAGATAAATACAAAATGAACCAAAATAGTTATAAGAAGAGCCTGGGCTGCGGCTTACAGTGCATATTGAAGTAATTAGGTTAGGCGTTAGATATAAAAGTTAAAAAATATTAAGTTTTATTTTGCGAAACATTCTAATAATAATGATTATTTTCAGTAAATATGTATTTTTTACCTTATGATCTTTTTCGAATCATAAAGTTATAGCAATTGGATGTGGTTTTAGATGATAAGATGCGAAAGAACATTCATGAGGTTGCAATGTTACTAATAATTTTCAATTTCTATTCAAATAAAACCTATATTCGGTGTGAACGTTGTTTAATTTATTTTGGATACCAAATGTATTTGAATTTAATTCAAATTTATTCCAGAATTGTGGAGAAATATCTTTATTTAAGAATTTTTGATGTAAATTATTGGGAATTATTTTAAGGGAATGTCAATGCACCTAAAAATTTTCTTGTTCATACTCTTTTGCTCTACAATGGCCAGACATAGATAAAAAAGGAAATCATCAATAATACGACATCTGGCATTAAATATTTAAAAAAAAATAATTTGTTGGAGTTGAAGTAATTTCATGTTAAATAAATTTAAAATAGAAACAAAGGCTAAAGTATATTTTCAAGTGTATGTGGTAAGAATTTCTTTTTTTTTTTTTTATTAAAAAGGAATTGGAAACTAATATTTAAGGACATAAACTTTCATATTAGATCATCAGTAACCAAAATTAATTTGATAGTTTTTTCATGTAATTTATATTCTATAATAGTTAAAAAATGCAATTAATGTCTAGTAGAGAGCTTGAAGACAGACGAAAAAAAACAATATATATGATAGATTTTTATTATATACAATCCTTGTTGGATCAACATAAAGCTTCAATCGTGGGGAGCCCTATATATCATCTACATATTATTTTGTACTATAGTAAACTGACATTCCGACTTGTTAATACAGAATTTTCAATATTTACAAATGAAATACCTTGAATATTTATAAATATGACTCATACTCCGTATACATAATTTGTTTCTGTTAGTTTTTACCCATAATTAGAGTAGGTACCTACGTAGTCATAGAAATGTACACCTACTGTTTATTTATAAAAGCCGGCTGCGAAAATAATTAAATCATTTAGAGACAACTTCTAATGTTATATTCTTATAATAGATATATATTTAGTTTGAATACAGATCCGTAACGAGAATTAATAATTACGAATGTCAATTTCAAGACCGATCAGACATTTTTTTATTGATACAGGTACATTGTATACATTCAAAATAAATGATTTTAAAGAAACTAGAGATGAAAATTATTGGTGAATCAAAATACCGGTTATCATAATAATCATCGAATGGTAGAGTCGAATCTTCTTTTCATCTTGCTTAAGCTATTCTACCTTTCATTAAAGTGGGTTGTCAATTTTATTTAACCATTTTGATTTCTAATTAGAGGTAAATAGTATATACCTAATAATACATAAACAATCATTATGAAAGTCTTTTATTTTATATGTATTATTTATAAAAACTACAACTTTTGTTGCTTTTGTTACGTTTGTAAATATAAAAATAAAACTTAACTTATAACGATCAACAATCGTGTTATAATTAATATAAAACTACTTTATTGTACAAGAGTTAATTCACAATGTCTTTTATTATTAATAACAAAATACAATTACTCACTTTTTGGATTGAATAAATAAATAAATAAATCAATAAATATCTAAAAAGCCATCACCATAATTTTTTTAAAGTATTCTAAATAACAAACTTTAAATTTGGAAAATTTTGTGGGTTCTATATTTATGTAAGCAATTCCGTTATCAATAATGCGATACTTTACTGTCTATTGTTGGCTATTAAAAGTTGTAAAGGTCATTTAAATAAAACGTACATAAATTTGAGTTATTTTTATAATATTTTTTTGCATTAAGCAACTTTCATATTAAGATTTTAATTAAAATAATATTGTAAATATAATTAAAATATTGTTATTATAAACTGTTTGCTACAAAATGTAACTCGACATCGACACTCAATACGCATTTAATTAAGATATTAAAGGTTGTAATTTAAATAAATATATTATTAATTAAATAATACGTGAAAACTCATATAATCTTAGCATTTTGAGGTGAAAATGCAGGCAAAGGTTTGTTTAGTGATATCTCTATCAAGATACGCAATACACTCGCCAAACATCTTGAAAGAGAACAATATATAAACTGTTATTAAATAATAAAATGCAAATATTATGCCTTGAGAGCAAATAGAGATCATAACATTTAACTAAGCCACACAAATTTACATTTACACTCTTGAATACTCGCTGTCGCGATCAAAAATACTTAAATTATGTAAGCGTATCTCCATCAAAATAAACATTCGAATAAATATGATAAACCTCTTAAGTAGAGTTCAGTAATACTAACATATTTACATCTAATATCACACTTACTTTGCGGAGTAATAAAACATGTAGGTTCATTGATTGAACTCTGTGGTTTAATTATTAGCAAACACAGATTTTCCTAACGTTTTGTACTAAATATTTCTTAAACGTTTGCAAGGTCATCAGTCACCAGTTTCCTACCAACTAATCAGTATCACTACAGACAATTAAAGCTCCAACTTCACTTGCAGTTAATGCCGCTCTATTACAAAGTTATAACGAACATTCTGCATCACATTACGTCATTTCTATTGACGTATGAGAGCACACGATCCGAATATATTTAACAGTCCGCTTCGTGCTTATACTATTATGCGAATAGTAATGAATTTATAATCACAACACTGGGTAACGATATCATACAGTACCCTATGTCACACCATATTCTTGCATGCCCGTGACCTCTTCTTTACGTATGCACCTGGCACAAACCTGGATCTGAATCATCCGATCCGATCTAGACGGATTATCCGCCTCTGTACGGAGGGTCTGTTGTTGAACCTGTATCAGTTTACACCCACAGGAAGGCATTTGCACTGTTTGATTTTTTGTAAGCGCTTGCGTTTAAATGGAGGGTTTTGTCCAGGGCAGCGAAGCGTAACAGTAATCCAGGTAAACTTTTTTGGTTTGCAAAACGAACAAGACTTGAATGCATTTGGAGGTCGCTCATCACTGCCTTCACGACGGCGCGGCCCTTTCGGAATATAAAACGAATTACATTGTCCGTAGCAGAAGTTATTAATCACTGTCGCCTGTAAACATCCTGGTTCCCGAATTTTTTGAATTAACTGCTCAGTTTTACACCAGTCTTCTTTAAGGTATTCCTTTTTCGTAACAAGTAACGCATTTTTCGAAGATTTGAGTATATTACGAAATGCAGCTCCCTTTGGTATCTCAGTCACTTCCTCCTGTTCAGGTACAGAAACAACCATTGTTTCAGAGCTACCTTCCCCGAGTTCATTTCTTTGAACGAAAGTCGATGGGGCCGTCGCTTCTTCGGTACGACGACGGGCCGCGATTAACCTTTCGACCTGCTCGGTATCAATAATATCTAAAATTGAACCAGTAGGAGTAAAAGGTCTTTTGCTTCCGATACCAGCACTCACATTGCAAGCAGCAAATAGTGCCGCTGCAACAAGCCAGACGCAAGATTTTGAAAAGCTCTCCATCTAAAACAGAGTATATTTACTATGAATATAATAAACATTTGTAAGGTTTCATTTCGTTAGAGAAGAAATGATTGACGTTAACTTACTTTTTTATAAGAGATGAAAGGCAATATGTAGTAGGAAATGCGTCGGTGAAGGCCGCTACTAGAGAGCAACGCGCAATGCGTGTGCGCAGGACCGGCCAGCAAAGCGGTAATGAGCGTGAGCGCCCCTCAATGGACCACCTCTCAATGAACAAGATGACTCACGCACCGCGCCTCCACCATAGAACCGTTACTATTAGCAATTACCACAGACCTGACACTTTACTCATATGTTTTAGATTATCACTTAGATTTTCATTGACTTCGAGATTATATCATTATTATTTTTTAAAAAGAATTAGTTTGTAACAAAACCACCCAAATGTATTTAAAATATATTATCTATAAAACAAACAATGAAAGATAACACAGATAAGCTTATTTTACTCTTTAGTTATAATCTATACCTTTTGAATGGAATATTTAATAAAGTAACCTTAAAATAAATACGAAATTTTATGAATTTCGACTATTTTGGAATTTATTTCTTTGATATATATAATAGGTATAAAATGGATATAAACTATTTTTATTCCAAATATATTTTGAAATCCTTTTGATTCACACATAAGGATAAAATATAATTAAATATTTTTTTTACTGAGTTCTCACACAAACATCAAGAACGTTTAGGTACAAAGCAAACGTATTGTGCACATATTCTTTGACAGGGAACTCGGAGATATTTTCTCACCTAATGCCGAGCGCCAAACAAACACGACGATTCGGTCGATTCAATTCGAGGCGCCGGCGCAGATGCCTTACACTAAATCTTAAAACTACGTTTCCGCCCATTCGCTTCCCACAATGCTCATAGAAACTGGGCATCCGGGGCCTTCTGCGAAATGTGGGCGCTATGTGGGTGAAACTGAATCGCGTTTTTAAGCTATTCATGTTGTTTAATGTACTTGAATTAAAATTTGTAGTTTTTTAACAAAAATAAAAATATTATGTAATAAATGTAATGTTACGATAATATATGTAGGAAAAATAAATTACTTTTCACTGTACGTTGATCGATAAAATGACGGAAACCATGCTGGTGACACCTTATTATAATTGTATAGCCTGATAAACATATATAATGCTCAGAAATTATAAGTTGCTGATAATTAAAAATACTAGATGACATATTGGCATTATGAAATTTTTACGTGTACCGAAAAAAAAAAATTAAAAAAAAAATCGTATTGAACAATCAAAACGGAGAACGTGACGGGTTGTATAGCTTAAAATGCCTATCGATGTTTCGTTGAACTGCACTATTTAGGGCCTAAGGAAGTTCATTGAAAAGGCTGAGGCGCTAGAGTGACATTGGAATTTCATTCATCACTTCCATTCAGTGTTGTCAAAAATAAAAAAAAAACGTCAATGCGACCCTTAGAGACGTGCCGTCTACTGCACTTGGTTATAGATGCTGATGTTTAAATAATATATACAAATTCTAAAATTAAAGATAATATAGTAATCTACAAAATAACAAAAATAAGAAACAAGATTCCAATGCGTTTAGATGAATATAATCTTACAATGAATAATCATGAAATTATTTTGTATTATTTCATTTTAATCATACATAAACATTGTATAACATAGTTATAATACCGAGCAAAAAGGTTCTTAGCATCAAATTGAATTAAAATACTATGTTTTTTTATACTATATACTATATACAAATCACAAAATATAAAACTAAGTATTATAATAGTATTTTATTGTAGTAACAGTATTATTTGTATATAACAACCTGTATAGTAAGGTATGTGAAACCTATTATTTATATAGTAAAAAATACACAGACACCGACCGTTCTAAGAAACTCTTACAATACTTAGGTCCTTGTGACATTTTTGGGTGAGGTTTATTTGTAACAAAGATGATAGTTAGTTACTTTCACGACATATACTTCAAATAATTATTTATAATTAACATTTTTATTTTTATCTTTACAATAGAAGGCCAATATTTTTTTAATAGCTCTCTTAATAATGTATTGCATTATATTATAAAAAAAGAGAAATGGATTGTAGATGATTGTCTTTAATCTACAAGGAAATATTTATGTACACTTTAATAACTCCTACCAACATAGTTAAGATAAGTTTTAAGTATTAGCATTTATTTTAAATACCAACTTATAGTTTCGCTAATAAGAAGTCATTTTGATTATACAAAAAAGCCATAAATTATGCACTTGCATACCGTCTACAAGTCGTTTATACGCGCATTGTCATTCGTCAATTTGAACGTAAGAGGCGTCCGCCAGGCGCCAGCATTGTGTAATGGATAAATACTACACTGGAGTTTACACGTGGATTTGCTTTTTACTTTGTAAGGCTCATTTTTAACAAATTTGTAAAATTAGGTTCGTATATATGTTTATGTTAAAAATGTCCGCAATAATAATAAGTTGAAGAAAAAAATGTTTGCATGCTTTAAATCTTTACATAATGGCTATTTAATCATAACTTTTGTTTAATAACTAATTGAAAACAAAAACGTTGCTTTAGGAAGAAGTCAATAAAAAAAGTTTCATTTTTTTTATATTTACAATATATAATTACATACAGAAACATAACTTTAACCACAGTCACTTTGATCATCGAAGCTACGTCGGCGCCAGCATAGCGCCCGCATAATGCCAACCAAAAAAATATACAGCCAATAAGGAGCCGAATTAATAAATCGGAATAGTAATTTAGTCACAGCTGTGAGATATTTCTATAGGTATTTTATATTTATCCGTTTAACCTTGAAATTATTGTCAAATACCTGGTTTAATGCGATCAGCTTATAAATCAAAAAGGAAAACCCTAACAATTTATGGCATAAAATCCTTTATATTCACACGAATAGAAGTAAAAAACATGATTCAATAGCAGCAACCGTGGCTTCGCTTCGAATTTCATTATAGGATTAACCAACTTTTGGTTTCTTTGTGCACCGACATACCAATTAAAAAACAGAATGGAATTGACAAAACATCTTTTTTGCGGTGAACGGTGGTTAAACTATTCTCAGAAATGAATTTGTTTTATTTTGTGATTTATGAGATGGCAGTTTGAACCCTTGTTTTTTATTACATTATATTTTTGAAAACAATTAACAAATTATAATATGTCACTAACATATATTTTTTCTTTTTTCATTTACTCATTGCAACTTCTGCTGTATTTATTTTGTTACAAAAAATACGTTTACGAGTAAAATATTAGTTAAAATGACATAACACGTTACTTTAAGGTTCAAAGCAGCTTCAATTTAGTATTTAGCAAAATTATAAATATAAACAGAGAAATAGAACATGGCATACATATTACAATACGAAAATAAACAAATACATATCTCTGAAATTGACGTGTCTAATCCGTATGTGTATTCGTGTCTAACAAAGTGTTCGTTTAATTGGCTTTAAATTCACACGTTACCAAAAATAAACTATTATATAAATAAGAAATAACCAACTGACCTCATGTCTAGACATCTCTGATACGCACATCATATACATTTACTACAATTTTTATAGCCTGTATCACAAGTTTTACGATGTCAGTATCATTTAGCTAATTTGATTTCCGTCTATTTGATAGGTGCATGATACAGAGCCACGAGTAGTTATTAATACAATTTCATTTATGTAGATTTAAATTTATATAATTATAGAATGAAAAATAAACCGATACGGGCAGGAAAACCGTCCCGTAGCTCTACCAATATTTATATAAATATTATTTTTCATTATATATTTATATAAATTATAATAAGCTTAAAATGCGTGTTTATAGACGTGTTGAAATATGTAGATTTAATTTGCTCTGAAAAGACTTACCATCGGTAAAAGTAGACCAACATTTTAATTTACCTTCTCTTTTAAAATGAACTCTGCGAAGTCTCAGTTAGATTTAAAATAATCGTAGAATCTTTTTAAACCTATCGATTGTACAAACTGTTAAAATTTGGATATAAAATACACTTTCAATAGAAATAGAATTGAAAGAGCATATCAATAGGATTATTGGTAAATTGAGTGAACTGAAACTAAAACCGAAACGAATCGACTTGAGATCGAATTAAAGTGAATTTACAGATACTAAAATCTGTAAATTCTTTTAATATGAGATAAAGTTATATGTTATTTAGTCAAATATATTAAAATATTTTTATAAAGCTAGAGCTGCAAGCAACATAATCAATTACGACAATTGTTAACTTTCTAATTCGATATTCGATAATTCGTAAGACGCCAGAATACAATAAGAACAACAATCAATAGACTGAGTAATTAAGCCGGGGTTAAGTTAGGTTAATACTTAGAAATGTCTGCTAGTACAGAATCTAACTTGTCATTCAAAATATTTTCTTGAATCATAAAATTGTGACAGGAAAGTTTTACTTTTTGTCATAATATTAGGTTAAGGATAATTTTATCTACGGAATAAAATATAAACGTTTTCTTTATAAGAATCAAAAACTTTGGTCTTCTAACTATGAATGGTTTTTCTGAAAAAGTATCGCAAAGTCTTTTTGTGATTGCACAAGTTTTATATTGAAACGATTATATATTTTTTTTCAAATTTATTATTTATTTTTATCAAATTCATATTATAATTTATCTCTAAAAATAAACTTATTTCAATATTTAACCCAGCTGTTTTTTATTCTCAGTTTATATTGTACTCTTTGATTAGAAATAATATTCCTTTATAATAATAAATATCCTTAAATTCTTAAATATTTAGAAGGTACCATATACTAATAAGTTTGAGAGCTCACAAATACTTAATCTGGCCATAAATACTGTTTCAATTAAAAATAAAAAATATTACATTTGAATTTGGAATCTGTCATTTTTATACGATTTTTCATTATGTTTTCTCATTTTGGCGCCAATACATTGTACAATATTTTGAGATATTAAAATGGAGTGAGGTGATAAATAGAACAGAATCGGTATGTTGGCATTACACAAAGTAGGTATGGAGGCAAATGCAATTTTTAAAACTCTCCATACCCTTGGTATTAGTCAAATGTTTGTGTACCAGGCTATTGATAGGTACAATGAGACTTCTTCTGTTTGTGACAGAGAAAGATCTGGCCGTTCACGTAGTGTTCGTACGAAAAGAGTGGTCTAAGCAGTAAGGGAAAAAATTTGAAGAAATCCTGTCCGTAAGCAAAAGAAAATATCTTGGGAAATGAAGATAGCACCTAGAACCATGTCGCGTATTTTAAGAGATGACTTAGGACTTGCAGCCTGACCGGTGGTCTCTTCTCGGGGCGACTACCGCGGTTAGGCTGCACAAAATCGATGATGTTCGAGTCGGGTTTTACACCTGATTCCCTGAGACCGAGTCCGGTCAGAAGGGGGTCTCGGCCCCCTTCAGAGGCAGCAGGCTTGGATGGGAGGAAGGGGATCCCTCCACAATCTTTCAAACCTGCGAAAAAGAGATGGGTACTCCTCGTTGCGGAGTGCCCTCTCCGTGGATCACGTCGGGGCATCGCGGTGAGTGCGAAAGCGATCCCGTGGTGTCCCATTATGACGGCGGCGGCAACCGTCAGGCTTAGTGAGTAGGAGTCTCACATCATCCCCTGTATGGAGGTGTGTATCCATGAGGATTCCTGAAGCAAAAAAAAAAATCAGTTGCAGCCTATAGTAGACGCACTGGTCTTTTATTAACTGATAAATTAAATATGAATTGGGTGGTAAAATCGAAACAATTACTAAAGCGGTACGCAAAGGGAGGTTACAGAAAAAATATGTTTACGGATGAGAAAATTTTTACAATTGAGTAACATTTTAATAAACAGAATGACCGTATTTATGCTTAAAGCTCTAAGGAAGCAATTAGCCGACAGAGTGCAACGTGGGCACTATCCGACTTCAGTGATGGTTTGGTGGGGTGTTAGCTATGAAGGAATGACTGAATAGGTATCAAAACATCGGCACAAGTGTGTCAAGATACCATTCTAGAGAAGGTACTTAAGCCCCTTAATAACACCATGTTCAATAACCAATTATGGCCGCCCTACCAGCAAGACTCGGCGCCGGGTCATAAAGCTCGGTCTACGCAGTCTTGATTGGAAACGATCGTCTTGGACTTCATCGAAACTAAAGATTGGCAGTCGTATAGTCCCAATCTTAATCCTCTGCATTATGATTTATGGTCAATTTTAGAGAGTACAGCTTGCTCTAAACGCCATGATAATTTGGAGTTCCTAAAACAATTCATATGATTTGCAGTGAAGAATTTTCCCATGGAAAGAGCGCATACTTCTATTGATAACTGGCCTCAACGTTTTAAGGACCTTATTGCAGCCAATTACACCACTTTTTACACCACAGTTTTTTATATTTTAATTTGTTTTATATTTGTGTATTAAACTAACACACTGTAAAAGTAATAAATGTTATTTTTAATATTTTTTTTCCTTTGTTGCAACATTAATGGCAAGACTAGATATATTATTATTATCACATTTGTATAAACTCTTATAGTTTTTTAATTCGGTACGTAATAACTGGTATTGCGCTTTGTATAACACATTTTAACCAACCCTAAAACCATAAACTCTCTAATGTAGTTAAACGTTTTTGCAAAACCTTAATAAATCAGCATATTAGTATTTATTTTTGTTTTATATTAATACCGCCTTTTTAAACTTTGTTTCTTTTTATTGCTATTTTTGTGTTGATTGGCAGAAAACTCAATCTAACATTTAATTCATCCAAGGTACTATTTATTTTTTGTCAATAAAGTTTTAATTAATAAATGAAACAATCGTAATAATCGTGCTTAAAACAAACAGAAACGTAAAAATATAGTTTTAACTTATGGTACATTACAATTTCGTACCACCCATGGCGCCAATATATTTCTGTTTAATTATTCTTCCTTTCCCTATTACCTATTCTGATGTCATGTCTCATAACGCTGCTATATGAAATATTGTCGACATACATACATAGAATGATGACGTCATCAATAATTACGTATTGTACCATTTCTGATACACCACTTTGCAATTAAAAATGTCGCAAAAAATATGACGTTGGTACTCAACATTATTATCTGAATATTAAACAATAAGAGTAAATGAACAGCATCTTTACACATAATAAACATATACACTAAATAAGTGTATTACAGTAATAAGCGAGTTACTTGAACAAAAAAATCGTGTCGTCTTGATTTCAACAGTAGAACTTATTTTTACAGTGTATCTTTTTATCCGTTTGTCTTTCCAAACACATATGAAAGCGAATGAACAGATTTTGATTAAAATTATATGTTTTTACTTTGGAAAATTCTTTAATCTTTTCCGTAAGCCCAAGATTGGTGCAAAATTGGTTTAGACCTGTAATAATAATTATAAAGTATAAAGTAAAAATGTATCGAAATGTATACATTTATTGTTATGATAAACTTGGTTTATTATTTGGATTGGAAGAAGTGATAGCTTACATAAGGCGGGGATAGCTTACATAAGTATGGAATACATTAACATCCAAAGACTGTCATAGTGTTACGGACAGTATGGGAATGTGCTAGAGGTCGCAGGTCCGAGTCCTGTTTGTGCAATATTTAGTTAAATAAGACAAGACAATACGACTAACCTGTTTATAGATCATTTAAAAAGGTTATTTGACGCCTAGGTTTTAATTATAACAATAGCTCCAAAGACAGAATAGTGACGTAAGTATTAATAGTACATTAAGCCTTAAACGGTCGTGATGAAGTAATGCAGTAATGAATAAAACTGTCATGGATTCTGCAATGTCTGGATTCTTGAGTGTGTAAATAATTTAAACCATTATTGGAATATAACAAAATTATACACAAAATTTACATAAATTGTAAGTTAAAAAATGCTCTATAAAATTAGAAATACACTGAAACAGATAATTTATAATAAATATATTATATTATGTCTCATATAACAGTTATTATTTCCAAAAGATTAGGGGAATTCTTTATTCTTTTAATATCACTGACAGAAAAAATGTGCATTATATGTATAATTCACAATTTAATGTACAATTCGCTAAAGGTGTCCAAAATAATACGACTGAATACGGTATTCCAAAAAGGCTTCAATTAATTTTCGAAAAAGATACCTCTACTTCTTGACTGTATCGACATATTTTAAAGCATGGTTACATCTTATTTTATTTCACTCTGTAACCAATAAACAATTCTTAGTCAACTTGTACCTATAATTTGAGTAGTTGATTGAGCATTTGTGTATCATTAGGCCACTTTTAACGATTCTACTTATGGCAGTTTTGCATAACAAATGATACATGTGACTTCTCAGTACATTCTTGACAGATTATAGACTAATAATAAAGCTTTCATTAGGTTTCTGTCTCCGTATATGCAATAAACTCGATCTCTCTAAGAAACTGAAGATTTTCATATTGTTTTCACCAATGGGTAATTTGATGTCTTTTTTTTTTTTATATGATTTAGGGCAATGCTTGACTACATTCCACCTGATGGTAAGTGGAATGTAGTCTTAGATGGTAAGTCGCATTGCCCTAGCAACCTATTCACTCTTCTCTTGAAGACAGCCACATTATATTTGGCCGGAAATACCGACGCAGGCAAATTGTTCCAGTCCTTCGCTGTACGCACTAAAAATGAGGAAGCAAAGCGCTTCGTTCGGACAGGTGGAATGTCCACAACAAAAGGATGGATACCTGCCGTGCGTCGGGGCGTCCGGTGATTAAAGGGGGACGGGGGAATTAACTGTCTAAGGAAAGTATAAATTAAAAATATATAAAGATGAGCTGTGACAGAGGTCAAAGGTTTTTATTTCGGTAAGGCTGCACATTATACTAACGATATGCCAGACAGTTAGAGTAGTTGAACGGTTCCGAAGGGTAGGTCCATGCAGAGGAACTGGTAGATAACTCCAATAGCCAACACTATTAATTTATTTTAACATATATACTTTTGGTTAAATGATTTAAAAGACAAAAGAACTACCAAATTACAAAAGAGAGAGAAAAAAGAACGAGGAATGTCGAGCACGTCATATGTATAAAAGATAATATTGGAAGTACTTTGCTAGATGAAGAAATAAAGGCTCAGCGAAAGAAACTGGAGAATATATTATTAAAATGAGTAAAAAGTATGAGGTAAAACGGCTGAGGGAACAATAAAAAATGGGCCCAAAAAGAGCCCAGACTATATTATTCCAGTAGAAGTTTGGACGAGACTTGGAGAGGATGGATATAAGTGGATAACTTTGTCCTTCAATAAGTGGTTTCATGAGGAGGCGGCCACCCAAGATTAATATTCTAGTACACTATTGCCCATCTTTATAAGTAAGGGTGATGCAAAAGACTTCTACAACTATCGATTAATTAAGCTTATGTCACATAGTTTAAATCTATGGCATAAGGAAAATGAGACCAAAATCATCTTAAGTTTATGCTATGTCAAAGACCACAATGGTATATAATAATATGCCTTTTGCCAGTTGTGTAAGCGGTTAGGAAAAAGACTTGTATATGATGTTTTTGTATCTTGAAAACGCGTGTCCCATAAAGTAACCTGTAAGGTTTTGTGGTTGATCCTAAAAGGGAAAGGGAAAAGAGTAAAGGTAAGAGTCTGTGGCATTGATCCGTGCAATGCATGGTTGGTCTAATATCCATGTGAGAAAGAGTTCCCCTTACAGTGATAATTTTAGTATCTCAGTGCCTCAAAGCGTCAGGATCCTATTAGTTTTTAGCTCTATATCTCTATAATATGAGGCCACGTGAGTAAAAAATAATAATTCAAAGAAATTGGAATTATGACAGTATATAATCAATATATTTATGAAAATTTAATGCTTGTACATAAACATATTAATATATTAAAAAAAACTATAGTATACATACAATTACCAATACTAGAAACAAAAATTAACTATCTGTGCCCACCACCAGGCTCCGTAAAATAAGTAAATCCTTTAGTGTCAATTGTCATTTATCACATCATTTATTACACCGTTTCCTTAAAAAGTCACTACTTGTGGTAGCGTTGGGGGCCAGGTTGGTTGACATTTTATTATCTTTTATAAAACAAATGTCAAAAACTTATTTTCAACTCAACACATTGCATTACAATAAAAAAATTATATTATTCTGATTCTGGTTGAATCTCCCAAGCGCTTCAAAAATACATTTCTGATATTTGTGGAACAAAATTTGTCAATCTAAACCTTCCTATTACAGAAATTAGAGATATATTTACTACTGAATTAAATAGCTGCAATATGTACTGTTTTGTAAAATACATTTTAATTTAAAAAACCTACTAAAATCTTATATTAATATTATATTCTGTTCAGGATGAGCATTAAAAAAAACATAATCTTTGTATATCTCTTTGCAGACAAAGGTCATGTAATGTATCTGTATAATATTATCTTATTATCTAATCTATATGTAAATCTTTTACATTACAATGTTGCCTAATTCTACCTACATACCCCAACTATTGATCTACCTAGCCTACACTATTATAGACTATGTTTATCTTAACTACAGTCATAAATTATTAATAAATACAATTCAATATAGAATATGACATATAATTATGTACGCAAATTGTGATAATATTTTAATAATAGTTTACGTCTAAGTATAACTTACCACGTTGTATTAAATTATGTTTTTACAATTTGCATAAAACGCAAAACTGTATCAAATTAATAAAAACAATTGTAATTGTTTATTTGATATCTACCGTATTTTTAAAATAAGTATATATTATCGTCGTAGGTACATTGTTTGATATTTAAAATGTCAAAGATATTTATACTTAAAGCTAAGAAATAAGTAGTTTTTCATGATTGGAAAATAGTTGCAATGTGTACATAATAAGCATAAAAGTAAACAGAATGATTCTTGAGCAGACTACGAAGTCAAACAAATTACTTTTACCAAAATTCATATATTATATTGTACTTATATTGAACAGTCTTGTTATGACAGTCGACTTAAATGCCTAATTCGGGATCAGTACTTTTTTGAAGTATAATAAGTACCTACTATATTTCGTTTCCTGTAGCTCCGACAAGGTATGTTGTCGGAGGATAATGATAAACTTCGTGATCAGTTAGGTACTGAAAGACGTAAAAAACCAAACAAAAGCAACGTTCGCCTTTTGGACAATCCAATATAGTTAACATCAAGAGCCACCAATATAATTAATTATTATTATAATTTTGTATAAAACTATTATTTTATTTTATCTAAAATTGTAAGTCATGCATTCTAAATTAGCATTGTTATAATTATGAACATGACGCATAACATATAACAAGAAGTGTAACTATATATTGATACGAACTCATAATCAGAACCTTGCTAACCAAGGCCAGGTCGCTGGATATTCGCCAAACATAAAATTGCACCAGATTGATTTTGCAATAAATATACAAATATAAAACAGCTCAAATTTAATTATACTATGTACATTTTAGGTAAATGCAATCTCAAACTATCAACTAGCAGCCGCACTTGCTCTTTTTGACGGAGACGCAGATACAATGTCCTTTGAGCGCTACATACTTGGATTATCCCGGTTACTCGTTGGAGCACAACTTTCGCTCACGGGCCGGAGTCAGTATGTACGCGCGGAACGACCTCTGTATTCAGCGTCTCCGTCACCTTGAAGACCCCACTTTTTCTTCCCTATGGGTTTTAGTGGACACAGGAAACGAAAAAATCCTGTATTCCTGTGTCTACCGTTCGCACAGCGGTGACCAGGAGACAACTCGTTTATTTGAGTATCTCAGTGAGGCTGCAGATATGGCTCTGTATCAGTACCCTTCGGCGCAGCTCGTCTTTCTGGGGGACTTTAATGCCTGTCATCAGGACTGGCTGTTCCCGTACCAGAAGACCGACCATGCTGGAAGAGAAGCGCGGAAATTTGCGTTGTCCTTGGACCTCTTTCAGCTGGTGAAGCAAGCGACAAGGGTACCAGATGTGGTAGGCCATACAGCCAATTGCCTGGACCTTCTGCTGACAACTGATCCGGACAGGTATCGTGTAGAAGTCACCTCCCCCTTGGGAACCTCCGATCACTGTCTGGTGAAATCTGTGTTTACATATTCCCCACCAGCTTGCGAACCTCATGGTGTTAGGCGAGTATGGAAATACAAGTCAGCAGATTGGGATGAGATGCGACACTTTTTTGCGTCTTATCCTTGGCGGCAGGTCTGCTTCTCTTCTTTGGATCCGTCGAGTTGCGCGGATGCTATAACCGATGTGGTGCATCAGGCAATGGAGTATTTTATTCCTTTTGCTGACGTACCCATCGGTGGCAAAGCTCGCCCATGGTTTAATGCCGAATGTGGTCATGCTCAAGACCGAAAACATTCGGCATATCTCATTTGGGCTGATGCTCGAACCCGCAAAACTCCGGATGTAAGTTTGAAGAAGAGAGCCTTTAACCAAGCTGCCAAGTCCTACAAGAAGGCATTGCGGAAGGCTCGTCTTGATCGGATCGTTAAGAATGGCGAAAAGCTCTCTGTCAGACCAACTGGCAGTCGAGCTTTCTGGTCTCTTGCCAAAGCGATCGAGTCGAACTTCTGCCAACCCTCACTGCCTGCTCTGCTGAAGCCTGATGGATCCCTGGCCCACACTGCAACAGAGAAAGCGAACGTATTTGCTTCTCTGTTTGCTGAGAATTCGCATCTAGACACTGGAAATGCTTCTCCAGCACATCTTCCTCACTGCGGTATTTCGATGCCTGAAATCCGCATCACTAACAAAGAGGTATGGAGAACATTGTGTCGTTTAGATGTGAATAAAGCCAGTGGTCCTGATGGTATACCAGCCATTCTGCTCAAGGCATGCGCAGCTGAGTTGTCTCCTATACTGACACGTCTGTATCGCCTCTCTTTCATGACTGGAATAGTGCCGAAATCCTGGAAGCTTGCTAATGTGCAACCCGTGCCCAAAAAAGGCAGCCGTGCCGACCCTGTCAATTACAGACCGATTTCAATCACCTCCATACTCTGTAAGATTATGGAGCGTGTATTGAACTCGCGCCTACTAGCATAGCATAGCTAGAAGGTAACGATCTCCTCAGTGACCGACAGTACGGGTTTCGCCGTAATAGGTCTACTGGGGACCTCCTAGTGTATGCTACTCACATTTTAGGCGAGGCCATCGAGAAGAACGGAGAAGCGGTCGCCGTCTCTCTGGACGTCTCGAGGGCATTTGACAGGGTCTGGCATGCGAGCCTTATATGCAAGCTTTCAGCGTACGGTATATCTCCTGGTCTGATCGGCTGGGTAACGGACTTTCTGAGCCACAGATCTCTCCGAGTAGTTGTCGACGGGTGTTCCTCGGAACCCTTGACAATAAATGCCGGAGTGCCTCAGGGGTCTGTTCTTTCTGCAACTCTGTTTCTGCTGCACATTAATGATCTGTTGAAGCCCGGTATCTATGGGTATGCAGACGACAGCACAGTTGTAGAAAGATATCTGCCGAGTACTCGGGCTAGTCGAGATCAAGTACAGTCTGAAAGAGAAGCCATGGTGCAACGTTTGAATGACAAACTTCAGGCAGTCTCCGCATGGAGCAATGCCAATCTTGTCAAGTTCAACGCCACCAAAACGCAGACGTGTCTATTCACCGCCAAAAGGAGCCCTTTCACCTTGGCTCCTACTTTCCAGAATGTATCCTTGGAATACAGTGACTGGCTTCAGTTGTTAGGCTTAGAGATTTCCTCGAACCTCAACTTTGGTCGGTTCATTGAGTCCAGAGCAAGAGCAGCAGCAGCAAAACTTGCCGTTCTTGCGAAGGTTCGGCAGTACTTTACACCGGGACAGCTTCTTGTTTTATACAAAGCACAGATCCGGTCGTGTGTGGAGTACTGTGGACACATATTTGCTGGTGCCGCAAAGTCTCATCTTGCGGTTCTGGACTCAATTGAGAGGCGAGCAAAGAGGCTTATCGGCGATCCCGAATTGGTCGAAGCCGACCTCCAAAGCCTTGAACACAGGCGTAAAATTGCTAGCCTCTCAGTATTCTATAGGATACATTTTGGTGAGTGTGCGCAGGAATTACACGAGTTAATTCCCCCGTCCCCCTTCCATCACCGGACGTCCCGACGCACGGCAGGTATGCATCCTTTTGTTGTGGACATTCCACCTGTCCGAACGAAGCGCTTTGCTTCCTCATTTTTAGTGCAAACAGCAAAGGACTGGAACAATTTGCCTGCGTCGGTGTTTCCGGCCAAATATAATGTGGGTGTCTTCAAGAGAAGAGTGAATAGGTTGCTAGGGCAATGCGACTTACCATCTAAGACTACATTCCACTTACCATCAGGTGGAATGTAGTCAAGCATTGCCCTGGATCATATAAAAAAAAAAAAAAAAAAAAAAAAAACGCACAGCCAAAACTAGCGAGTGTATAAAGCTGAAAAACATTTGGAACATGGGTTTATTTTATGATTGTAACATAAACTAAAGGAAGGATTAATACTCCGAGGATTTTTTTTAAATCAATTTTTTTTTATTTTATAAGCCATACACATTAAAGGTTAAGTCAGTTTAAATTTAAATATAACAAAATATAATTTTAACAATAACAAAACTGTCAGTATGAAATAATTACTAGAAAATAAAAACCAATACAAAAAAAATCAATAAGTAACTTAGATACCTCAGAAAAATTTTACTGTTTAATTGAATACAAACTAAACAAATATCACTGATATTGAGTATGATTTGAATCAATCCGGTAAGCCACCCTACCTAAGTTGTGTTGCTCACAGGATCAATCCTGTTTTCTTAAATCAAAAGACTGTATAATGTAACTCATTACCCTTCCTCTGCACATAAAGTTCATACTAAAAACATTGTGTAACATAAAAAGTAAGTCAATTCTACGACAGTTGAAATCTACTGATAAATTTTCTCTTAAATCGGCATTAATTTCACCTGCCAATAACAGGTGAAACAGATCCTCATCTTTATCACAGATAGTGCAGTTTGGACTTTCCGTTTTGCTCATCAGTTAGTTGAATTTGTTGAGAGGAACATGTCCAGATCGCACTTTAAAACTAGTTTTCTTTAATTTATTTTACCTAACGAAAACCAGAGAATCTGAAGAGGTTGATTACCTAAAGTCTTGTACCATATTCCCTTGTCGAGTGACGTGTTATCAAAATATCTCCTCCACTTATCATGATTAGTTTTTCTCAAGAGTGGAATATGATCCATGAACTGAGGTGTAACAAGTAGTGGAATTCCTTTAGACAAGGTCATCATGGCGAGCCTGTCGGCAGCCTCATTTCCCGTAAAAACTACATGTGAGGGGACCCATTGGAAACGAACTTCAATCCCATTAAGTATCAATTATCGGATACATTTAATAATGAGATAAGCTTCTACTCTACCCAATTTTCCTTTCGTACCGGCGATAAGGTGAAATAAACTACTCTTGGACTCAGTGATAATATTGATTTTCTTATAATCATTTGATAGCAAATAATTTGAAGCTTCCGCCATAGCCAAAAGCTCTAGTCCCATCACTGGAATGTTCGTGTTATTTACATGGAACTTAGCCCCAACACCAGCAGTCTGATCAAAAAAGGAACAGCCAACAACATCATCTGATTTTGAACTGTTAGTATAAAATAATGTATACTCTGAATAGTATTTTTGAATCATTGTATTACTAGCACCTCTAAGTTCATTAGAAGAACATTTAGCTTTTGGTTTGGTAACGTCTTTTATTTCAGTTGAAATTATAGAGGTCAAAGCAACAGTTTAAACAAGAAATGGAAGCGGATGTGAGAGCCACACTGTGGACTTTGCTATATTTAAATCTTTTAGTTGGTTATAACTTTGACACAAAAGAGGGTGTTGGTTATTTCGCCAATACGATGTGCATTCGTCAATCATATTTTTAAAATCAGATAGACGAATATCTATCAAACAAACAATAACCATTTTGTCTAGAAGATATTTTATGAAAGTATTTGTCACCTAAGTATATTTTCTACGAAGAAATAGTTGTGGAATACATACTTCACTCTGTAATACATGAACAGGTGTAGAACGGATGAAACCGCCACAAAGCCTAAACATTTGTTCTGTATGATATCTAATCTTTGAATTGCACTAGAGCTCGTATTCCTATATAAAATGCTGCCATAGTCTAACCTACTCCTAATAATACTAATATAAAGTCGACGTAAATGACTGACATGTACACCGTGACACGAATTAGGTACTAACGCTGCTTTGTATATTTACATAAGCTATACATTTGTGAACAATTTCGTTTATGTGCTTAGTCCAATTAAGAAGACTATCCACCCAAAGGCCTAAAAAGTTAATACTTTTTAAAACTTCTATTTCATAAATGTTTACTTTAACTGATACGGGAGGTGTTTTATACTTTATTGTAAACCATAACTTTGTTTTTAATATCGAGTTTTCTAATCCTATTTGAGTCACGAAGTAAGAGAATTTACATAAAGTATATTGGATTACGTTTGCACAGATATTTAGATTTTCATAACATAATAAAATGAGAAATCATCAGCGTTTTGAGAAATTTTGATATGGTTAAAAAATTATTAATAATTTTAGTTGTAACAATATTGAACAAGATAGGTGATATTGGATCACCCTGTGCTAATCCTTGGCGACATGTTCTAATTAGTTTATCACCATTGCTTAATTTGTACACAAGGTGACGTTCTCTCAGAAATTCTCTTATGTATATACATTTTTAGAGTTCACCCCAAAGTCTGTCAAACAATCAATCAATGCATCAATTGATGCATTGTTATGAGCATCGCTGATATAAGCAAAAGCACACAAAACGAACTGCTTTTTGGATAGTGCTATTTCCGCATCAATTGAAGCGAACCGTGACACGTTATCGAAACATGAATAACCGCGGCGAAACCTCTAGGTAAATTTGTTTAATATATAATTATTTTCAAAAAAATATTCAAGATGTTTAGTAATAATGACATTAAATGTTTTGCATAAGCAACTTATCAAAGACATCGGTTTGTACTTTGTTGTATTAGACCCTCTTTTGAGTATAGTAATAATTTTAATTTTTCGCCATTGACTTTGAATAGAACCAGTTTTATAAATTTGATTAAATATATATATAATAAAATTTTCTTGGCATTTTGTGGTAAGTTAAAAACCATGGAATAAACTAAATTATCGAGCCCGGCTGACGTATCTTTTCTTTTAAGTACTGCTTTTGCTCTGCCATTGTAATCAACGTAATGGGTCTGACGGACAGAATTTGTTCATTGGTTGATGCTAAGTCGACACCAACTGGAGTGAGTTTAGTTAAGAATGTGTCTGCTTCAGTTTTGCGTAACGGCTCTATTTGACTGTATCTGCCCTTTATCCACCGGTGTTTTCATTACATTTCAGAACTGTTGGTGCTAGAACTGACACTATTGCAAAGTTGTTGCCGAGCTTTACGTTTCGCATCTCTAATTAGCTTTCTCGCCATCGTAACTTTATTTTTAAGGATTAGATAATTTTCTATAGTATCATTTTCACGCAATATTTTAAGCGCCAGCCTTCTCTCAGCAACAGCTTTAGATAAATTTTTATTCTACCCTAACTTTTTTACTACTGTCTCCTCAATTGATATTAATACAAATCATCTCACTATATCTTCCATATCTTCCATGCCACGGCTACTCTTGTCAGCCTTTACATTTTCTTTAGTCTCTGAGGAAGAAGTAAAAAAGCAGTACTTTCGATTAAATCTTATTGGCGAGGATGAAATTACTCGACACATGACAGTTACTATGATTTACGTCCTTCTTCCAATATTAACCTTTATTATTAACACCTCGCTTTTCTCCAATATTTTTCCTTTAGTATGGCCAAGCGCACATAATTCCTATTTCCGAAACAAATAACCCTACTAGTTCCAATAAATTATGACCTGTTTCTATATTAACTTACCTCTCTAAAGTCCTGGAAACAATAGAATATAAAGAATTTTCATCTTTTCTTCATAGCAACAATCTTCTCTCCGAGTTTCAGTCTGCATTTCGTCCTGGTCAAAGCACAAACACTTTCCTACTTAAAGTTGTGGAAGATATCCGCGCGACAATGGAAGATGGTCACTAAACCGTGTTAGCCCTCATCGATTTCTCCAACGCGTTCAACGCGGTTGACCATGACATTCTCATTGCTCTCCTCTCACACCTAAATATTTCTTCCAAAGAACTAACTTGGTTTTCAACTTAATTTCGTGGTCGTCAGCAAGCGGTACGCATCGACAATACTTTATCAGAAGGGTGTGGCCTGAGTGCTGGCGTACAAGGCGGTATTCTTTCCCCTCTCCTATTTTCGTTATTTATCAACTTCATTATTATAAATTAAATCTACCTTACCACCTGTATGCAGACGACTTTCAAATTTACACTCAAGTGATGCCGGACAACGTAAATACTGCTATCGCGTCATTAAACCAGGACTTGAAACGAATACACGACTGAAGAACAAAGTATGGTATGAACCTAAATCCTAAGAAATGTCAGGCAATAATAGTAGGTAGTCAGCGACAGCTACTTGAATTGGAATCATTGCATTTAATGTCACTGTCTTATGATAACATTGATATTCCTTTTTCCTCTGCGGTGAAAAATCTCGGCCTGCACATTGACACCAACTTAATTTGGGATATCCATGTCATTGAAATAAGCCTCAAAGTAAACGATGCCCTGCGTGCACGATATCGTCACAAAAACCTTCTACCTATTCGGACAAAAACTCCGTAAGTGCAATCACTAAACCTACCTCTCATCGTCTACGCTGACGTCTGCTGCTCTAACATTTCTGTAAACAATTAAAATAAATTGGGTCGTCTTCTCAACAGCTCCACTCGCTTTATTTTCTCTCTTCGTAAATATGATCACATATTTCCTTACCGCACAAAGTTAAACTGGTTTTCTATAAGAGAGCGTAGATCTTCCAGATATCCACCCAACAGGGTAGCTTTAAGATATCAGTTTTTAAATTGTTTTGTTTATGTTTTAATTAGGCAACTGTAATCCCACTCACAAACATACCACTCATACGTTTGCATGATTGGCAATCATAATGTAACATATAAGAGTAAAATCGTTAAAACTATGCGTCCTCAACTTTAATGATAATAATAATATGAAATAATGTTACCAAAACCTTCCAAATTATTTCAGGTCACTATATGCGTACCAGAGGTCGCGGATTAAAATCCCTGCCCGTATCAGTTTATTTTTAATTTTTTTTATTTATATAAATATAAATAAGCTTAACATACAAATATATATATATATATATATATGTTAAGCATATATATATATATATATGTATATATATATTTTCAATCATTAATTTCATTTTTTCAATGTTTATCTATACTGCAAAGTTTAAAACATTTGTTAGGATTTTCGAAACAAACCTTATAGATGTCACCACCGTCCCGATAAAGACGATCACATATAGAATGTTTAATTCACCAAGGCTGACAGCAATACGGTAGCTCATTTGGTAGAGCGACGGGACGGTTTTCAGTAGTCGCGGGTTCGAATCCCTGCCCGTATCGATTTATTCTTCATTCTATATTTATATAAATTTAACATGTCTATACATGTTTGTAAATATTTCAAACATATGTGTATTTATTTCCCGGTTGATAACCACTACCCATCGAATCGATGATATAACATTGTGAGTCATTATTGATGTACCTACATATACAGCTTTTGATGTTGGTTGACCGGACTTTTTCCATCATATGGATTGAGATAGGTACTTGTATTACGAATGAAGCGTCTATCAGTGGTTTTAAATCAATAATTATGTCTAGTCTCCATTCGTGGGTAAATGTATATTATTTAAATAAATATAATAACATGTTAATTAATATATATATATATTGTAAATACGAGTTACTTCTTGTTTGTTTTTTTTTCTAATGCAGTGATATTGTATTATGTTAGTTTATTTTGTCATAAAACTAAAAAATAAAAAAATAATGTTAAGAATTATTAATTAATTATATCACAATGTTTTAATCCAGAACCCAATTTGAAATCAAAAGTTCTTAAATGAATATATGTGTAAATATTAGCATTAGCATCAGATATTCTTAAAGACGGAATCAATCAATTAGTGGACACGCACAGTATTCAGACGTCATTCAGATTTGGCAGAAGAGCGTACCTATCTAAGCGCTCGATTTACCGCAATTAAATTTTTGAGGTTTGAGTTTTGAGGTTCGTCAAATTCAAATTGAGTTTCTACTGAAGCTCAAACTGTTCTTTTCAGAGCAAATAACACGGCAGCTACAAGCTTTTTCCGGAGTAGATTTTTTTTTAAAGATTAGTGAAACTAATCACTAGACGTCCTTTTCGATTAAGTGTTGAGATGCAAATGATGACATTTTCATAATACTGTCTTTTCTCTCTGTAGTGAGAAGGGAATCAGCATCAGGGAGAGTCCCTTTTACCTATTAGAGCTCTCTTACCGCAAACAATCGCCAACGACAGTCGTTCTATTCTTTAAAGCACTTTATGACACATTTCACAAATACACTAAACTGTTTACCATTTAAACTCTTTACTATCACTGTTACACAACTGAGTCTCTCGATCACACACTCAGCGGTTTATTATAACTGTTACACTTTTATCACAATAGCACCACCACACAACTTGTACTCCCAATTTCACAATGCCTTCTCTAAACCGAGCTGTGATTTATATACTTCTTATTCTAAGTCAAATCAGTATCCAATATTACATTTATTTTATCATTTAAACTTCTATACAGAGATTCAATTGTTTAAGTCAAATCAACAGCTTATATCTTTATTTTTAGTCAAAACCAAAATACTACATGTATAAAAGCTAACACACCGAGGTTTTTTTCGCCGCCCGTTAAAACGACCATGTATTAGTCCCCGGAATAGAGGGTTGGGAGGAAAACAGGTGAGCTTTTACGCTCCCAAGACGGTCAGCCCAGACGAGTGAGACCTAAGGCGGGGAGGCCTAATTAGGTAGCCAGGGACAACGCTCAGGAATTAGGAGAAGGAGAAGAATAAGATGTCTCTCAGAGTTCTAACTAGGGCCCTGTCAGGAGGGCGTGTATGCCAGCGCGCAGTGTCTCCAAAGTTTTGATGCACTGTGACATCGGTATGGCTAAAAAAACTTGGTGGCAAGCCTGACGACATGCTCGTCCAGGCGCTTCATGTGGACATCACGGATTAAGGTTGCGTTTCTCACGAACCAGGGTGGGTGCCAGAATGAGCCAGCCAAGTCCGTATCGGAGGTTGCACCCGATGACGTGGGATGTCGTAAACAGTGGCGGGCATCGACTGTGGACTAGGGGCCACTGTGGTTGTGTGGTTTATATCTGTATTTATATGTTACATAGTAATACATGTAAGCTACTGCTATTACGTTAAGATAAAAAATAATGTAAATACTTAATATCGCAGTCATGTTGTGTAACCTATTCTATATATTTTTTTTATTTTTCAGAGACATTTACTGTTTAAAGATATTCGGAGTTGAAATTACGACTTTGGCAATCAATAAACATAACAAAGGTATAATATTTATAAAGTCATACCATTCTTCAGTTAAAAGTTGATCCTACAATGCAAGGATCAGACCCCAAACCGGTTTCATTTAAATCACCACACGAATCAACATTCAATAAAATACAATGTTAATGTCAAACATTTAATTGTAAATAAATATGTATATTTAAAAATCTATTAATGCCATACATCGGCCATATGATATAGGAGCAAAATACATACTTAGAAAAGTCAGACTTCAGAAGTTTGAAGAAGTTTGTAGTTATTATCACAAAGATGGAACAACTCCAGGTATGTTGTATTATTCAAATGTAATAAGAAAGATACCCTTGTTAGATTTACAAGTTTGTTATACATTTTACAAGTGTAAAATCTTTAAAAATTACGTCATATTCGTTTACGGAAATTACATCATGTCATTCTTTTTTGCTTTGATAGTACACGTGCTCAAATTAAAGGAGAGTACACTTTTTGCTCTACGTTTGATCATATATATAAACATAAGCTAAAGCTGTCTTTAGACAGTGATGATATTTTAAGCTCGCATTTGTTTTATTCCAGAAAGTTATTTGTAATAGTCGTAGTAATTATTCAACAAAACCGTTAACAATTGTTCTCAAAATGTATATTCAAAGTTGTCTTAAGGTATAGTTAATGAAATAAAACATAGCATTTTCTTAAATTTTGACACGTACTACACATTAAAATTAAATTATCAAGCTTTACATTATAAACTTTATTTTTTATTAGTCTAACCCGATGTTTCGATTATTTTGCAGCTATCATGTTTACGGCAATATGAGGTAATTATAGGTGTCTGTCAGTAAGTCAGTTAATTATTAGGTGATAAAAAATTTATAATTTAATTATATTCAAGTTAAATCCGTAAAAATAAATAGTTTTATTTCAAAATTGTAACTGTTTTGAAATAAAATATTACTTAAAAACTTTTTTTGCTATTTTTGAATTGCCTACATTCGTGAAATTGGAGTTTGAATAAAAATTGCGAAATCATATTGATGTCGATGTTGACCAAACAATAAACGAATCTCAAATGAAGTTATAATATGAAACATAAAACCGAGATTAGATAAATCCCCGCGTGATCTCATAACTTTATCTAAATCTGTAACTGTCACGACAATGACTGGACAGATATCTTGACTAAGTACAAGCGCGCGACAAGAAAAGACTACTAAGTCCACAAATTCGTAATAACCTTTTTAATTTTCTGAAACAATACTTTTTAACTACCTAGATACAATTTTGAATATTTTATGATTATTATTATTATAATAATACTCCATTAAAAAAATATTGAAAAAGATATCTGAAGCATCAATATAATAATGTAATCAATGCAGTTTAACCTGAGCATTTTGACAGATCCGCATAGTCCGTTTAAACGCCCTTAATTATTTATGAACCTGGCGTCGTGAAGATTAAGCTTATTTTCAAGTTTACAATTGCTTTTAAGAAACTATAAGTTTATTTAAAATGTAAAAGTAATAAGTAAAAGATTATTTATTTTATTTCGTTTTCTGACACACCAGCAGAATATATACTTAATACTCGTTTTTTTCCTAGTACATATATTATTTGTTTCTGCCTAATTTAAGTATATGCTTAATAGTATAAAAACATGAGTTCATTTTAAACAATGCACAATCATGTTTAATTTTCTACATTCCATACATAATGGAATATCACCATCGGTCATACTAGCTATTAAAAATTAAGATAACAATCTATTACTAACAGTATTTCTAGTATATTCTTATTCTTTACTTTTTGTATTCACTCTACACGTCTGATAATAATTAAATAAATGATTATCAATTGAATTCCTCACGATCAAAAATTTATTAACCACTCCTTTCGAAAACAACTAATGGGTGTTTATTAATCAGGTATTGATTTATCGTGACTAAATTTTAAGACGAGTTCAGACTTTAGACATTGTAATTGTTACTTTTGTTTACGCAATTAATTGACTTATCTTTTATTTTAAGGATAATAAGTCATTTTATATTGACTGTTACAAGCGAATTCTTCTAGTCTGTACTCCTATAATAGGCCATTTAATATCTTTTTTCGTTTAATTAATAAAGTGTTTGTAATTTTTAGAGTGATTATCAAAAAATACGATTAATACTAAATCAGTTATTGTATGGTCCCGTAAAAATGAATTCACCTAATCAATAATATAAGTTGTCATATATAAAAGTCATTGTTTTTTTAAATTAAAAAATAGTACGCGTTTATAAAATAATAAACTTCGATCAATTTTCTACCATGACACTTTTGGTCTTGCGCCACGTGCTTAAGGAGTGGTCGTAAGCAAGCAGTGGGCAAGATCCTTCAGAAGGTTGGTATATCTTATGTTTAAGTCATGGAATCCTAATGAGGTAACAATAAATTTTATCACGAAAAACAGGTGAAAGTGTTAGCTTTTATACATGTAGTAGTTTGGTTTTGACTTAAAATAAAGATATAAGTTGTTGATTTGACTTAAACAATTGAATCTCTGTATAGAGGTTTGATTGATAATATAAATGTAATATTGGATACTGATTTGACTAAGAATAAAAAGTATATAAATCGCAGCTCGGTTAAGAGAAGGCATTGTGAAATTGGGAGTACAAGTTGTGTGGTGGTGCTATTGTGATAAAAGTGTAACAGCTATAATAAACCGCTGAGTGTGTGATCGAGAGACTAAGTTGTGTAAAAGTGATATTTAAGATGTTAAATGGTAAACAGTTTAGTATATTTGTGAACAGTGTCATAAAGTGCTTTAAAGAATGGAACGACTGCCGTTGGCGATTTCTTGCGGTAAGAGAGTTCTAATAAAAGACACAGAAATATCCTATTTGTAGATTATAAAAAGTAAAGTGTTATTTAGGACTGCTATATTGATAATCGGAGTATCAGTACAGACTAGGAAAAAAAAATGGGATAACCTTTGCACATTTTCCAACTTGCTTGCTGAGTCTGATCTCTAGCATGAATGGAGTGAAGAGGAAATTCACTCTGAAATATTTTCATTTCTATTATATTGATTCAATGAATAATCTATTTTAGTATTTCTATCTGTCTTAGAGTTTGTAACTGCCCTAAATATATTAAATAAGCTATTTGTTTTATAGTCATATTGGTATTTAAACATTTTCACGATTTATATCACCTCATGGTCTTGTCAAAGCCTTAAATAATCTAGCATTTTAACAGCCCCATGCGTAGGTTTGAAGCTGTTTTATTCAAGTATTTAAAACCTTATTTCAATGACGCAATACCCATGTGTGAGTCATTTTATGTCGTACTTTTAATCATCAGCTCAAATATATAACAATTAAATTTTCTAACCACAATATTGTGGCTAATGTTCTTATGAGTTCACGTCACAATCAATTACAGTATAAATCATAATGAACTCAATGTATTGGTATTCTAAGACTTATTCCCCGAGACTATTACTTCAATAATTAGAACGCGAATTGTCTTTGAAGTAGCGTTCTCTACTAACATACCTATAGGTACAATGCCTATAAATTCTGTTTTTTAATCAACTAATTTTGAAATAAAATTATTATTTCGGTTATAACGTTAAATTCAATTACATTCAAATTAAAAAGGTCTTTATTCGAGTAGACATTTACATGCAATCTTGAATTGTCAACTATTGATTGCATTAAAAAGGTCAGTATAGTCAGTCTGTAAGTAAGCTACCAATAGCTCGAAATACTGCTCTGCAGAGAAGAGCTGGCCGCAAATATAATATAAGATTCATTTAATAATATACTTTTAATATTAGATTTAAAACTAAGAACAAAAAGATCTAAGAAGAACTAAATTTGGATTTGCATTGCATTTGCTTAAACTCAAGCCAATTAAGGATTTTATTCACTTTGCGAAGATAAAATTTAGGCTTTAGGAATTTATTTTTATTTCTTATATTTATACATTGGTCTGTCACTTTTTTTAAATTTAATTGTTTAAATTTTGGCGCATAAATAATAGGTTATTAAATATGTATTGAGGAGTACATACTTTTACAAAATAAAAATACGTTTTTTTAAATTATCTCTAAGGAATCTCTACCTTTTCAGTTTTAAATAGCCCGCGTAGATTTTTTTGTAATATAAATATAAAATTAATTTAGACAGGCCCGCCCTATACTAAAATACCGTAAGAGAGAATACTATGACTAAAATAAACGAGTTAGGTCGTATTAAAGTCTATTACTTGTCTTAGTTTTATAATTTCAAAGACGGCCAAGCTGAGTTTGCCTACAAGTCTGGTAAGATGGAGGTTCCACGCGACCGTTTTAGCCAAAGTTGTACCTAAAAAAAATTGTTGAGTTAGGCAGTTTTAACACTTTATTGCTAATAAGTAAAATACATTTTTGACTTTTTACATTAGAAAGTATAAACTCCATGCATTTAGTTTTCTTAGTATTTAAGACCAAATCATTAATTTTGAACCGCTGAAAAACACGCGAGAGAGCACTGTTTACTTTGTCACAATTAGTCCCATTACGTTTCATTTTAAAATTAAAAGACATGTTGTTGATTGCTAAAAAGCACGATGGCACAGTGACCTTTTCCGAATCACAAAACATCCGTTTGTATTGTGTGACTTAAATATTCTTAAATATTCTTAAGAAGCGTGGCACCTGCAGCAGTGGTTGCTTTACCTTTGGTGGAACCATATTGTTCATTATGGATTATTTTATTACTATAATCTTAGTCTGTCATTTGGTTTAAAATTCTTTTTTCGAAGATTTTACTTAAGTTCTGTAAAATAGGGAAAAGTATATAATAATCTACCATCACTTTTAAACAAAAGAACTACTTTACAATTTTCTATAAATCTGCGAATGTACCGGTTTCAATATATGCGTTTAAAAATTATAGTAATTGTGGAGCAATATCATTTATTTTAAACACTTTTTAAAAACTAATTAAAAACTTTATTGCACATGAAATTATTACAACAAGAAATTTCAATAGGGAATTACAATAGACATGTAGATACAGTAAGACATCTTTTACAGACAACCCTTGATGAGTAATGAAAATTAGCGAGGTCATGGGATAGTGCAAGCACACTACAACGAAAATAAGAAGTTATACATAAGGACACAATAAAATTAAATAACTATATATAAATACATTAATACATATATCAGTATATATAAAAAATAGAATGAAATAGATAACCTATATAATATAAGGTATACATACAGCTGATAAACATATATATTACGTAGATAAATAATATTGCTTCAAACGATTTTTGAAAATTTACAGTGATTTAGAAGTTTGAATTCTTACCGTAGGTCATTCCAGAGTAATATAGATTTGACGGTGTAAGAGTTGCTGTAAAAACGTGTGTCAAAATTAGGTAATTTTAATTAGTGCAAGTTAATGGAGCGTGGGTTGTATAAAGACTGAGAACTAAGAAAAGTGAAGCGCTCCTTGAGGTAATGAAGAGTTTGGTTATGAAAGAGAACAGTGTAGAGAAGAGTTAGTGCGTGCATATTTTGACGTTGCCTTATAGATAACCGACCCAACTGCGCACGCTGTTGCGACACATTATTGAATTTACGGAGCCCGACGATAAAACGGAAGCATATATTTTGCAAACGTTCTAATTTATTTAGAAGTTCAGAAAAGTCTAGGTAACATATATCTGCATAGTTTAGAATGGGTATAAGAAGGGTGTTAGCTAGACAGATTTTAGTTTTAATAGGTAAAAAAAAATTCCATCGTCTGAGACCACTGATAGTGACAAATATTTTGCGACTTACATATTCAACTTGCGGTGTCCATGAGAGAGTACTATCAACTTGCAGACCAAGATTTTTATTGTGCATGAGTATGGTATAATAACTTTATCTCAGGTTACAGGAGTTAAGATATTGAAATCAATTTTATAATTTTTTCTAGGATGACCTACAACAGCAACTGAGATTTGTTAGCATTTACAGCGAGACCAAATACTTTAATCCATTTCAAAACTTTTTCATAGTTTCAGTTTCAGAGTTCATTATTTATTTTTACAACACTATCATCAATGTTAGCAGGAGAACTAGCAACATGATTTGCAAGTCATCTGCATAAAGATGGTAAGAGCAAAACAAAGACGCAGTGGCAGTATTAATAAAAATAGAAAATAGAAAGAGAGAAAGCACACTACCCTGCGGGATGCCAGTACAAAGTGGCAAATTTTTTTAAAATTTATTGTTCAACTTTAAACATTGGTGACGATCATTTAGATACGATTGAAATCACTGTACTGCACTTGGACTTACATTGATTGATTTTAAAATGGTAAGCAATACATCGTGGTTAACGTTATTAGGAGCATTAATAAAGCCAAGCAAGACTATAGTGGATACATTTCTACTATCGACAGCAGCACGAATATCATCGATTATTATTATTCAGGAAATAATATTATTAATTATTTAATTTATATATATATTTTATCTTGGTATTTTAGGTAATGATGTTAAAATATATATATATACAGGGTTATTTGTAATTAGTTGAGCACCTTTTGCAGGCAGCCCCTCTACATCAATCCTAACAACATTTGTTCTACGACTTTTTAAAATTAATAGTTTTAAAATTTTATTTTTTCCCATACAAATTTTTTTTATTGCCTCTAAACGTGCATTAAACTTGAGCAAAGAGAGGCCACACAACTTGTCAAAATATGTGCCAAGGCCACGTGCATCGGGGCGCGGGGTGGCGGGGTGACGCAGCGGCGCTATGCACACAAAAAAATAGTCGAAACACATATTGTCTAACTGTTTAAGAATCTAATGAAAAAACAAAATCTCCAATAGAAGTTGTCCACAAATTGAATGCCTCATAATTTTTTTTGGTTTATGAAATAAGGGCACTGTAACGATACCAAATTAATATTATTTTTACAAAACAATAACTTCTCTTCAACTTACTTTATACATATCATATTATCTCTTTTGTTAATATTTATATCATGACAATAAAACAATAAGTTACTTACGAATTTCTTGAAGATGGCGCGTAACAGAAAAACGTCATAATTTTCATTAATATTATTTAATTAAAACGTAAGAAGTGAATCAACTGTCTCTGACGTATAATATTCTCATAGAAGAAACACATAAGTACCATAAAAACAAACAAATGTACACAATCCACTTTAAAAATAATAACTTTAGGCTTCTTAACATGTTGGATCATAACTATATCACAAATAAAATTATTCTTCATCATGGTTTCTGCTGTTTCGAATTGTTGTTCATTCTAGGTATACCAAAACAGACCTTGTAAAGATCAGGACCCCAATGCTCCATTTCTCAGCCAAAACTCGTATTTCTTTTCATTCTTACTTCTTCTATTTCAGACAATCAATGTATTTTAAAAATATTATAAATTACATTTCATAATTTCTTCTTCATGTTATTATCTCGAATTTATTTATTAGTTTTAATAGCAAGTCCATAAAATCGTATTGTCCAGTATGTAATTACAATTCATTATTTAATTATAAAACTCTAATCCGATAATTTTATTTTTGGTTAATGTAATTTGTGTTTTGTAATCCACATACTCGTCAGTTTGATTATTTAGTATTTCCATAGCAACATGGTGTAAAAGAGATGAAGCTATACGAAAAAAAGTGGCGCGCGCATTTAACAGTTTCTGACTTTCGCTAGCCTGCCGCGACCTATACTTTAGACTGCTTACAAAATACAGAGTAATAAATAATCGAGGGAGCAAATTTTTTTTTTGTTCGTTTATTCTGAGTTATTTATCAAGATTTTTTAAAAGTCAAATATTTCAGTAAAATATAAATCAAATATTTCAGTACATACCTTAATAATAATGTATGTATGTATGTTTAATATAGCATTCAGGATCCTGTTAGGGATGCCGTGGCGCTGCAGTGCTTCCAGGATGTTCGCGGAAAGACGCGTTCATAGCTTTAAAGCTATCATGCGTAAGAAATGTGCTTCATTACTAAAACTCCGCGGCAGTCATAATAGTATTCTGAATGTTTAAATGTTAATGTTTGATTGTTAATGTTGCCCGATATATGGGAGAGTCCAATGCTGTGACATTGGATGCGACTCTACGTGAAATGACCAGTCATTTAATTTTTCAATTGTATTAAAAAATTTCGTTAGTTTAAATTTGTTTTTTGGTTTCGTTAGTTTAAATTTATTTTTTGTATTTTGATAATAAGAAACGTATGAGATTACTAACAACATTTGGGTAACGAGAAGATTACACAATTATTCTAGTCAACACATTGTTTAATGCCTGGCGCCAGTAAGGTAACATTGTTTGCAGACTAATGCAAATGATTAAGATAGCGTAGATAATGTTTAGTGTGCAGAACGTGTAATATTGCAGAATTGATTTTATTATTAATACTTTATTCAAGATATTAGAAGCCTATTAAACATTGCAACAGAAAAATATTAACCATTTAATTATATCTACATTTAAAGAGCAAAATATTTTTAAAGTGAAACTTATTTATCGGGGTTGGAAAAAATTTTTGTGTAACATTTTTTCGTTACGCGTGACACTTTTCCGTTACGCGCCACCTTTTTTCGTATAGCTTCATCTCTTTTACACCATGTTGCTATGGAAATACTACATAATCAAAATGACAAGTATGTGGATTACAAAACACAATTTACATTAACCAAAAATAAAATTATCGGATTAGAGTTTTATAATTAAATAATGAATTGTAATTACATACTGGACAATACGATTTTATGGACTTGCTATTGAAACTAATAAATAAATTCAAGATTATAACATGAAGAAGAAATTATGAAATATAATTTATAATATTTTTAATATATATTGATTGTCTGAAATAGAAGAAGTAAGAATGAAAAGAAATACGTGTTTTGGCTGAGAAATGGAGCATTGGGGTCCTGATCTTTACAAGGTCTGTTTTTCTATACCTAGAACGAACAACAACTCGAAACAGCAGAAAACATGATGAAGAATAATTTTATTTGTGATATAGGGGCCTACCATGAACTCTTAAAAACTATCATAGTTTTAAGACGTTTCGTAGCAATATTACAATAATATTACTTTGATTCGTACCATGAACTTTATAAAACCATATTGTTTTATTCCTGCTTAGTGACGTAGACGTGACGTAAATGAATGAATGCTTTTCTATTCCTGCAATAGGAGGGAAAGAGACATCACTTTTATTTCATATAGCTTCATCTCTTTTACACTATGTTGCTATGGAAATAATAAATAATTAAAATGACAGGAATGTGGATTTCAAAACAAACAAACCAAAAATAAAATTATCGGATAAGAGTTTTATAATTAAATAATGAATTGTAATTACATACTGGACAATACGATTTCATGGACTTGCTATTGAAACTAATAAATAAATTAAGATTATAACATGAGAAGAAATGATTTAATATCATTTATGATATTTAAAATTCATTCATTGTCTAAAATAGAAGAAGTAAGAAAGAAAAGAAATATGAGTTTTGGGTGCGAAATGGAGCATTGGTGTCCTGATCTTTACAAGGTCTGTTTTGCTATACCTAGGAAGAACAAAAACTCGAAACAGCAGAAACAATTATGAAGAATAATTTTATTTGTAATATAGTGAGGATCCAACATGTTAAGAAGTCTAAAGTTATTATTTTTAAAGTGAATTGTGTACATTTGTGTACATTTTTATGGTACTTATGTGTTTTTTCTATGAGAATATTATACGTCAGAAACAGTCGATTCACTTCTTACTTTTTTGATTAATTAATATTAATGAAAATTATGACGTTTTTCTGTTACGCGCCATCTTTTTTTTTATAGAAGTTACTGTAATAATAATACTTTGTTAGTTTCGGCAAGTGGTAGAAGTCAAAATATAATACAAATTTATGCAATATAGTACTAGGTCAAATTAGACTCAAAGTCAGTTTACGTTAGTTACTTTGAAGAAAGGAACATATTTTTAAATAATAGAATATATCTCATATTACAATTCACAATTATATATGACAACGATTTCGTATCCGATCAAAAAAGGTTTTAAATGATAAAACTGAGGCACTTTCAAAACATGGTCTTATTAGCTACAGTTACAGTTTGAAATGAACGTAACTATTTTAAAATATAATGTATAACACTTGATATTTTTATAATTTAAAATAAAACAGACATGATTAGTAAGATCAGTGACTTGAATATGTCAATTTAATTTATGAACAGGCCTACACAACCACATATATTACATTTATATTTTATTTCATTATTGAATAATATACGTGGTCAATAAATATGTGTTTTGATGTAATAATAGATGAAATGGCTGATGCTTAAAAGATAACAGCTAGTTTCTTATAAAAAACTGTGTAGAAAAAAGGACGAAATCTATGTGTTAGTTACGATACTAAGATGGTTGTAATGGTTGATTAGATTGGTTGGTTGATTGGATTGGATGGTGGTTGATTAGTAGTTAAGAAAATTGAAATATCAGAGAAATATAAAACAAGCTTTGATATTTCACGAGTTGTCAAGATGGCTACTAAAATAGCAACATACATATTAACATTGCGACCTAAATATTATCATCTTTGACGGAGCAGATTATAGTAATTAAAAATATCAATATTAAAATTCTGCACCTTAAAAAGTCTGAAGATATTTGAACAAATTCTAAAATGTAACCAACAACAATAAAAGGAGGATGTTCTAACAAACAACATTTACCGTTCAAACACTAAGAAGCAGCTACAAATTACAATACATTTTTGTAAAACAAATGATTGTTTACATATATTAAAAAAAAGTCAACAAATCTGTGCCGGCATAACCTCAAAAGTCTGAAATGGAAAATTTTCTGAGATATCACTATTCTTTAATGACTTAGAGAAAACTGTAATGAGCTAAAAGAAGCACGTGTATGTTTTAGAAAAGGAAAAACTTAGTTGCATAATAAAGGTATTATCTCTCGTAAGTATTTTAATTTATATCTTTCCAGAAGGTCAAAACGTAAAACCCTCACCTCTCCTCTATTCTACTGATTATGAGTATAGCATTTCAACCTCACCAACCCCATTTTATAAAGGCTGAGCCACTATCCCGCAACAAAGGTGCCTAAGGAACAGAGACCCCTCTACGGCAAACTTTCGAAGGCATCCAACAATATACCAATAAAATCGCAAAGCTATCGATGATAGACAAGTCCATCGCGACCATCTTTCAATTTTTTTTTCAAAAAACTTTTAGATTTGTAGGGGCGCTCATTTCCTGTTTACTTGAGATATTCATACTCTCGGAACCTCAGAGGGTTAACTACCAGTGTTCAGCTGGTGCCGGATTTGTACAATAATAATAATAATAGTCGGTAAAGACTGAAGAGGTGTTTTTAACCCAAGAGTCTTATAAATAATCGCAATACTTGAGCAATATCTTTGAAATGATGATTATCTTTTATATAAACATGAAACAAAGTGAATGATGATTGTCTTTTATATAAACATGAAACAAAGTGAATGTAAATATGATCACGAGAGCCATAGGCAGATTGTTAAATAGTAGAAAATGTTTTAATATTTATACATATTCAAGAAGAGCACACAAAAACTAAACAATGAAAATATTACTATATTTAAAATTATACAAAAAAAAAATACTTTTATATTATACTTTAAACTTTGCATATCATAGTAGAAATCCATTGCCAACTTTACATTAATTAAGTTTTTTATTAAACATATATATTTAAAGCAATCTCTCAACTTAGTAAATAGTAACATTTTGTAAGGTTTTGGAAAAGCGATATAACACAACCTTTGTTCACAACACTTTGGTCTGTTCTATTTATTACTCGTAATGATGCGACTCTATATTATTAGGTTCATCACCATATTCAAAGACATCACATATAGAATGATTAATTCACCGAGGCGGACAGCCGACAGGACATTATAATTTCCTTATCCGATACTTGTTGTCCTCTTAAAATTCTTCCTCCCCTTCAAAAATATCAATTTAACAAAGCTGAATATTAGTACGAAACGAAGTATTTGAATGAACACAAGTAAAAATAGGAACTATATATGTATCAACTTATGCCTAAAACTAACTCGATAATTTAACTGTTTCTCTTAGATTTTAATCTCAATAGGCATATTTTTCCTGGTCCATCGCTTCCAATCACTAGTATTTTTTACCCCGTCGGTATTCCACTGCTGCTTCACTCGCGATTATGGCCCTAACAGCAGTTTATATGCGATATGGTCCTTGAAATTTAATAACAAGTTTTTGTGATTTTCCATCATGTGGTACTTATCTTTCCAATCGTAAATTATTGTAATTCTCCTTCCTTGTATTACGTTGGTGTCTTTCTGCTCTTACTGCACCTAATTTAATCTTTTAATTGTTGTGTTTGAATTGATTCTCCTGCGCTTTTTCTAACATTTTCTAAGTCATCAATGTGGGTTCTATTAAGTGTCGCATTAATTACTTCGTTTAATTTATTTTCTGTCCTGCTGGTAATATCAAATCCAAATAATAATTCTGATGGGCTCTTCATGGTAGTCTTGTGTTTGGTAGTATTAATACCGATCTGAATATCATAAACGTTTTTATCCCAATCACTGCCGTCTTGTTAATGATTCGATGTAGAGAGTGCATCTAAAATAGTTCTGTTGAATCTCTCTACTTGACCCTTGGCCCTAGGAGTAGAAGCAGCAATTTCATGCCATATGATTGTACAAATTCCTGGAACATTTTACTAGTAAAACTAGTACGCTGTTTCCGAAATAACTTACATGGCGTTTTATCACCTGTATTGTCTAAGAAGGTTTTGTATTTCTAACTAGGTGTATGCTTACATATTTAGTAAAACCGTCCACAATTACTAATAAGTAACAATTTCCAGACTTGCTCTTCACAAAAAGTCCTAAATGATCTACATGCATAGTGTGAAAATGTACAGATATTTGCTCTATGGTGTGTAAATCACCTTCTCTTTTTCCTCCAGGTGCTTTATGATGACCACATTCTAAACACGATGAAACATATTTCTTCACAAATCTGCGCATTTTTGGAACCAGTAATGCTCGTTTATACTATTGAAGGTTTTTTCAAATCCACGATGACCAACATCATCGTGGTTTATTTTCAAGATTTGTCATCTTACACCCCACGGTACAAGCCATTTCATTTTTTCTCCAACGGTTCGATAAACTTTGTTGTTCTTAAGTTTATAGTTTTTATGTATATCAATGCTTTCGAAAGTTGGGGGGTCTGTTAGAATTTCCTTAATTCTCTTAACCTCGTCATCACAGGATTGTACCGTTGAAATCCAAGTGCTATTATTTTCCTCTCTAGGTAAGACATTTAAAATATACAGTTCATTATCTGCAATATCCACTGCATTCCTGCTAAGTGCGTCTGCGTGTGACATTCGTGTCTCAGGACGGTATTCTATTGTACAATCGTACTTTTGTAATCGTACCAAGTGCTATTAGTTTCCTCTATAGGTAAGACATCTAAAATATGCCGTTCATTATCTGCAATATCCACTGCATTTCTGCTAAGTGCGTCTGCGTGTGACATTCGTGTCTCAGGACGGTATTCTATTGTATAATCGTACTCTTCTAGTATAAGGTATAAGGTCGCGAGGTATAAGGTCCCGTTTCACTAACGGTGATCTAAGAGCATTGCAATCAGTTGATATTTTAAATAGTATACCAATAAGGTATACCCAGAAACTATTCAATAAAGTCATAACGGCTAAAGTTTCAAGTTCGTAAGAGTGTAGCTTTTTTTATCATTATTAGTTTTACGGCTAAAGTAAGATACAGGTTGTAGATACCCATCTGAGTTCTGTTGAAGTAATATTCCTGCCAGGCCATCTTGGCAAGCGTCCGTATGTAATTCAGTCTTCAAGTTAGGATCATATAAAGCATCAATCGACATATAAGCAGTTCTTTTACCTTCATAAAAGCATGTTCTTGTTCCTTGTTCCATACACATTCTGTGTCTTTCTTAAGCAAATCAGTTAAAGGTGCCGTTTGATAACCGGTGCCGGTGGTGCCGTCTAAAGAATCCTGAGAGCCCAAGAAATTGTCGTATTTCATGTTGATTTCTTGGAGTTGAAAATTTAGAACCCGCTTCAGACTTTTTCGTTCCTGGCCGGATCCCCTTGGCACTTACATCAAAGCCTAGAAATTACAAACTGTCAAGAAATAAATGGCATTTACGAAGTTTCAATGTTAATGTAATAGTTCTAGTACTTCTTCTAATATTTTAATAGGATATTACCTTCGAAACCTTGAGATGGAATAAGAAAGTCATCCATGTATACGATAGCGTATTTAATCTTAGCTTTTATAAGAATTGTATTCATAGTTCGTTGAAAAATAGATGGTGCATTAACTAGACCAAATGGCATTCGGTTAAATTCATACTGTCCCTCCGGAGTCACAAATGCAGTTTTATAGCGTGATTTCTCAGATATTGCGAGTTGATAGTATCCAGACGCCAAGTCCAGTGAAGTAAATAACCTATTACCCTATTATACTAATAACCTATTATGACCAGTTAGACCTACAAGTAGGTTTAACCGGCTATCCACACGAGGTATTGGGTAGTGGTCCTTTTTGGTTTTCCTGTTTAGGGCTCGGTAATCTATACATAAAGAGGAGTGCAGTGTGAGTCATCGTAGTAACTGGTTCCTTTTGCTCTCTTAACTAAATTTATAAACTGCTCCTTTTATTATTCATGGAGTCAAACTTTTAAATATTTCGTTTATATTTATAGTGTCTACGGTTCTAAGACGTTAAATGTGACATTATTGCCCTGAAAGTGATAAAAACTAAATAATTGTTCAATCAAAACTTTAGGTCATCGTGTTAACATAGTGCAGTGGCTAGATCAGTTCAATAAACTGGTTCATCGGTCAATAACCTCTCTGGGTTGTATTGCAGATTTCATAATATCCATGACAATTTAACGGACCTGACCTGAAGAAGTATTGGTGTATTTAGAAAAGCATTAGACACTTCAACCATATTCTAAATCAATTCGGAGTTCAAATCTCAGTTGTTCCAAAAACTTTATCGGCCTTTATTATTTTTTTATTATAATTGGGTTAATTGTATCCCTACTAATATTATAAATGCGAAAGTAACTCTGTCTGTCTGTCTGTCTGTCTGTCTGTTACGCTTTCACGCCTAAATCACTGAACCGATTTTGATGAAATTCGGTGTGAAGATAGAACAAAATTTGGGAAAGGATATAGGACTGCTGATACTTTTTATTGCGAAAAAAATGGTAGAAGGGGTTGACATAGAGGATGAAAGTTTGTATGGAAGTTCCTTATTGTCAAACATAAAATTATGTAAGATGACATAAAATCATGTAAGACTAAACATGTCGCGAGAAATAACTGAATTCCACGCGGGCGAAGCCGCGAGCGGAAAGCTAGTATTAGGATAATTTTTAAATTTAAATTTGTGACATCATTAATTTTATTTTTATTGTGATTAATTTTTATTTGTAATTTGACATAACTGTAAACAAAATGTGCCTGTGTTGCTCGAAATAAAGACTTATTATTATTATTATTATTATTTTTGGTTTTGGCTAAAATTGCTGTTTTTATGTTTTTTATTTTTTATTATTTTATTATTAAAAAGTGGTAAATAGTGAATTGCTGGTCGAGTCATAGAGTAGTGACATAGTACTCGTATGTTAAAAGAATTAAGTGATTAAAAGCAGTGGCGTAGCGTAGTGGGGGCGGCGGGGGCGGCCCGCCCCAGGCGGCACTTTATAGGGGGCGGCAAAATTTAACAATAAATTAAAAATATATATTTTTATCGTAACTACAAATTTGGACCGATTGAAAGTAGCACGGAATTTTTCATTACTTATTTTGTGACGAATTCGGGGAATTCCTTTTCTTTGAATGATATTTTGTAGCGACTGGCAACAACGTCTATACTGACTTGTGGGAATTCCCCGTTTATGACTAACAATCAGCGAGAATGACTTCTATTACATATATATTAAGTTCAATATAGTTTATCACACGTACGAGAAAGCCCCTTTAAGGTACGGGGAATTACGTGCTTTGACAAAGTTTGACAATTCAAAGAAAGTTTTATTGATGGATCGTCAGTTGTCCAATTCACATTGTCTCGTATTTTAATTATGTTACGCTTTCCAAATTGTGATTTTTGTGCAAATAAGTGCGTGTAATTTAAATTTGACATTATATAATTTGACATACCGTCATAGTGATGCATTCTTTTACTTTGATGTAAATAAATTTATTTATAATAGGTTTAGGATGACAAAAGGTACAATGTATCTGCCTTTATATTATAAAAAACAAATTGCTACTTTAGTAGCATTTAATTTAAAAAACTTTGTTATAACAGATATAACGAAAAATAAATGTACTTTAAATAATATATTACTGACAGAACATAAGCGTTCCACTTTAAACTAATGGATAAGACAAAGCCTAAGTTGTTAAATATTGTCCATCAAAATATACAAGGCTTAGGTGGCAAGGAATTGGAAGTGGAACTCTTTGTTCAAAAATATGACATAAGTTTATTGTGCATTACAGAGCACTGGTTATCAAAAAATAACAATATTATAAATGTAGAAAATTATAAATTGTCAAGTTCGTTCTGTAGAGAGAAAGCTATTCGCGGTGGGTCACTTATCTTAGCTCGTAACGATGTAGTGTTAAAGTCTCGATCAGATATAGTGGCGCTCTCTGTCGAGCGAATTATTGAACTATCCTGCATTGAGCTCAATGAACATATTATTTTGTGCGTGTACCGACCCCCCTCTAGTGACTTTGATGAATTTGAAAACAAAATGGAGGATATTTTAACTAAGCTTTGTCATAAAAACAAGTCCGTGATTGTTTGCGGTGATTTCAATGTAGATATATTACAAGAAAATTCGTCTAGTGTACGTTTATTAAATTTGTTTAAATCTTTTAACTTACTGAACGTCTTTTTTGAACCTACTCGTATTACTAGTATTTCCGCGACTTGTATTGATAATGTGTTCTGTCGCTGTAACATTTATGAAGAAACAGTAATGACAAATTTAAGTTCAGACCACTGTGGTCTAAAATTTTCTCTATTAATTAATCACGAAAGTGAAAAGCCCCAAAAGTTTACTTGTAGACCAATTACAAAAAACCGGGTCCTAACATTTAAGAATACTGTTCAGCAAAAAGTAGGTAAAGTAGACATGAGCGATGATAATCCAAATAATTTATATAATAACATTTTCGGTTTTTTGTTACAAGAATTTAATAATGTTTTCAAGCCAAAAACTATGACTAAATACCTAAAACTTAAATTTAGTGATTGGGCTACCGTGGGAATATATAAAAGTAGAGATAAGTTATATGATTTATATAGTGAGAGGCAATGGAATCAAGATCCGGTATTCTTGAATAAAGTTAGGATTTTTTCTAAAATATTTAAGACCGTTTGCATACAAGCTAAGTCGATTTACATAAGAAATAAAATCTTAAACTCAGAAAATAAAATAAAGGCAACTTGGGATGTTTTATCTAGTGTTTCTGGGAAAAATAGGGCTGCTAATGGACCTATTAAGTTAAAAATTGATAATATTGAAATAAATTCAAATTCAACTGTGGCGGCTATTTTTGAGACTTTTTTTAACGAAATTCCTTTAACAGTCACGGGTAATTTAAATTCTTCACCACGTGATGCAATCGTCGAATTGACGAATAACGTAAGAGTCAGTAATAAATGTTTTGTTTTTAAACCTGTTACATCATATGAAATTGTTAAAACTTTTAGAAATCTAAATATGAAAAAAACCGGTGATCTTTGGGGTATGTCAGTAAAATTACTAATAAGTATTATAAATGATATTGCTCCACAATTATCCTTAATTTTTAACAAATGTATTGAAACCGGTACTTTCCCAGACTTAATGAAAAATAGTAAAGTAGTTCCTTTGTTCAAAAGTGGCGATAGACTAATTCCCGGAAATTATAGACCTATCTCTATTTTACCCACTTTAAGTAAAATTTTCGAAAAAAATATACTAAACCAAATGTCAGAATTTGTTTATAGCAATGAAATCATGCATAGTGAACAATATGGTTTCACCAAAGGCAAATCAACAACTGATGCGGGTGCCGCGCTTCTTAAGCACATTTACGACGCATGGGAAAAGTCACAGAATGCAATCGGAGTGTTTTGTGATTTATCTAAAGCCTTTGATTGCGTGGACCATCAAACATTACTTTGCAAACTTAATCACTATGGCGTGCGTAATGCTGCGCTTGATCTTATTGCCTCTTACTTGAATCAAAGAGTTCAGACGGTTGATGTAAATAATTGTAAATCGGTTGGATCTCACCTAAAAATGGGTGTTCCACAAGGATCTATTCTAGGCCCTTTCTTATTTTTACTCTATATTAATGATTTGCCCTTTTACGTAAAAGGACTATGTGACATTGTACTTTTTGCTGATGATACCTCACTTATTTTTAAAGTTGATCGTAATAAACCTAATTTTGACAAAGTTAACTGTGCTCTGTCACGTGTTCTTCATTGGTTTGAAATTAATAATTTGGTATTAAATACTAAGAAAACTAAATGCATGGAATTTACACTTCCTAATGTAAAAAGTCGGGATTGTAGTTTATTCCTTAACAATGAAGTGTTAGAACTGACTGACTCGACAACTTTCTTAGGTATAACTTTAGATAAAAAGCTCCAGTGGAACCCCCATCTCTCGACACTCGCAAGCAAACTTAGCTCAGCCGTCTTTGCAATTAAAAAAGTAAGACAATTAACAGACGCTAATACGGCTCGACTCGTTTATTTTAGTTATTTTCACAGTATATTGTCTTACGGTATCTTACTATGGGGCAGCGCTGCCGAAATTAATTCTATATTTATTTTACAAAAACGAGCTATACGGGCTATTTGTAACTTAAAAGCTAGAGACTCCCTAAGAGAAGTTTTTAAAGAAATCGGTATTCTTACGGTCGCTTCTCAATACATTTTTAATAACTTACTATATATACGCCAAAATTTAAATGACTATAAAAAAAACAGCGACAGACATACTATCAATACAAGAAATAAAAATAGGCTTGTAACGCCTAAATTTAGACTTCAAAAAGTTAAGAAATCCTTCATGGGCTTGAGTATACGCATATATAATAAGGTTCCACAAGATATCTTAGATCTTCCTTTTCTTGGTTTCAAATCTAAAATTAAAAGTATATTATTAAATAAATCTTACTATAACATTCAAGAGTTTTTGGTTGATCGAAATGTGTGGAACTTGGGTCATTGTATCATAAATCTTGGGTCATAAATCTGTATTGTATTGCGAATAGCTAGTAATCTCCGCAATTTGTTTTTTGTTGTAAATTAATTTTTGCTTTATCGACCTTCTGCATCACACCGATTCCTTAGAAGTCACTACTTGCGGTAGCATCGGGAGTCGGGTTGCCTCCCTCCCTCAAATATGTGCGAAGGGGGTGATGGCTGGCTCTTGTGTTATGCTCGTGAACGGGTGCTGCTTGCGGTGACTGGTTGTGTGGCAGGCCGAAGATTTGTGTATGTATGTGTATATATATCTATATATATATATATATATATATATTTACTGTTATTTATATTTAATTTTCGTTGCCTGAAATCATTGGGCTTCTTTTCCGATTGATTGCGACGGTTCTAGTTGTTCCAAAATTGCATTTAAGTTTATAAAATAAATAAAATTGACTCATTTGCAGGGTTGATGTTATAATTTATAAGTCAAACATTGTTAAATTTTATTTAAAAAGAGCAACTGTTGAGTTTCTGGCCAGCTCTTCTCAGCAGAACAGCATTCCGAGCTGGTGGTAGCTTACTCACAGACTGACTATACTGACCAATTTAATGTAATTGACGATTCAAAAGTGCGTGTAAATGCCTACTTGAATAAAGATATTTTGAATTTGAATTGAATTTGAATTTGTAGTGGTTGTGAAATTATTGAACAACTTTCAACTGAGTGAGTATTAAATATTATATTTATCTAATTGTATGTTGGACTATCGGATATGTTGTTCAAACTTCAAACTTTAATTTATTAAAATTAAAAAGAAACGCCGAAGTGCATAAAAGTATTTTCACATTTCAAAGGGATCTTGATCGGAAACTGTGATATAAATTTCAATTTAATATGTGTAAGTAAGTACTCGTTCCTATGAAAAAAGGTCTTGACAGACAGACGGTCAATGAAATGATTTAATAAAAGTAAAGATAGATAAAGGCTAAATTTTTTTCCTTTTGGGTACAAAACCCTAAAAACGGAAAATTTCAGTAAAGCAAGGTTTTTTTTTAATATCCTAGGTACTTCTTTTGAAATGTTCGATAATTTTGTTTACAACACTAACTTGTACTTTTCTCATTTAATATTTTTTTGATTTTAGCATCAAAAATGAAAAGAGTAAAAGAAAGTGGGGCTTCTTACCGTAATAAGAGAAGAGCTAAGTAGGAAAATATTAGAGCAAATGAAGGAGCTTTACTTAAATATGTGAAAAGTGTTGTTCCTGACACGTCAGATTCCTCGTTAGGCTTAAATTCATCACAGACAACTGGGCCTTTAAACCCAGAACAAGCTGAAAAAATACAAGAACTTGACATTGTTCCTAAAGATCAAATTCCAACAACATCCACTGCATTAGTGTCTCCATCTGTATGTTCAGACATGGACATGCATAGTTCCGAAACAGAGATTGATACAACATCATCATTGTCTGCTATTCAGTACCAAAGACGAAAGGAAAATTTCGACGATATTGGAAAATGGCCTGAACACATAGACGACAATATTCGATTGCATCTCATTCAGCAAGGACAGGAAATCGTTCAGCATATTGATACTAATTTCGCTGAAATGTCAACAGTAACACGCTCAGATTCGTGCTCTTTAAAATCAAAAGGAGAGACCAGAAGGCTTACTAAGGATTGGTTTTATCGTACATTGACTAACGGCGAAAAAGTTTTACGTATTTGGATGGCTTATTCTCCAGCTAAAGCATCATTATTTTGCTTTTGTTGTCGTTTATTTGAGAACGTAAGTACACCGAATGGATCTAAATTTTGCTCATCTGATGGATTTAATACTTGGTGGAAATTAAATCCTAAGGTTTCAAGTCACGAATCAAGTGCACTACACATCCAAAATTATTGCAAATGGAAGGAGTTGGAGAGCAGACTTCAAAAATTACAGACTATTGACAAAAAAGAGCAAGACATAGTGGCAAAAGAAATAAAGAAATGGCAGGAAATTCTTATCAGAATGTTTGATATTATAAGATTCCTTGCTAAACAAAATTTGGCTTTACGTGGACATATAGAAAACGACACCGGTACCAATAGAGGAAACTTTTTAGAATTGGTTAATTTAATTGCAAAATACGATCCTGTACTTCGTGAACATCTTGTAAGGTCTAAAATATCTGGCAAAATTTCAATCACTTACATGTCACCACAAATACAAAACGAATTTATTGCCATTTTGGGAAATAAAGTTCGCCAACATATCATCGGACAAATAAAAAAGGCTAAGTATTATTCAATTATATTCGACAGCACTCCAGATCTTTTTCATAAAGATCAAACAAGTCAGGTATTAAGATACGTAGTAATTGAAAATCAGGAAGTAAAAGTAATGGAATCTTTTATAGATTTCATTGAAACTAAAGACAAAACTGCTGAAGGAATTTCAAAGATGATTTTGGACAAAATTCAAGCTGATGGCCTAGATATAAGCAACTGTAGAGGCCAAGCATATGATAATGCTGCTGTTATGGCTTGAAAGTATTCAGGAGTTCAGTAAAGAATTCGAGAAATAAACCCTAAAGCTGAATTCGTACCTTGCTCAAATCATTCGTTAAACCTAGTTTGTTTACACGCTGCCTCAGTTGAGGTGGATTCACTAACTTTTTTCGGCACTTTAGAACGTTGATATTCTTTTTTTTCCTCATCGACACATCGTTGGGAAGTTCTGATAACAGCTACAGGCAAAAGCTTAAAAAGGGTTCAAGACACGCGGTGGAGTGCAAGAGGCGATGCCGTAAATGTGACATGGCATCATTACAAAGATATTCTCGTCACTTTGGAAGAACTGACGGAGGCAGGTGAAAGCTTAAACACTAGGACAGATGCAGGTACTTTACTAGTTTCGATGCAGTCATTTTCCTTTCTTTGTTTTTTGGGCCTGTGGCAACCGGTGCTACATGAAGTGAATGATGCACAAAAATATTTACAAACAAGGGGACTTGACATAAGATTGTGCGCTCAGAAAGTAAATGCTTTGCAGATGATATTGACAGAGAAAAGAGAGGAATGGGCAAATGGCGCTGTAGGTTATGCAAAAAATATGTGTGAAGAACTTGGAATTTCCATAAAACCTCGGAGGCGCATAACAAGAAAGCATATTTTTGATGACGGAACTAGAGATGCTAACTTGTCTTGTGAAAATGAGTTGAGACGAAAGCTGTTTTCTTCGTTAGATAGAGTTATTGCAGAAATTCGTGAGCGTTTTCAACAGCTACAGAATTTAACGGATAAGTTTGCTTATCTAACACCGGCTATATTATTAGATCCAGACAACACTGAATGTAATCTAGACTACGCATCTGACGAAATTGACGAGCAGGATTTCAAGCTGGAAAGACTTCGACTGCGGACTTTCGTTGTTGCTACAGGCAACGAAAATGAATTGATTAATGCAGACTCCCTTGAGTTATTTAAATTTATTGTTAAATCCAAGCTGGAAGATACTCTGCCCAATATTTTAATAATGTTCCGAATATTTTTCACAGTTGCTATAAGCAATGCCAGCTGTGAGAGAAGTTTTTCAAAATTGAAATTGATTAAAAATTATTTAAGATCGACAATGAGTACTCTAAGACTAACTAATTTGGCTTTTTTGTCTATTGAGCAAGAGGTGTGTGATGCGATAGACATTGACGGTGCAATAAAAGACTTTGCTCTTAAAAAAAGTAGACGTATAAATTTTTAATTAAAGACGGAAGTTTTGTTTTGTTTTTTTAAGAAATACTCATATTACTTTTCAATAAAAATAAAAATGTTATATAATAGTATCGTTCTAGTTCTAAATAAAAATTGATTTTATTTAATCTTGTCGATCCTCAAGGTGTACCTAATCTTAAGTGATAGGTACCTAAGTTAAATCAATGTATCTAATTGGTTAAAGTAAAAGAATTTTTGTATTAATAAACGTGATTGTAAAACTTAGATAAACTGTTTTTTATTTAAAATCTGCCTGTATAATACAAAATAATGATGACTGTTCTCTCCGAAAAGTTCTCTTTAATTAATGTATGTAATGCATAGTATATATTAAAATAAAATACCTAAATAAGAGGGCGGCAAAATTGTCTTCCGCCCCGGGCAGCCGACACTCACGCTACGCCACTGATTAAAAGGTGTTATTAGTGTACAGTTGCATAAATAGTGTAAAAAAAATATAACTCTGGAATTAGATTTAAAGGAAACTAGAATAAAATGAAGAACTCATTTCATATTATAACGTTACTGCATTGAACTTGCCAACTTACAATGACAATAATGTAATTAGTAGCATAACCGTTTCTGAAAAGGTACTTCTTACATTGTTAAAAAGGATAAATGTCAATAAATCTGCGGGCACCGATAATATTCAACCGATTTTTATAAGCAATTGTGCCGAAGCTCTAGTAAAATCTATTAAAAGCTATTTTTGATAGATCATTACGTGAAGGAATATTTCCGTCAAAATGGAAAGAAGCCAACATATTACCTGTACATAAAAAAATATCTAAATGCAAAATAGAAAACTACAGACCTATTTCTATTTTAAATATATTTAGTAAAATATTTGAGAAAATAGTATATAGTCAAATCTACCGCACAATAGTAAATGGTGTAAGCAATACCCAGCACGGATTTTTAACAAAAAGGTTTACTGTCTCTAATCTAGCTGAAGTTTCACAATTCGTTCTCAATAATATGGAAGGAGGAGGACAAGTTGACGTAATCTACACAGATTTCGAAAAAGCTTTCGACCGTGTAGATTACGCTATTTTACTAGCTAAACTGTATAACCTGGGTATGCACGGGGACTTACTCAGGTGGGTAGAATCGTACCTCACTAATCGTTCACAAGCTGTTGTTATGGAAGGGTTCAGGTTTGACTTTGTAAGCGTACCATCGGGCATTCCCCAGGGGTCACATTTGGGCCCTCTTTTATATAATGCATATATCCACGATAATTTTAGTTGTTTCACAACATGTAAACATCTTCTATATGCAGATGATAAAAAGATATACTGCAAAATTAATAACCTTCAAGACTGTATTACCCTTCAATACACTTAACTATCCTTGTCTGAGTACTACAAAAGATAGACGAAGCTTCTTAGCAATCCATGGATTCACCGTGCGGGTGCCGGGCCCATCGCGTTGCAAGGAGAGGAGTGCAAGCAGTGCCTGGGACTTTCGACCCAGGAGTAGGTTTAAGGGGCCCCTTTATTATGCGCAAAAACGCTCACCTTCACCCTCCACACTCCTCTCCCTACCTAACCAAATTTGGAAAGAACCTACCAATGCCGCCTTTGAAGTACGTTCTAGAAATGAACCGATGCTTGTTCTAGAAAGGCCAAGATCTTTAAGTAGGCTATAGAGAGATTTTGCTGTTATACCTCTCGCTCCCACTTCTACCGCGTACAAACCAACTATAAATTTATTCCTGATCAGTTCGTTGGTTAGCTCGTAATACTTATTGAGCTTGAATGTGTGATCCCTTGGGATGTTTGTTTCCCAAGGAACAGTAAGCTCCACAAGTATCACGCGCCTCAGATGTTTCGAATACAGGAATAAGTCCGGTCTGGATGACGAAACACCAACATCCCCAGGGATTTTGTAATGCTTTTCATACGTGTCCATCATGAGAATCCAATCAGGAGCCGCGCCTAATATTGAATAAGGCTTCGCTTTTGATTTTTTTTTGGAGGAGCCTTCTTTTACGAATTCTATGGATCGTTCGGTGGTTGTTATACCCTTCCGCGCTCTTGCTACTGAAAGACTAACCGCTTCCCGTATAATTTCTAATACCTTGTCGTGGCGACGCGAGTATTGACCTTTATCTAGAAGTACCCTACACCCTACTAATAGGTGTTTCGCGGTTCCTATTGCCTCCCCACAGATGTTGCAAGACTTTTCGGTGGCTTTGCCCCATCTTACTAAATTACTTTGATCTGGGAGAGTCATTTGGAATGCATTAAGATAGAATTTTAATAATGCTGGGGACCAATCATAAATTAAGGTGCGCCACTTCAAAGCTAGTGGAATACAAAAATCTCCTATGGTCACCCATTCGTTTTGAATTTCTAGGTTCATCGCGTGGAGTCGGTAATTATCGTTTTCGTCTTGTCGAATAAAAGATTTTGTTATGTCTATGTCTTGAACTTTCCTACTTGATCCTAGCCCTACTTTATTTGTTTGAGCACCTATCATAAACTTTTTATGGAATTGAAGTCGTGACTCGAGCTCTGAGGCAACTTTGTCTTTTGGGAGAGAAGATAGTATAACTGTAAATGTACGTAAATGTCAACAAATCTCATTCACCCGTAAAAGAAAAAAACTCAATTACACATATACATTAAATGACATCCCCATAATTAAAGTAAATGTAATAAGAGATCTCGGAGTAGTACTCGATGATAAGATTACCATGTCTGAACACATTGACCATATTACAAATAAAGCATACACCAACCTCGGCTTTGTTATACGTATATGCCAACCCTTTTCAGATTTGGCTTCCATAAAATCGGTTTATTTCGCCTACGTCCGTAGTGTTCTAGAATATGCGAGTTGCATTTGGTCACCAAATTATACCATTTACATAAATAAAATTGAGAGTATTCGAAAGAAATTTTTGAATTTCCTTAACTTTAAAAAACGAGTTTACAATAATTATGAAGACAGTTGTGTCTTTCATAAAATTTTACCTTTAAAAGACAGACGAACTCTACAGGACTGTATGCTGCTACACAGTATAGCTAACAACCACCTTGACTCCCCAGCACTTGTCGCGAGCCTGAACTTTAATGTACCCTATAAAAGAACTCGACATACGAAACTGTTCTCCGTACCAACCAAATCCACTAATTATGCCCAACATTCCATGATTAACCGCATTTGCACAAATTATAACAAATTCTTTTCAAACGTTGATATCTTCGATACTAGCAAACAACAATTTAGAAAGGGTATTATTAATTTAATAATAAATAGTCATCAGTAAGGTTACGTACTTATTCTAATTGCTATAAATAACTTGGACAATATTTTTTTTTTCCTTTTCCGTTTTTTTCTTCTTCTGGTATTTACTTTTGTATGCATGTTATGTTAAGATTATAGTTTTGTTGTAGTGATCTTTCTATTAAATTTATATTTATCTTAAGTTCACTTTGATTATAAGTGTTATTTACCTTCTTAGTCTACCTGGAAAGACCTATAAGGGCTACACAAACGTATTAATAGTATGTAAACTGTCTTATATGTAACTGTTGGTCTTTTAAATAAATAAATAAATAAATAAATATTCAAAGAAACTTTCGAAATATTGAAAAAGGTGATGCATCAAAAGTGACACGATATATCCAAAAAACAACCTAAAAAACTTATTGAGTGCAAGATAATATCGTTGTGTGAAATTATTACGGACAGATACATATCGATAAAAAGATTAGACTTGTAGTATTAAATATAACCACTAACGAAGTGTACATTTAATGACTCAGCGATAAAAATCGATTGAAAAATTTTAATATCAACGGCATCTATCGTAGAATAGCGTAACATTCTTGTCAAGCGTCGATGCTTGACGGTTTACAATCAGAGAGTAATCTTCGCCATCTTGCGAGTTAGACACACAACGTTTACTGCTACTATCTTACTATACGATTTACTCGATTCACGCAACTACAATAAATCAATGCTATTGGTACTTACCCCAGAGGTCGTTAGGTGTATTGCTCATTATGGAGGAGATAAAACAAATGTTGTTAAAAATGCAACCAGATATAACACAACAAAAAAAAGACATGATAGATATGAATTCCATAAATCACAATATCAACGAGAAATTCAACTTTTTGGAACCAAAATATGTACTTTTGGAAAAAACCGTTGAAGAACAAGGAGCAAAAATAAACAACTTAGAAAAACCCTAGTCATGTTTGGAGTAGAAGAGCGCGAAACATCTTACCAAGAACTAGAGGAAATGATTAACATTGTAAATACTTACTTCAAACAGCAATACAACAGAATTAACATTGAATTAGTCCGAAAAATAGGAAAGAAAGGCGAAAAAATCAGGCCAATTGTTATATCATTTGCTACTGTGGGCTTAAAAGTAGAGGTTCTAAGAAACAAGACATGTCTACAGAACACTTCATACAACATAAGCGAAGAATTTCCCTCAGATGTTCTACACAAGCGCAAAGAACTACGAGACCAATTAAATAAAGAAAAATATGCCGGAAATATAGCCTTTATAAAATACGACAAACTTATAGTATTAAAAGGCAACAAAAGCGGTCACAGGCACCAACTAAAGGAAGAGGAATCTGTCTGAATCCCCAGAAATCTCACATGTGTATGACAAAGAAACTCAACATATAAAAAAACAACAACCAAAGAAAAATAAAACTAACAATATGATAGATTTTATAATACAAAAACCAAAACTAATTTACATTCCGTTGGATACCCTACAAACTCAAGCGACGACACCACAGCAAAGCACAACATAGCATCAACAATTGGACCCTCCACTCCTCCCACATCTCCCAGTACGGCTGGACACCGAAGGAGAGATCGACCAAAACCCTCCAAAGAGAAATAGAAAAAACATAAACATTTTAAATATTTGTACCTTAAATGTAAAATCATTATCTACTGAACCAAAACTAATTGAATTAAAAACAGCATTACAATATATCAAACACGATGTCGCTTCGCTTCGCTTAATCCTAGTATGTACTGGGATTAAGCGAAGTGCGCCGATTAGGTGAAAAAATTATCGAAGATGTCGATTACATGATAAATGATTACCTAGGTCAAACAAAAGGCCTGTACGGTGTGGGTTTCCTAGACAAGAAAAAATATAAGGAAAATATAAGGAGATTTATTGATATATCAGAGATAGTTTTGCGTACTAGAAATTAAGTTAGAAAATAATATCTTCACAATAATAAAAGCGTATACACTAACCGAAAGCTTATCTCAAGAAGAAATTGATAAATTTTACGAAGACTTGGCAAAAGCCCACGATACTGTCTCCACGACTTATGTTATCTCTATGGGAGATTACAACGCACAAATTAATATAACCAAGGACCACGAATATTCAGTTTTAGGCAAATATGGCTATGGAAATAGGGGCATTCGCGGCGAGACTTATCCAATATGCACAAGAATTTAAATTAAAAGTATTAAACACTATGTTCAAGCTTAAACCGAAGAACAGATGGACATGGATCTCTCCAGACAAAAATACAAAAAATGAAATCGATTATATTATGACCACCAAACCTCACCTTTTTATAAACTATAAAGTACTAACGTCATTTCCCTTTGGTACCGACCATAGATTACTAAGAGCCCCAATCCACTTGAAATCTGAAAGAAAATGCAGACGTATTTTTTCGAACCCAACTAACAAACTGAAAACGATAAAAGAGCAGGAGATATACATTAAATAGTAGTTACATTCCTGAACTAATAACAGAACATAAAATTTATAATGCAGAAGGCTATTCCCAAAAGATTGTAGACTCAATATTAACTAGTTTAAAATCTACCAAAGGAATACAGAAGTCTAGTATTATATCTAAACTAAACAAAAACGAAAAACAAAAACTAAAAGAACTCTACAAAACTACTAACAAAGAAATAAATAAAAAGATGCTACGATAATATTAATACTATACAAACACACCTTCAAAAATCTAGATCAGCTAAAAAGCATACAAAGAATTAAATACATCTAAGACATGGATTCTATCATTGCAGCCCGATTCTTCAAAAATTATGTCTCGATTGGAAATCATAAATACAGCTACAGAATATTACGCACAACTACATAGCAAATCAGATTCACAAAAACAAATAACTATTGATTACCAAACTCATGTAGCTCTTCCAACCTTAGATTTCACAGAGCCTGAAATTCTAAAACAAATAAAGAAGCTCAAGTCCGAGTAAAGCCCAGGCGGATTCACAAACGAGAGCATTAAGTTTGCAAAAAAGAAACTTTATCTTAAACAAGAAGGCACTTCTAGTTATGCTTTTAAAGACAAGCTTAGGAATCATCTTTTCTCCGAAGTTTCGAACCTCTCATAACTGTACGGCACTCATTGTATGTATGTATGTATGTTAGTATATATGTAGGGGAAAGGAAGGCAAAACGGACCCTGTAGGTAAACGGACCTCGATTATCGTTTGGAAACTTATAACGACATCTATGATCCCGTTTCGTAAAAATGTTGGCCTCCGTGTTCCCGATCTCGGTCAGTGTACTCAACTCCACGGCCCGCACGAGCACAGTTTATGCAAGGTAAGTTTTTTTTTTAAAGTTGTGATGTAAAATTAATGAATTTCAATTTCAGTTAGGTTTGGTTTGTCATAATGGATTCCAATGTTATCTATATGCAAACTTTACAATTTATAGTTGTTGTTATTTATGCCTAAAAGGCAAAACGGACCTAGGCAAAACAGACTGGTGTACCGTTTTGCCTTCATTTGGATCACGTGGGTACAAATACAAATGAAATGAAAGTAACTTAGAGTGCCTGCGATAACTGTAATTATTATTATATCTTTTTGTATTTGTTTTAGATGGTTAATAATTATAAAAGAAAATCCATTCACAATTCCTGAAATGAATCTAACGTGAAAAATGCCATTGAGAAAGTGTTCGCTGGCGAAATGGGGCTCAATAAGGCTTCTGTTCAATGCCAGAAAGCAGCAACGATGACAACAGCATTTAATGGTTTTCGTGCCACCGGAATTTGGCCTTTGATATATTCATCGTGATATATTCACAGAGGCTGACTTTTTAGCACCAGCAGCTACTGATATCGATCGAATTAGCGTGTCCAAGTCCAAATCCATGTTCATCGAGGGATCTAACTTTAAACCGCCAAGATACTCCTTCGCCTTCAACATTAAGAGCCAACAACGTATCAAACATTGATAAAAATACATCTCCATCTACTACACCCACAATAAAGGACATTGACGAGCCTCAGTCAAGAGTTTCTTCGCCGTCTATTTTAGAAGCTAATCAAATTGATACTGAACCTACTACAATCGCAGCAACAACAATCGATGGCGATTTCATTATCTTTCGTTGTGGACCAAAAGACATTGAAGTTATGGCTCGGGTTATCGCACTCAGCGGACTCTTCAACCTTACTTAGAGACCGAAACAATTTTGGATTAAAATTAAAGAAACCATCGGAGCTCTACAGACATCTAAGAGTTACCAAAAGACATATCATCGGAAAATCTAAAGATGATACTGTAACTTCTCTCCCAAAAGACAAAGTTGCCTTAGAGCTCGAGTCACGACTTCAATTCCATAAAAAAATTATGATAGGTGCTCAAACAAATAAAGTAGGGCTAGGATCAAGTAGGAAAGTTCAAGACATAGACATAACAAAATCTTTTATTCGACAAGACGAAAACGATAATTACCGACTCCACGCGATGAGCCTAGAAATTCAAAACGAATGGGTGACCATAGGAGATTTTTGTATTCCACTAGCTTTGAAGTGGCGCACCTTAATTTATGATTGGTCCCCAGCATTATTAAAATTCTATCTTAATGCATTCCAAATGACTCTCCCAGATCAAAGTAATTTAGTAAGATGGGGCAAAGCCACCGAAAAGTCTTGCAACATCTGTGGGGAGGCAATAGGAATAAAGGTCAATACTCGCGTCGCCACGACAAGGTATTAGAAATTATACGGGAAGCGGTTAGTCTTTCAGTAGCAAGAGCGCGGAAGGGTATAACAACCACCAAACGATCTGTAGAATTCGTAAAAGAAGGCTCCTCCAAAAAATCAAAAGCGAAGCCTTATTCAATATTAGGCGCGGCTCCTGATTGGATTCTCATGATGGACACGTATGAAAAGCATTACAGAATCCCTGGGGATGTTGGTGTTTCGTCATCCAGACCGGACTTATTCCTGTATTCGAAACATCTGAGGCGCGTGATACTTGTGGAGCTTACTGTTCCTTGGGAAACAAACATCCCAAGGGATCACACATTCAAGTTCAATAAGTATTACGAACTGACCAACGAACTGATCAGGAATAAATTTATAGTTAGTTTGTACGCGGTAGAAGTGGGAGCGAGAGGAAAACAGCAAAATCTCTCTATAGCCTACTTAAAGACCTTGGCCTTTCCAAGCATCGGTTCATTTCTAGAACGTATTTCAAAGGCGGCATTAGTAGGTTCTTTCCAAATTTGGTTAGGTAAGGAGATGAGTGTGGAGGGTGAAGGTGAGCGTTTTTGCGCATAATAAAGGGGCCCCTTAAACCTACTCCTGGGTCGCAAGTCCCGGGCACGGCTTGCACTGCTCTCCTTGCAACGCGAAGGACCCGGCACCCGCACGGTAAATCCATGGAATGCTAAGAAGCTTCGTCTCTGTCTTTTCCCGAAAACTACGCAAATCAAAAAAACAAGTGTCAGACGAGGAAAAACAGCAATTATCACCTCTTCGCCATATCGTTTGGAACTTGAATCTTCTCAAAACATACAGGCACAAAAGATTAAACAGGCCTTTAGTTTCGACAGTAATACCGAATTTGAAAAGAAGGTAAATGCAAAAAAGAATAAAGAAATGAAGAGAATCAAAGAGAAGAGACAAGGGTCAATCGATTTCGAAAAAAGGGTAAGCTAGAAAGAAAAGTGATGTAAAAATATCAAAACCTAAGAAAGATGACAATTCATCTGACGATGATGACGCAGAGTGTCTGTACTGCTCTCATCTGTTCTCAGAACCAAGTGGAGGTTGGGTGCAGTATCAAAATTGCCGTTTATTGTTACTTTTGCGATTGATTGCAGGATTAGAGGGCGAAGACGAAAATACATTTTTATGTGAAAAATGTGTTAGGTAATTGATTTATTTTATATAAGTCCGTTTTGCCTTCATGCGTGTTCCGTTCTGCCTCACTCATGAAGGTAAAACGGAACAAATTAAGGTATTAGAAATCATCTAATATCTTTATGATCTGTGACTTTATCCATGTCTGATTATTACTTAACATAGAGTTTACATTATTGATTACTTTTACGTTCGAAGAACTTTAATAAAACGTTTAGTTTTTTTATTCATTTGCTTTTTCTTAAGTGGTCCGTTTTGCCTTCCTTTCCTCTATGTATGTTTGTATATATGTATGTTTGTATATACGTATGTATGTATGTTATTATGTATGTATATGTTTATTTATAGGTATGTATATTTAGGTATTTTATTTACAAAAATGTTATGTATAAGTTTAAAAACTAGTTTATAGCCTTATTTGTTTATTTATTTAATGATTTACCTTAATGTTTTATCACTCTTGCACTAGTGCGACCCGCGATAACATCGTTTCTCACAACCATGGGTCGACTGGCAGAAATCTCTTATAGAGATAAGTTCGCCCTTGCCTACATTATTTTTATAAACATGTTTTATACTTTTGTATTTATTTGTTTTTTAAAGTGCAATAAAGAATTTTTTTTTATTCGCCACTTCGAGAACTTCTTATAAAAGAATTGTCAAAAAACTACAATAAAACTAGTCATAAACTACTTATAAAATGTTTTTCATTCCCATTTTCTTCTGTGCAATCGTGTCGATCCATGTCGGCAGTTAACGTCCGTGGGGAATCTAGAATAATAATCCGTATATATATCACATAGATGTTTGAGAATTTAATAGGATAACACTGGATTAAATTATCGATAACTGTGCTTTTTACAACACTATTGCAAAAATATTTAGAAAACTTTAAAATGATCAAACATTGGAATAAATATTGCATATAGCAGTCTTATAATTGTGCCATAGGACAATTTTCTCTTTATAATTTCTAAACCAGTTAAAAAACACAAATAATATTATATTGTAACGAAGAAAAACGTAAAAAAATACCATGTTAGATCACTTACTGATGGAAGATTACTTTTGAACTTAATTTTCTTTCCAGGAATAATGGGATTTACATCTCCTCATAATGTAGGACATTGCTCATGGTATTAGGTTATATTTTCTCTAAACGAAACGGAGCGAATTTGTAAATAACTATATGAATTCGTAAATAAAACTAAACAAGAACACACCACTGACAGCCGACATCAACCACAACCAAAATGTGTAATCGTTATTCATACCCAATAAGTCAAATATGAATTATACTTTCCAATTTACCATAATAATGGTGATATAAATGACATAAAGTTGACCATTTGGGTCACCATTATGTCATTTGTAAGTGTACATTTTGCTGTTCTGACAACTTTATATTTGTATCTTTCATCATTGTTTTCACATTATGAAAAAAGATTACAACTGTTATTACTCATACTTACATACCTACTCATAAGTCTTCAAATTTAGGCTACTTCTATGCTTTAGTTATTGTTCTGAGTGCGTAACGCATTTTTCAAACAATAATAAAAAAAAAAGGAAAAGATTCAGTTAAAAAAACGCGTTACTTAGGATGTAGCAATAACTTTAAAAATATATATTCAATTTACATATATACTAGTTACTATTTTATTGCATGTTTAGATAACCAACAGACAAAATACTGGTTAAACTATTATAAATTAAAAAACCAAATTGCAAGTAATAAATTATATCTCGCTTACAGTTACAATGTTAAGGCTCCAAATATTGGAAACGGCGTGGGTTTACTTAACTTGTACCTAAACCTATTTAAAAATCCAGTAGCGATCACACCACTCCTCTTCATCACACAACACGTTTGAGTTCTGTCTAACTTTCTAGTAAGTTCTATAGATCTACATTTATTTATTCTTATATTTATAGATTTGTTTGCACAAAATTTCGTTGTTTCAAATACAGGTTCATTTAGAATATTTCTTGGTTTGGTTTTTGGGAGAGGTCTCACTTTAGGTCTTCTTATCGCTGGTCTGACTGTCACGAAGGTGAATTCTTCCTCTGTTGTATTCTCTTTTGTAGAATTTTCACTTGATGTCTTTACTAAAAAAATAACATTAAAAGTGACGAACACAACATGTACAAGTAAATTATTTTTTTATTCTTTGCACTATTTATACATATTATAACATCAACTAATGGAAGGGTTTTCTATTTGATATTTTTTCCCGTCACTTTTTACTCTGGAAAATTCTTGTTTTTTCCCGGAAAAACACGAATTGCAATGCAACAATACAACCATTTTTTTTTAAAAAAACCGCTAAAAATCCCGGCAAAAACCAAAAACAAAATGGTGTAGGCGACACCTGGATATTATTACCTTCAACAGGAAATATAGTTCTTCTTGGCATAACAGAATCTCCTAATATTTCATACAAGGTGTAATCCGTCAATACATAGTCTTCCAAATACGTCGTAGGCTCGGATCTGAATAGGCATGTAGATGCATCCTACAAAAACAATATATCCAGATAAGCTTTTTTCCAAAATATAAAACTTTAAGTATATATTGTTACAAGTTGAGCAATTGATATTGGCAAATAAATGTCAAGTTTGTGGGTTCCATCTATCATTGGGACATCTATCCAAACAACATTTGTTTTTAAAATTTAAGTTTTCCCATACAAAAATTATTTGTAGCCACTAAAGTGGCATCAACTCTGAGCGAAGGTATGGGGCCCCTTTGTTGACCTTTTAAGTACTTCTAACAAAATACAGAGTAATAAGTAAAAAAGGGAGCAAAAAAATTTTTGTTGAAAAAATGTAGCGAGGATGTAATTACATTTTGTATATTAACACTGACACTCCACTTCTGAATTGTCAGGAAATGTTTTAAATATTTTTAAAATTAAGTGTTTTTTATTTGTTATTAGTTATTAGTTATTACAAAATATATAAAATTATATTTTGCTATTGAAATGATAATAGGTACCTACATGAAAAAAGTGCATAATATTTTACAAATAAAACTTAAATCTATTTCTTAAAACCTAAATTAATAATACCCATATATATTAAATTTAATTAATCTGTATTCGATGTTTCCGATAACAGTGTCGCGAGTTCAAAATGTAAATTTAAGAAACATTGCTGTTAGGTCACAAAATATCAAACCACCCGGTCCATCTGAATGTAAGTGGTTGTCGTCATTGTCACCCACCAGTTAATAGGGAACATTCATGTATTTTTTTTTTGACGTAAATTAATCATTTACCTCTCTATATCGTAGAAAAAAATATAAATAGGTTTGAAAAGATTCTAGTTTTATTTCAAATTAAAAATGAAAACATGTAGTAAATTTGAGCCGTTCAAACACCGTCATTTTGCGCGCGCTTTGCGTGACGTCAAATGATACGTCCAGTGAATGTTTACTATGAACTTTTTAGTTACTTCATACATATTTTAGGTTTTAATTGCTTTACAAGTCATGGAAGAAGATAAAAATCATCTTACAAATATTGTATAGTACCGGAGTGCAAGAATAGTATTAGAAAAACACCCGACAAAGTGTTTTTTGTATTCCAAGAGATGCGAAAATACAAAAACAATGGTGTATAGTAATTAAAAGGGATAATATATGTCCTAAATCGTGTTTATATTGTTGTGAAAATCAATTTAACGTAAGTATACTTTATTTATAATAAGTTTAATCTAATAGCTTAAATTTATTATTACGTATTGAACATTAGAAAATTTTAGTTTAAAATTAACCTAACCTAGGTTACAAAAGTTCAGTATAACTTTATTCAGTATAACAGTATAGTTTTACGAAATTTTTATGTTTGTCGATTTATTTCAGGTTAAGGAAGATACAGCCAATTGTATTGAATATAATATGTATAACGAAACAACAAGGAGAAAAATGTAATCTAAGTTTGAACTTTGAAGAAAAGAGTTGTGCCTCATATATTTTTGTGGCAAAAACACCAGCTGAGAGAACATTCTCATAAATGTCCATAGTCAAAAGGCAAAGATTGACCTCGGTTAATGAAGCCTTTTTATAGTTAGTTATCAAAAGTAGTGTTAAAAAAATAGTGACCTTCACAAAGAAGTGATATACTAAGTAAGTCCTAGTACTGCCCATACAAATGTCTTTGATATTAATCAGCCAGGACTCAGTACTTCTCCTTTTGAATGTGATGATCATAAGGCAGAGCCTTTCTTTTCGTATATAGAAGATAAATTACTAAGTGACTAAGCTGTGCAAGTTAATATTAAACCGAAGTATGGAAGTAAAGGTGTCAATGTAAATATACCTGCTGAAAAACAAAATGTAGCATTGTCACCATTTCCTCATTTAACACACAACATTGGTACACAACAGTTTTACCAGAAAAACTATCTGTTTTAAAAAGAAAATTGTTTACTGAAAACACAGTTGAATGTTGATAATACTTCTATAGCATCTTATATCTTCTATATCTGCTGATTATTAACCAAGTTATTTATCTGAGTCAAGTGAAGTGGAAGATGATTCAGAGGAAGAAACATTTTAAAAATGTAATGTGTAGTATAGTAGCATGCTAAATGCTTATAGGTATTTGTTTTGTTAGAGTTGTTTGAGTATTGAAACAATCTATTAGGATTACCTAAACAATTGTATCATTTAATAAAATCTTTAAGCACGAAAATATAGATTTAAATTATTCATTTTTCTCAGTAACACTGATACCACAGTATGAACTTCGACGCCGATAATTTGAATGGCGTGTCAAATGACGTCACATTTCCTTTCGACCAATGGTGGCGCGTTTTGGAATTTTGAATTTCGCTCCCTTAATTTACACTTTTCATAAATTATTTTATGGCCTTATATGGTTAGTAAATAAAAAACAAATGTTTTTATTATAATAACATGATAATAAGTAATCGAAAAAAAAATATTTGAGACCATTTTAAATTTTTTGCATGTTCCCTATTCTTTTCTCTCTGTCACTCACTAGTTTATTCTTTGCTCCCTGTCACTCACCACTTTACTCTCTTCTCCCTGTCACTCAGTAGTTTCTTTTTTGCTCCATGTCATTGACTTTCTATCTAGATTAGTCTCTCATTGCTTGCTAACACTTACTAGTATAGTTTCTCTCAGGCCCCCAAGGCGCGCTTGTACACAATCGTCTAAGTGAACGAGGTGGTCTCCGAGACACTCGACGAGCGCGTGGCGCCCTAGAGCTAGCACGCAACGAATCATGGGCGCCGTGAGCCTTTCCTTGCTCCCTTGCGACAGATAGTCAAAGAGGATTCCCTTACCTGTAAAAGTTAAGAAGAATGTCTTTATATATAATGTTGTATAATAATAGAAAATGAGATCTATGGACCGAATTCTAAAAAAAACGTGTAAAAACATGTGTAATGAGAAAATGTGACTGTTAGGACATTTTTATCATAGATTCTTTGGATTTTGACATGACATGTTGGAAACAATCAGTTATAAAAGGACCAACTATGATTTTTTTTTATATGTGCATATAATTATGTATCTTTATTGTTTTTATTAGGTGTTAAATAATCATACCTATTGCTATAAAAGAAGGCCAAGTGCGAGTAATCTTAGTAAGTATTGCAACCATTTTCTCTGCTAATGACCCATTACCTAAAATATTTGATACCATCACTGGGAATAGTCTCTGAAACTATAACAATATTGATTTTATTAGAGGTACAACAAGTTTAAACACGTTGTTGAATTCAGGCCAACTTTGCTATACTTTTAAAAACTTTTCTTATACTATTTTTAGGAATTGTAGTAAACTCTACTAATGTAATAATGCATCTTTAGGTAATGAATAGGTTAAGTAATTCCTGAGATTACACTAAAAACAAACACAAAATCTGCTCTCAATCCTTTACTAATATAGTAAAAATTTGTAAAGGTATATATTATTAGACTAAGTAATATGAATGTTACAAATAGTTACTAACCTGTTGCTGTATATTAGTATCCAAGCTGCAGGGATTTGAACAAAGCGCATCTACCATATCCAAAACATTGGATTGTAAAGGTTTTTTGGTTGGTACATTCAAAGCATTTAAATTATCATCATTAAGAACTAACACAGCCAAGTTGAAGAGATTCGGAAATATGGGTCCAATACGAGTGTTCGTTGCTAAATCTTCTACAGCTAATTGTTTGGGTTTTATTTTAAGATTTAGTATTGCTGTAAGATGATATAATCCTTTAATTACAAACCATATATAAGTTGTATAAATAGTAGTATAAAATGTAGTATTACATGTAATACTCATCATTAAATAAAAGTTTTAAGATATTATATACTTATAAATTAACCTCTTGCAATTCTAGTGTAATAGTTTTGTAAATTTGTACTTATGTTACTATTATTGCTTAAACTTTTGTCATCGGTTATCCACTCTACAGAGACAGTTGGCAGCGTCGAGAACACATAGCTTTGTGTAAGCAATGAATATTCTGATATATTTATAAGACTTTCCTGCAAACAGATGTAAATATGTGTTAAATATATGTATATTAAATACCTGTCTGTATTGTTTTTTTAATTTAAATAAGCTTAACATAACATACATGTGTATATTATATAAATTATTGTCATAGAAGTCTAACAACCTAACAACCACATTCACAACTTGCAAATATAAGGCTTAAAATGTGTGAGGCCCTAATATTAAAAATCTTACCACTTCACAGCATGTTCTATCTTCCCCAACAGCTACATAATGTGGTACACAAGCTCCCACAACTGGGCTTGTGTCAGAGAGAGAGAAAACTGTATTAACATCCCAACCATCAATGCAAGATTTTTTCATCATCTCACTGTGAAGAGCAATTGTCTGGAATGTTATGACATTAAAATATAGTTAAGTAATATCTTATTGCTGGTCTTTTATAATCAATTCACGTTTTTATCTCTTAGCTGCTTTAAAAATATAGAAACTGAGAAACCTAAATCTAAATATGAAAAAACAATAGTTTAAAAAACTAAAAAAACACGCTTTATTGCTAACCGAACTAAAAACTAGAAAATAATTTTTAATGACAAAGAGTATAAAATTACAGTAGTAGAAGATCGAACAATTAATCATAGTGAATCGCCTTAATATAAAATTATAATAAAATTTAAGTTATTAACAGAATAATTCAATTCTGAGTAAAAATTGTGGGGTGCATTTTACTGTGATTCATAACTATCCTCTCATAGATAGTTGCTAATAGAATGATTGTAATACCCTAAATATCGAGCACCCCACGCTTTTTACTCAGAATTGAATTATTCTGTTAATAACTTAAATTTTATTATAATTTTATATTAAGGCGATTCACTATGATTAATTGTTCGATCTTCTACTACTGTAATTTTATACTCTTTGTCATTAAAAATTAATTTCTAGTTTTTAGTTTGGTTAGCAATAAAAGCGTGTTTTTTTACTTTTTTTAAACTATTGTTTATTTTTATTTTTTCTTTTTAATTTTTTTTTTTTAAGGATAATGGGAAACTTTTATCATATTATTGCATTGTCGTCGGTCCTTGATACGTGTGCAAAGTTTCAATTTAATCGGTTCACTAGAACCTGGTGAAAATTAAGCTCGAAGATTCCGTTACATTCATACATACATACATACATACAACCCAAGCTAATAAAAGCGTGTTAAAAACAAAATGTTACTAAATACAGGTTGAAGCAAATACATTATGTATAGTGGCTGTCCAATAAAAAATAAGATACATAAAGGGATCTTACACTGATAATTTGCCTAAGTTTATAGCTAACATCTTCAGCAAGGTTGGTGGCAGCCTCGGTATTGATATTGGCCCCAATCTGCTCAGCCATGCACAACACTGAATCTGCACCCAAACCAGCAAACTTCCCTTGTGCACCATCCTGCTAATAATTAATTTCATTTCATTAAGTCATAAATATGGAACTTTAATGAGATAAGAGCGAAAGTTTAATCAATTCAATTATTTAAAGATTTAAAAAAACCTGTGATATTTTTAGTGTATTATAAATATTAAATAATAATTAGATTCTATATTATATTTGGACAAAATGTTACAAAACTAAATACTTAAGTCAAGAATACAGATGAAATAAATTATCTCATCTGTTAGTAAATTTGTCAAATTTACATTAAAAAAAATATGTTAAAATTATTTTCCAGTCCTGAAAATATAACAAAAACAATATTTAATCTATAGTAACCAATAATTGAAAATCAAATATAACAGTGACTACAGTTACAGTAGTAGTAAAAGGTTAAGAGAAAAAGAAGATCATTAAAATAGTAGCAGAGACTGGAAGGGAAATAGCTGAAATGACTATTAATATTTCTTGAATATTTTATCTTCCTTATATTTTTTTAATAAATGATTTAAAAAGTGCACATTACCTTCTCTACAAGCGGCGGCGTATCACATTGACTGGAACCACCAGATTCCGAAGTTACTGATTTATTTTTATCACGTTCCCGACTATTCGTCTTCTTGAAATGATTCTTCGAAGTTGTGGATAAGTTAGACATTATACCAAAACACTGTCATGCAAATAATGAATGCATGGCCATTTTTAACCTAGTGTAAAGCAGCTTAGTAACTTATTAAATATTAAATTCGCAGCGTCTAATTAATTAAATATATATACAATAATTAGGATGTACAAAATTCATAAGACACTACATAGTACTACTATAAAAGTATAATGTTATTTAAAATGTCAACTGTCAAGTCAAGCAATAAAACTAAGCTTGGGCATATATATTTCGATATATTTTTATAAAATAATATTTTTAATCTCTATAAGTTATAGTCAATAATTGGGATTAATTTATGAGTTTCGAATTTGACATTTTTATAATATGGTTTTATTAGCTTCGTAGGTCAACTTCACCACAGGTTGCAAGCTCTGATTCTGTACCCAATGAGCTAAAGCAGTACATTGACCATCCATTACAAAATACAAGATGCAGGCTGACAGACGAACATGTTAAGCAAAAAGTTTTTCTGACATCTATTATCTATATCTGAGGAGAAAAGTTTCATTGAAAATATTCTTTTAAATAAAATAACTATTTTCTACTTTAATACCATATAAATTATAATTAAATATATATTATAATTTAAACATCAAATGTTTTGGAGTCACTTTCAAGCACAAGCCGTAGTTGATCGATATTTTTTAATCAATGATAAACGATGCAGCCGACAAATATTGATTCAATATTTGTCGATACATTTTATCTACTTGCCCGTCCCTAATTAGAACTGTCACAGACCACACTCATTAGAGGTTTGCACCGGAGCGAAATTTTCGTCACCGATTGAATTCACCGGTGAATGGGGCAATATTTGGTGTTTCACCGGTGTTCACCGGAGAATAAAGACAAATTATTAATTTGTTAGAAATGAGAACTACAAATATGTTATTCTTTAATCAGAGCCCAGAGGTATAAATACGTTTAAATTTATACTTTAACATATTAGTTACGAAACAATTATAAAGAAAAAATAAATAATAAATTGATATTTATAATTTATGATGTTTTTTGACCAGATAAAACAACTCAAAGCACGAGTCCATAAGAGAATATACCAAGACATCAAATATTTTTTTATTGATTAATGATTTTATTAAAAACTTTACAAAATTATAAAGATATATTTAGGGTGATTTTAATTTAAACAATATGACATGTCAATAGTAGTGCGCAACATATAACTCTCGAAATTTACCTTAAGCTCTGAGCGAAATTTGGAGGATAGCTGCACGTTTACTGTTATATACACACAATACTTCTGTAACAAATATATTTTTTATTTATATTTAATAGCAGGTAATGTAACAATTACCTAAAAGTCGTATTGTCTTCATTTTAATTTTTTATTTCAAAAATTTATTGATCACAATTGCTTTCCTATAGCTTATAAACGGTAAGTAATCTCGGTGATAGAATTTGAACTGCAATATAAAGCTATATCTTCAGTATATTGCAGAGAACTGCACCAATTTAAGACATGAAATTTATAAAGCAGAGGGCCCAAAACAGATCCTTGGGAAAGACCTTCGTTCCAGACCGTGGATAAAGGCAAAATGAGGAAAATTGAATATGAATGGATCCACGGGATAGGAAGTTTATAGTAAGATATGAGTTGATCTCACTGGATTAATCGATTTGGATCCGTTAAAATGAAGGGCAGGTAGTTGGGAAAGTAACTTAGCATCGTTAGACGTTAGTGGGATATCATCGAACTTCTCAACTAAAAACCTAAAAAGAATCCTAAATGTTAAGTTTAAAAAGGATTCTCCGTTATAAATTATGAGGTTTAATCAGGTGACAGAGAGTATTTATGATTTTTATTAGAGGAAGCATGATTATGAGTAAGGAATTGAGTGGAATTGAATAAGAATTGAATAGGAATTGAAGGAGTTAGGCTCCTTGCCAAAGGAATTTGAGGGCGAAGATTAGGTACGTTAAATAGTTTTAGGATATGATACAGATGGAGATATATTTGAATGAATACGGTTCGCGGTAACGCGGTAACAGTACGGGAGTATAAAGAAGGAGTAATCAAAGTCTTAGTAATGTCTACGTATGATCGGTAGATTGGAGCAAATCGAGAAGAAGCTTCAATATATGATATTTCATATCACATGACAAGTGAAACGACAATTTCGTAGGTAGTACTTTTTTTTTCTTCTATAGAATGGCATTCACTGACCAACTGAATATATGTCTCTCTCAAGGTAAAAATACAACATGTGGATTAATTTCAGGAAGTCGTTTTTGAACACCATTTTTTTTTATCACGCATACTGATACCATTAACATACTTTAATCTACCTTATTTTTTCTAATCTTGTGATTATGTAATTAGTCAAAATTTAGCCTTTTTTTTGACGGCTAAGAACCGATAAAATGATCTTCAATTTCAGCTGTATTTGTATTAAAAAAGTTTTAATAATTGAAAAATATAAATAAAATATCTATTAGATCCTTTTCCAAAAAAAATAGTGATCACGTGACTAACCATTAATAATATCAGCTCATTTTGATTTTTTTTTCGAACCCCAAACCAAAAAATGTTATAAGTTAAAAAAATAACATATTCTAGTGAACTCATCCAGTGTGCAACTGAACAGATCTACATGACACGTCTATGACTACTTGCGTAAGCGAGGCGTTGCGTAGCAGCTTGGTGCGCCCGGCCGGCAACGCAGCTGGTAGCCGGCTGGCAGCGCCTGGCACCGTTAGGAGGGGCAGATGGCCTGAACTCTGCTAGAATTGCCGGATTGTCCGATTCACAACGTAATACATTTGCCACGAATTTAGCGAGTGCGACTTCCCGCTGTGTTTCCAGTTTACTGTATCCCACCAAACCGATAACGAACGAAGTAGAATACAGCAAGGGATAGCCCGTATACATTGCATACACCTTAAAAAAGAGGAACCTGGTAAACTTATTTTGAATGTGTTTTATCATTAGTTTAAACTTTATCTCACACAGATACCATACAACTTATACTCCAGATGACTCCTCACTAAGACCTCATATAGTGCACGCAAAGCAGAGAAGTTGGTACAGCTTCCTGCTTGCCTCAATACGAAGTCCTGGTTCCGTTACGCTTTTATACACACTCCCGCTATATGGAACCGAAAATTGAGAAAGAGGTAAATCGCCAGATCGAAGCTCATTTCTGTGACGTGTTTCAAAGGCTTGTCCCCCATGCAATAGTCAATGTGTTGAGGATCGCGCGTGCGACTGAAAGAAAGAAAGGAACACTTTCTAACGTTGATGAGTATTCTTTTCCTGCGACCCCACTCGACAACGCTGTTAATGTTCTCTTTCAGTCTACAACGGCCCGCCATGTCTCCAACTCTCGTAATAGCTTCAGTTCGTCAGCATATAGAAGACTTGTGGACTTTTGAATCATCTTCAGTAAATCAATAATCATTGTAATGAACTGGTAGGGTCCTAAATTACTTCCCTGACAGACGCCTGATCTTGTCCATTACTGCTCCGAAAGAAACCCACCACCTAGGTACCGAAGAATGAAAACGTATGCGGCGTGCAGCCCATTCCTGTAAACTTCTCCAAAAGGACGTCTTTATCGAAATCGAAGTAAGCGACATCAACCTGCCGCCCCGAATCTATCGCCGGCACTATGTATTATTATGTATTAATTGAAGTTGTTGCTTTGAGGAACCGTTAAATAAAGGAACAAAACGAAATTCAAGTACTTTACCAAGGCAAATAACGAAATAACGATATCAAATCGTATAGTCTAATTCCTCATAAAATAGTTTGGAAAAAAAATGGGAAATAGACATCCATTTATAATTTAATATTTATATTCTAGATTACTGTATAAATAACACCTGACAACATATAATATATAATTAAAACGGCACGTACTTACTCGGGATAAAGCGACGCGAGATATCGCAAAATGTTTTTATGTCAGACATTCCCAGGGAACTCTGCTTTGTTGTTACCCCAAAAACCTTTAACGAAACTCGTGATTGCCTTGGACCCTTGAAGAAGAAAACACCGGCGGAACCTGACAATATTCCGATAGAAGCGTGAAAATCTTTTGGTTCTCTTAGTGTGCTCGTACTTACTAACCTTTTCAACCATATTTTGAAACCTGGAAAGATGCCTAACCAATGGCGGCATAGTTTTATTAAAATTATTTACAAGGAAAAAGGCAGTATTCAAGTCTGTAGTAGTAACAGGGCATTAAGCCTATAAGTTATACCATGAAGACCTTCGAGTGCATAAGCGACCTCAGGCTCCGCCAAAAGTGTACTGTCTCTGAGCCTCAATATAAATTTCAGCCACGTTTGAGTGCCTTAGACGCCATTTTGCCCTTAGCTCTCTGATGGAAGCATACAGGAAAAAAAATAGAGGTCTGCACGTAACCTTTTTAAATTTGCAGAAGGCCTTTGACTGTGTGCCTCGTCAGTGTATCTGGTGGCGATTGCGATCCAAAGGAATTCATAAGGATTATATGGAGACTATGAGAGACATACAGACAGACGTACCACGACTCCTGTGGTTAGGACTGCCGTTGGCACCAAACCCTTCCAGATTACAGTAGTGGTTCACCAGGGCTCAGCCCTTGGTCCGTTCTTATTCAATGCTGTTCTTGAAACTGTTTCGGCTTACATCTAAGACAAGTCTCATTGGTAGATGATGTATGCAGATGGAATAGCACTCATTGAAGAGAATCCACCAATGGACCTTTGTTTTATACAAACTTAGTTAATGCTTGACTACATTCCACCTGATGGTAATTTGAAAAGTAGTCATAGGTAACGTTAGCCACCTATTTACTCTACTCTTGAAGACACCCAAATGATAATTGGGCCGAAATACCGACGCAGGCAAGCTGTTCCATTCCTTCGCTATAGGTACTAAAAAGGCCTAAGCAAACCACTTTGTTCGGACAGGAGAAATGTCCACAACGTTAAGGATGGATACCCCCCATGCATCGAAACGTCCGGTGATGGAAGGGGGACGGAAAAATTAATTATAGCTCCTGCGCACACTCACCAAAATTTATCCTATAGAATAGGAAAGGTGAAAGGGCTCCTTTTAGCGGTGAACAGACACATCTGCGTTTTGAAGGTGTTGAAATTGGCAAGGTTGTCATTGATCCATGCGGAGACTGCCTGAAGTTTGCCATTACGTTGCACCATGGCTTCTCTTTTAGACTGTACTTGATCTCTAATAGTCCGAGAACTCGGCAGATATCTTTCTACATCTGTGCTGTCACCTACATACATACTTTCAAAAGGAACGGATTCCTAAGACACTCTGGAATTCATTGTCAAGGGAACCGAGGAACACCCGTTGACAACTATTCGGAGAGATAAAACTGGAGCTGGAGTGTAAGTTGAACCTGTGGAAGGGTACACTTGAGAACGGCGGTCTTAAACTACGAGGACATGGCTTGAGGGAGCTCAGACTCGAATACTATCCATATATATCCTGAGCCAGCCGTTAATTCGGAAATGTTCAGGTAACCTGGATCCGTTCTGCACGAGTCTGGAGGCATGCCTGGAACAAATGGCGGGAGGTCACTGCAGTGTAAAAGAATATCGCCCAAACGCAAGGGCCTGATATATAAGAGTGTCATCCAACCACTTCTTATATACGGCAGCGAATGCTGGTCAGTACTATCTCGGTACACCCGGGAAATTCAAATCACGGAAATAAAGATGCTGAGGAGGATGTGCGGCGTTACACGTTCTGAACACATACGTAACACACTCATTCTAGCTTGTCTAAAAGCCTATGTCTATGTCCAAGTTGCGCGCCCGCCTATGAACTATGTCGGACGGAAACGACTTGATATGTCTGTCCCTGAAGTGAGATCTCCCGGACATACAAGGAAGCGCTGGTTGGAAATCGTGAATTAGGACCTGAGAGCAAATGGTCTTACTACATCACATCAAAGACCGTGCAAAGTGAAGTAGGTTGATAAGGAAGGCAGACCCTGACATACGCCGGGATGAATTTCAGGAATAAGAAGAAGACTTTTAATTATGAATGTATTACTATTGATGAATATTAATTGGTATTAAAGTTTTATTAAAAGATTCTTGTAATTATGAAAAGTTATATTACTATTGCTCAATGTTAAATGTTATTTTTTTTTATAAAAGATACTTTTAATATTGTAAGGTTGCATTATTATTGCTCTTTCTGATATGATAAATTTCAATGAGAATATAGGTTTAATTAATCTACAGACGAAACTAATATTTTATTACAGTTTTTAAGAGAGAAAAAAAATGGGGGCGTTATAAAATAACTGATTTTCAAAGTGGGCGAAAGAAGTTTGTTCCCAAACTTCACAAAGCTTTAAATGAATCCATTTTAACATACAATCTTGGTGCTGTCGAGTAGATTCGTGCAACGCAACGACTCCGATAAGTACATAAATATGTTATTTTAAACATCACGCTTTCGATTAAAAAAACGGCAATTAAATCCATCCACTCGTTTGGCTGTCGATGTCACATACAGACACACAGATATACAGGTCAAACTTATAACAACCCTTTTTTTTGGGTTGGGGGTTAAAAAATACATGAAGTTACTGAAGAAACATTATACCCACTACTTAATTTTTTGTTTGACTGTCAATTTCAAATACCTATATATTAGTCTGATGTATACGTAATCGTCAAAGAGATGATTATCGCCTGACTTCATAAAAAAAATAATATGTCTTGGCATAGAGTTTCTAAGTCCTCATAAACATTAAAACCAAAAATTATGGCTTGTGGTTTATTTTAATAATTTATATAAATTATAAACTAAATTATAAATAAACCCAAAGTTTCGGCCAGCCAGCAGGCGGCACTAGTATTCGTAGATATTTTTTTAATTTACAACTTTAACTATAAACATAACTTATAATGAAATATGGATATAGTGAAAAATATTTAAATTATAGTTTATTATATGTCACTTCTTTTTACACTGAGGTACTATTGTTTTTCAATTATCGTAGGGGAGAAATCTGCCCCTTATAGCAGAATGATTTTTTACCTCGAACATGTTACTAATTCGTTAGGCCACAATTAGGATTCTCAATGATATTATATTATTTACCAGTAAATACCTTTATCTGTCCCCAAAGTTGTAATCTGACTAAACAATGTTCTTCTTCAATTGGCTTAAAGCGAATTAACAAACTACTTATTCTTTTCTAGGCCTTTAATCAATTTAATAGGTCGGTAAACATGATTAGCATTTTGCTATTACGCAATATGCAAACATTTACCATCAGATACACCAAAGTACACAAAAAACCCACAACCGTGATAGCACTTGTACATTAAGTAGTTATAATAATTTAAATTAGCTTTTTATTTTTTTCTACAGTTATGTACAATTTAACACAAAATAAAAGTGTTAGTGATTATGAAATGTGGACCATCTTCTTATCCAAAATTGAGGAAAACGATCCTGACTGGGTACCGGTCATATTAAATATGATCCTAATTATAATATTCTTTGTGGGGTTTACTGGCAATGTTCTGATTTGTGTAGTCATCTACTATGTCAAAACTTTGCACACGACAACGAATTTTTATTTATTTAATATGGCAATTTCCGATGCATTTGCATGCTTCGGAATTATTATAAAAATCTTTGTATATTTTAGCGATGGGCTATTATATGGAGATATTGCTTGCAAGATTCATTATGCTTTTATTTTGTTTTTGTGGAATAACAGCATTTTGGTCATGATAATATTGTCAATTGAGAGATACATAGCGATATGCTGTCCTCTATGACTCAAGAATGTACCTTCATTAAAAATTAGTGTAGCAGCAATATGGGTTATTGCAATTTTGGAAACAGCATTTGAAATTCCGACTTTCCGCTTAATAAAAAGCAAGACGGTACTAATATGCGACACAGTACCAACGGAATATGCAAGGGTGATTAATGGTATTCTAGCTGTAGTTTCGTTTGTAATACCCTTAGCAATTTTGCTCTTTGTTCATTCTATGATTGCATTGAAAGTGTACGTTAGTGACAAAGTAAATTTAGAGAGGAACGTATCTAACTACAGGAGCAATAGTGGAAGAATGTACAAACTTCTAAGTAAGCAAAACATTTTATTATATTATTAATTTTTCGTACTTTGAATAGTTACTACCTAGCTAATTTTAAATATTGTTCTGATCATTTTCTATACATAATGAAAAATATTTTTTTTTATTGTAGTTGCGATGACAGTATCTTTCGTCATTTGTTGGTTACCATTTTGCACACTCCGGATACTTATATTTGCATATAACATGCAACAACTTATGCAGTTGGAGACGGTTAGTAATTAGTTATTAAGGTCATTAAATAGCTATTTATTCTGAAGCCCACCACCAGTCGTTGGTCACCTAAGTTGGGCCTTTTCTGGGTAACCTAACCAGTGGTCTCGCAAGCCTGGGGTGGGGTGGGGTGTTTGTATTTTACAATATTGTGGTAAAAAATAGTTGAGTTCAGAATCAAATGATTTTACAGCTTTATGAATCAAGTATACCACGAAATTTAATTAATTATTGATATACATTCAAATGAACAATAATTTTTTGACGGCATTATTTTTAATAGTACTTTTGAGGGTTTAAATAATGTTTTGGAACCGAAGCCGTACTTTTTCAAATCACTCCCTGGACCACGGCAAGAGAGAAGGTTGCAATCCTCGATTTTTTTTCCCTTGTCGCATGATTTCTGAACGGCGTTGCGAAGTAATGGATTAGAAACTGTGTCAAAACAGTATGAAACTGATGCCTTAAAGAATGAAATGACCGAATTAACTGTGGAAATGTCAGAAAATAAATAAATTCACAGACCTTGCGGCGCACTATTTTTTTACGGACACTGGGCGCTTTCTTATTTTTTTATAGATCTATCGATGGTAAAATGCAGTACAAAAATAAATGACCAAAATGAACTCACTCTACCCGCACTTTTGAATTCTTACCAGCAGTCAGTTACACAGCTTACAAGTGACGGCATAGTGCTAAATCTAATTAGTTTATGCTCTTATATCGTCCTACATACGTCATCTGGTGGTTCATTGGACATGGGTCTGTAGTCTAGTACCTCCAAGTTAGAAAAGTGGTAAAATTCAGGGATGCATTTTAGGTTAATTCGACTAGGTTTTTGAATTTTTAAAAGGTAGGTAAAAATATATGGCTCCATGAGTAATAAGGACATGGGAAATGTTTCGCTTGGTAATAATTAAAGGCACTATCATTAGTCACTAACAGTTTTAGTTTTACTAAATTGTTTAACTATGATATGGTCAACTATACCATAACATGAAAAAACATCAAAAGCAAGAAAACTTTGATAGAAACCTTGATATTACTTTGTGACAGATTCACAAAGTCGTTATAGAATGCTGAATAGATCAGCGCGGCTCCCGATACCTAAGCTCAGTTAGCAGAGCGATTCAGGATTCTCTCCTGAACATTTTATTTTTCAAAAGATTATAAAATTCAGATTAATTTCCATATCTCAGAAGGAATCCTTGAATAGTAATCATACTCGTATATACAATACAATATTTGTAAGCTAATTATTACTTTTTTGTTCATTTCTATTTTTCTTACAGATTTGGGCGATAGGTTACAGATTACTAATAAATAGTTGGTTAAGCAGCATCTTGAACCCTATTCTATTCAGCCTAATGTCTTCTAAATTTAGAAAAGCTTTAAAGGTAAGAGAACCTACTTATATTATTGTTTTCGTTAAAATAAATTAATTTGTATTTACTCGCGGCTATCCAATGCACTGGGTAGGCACAGGTGTAGCTGAGCGTCCTCCATTCTTGGGCGAATCAATTTCTTGGGATTAGGTGACAAAGAGCCGACGGTCCAACTGGTGATAGGGATACCCTCACCCATGCACATATGCAAACATAGAAAGATACATTTGCTTTCCTGTCTTTGAGAAATATAGTAACGCAGGTCGCTTCTTTAGATTAGATCCTATTTCGGATATGATACTGCAAGGAATGGATATTTTTATACAAACTTTGGATTACTTTTATAGTTCTTGGGAAGAAACTAAACTGAGTTTTAAATCGGAAATCATTAAAATCATTCATTCATTGTAATCATTGTCCAAGTTCTTTAAAACTGCTGTTTGCAACTTCTGTCAGTCTTACCTCCCACCATTCCACCTAAAGAATGACAAATATGAAGATGGTGAAAAGTTTGCGGCTTTTCTGGAACGTGTGCACGACTCAATTCAGTTTCTCAATTCTCAATTCTCAACTGTTTCGGTGTACAAAAGTCAATGTGATTGTGTTTAAGCAATAAGCGAATTTACGGCGAACTCTAGTTTTATTGGACGTTTGTAAGCCAAATTGGCTAGGTGGTATTCTTTTAATAACAGATGCTTTATTATACATTTAACATCACATGGGAATTGGGATAAAGTATAACCCGACCGTGCATAGCTTTCACAAAAACATCAACGAGGTGCAATATATTTGGTTCTATTAACATCTTCTCAGGGAAGTTTTAAGAACTGGGTTAATCGAATTTTGACAGTTAATTTCCCTGATCTGATTTCTACTATAGCACTGAATGCCAATAGCTGCAATACCGTCTACAATGCTGCCTACGTATCATCTAAGTGCGTGAAGTTCTTTAACAGTGCGTATTTCAAGAAAAAATCTGCCTCAGAATCCGGAAATGCTTTTGTAATTTTTTTGGTATGGTACATGAGTGCCTCAGTTACTACCGGATGAGCAGTTTTTTTCACTTCTAAATGATATATATAGTACGACTTATTATTTCTGTTAACTTACTGAATATTTGAAATCCGTAAATGTTTTCGAATGTTCCTAAATATATAAAAACATAGACTATAATAACACGAAAAAAAAAAGATATGGGTTTGATAGAACCTCAGAATGAAATTTGGTAGAACCTCAGGTAGGTTTAGTTTAGTTATTAAACTGCGTTCATTTACGGTGGCTTGGTTGGTCTTATATGTTCAAAAGAAAGGAAAAAATATGGTTTGGATTATGATTACAATAACCGTCAAAAGTATTTTTTTGGGTAAATTTTAAGTAATAATAGCCTGATTATTTTAATTTAGTAGTTGGAATTGAAGAACTCAATAGCAATATCTAGTTATAAATAATTGTTTCCAACTGAATGTACTTATTAAAAATAAAAAAGAATATGTTATCATTACAGGTAGTATGGATAACGAAAATCAAAGGACAGCGAATGCCAGACGTCATTGCAGTTTAGATGTTTATTCACTTTTGTTTGGAAATGAAATTCTCACTTTAATTATCACATTTAAAATAATCCAATGTATTAATCTCTTAACCCCCGACCCAAAAAGAAGAGTGTTATAAGTTTGACCTGTGTATCTGTGTGTCTGTGTGTGGTATCTTAGCAGCCAAACGCGTAGACGGATTTGAATGAAGTTTTTTTTTAATCGAAAGCTTGGTTTGTCGAGATGGTCCTTAGCTATATTTGGTCGAAATAAATGCAATCATAATTATATTATTATATTATTTTTAACATTTATTAGAGGATTTTTGGATGGGGGATTTTTTTTTTTTTTGCCATTGTATACTATACAATTCTAATATAAAAGTTACCCCATATGCATCATTAAAGAATATGAAGGTAATAGGAAATATTTGATAATGGGTGCTAAGATTAATATATTATCTTCTGTGTTACTGTTTTGTGCTATTGTTTTGTTTATCTTCTGTGTTACTGTTTTGTTATATCTTGTTAAAGGTGAGTTGTGCTTGTCATTAGAGACGTTTTGCTTGCCAACAGAAACTTATCAACTTAGTGGTTAAAAGTTTTGTAAATTCTAATACTGTGTGCTATGTGCTACAGACCAGACCAAAAACTTGACTTGATTTTATATAATTTTTTTAGAATTTATTTAAAACAAATGTAACTGGATTTTATGATTACTAATAAATTTTTTGATTTAATTTGCAAATATAGTCGTCATCTATGTCTTCCAATGGTAAATCATTAGAAGACAATGGATATTATAACTAATTTCTACCTTTTTAAGTAATTTGTAAGTTTCCGATGCTATATTGCAGTGGCATAGGAGGAAAATAAATGAATGTACCTAAACGGCGACTGCGCTATGTTTTTTTCGTAAAGAGTAATAGCATTTCAATTATACCACTATAAAAAATATAAAGATATATAGAAGGCAGGCATCTATTTATCTTGAAATAACATCTGCCATAAAAAGATTTTTTTTAGTAACATATTGGACTTTGTTCTTCTGTCTCATCACAACATCAACTTATTAAAATGTATTCTAATTTTATAAATTTGCAATATTACATTTCTACTTATATTTCGAATAAACAGGAGTTTGCTCTGTTCCATATGATCCTACAACTGTTATGTTCTCCAACAAAAATACCCGATACTGAGATCCATGCGAGCTCATTACTGAATCTTCAGCTGACGATACGTCCGGATGGATATATACCCATCACAGTGGATGCACCTTTCGGCTGTTTAGACAGACACAGCTTCCAGTAAAGAGGATTCTAACATCTTTGACATAAAACGTAAGTTAAGTGCTTCCTCGAGGTCCACTAAAACAACAATTGTCAGCTCAACTTTTCGCCAGAGTTTTTGATCGACTTACACGGTTTACACCTTTGAGGAGCGTTCCTTCTGGTCGAGTGCTAAATCTGGTCAAGTCTTTGTCTCACACTGGATTAAAATCGACGACCGTGATTCCTAGCTATATGCGGTCTAGTCCCTACATGCCGAAAATACAAATCTGTCACAGAGATGTCCGGTGAGAGCTGCGCTATCTAAACGGTCATAAGTCGAGTGGGAACGACGGCATACCTGCAATGGCGCTTAATGTGCTCCTGAGTTCCGCCCTTGGTTAACGTTGGGATAGATTAGACCTCCGAGGTTGTGGAGCGTATGAATAACACTAAGCTCCTAAGATGCCTAGAGGAATACGATCTGATCAGCGATCATCTCTACTTCCGCCACGATCGCTTGACTGGCGATCTTCTAGTGTATCTCACACACCGATATGTTTCAGACATTGAAAGCCAAGAAGAAAAGATAATAATAATAGAAAAAAATATAAAAAATGTGTATAAAAATAAAAGTTATACAAAAGAAGGTTTTAACGCTTTGTAACGATATCTTCCAGACAATCTCATGCTGGTAGGGTTGAGAACATAATGTGATGGGGATGTGTTTTGATTTTTTTTTTGATATGCTGCCAACAGCTAGATTCTACCAAAGCTCCGCTCGTCAATGTCAAGGACTTCAATAACACACATTATAACCAAAATGATTGCACACAGTGCGTTTTAAAAGAATTTTTCCTCCGCGAACGCTTCATACGTGTTTTTGGGACCGTCCTGGTATAATACAAAAAAATATTTTTATTAGGTGTATTATATATTTTGCTTATATTATTCTTTTTGCTTATATTATAGAGAACTAAATTTCCTTAAAATCAATACAGAAATTGAATTTGTCTATCGTCGTCATAAATGCTTTAAAATGATAAACAATTTCCTATAATAATTTATACTAAGATAGTAATCATTTTCTTTCTTTAAATTGTACGTAAATAGGGTGAGTTGTACGTAGTACAAGATCTGTTTTGAATAGAAGATCTGAAGGTTTCGTTACAGGCTTAATGCGAAATTTTCTTATCAAGCTGGATATAAGTGTTTTCATTTCAAGCATCGCGAACTTCTGTCCTACAAAATAACATAAAATATAAGTATAGTGTAAGGGAAACATAATTATAATAAAGTGAAAAAAAAAATTGAAAATCCAAAATATGAAAGTTGCACTTTAACTTTAAAAAGATTTCCTTGTTTACCTATACAATTTCTGGATCCAGCACTGAAAGGAATGTAGGCGTATGGATGAAGATTTAAACAGTTTTCTGGCAAAAATCTCTCTGGAATAAATCGTTCGGGATCCGTATAGATATCGGGGCGTCGGTGCAGATCATATATTAATATGTGCACATAAGTATTCGCCGGAACTTTGTATCCACCTGAAATGCATTATGTATATACTTAATAATTATTAGTACAGTACATCACTCTGATAATAAAAAAAAGAAAATCTAGCTAGCTAGCTAGCTTTCCTATAATTGGAGGGTAGGCTTTGATAAAAAATAAAGATATCAGTTGATGATTTGACTAAAACATGTTGAAAAGAATAGAAGAATAGAAGTTTAATTGACTAAATAAATAATTGTAATATTGGATATTGATTTAAAACATGTGATATTTGTATAGAAGTTTAATTGACTAAATAAATTGTAATTTTGGATACTGATTTGATTAAAAGTAGTGTATATAATCGTCTCCCCGCTAAAAAAAGGCAGTCTGTGATCGAGAGACTAAGTTATTTAACAGAACTAGTATAATAAAGTGTAACAGTGATAGTAAAGAGTTTAAATAGTAAACAGTTTAGTGTGTTGGTGAGCAGTGCCGCTAAAGTATTTTAAAGAATAAAACGACTGTCATTGCTGATTCTTTGCGGTAAGAGAGTTCTAATACTTGAAGTCGATTTATTTTAAGGCAATTTTAGAAGTTATAAAATACATAAAACATATAGAAAATATATAAAACATTAATTTAATTGCTTAAATTATTATAAATACATCTTCGATGAATCAATTATTAATGGATAATATATGACTATAATTCTGAAATGTTTTTTATTGGGACATTGTAAAAGGTTCACAAGATCTACGGTATTAACAATGAAGTATCAAAATAGAGATTGAAGACATTAAAATTAATGTGATTAAAGTTATTATTCCTAGTGATGTAATGCATTAGAATAATAAATTATTATCTATCGTGACTCAATTATAAATTTATTTTTATATATCGATAAAAGCTTCAAAGTTTGTTAGTTCATCATCGCTGAACATCAATTATTAATATGATGAGATGAAAAAACTTAGTAAAGTCTATAAATTTTATTATTAATAAAAATATTTCTGGAAATGACATACCTACCTAAGAAAATACAAACAGTAGCACAATGTACATTATCTTAGTTAAATGAAAAATCATGAAGTTGAAAAATGTTAAATTATACCGTCTCTGTGAACATCTTCTTGTAATTTAGCCTTGAATAATAAAAGTCTATGAAAATGTGCTTTCTAAGCAAAATTTTATAAGATGCTAGATTTTCATAAGGGGTATAAATAATAACAACTTCCTACAAAGGCCTATTCTTAATTGTATACTTACTTAACACTGTGTCCTCGTTCAAATATCGAGCAACAAAAGGAACGCTTGGATATAATCGCAAAGACTCCTTGATGCAGCAATCCAAATATTTCATCTCGGTCAAATCTGACATCGTCGGTAATCGTTGAGAATTACCAAAAATATTATTCATTTCTTCATATATTTTAGCCTGGGAAAAACAATTCGTTACATATTACTATAATATAATAGTAGTTATATTTAAAAAGCAAAAAGAAATAAAAGCCGAAAAAATAAATTGAAATGTGTGGTTATTGTAATTTTAAAACTCAAAAAAAACAATGTTAGATTACAATGAAGGGTATAATATTTACTTGAACAGTTGGTTCATTTGCTATGGCCATAATGAAGTAAGATAACGCCATTGCTGTAGTATCATGACCCTGTAAATATATATATTGGTCAAAAGAAAAAAGTTATACAACAATTTTGTAGAATTAAAATCCATTCATACCTCAAACATAAACGTGTCAACTTCTTCTCTAACGCCATCTAAGTCAATATTACCCGACTTTTCGTTCTCCAAAAGCAAATCCAACATCGTCAATCTGCCTTTTGAATCATAAATATCAGTGTCCATTTCAATATATTTATTGGCATCAAAGTCTCTTAATTGTTCTTTTCTGTTTTCTATGATTTTGTTTGTTAAAGTATGCAAGTCTTTGAGAGTTTTTTGCTGCGTTTTTGCTAAATTAGTCCACTTAAATAAACTTTCATTGTAAAGCCATGGTCTGCAAATTCTATCAATAACTGTTTCCCCGAGTATATGTATGGATTTAAAGTATTTTTCCGTTACGGACTCTATCCCCACGTCCATTGAAGTACCCATAGTGGTTTCTGTAAAATAATAGTGTAATAAATATAATTATTTAATAAATAAATATATTTGATATTGTTCGAGAATTAAAAAAATATATAGGTACATTAAATACTAACCGCACATAATATTTAAGGTAGTTGAACTTATAAGAGGCAATAGATCCGTTTTTAATTTTCGGGTCTCTTCATGTACCTTCTTGATAAATACTTCCGTCTGTTCAGAAAACGTTCTTGAATATTTTTTTAGTACATTGAAATGGAACGCTTTTGTCAACAACTTTCTTCTTTGATGCCATTTGGTGCCTAAAAGAAAAGAATAATATAATTTATATTTTCTGTTAAAACTGTAGTAAGATGATCAATATTATTAAACATTGAATCAGTTTCATTAGTGTTTAGTGAATGTTATAATTTCTAAATAATTTACAATATTTGTTCTTATAAGTATATTTATGGAGTAAGTGCAATAACTTTACCTAAAAAGATACATACGATAAACAGTTACCTACCGTTACTCGTAAGCAGGCCCTCACCTAGCCAAGGCTTAAGAAAAGTATAAGGCTCCTTTTTATCGTTATATTTAGTCGAAGACATTATTGTCTGTAATTTATACAACGACATGTTAGAAACGTTAAATTAATAAGAATTACTTCTTCTGTTATTTTATTCCTTCACAAATTAATATAGCTTTTAATTTTTTTAAATATGCAAATATAAAATTAAAAAAAAACCAATACAAGCAGGGATGCGAACCAGCGACCTCAGAGAAACCGTCCCGTCGTTCTCAGCTCCATCACGCTGGACCCCGACTTAAAAAAATCCTTACTTTTTTTCGCTTATATTTAACTACAAACGATACAAATGATTGTAGTAAAGTTGATTTTTTGTAGTAATAATAATTACGCGGAAAACCTAATAAACACTGTTCTCAACCAGATATATAAATAATACTGACCTAAAAACTTTTGTAGTACACTTTAAATCGTTTGTAGTTTATTTTAGTGAAAAAAAAAAATTTTTATATGTATAATTTTCGAGAAAAATAAAAAATTAATAAAAAAAATAAAGTATTAAAAAGTCAAAAAACCTTTTCGAAAACTACAAACGATACAAATGATTGTAGTAAAGTTGATTTTTTTATAGTAATAATAATTACGCGGCAAACCTTATAATATGTATTGATTATCAAAGGGTATTCAAAAGTTATCATCACGTATATTGTTAGTGCACAAAAATGTGCTATTACGATAATCATAGTTGTTTCCCGAAAGCATTATTTATCGCATAATAATTTCTTTTTTAAAGTATAAAAAGGCTCATTCCATTCTAGTCAAATCAAGCTATAACTAATATTAATTGTTGTATTAATTAATAGTATCTATTTCGGACACTTAAGGGGATGTTAATACTATTACAGATTTACTCCCACGTAATCGGTTACATTTTTCAATGCTTTGCAGTCATCAACCTGCAAGATCACAAGTACTGCCTAGATGCAGCTCGTTTTCTTAAACAGATTTATATTTTTTTAAAAGTAGATTTATTTTACTAACTTGTTTATTTATAATGATAACTTTATATATAGAAAAACATAACAACCAAAAACACATAGCTTGTGATAACTCTTTTGTTTTATTTGAAATGATTGAAATTATATATGCATAACTACTACTTTTTATAAATCGTAGTATATAATAAAACAAAAAAAAGTACTAGAAAAAAAACCTACCTGGCGGTAAAAGAAAATGTAAAGAATTCCCGATAAAAGGATATCCATTAGCACCGGGTATTTTTTTTATGAGTCTTCTTTCTCTGCGAAAAAAATCGTAAAACAATAATAATAAAACGGACAAAATAAGTGCAAGAAATATCATGTTGTTATCAAGACGTCTGTAAGTATACTAATTACACAGTTTAGTTTAGTAATGTATGAACTATCAAAAAATATATTTTAAATTTTATTGAACGCAAATCTATCGTTATCATTCACAGTCCACACATTCATTATCTCCATAGATATTAACTAAATGGATTATTTGTTTTAAAAGTATAGAAATAAAAAATACATTTAATAGCAATCGATTTGAAGTTAAGGTTTCTTTCAATCGTTTAAGGTCGTAAATTAAAAATATGATGCTTTATTTTATATACATTTGTCAATTGAATATTTTATTTACGTGGTGATTCGATAATAGAGTCTTATATAAATGTAAATTGTAACTGAGAACCAGCGAACCAGCAGTTTTTTGTAACTGAGAACCAGCGAACCAGCGAACTATTCATGACATATATTTTTTTATTTAATTTAATTCAGCAATATAAAAACCACAGACGTTTCATTTCAATGCCTAGAAATATTTAAGCTGGCTTATATATTTAGGTAAGCATCTAACAATAACTATTCACATATAACAATGATTAAACACAATATAATATACACGGTAATACTTCCCAAACCAAAGATCTATTTGAAGTTATTACACTTTCATGTTGTTCAAATTTATTCCATCACAATTGGTCCAGAATAAACTAAGACAGGGAGACCGATTGATTGTTAGTATCCCTATATATTTTAAGAAAAATTTTGATTATCCAGGGCAAGCATATTTAGTTATTTTTGACCGTCTTTTTCTCCCGTAAACAAATTGGATTTAATATTATTATTGGAACAGACAAGTTGACTTTAGCCAGGAATAAACATTCCTAATGACTAGTTTGAAATTTGATGTCTCGTGCTAAGAATTTTTTTTTTGGTTTCTAAAAGAAATCAATAGTGACAGATTCATAAGTGGAGTAAACCGTTATTGTACTTAAACGTAAATATAACCTAGAACTTATATTTACTTGCTTGTTCAGACCATTACATTTCTATAAATATGTAAATTCTTTTTACTCCAGATATTGTGCATTCTTGCGACCTAATTTTAGTTTATATCTTAACACTATTCAACCAACAATTAAAATACTTAATAATTATTATTATTTGCAGATTCAACTAGTTTTTCTTATACTGTCTTGATTATACCTTCGGTTAAGTATAACAACTATTTCTCTTCCGCGATCAGGCGATCAGTAGTTCTTAGTGTGTATTCAGTAGAAGTTACATTAATGGCTATTCAAACCAGCAAGACGAAAAAACGTCTAAAATCGTATTACGAGACCTCATATCATTTTCCCCTAATCTTTTTATTTTTTCTTTTAAACTCCAGATTCACAGAGATTAAAGAATTTAAAATTTAAATTTAAATTAAATTTAAATTTAAAGTATGTAGGTATGATTTCACTAGTTATTCTACATGCAGTAGTTTTACAAGATTAACGTTTCTATTAAAGCTGACGCTGAATCAAAGTTAACGATTTGTATCAGTTTTGTTGACTCTTATTTTTACCTTTATAACAATGAAACTATATGTAATTTTTTATAAATTCTTATCTAGACTAGGTACGTAACCTAATCTTGCCATAAATATTGTAACAAAGAAAAAAAAAAAATTTTTATTGCAAATAACATTTATTACTTTTACAGTTTGTTAATTTAATACACAAATATAAAACAATTTAAAATATAAACAGCTTATTTGAAGTGGTGTCCATAGTCTGCATTACAGTCCTTTAAACTTTGAGGCCAGTTATCAATAGAAGCACGCCTCTTTCCATGGGGAAATTCTTCACTGCCAATCGTATGGATTGTTTTAGGAACTCAAAATTATCATGGCGTTTAGAGCAAGCTATACATTTAAAACTGACCATAAATCATAATCCAGCGGAAAAGATCGGGAATAGACGACGGCCAGTCTTCAGCTCTGATGAAGTTCGAGACATTCGCTTCCAACCAAGACGTGGACGACCTTTATGACCCGGCGCTGTCTTGCTGGAACCACCATACTTGGTTATTGAACATGGTGTTATTAAGGGGCTTAACTATCTTCTTAAGAATGGTATCTTGATACCCTTGTGCGGATGTTTTGATACCTTTTTCACAAAAATATTTCTCAGTCACTCCTTCATAACTAACATCCCACCAAACCATCACTGAAGTGAGATAATGACCACGTTGTACTCTGTCGACTAGTTGGGAAGCTTCTTTAGAGCTTTGAGCATTAATACGGCAATAATTGAGCATCATTATGTTTGTTATGTTGCTCAATTGTAAACTTTTCTCATGCGTAAACAACCTTTTTCTGTGACCTCGCTTTGCCTACCGCTTCAGAAGTTGTTTCAGTTAAGAAATAACCAGTCTTTTATAGGCTGCAAGTTCATTTTTTTTTTTAACATCAGGAATCCTCATGGATACACACCTCCATCCAAGGGATGATGGAGGTGGTTATGTGAGGTGAACTTCTACCCACTAAACCTGACGGTTGCCGCCGCCGTTATAATCACGGGACACCACGAGATCGCTTTCGCACTCACCGCGATGCCCCGACGTGATCCACGCAGAGACCACCCCGCAACGGGGAGCACCCATCCCTTTTTCACAGGCTTGAAAGATCGTGGAGAGATCCCCTTCCCAACACCCAAGCCTGCTACGTCTGAAGGGGGCCGAGACCCACTTCTGGCCTGACTCGGTCTCAGGGAATCAGGTATAAAACCCGACTCAACCATCACTGACCTTGTCCGGCCCACCGCGGTAGGTAGGCCCCCTAGAAGAACAGACTCTCGATACGACCCAGCGGGCTTAGCGGCTCTGGTCAAACCGCGAACCACGCGCCGGACCGCACTAAAGGCAGAGGATCCCACTTCAAACCCGACAATTCAGGAACCGACCACGCCCAGGCTAACCATCGCCAAGCGCAACCGTGGCATCGCACTCGGCAACGATCAACCCAGGCAATGTCTCGGACCGTCTCCCCACCAAGCAATGTTCTGTCAATGCTTGGTAGAACGAGGTCCAGACCCCTAAACGACACAGACCTCTTCCTCAGCAAGAAAGAGACCGCCGCGTACCCCTCTCCATACAGCCGCGGGACCACTCCACAGTCCACTCTGCTAATCAGAGAAGTGCCAAGAGCGATCCCGCAGCTAGCCCCAGCAAAGAAGTCCTGGGCCCTCTCACCCTCGACGCCCACGCCAACTTTTCACCAACGAAGGCCGATGGAAAGAGGCCCGAGCCCTCCCTCCCGCAGGCAGGCCACCCTGAAAGATTGCACGCCCTGGCCAGCCATGGACCGGGCACGAACCCCCATGACTGACCCCCACCGTGCCGGGTATTAGCCAACGGGAGAACCCGATGGTTCTCAGTAACCGTTGTTGCCCAGGGATCACCACGAGGAGGTTCCCGGCATTAGCTCCCCAGGCTGCAAGTCCTAAGTCATCTCTTAAGATATGCGACATGGTTCTAGGTTTCATGTGTAGGTCATGTTGTGGCAGATGTTAGATGTTAAGTCAGATAATAATAATTAAGCAGGAGAGTGTTCAAAATAATTAGAGGGAGATATTGATTTAAAAGTAACCAAATCATTAATATGTTTTTAAGAACAAACAATTATCATAAATTGCGAATATCTTTTTAAAAATATTTATTAATCTATAGGCACATCAATTTTATCAGACTTGGTTTCAGAATAAATTGGTAAGTCGATAAGAAGATTATTCCTTTTATCGATTTACTTACTTATTTATAATATTTATATGAAAATGATTTTCTCGGTTACTTAATAAATTCATATTTATTTAAGCCAATATATAAAATAAGTGAGTGTTGAGATCTTACACAAACGATGGTGATATTGAAATACAAAACGGGAAACGCATTCAGTTTCTTTATTTATATCGTCTATCGTCTAGCATCGTAGCATTAGTATCGTCGTCTAGCATCGTCCAAATCTAATTTCTGGAAAATTTACCACGTTGGCATATTTTTGCATGAGAGGTGCAATTATATTCTTTCCCCATTTGTCAAAACTTGCAGCGTTTACAGTTGGTGTGAACTGAAAAAGGTCATAACGTTATATTGTTTAGTGTTTTGAAAATATTATCGTTAACAGCTATATATTGGTAGAAGAAAAATACTTTGTTATATGTATATATAATTTGTTTTTTTTTGTTTCGTTATTGTTTTCATGTTTTAAAAAAGCATTTTTTTAGGTAGAAAGAACTTACTTCTCTATTTACTACATCTGTTATTTTACTTGTTGGAAGATACAGTGTTGTGACACTGCGAACTCCAGGTACCGTAGGATAGCTCGTGCTGGTAGTTGTTACATTTGTGTGCAAGTTACGACTTAGCTAAAAAAAAACATGTATATTTTAATATTAAATATATTATGACAAAAACAAAATATAATAAAAAAGAATAGAAACCAACTGAACAAGCTATACCAATCGATTTATACTCATGGGTAACGCTGAAGTTATTTTCATCAAAACCTGCAAAATCTGTTTGAACGTCAAAACCAACTTTTAATCCATTTAAATTTAGAGTTCCATCCATTACTACGTTGCCGTGATCTGTACCGTCTACATTTCTGGTAGAAAAAGTAGTTTTCAAATTTGTTAATTGTAGTCCCTCAAGTGAAATCGTAAAACCATTTCTATAGCTTATTGTGCCCAGTACATGCCAATTGTAATAGCTTTTGCTGAAATAAAAAGAACTACCTACTTAATCATGTGCTAGAAGACTCTTGATATATTACTTCTCTTTGGGTATGTATACAAGTACATTACTTCACCGATCTATTGATATCATCGACTTTCATGTTGCACCAATTAATATCAGTTTCAATTGATTTCATTGTCTCCTGCATTACTTCAGTGAAATATTCATTTCGATTGGCCAAGCATGCTAGGTCAGCTAAAAGAGAACACTCAGTTAATTAACAACATTAAAGATTTATCCATATTAGGTAATATTTTTTGAGAATCTTTATTTAATCCACTGAAGTTGTAATTAGACGTTTGTCAGACTCTTTGGGTATTCTATTAAAAGATATCTGCAGCTTACTTGGTACCTATTTATTTAGATAATTTAAGTTTTTATGTAATATTTATATAAGATTTTTTGTTTTGTATTGTATGTTGGTTGAAAAAATATAACAAATATAAAACAATATAATATCAATATAACTAATATAACAAATATAAAACAATATAATTTATTCCTTAAAGTTACCAAATAGCATACTTACCCCAATCCACATGAGTGGTTTGGCATCGCACAAAGGAAACACAAGACAATAGGAAATATATCAGATTTCGCATGATTACGTATGTTTCAGGCACATTAAAGGTATATTAACGTCTTTCCATAATCATTTTGATTTAATAATTGATATGAGTTTTGATATATTACATTTAACTATGTTGATAATCGTTCTAGCAACATTGTAATAGTTCAAAAGATAAGACATTAAGTATTTATTATATAATTTATAGTACACATTAATTACTCATATTTTATAGTATACATTAAAAAACTAATAATGTATGTTACAAGACTTTTTAAATGTCATAAATAACCCCATTCACATACTAATTATTAGTATTTGTTTCACTTACGGGTTTATTTTAGAACATCTAGTGTTTATTATTTGTCTATACAACGAATCTTCTCGAAGATATTAAGAATAACACAAATAGTACCAGAATACTCCCTAAATTAAAACACCTTAAAATGGCTTCACAACCGAAAAATATACCTTACTTTATAATAATATGCACAAGCTTTAATTTGTCTGTTTTCTAAATAATTAAGAATACATTTGACCTACATAATAAAATATAAAAAGTATCGAAACTATTTGATAATTTTATGACAATAATAATAATAATTAAAATAATGTCCAATTTAAAAAACATTAAGTTTTTAAAATTATATAAGGGATACCATCCGAACCTGGTGCTGACTTGGATGGTTTCATTTTAATTATTGTTTTGATTTCCTCTAGAGTTGGTGGGTTGGAATGAAAATCTACGGAGGAGTCTCAGGTTTGTGTTCATTTGGATTCCTATATAGTTTTTGATTTTCTAGCATTTTGTATGTGCTTTTATAATTGTCGTAAATTGACTCGTAGGTCAAAAGAAGCTTACCTTTTTCATGTTTGAAAATGTTTTTTTGAGTATTTAAAAGGATTCTTATCGAAGTTTACTTCATGTTTTGCCCGATCAAAGTTATTGCAATTTCTTGTTACTCAATTTTATATGACTTGGATTAGTTTAAGAATGGATCTCAATGCCCGAGACAGTTGGTGACTAAGTTGATTATCGTCTAAGGCTTTGGCTCTACTAAGTTTCTTTATAAGGTCTATTTTTTTCCTCCTCATTTTCAATTAAAACCGTTTTCGTTATTTTTCTTTATTTTTGTGCATAGTGCTCATTAAAGTAGTCATAAATAGTATTTTGGAAAGTTATTACTTGCACATCAAGTACCTGATTTGATCCCGAGTGCTCTAACAGAGCCGCTATATTTTGGTCATATACTTTCCAGGACGATTATTTAATCACGTAGGGCATTTCAGCTCCGTTTTTTCGCCGTTTTCGCCGTTATTGTCAACCGGTGGATAGTTTTTCCGCCACCGCCTCCCCCTCTCGGACTGTCCTAGGGGTATTTTTTTTATTTGGACTTTTAGCTTTAACGACGTTCCCGGGCTTGGCTTGCTAGGCCATCGCCCTCAGCTGTCTTTCCAGCAGTCTGCTGTCTTCCCATCTACCAGCTGTCTTTCCAGCAGTCTGCTGTCTTCCCATCTACCAGCTATCTTTTCAGCGTCATCCAGTCTCTTTGGGCTGTCCATTAAAATAAGACATTGCTTCTTAGCATTCCATGGATTTACCGTGCAGGTGCCGGGCATCCAACGCGATCGCGTTGCAAGGAGAGAAGTGCAAACAATACCTGGGACTTGCGACGTCGCTCGCCTTCACTGTCAACACTTCTCTCCCTACCTAACTATATTTGGAAAAGAAACTACTAATGCCGCCTTTGAAATACGTCCTAGAAATGAACCGATGCTAGTTCTAGAAAGGCCAAGGTCTTTAAGTAAGTTGGAGAAAGATTTTGCTGTTATACCTCTCGCTCCCACTTCTCCCGCGTACAAGCTAATTATAAATTTATTACCGGACAGTTCATTGGTCAGTTCGTAGTACTTATTAAGCTTAAATGTGTGATCCCTGAGGATGTTTGTTTCCCAGGGCATAGTAAGCTCAACAAGTATCACGCGCCTTAGATGTTTAGATGTTCAGTCTGGATGACGAAACACCAATAACCCCAGGAATTTTATAATGTTTTTCATACGTGTCCATCATGAGAATCCAATCAGTAGCCGCGTCTAAAATAGCCGAAGCCTTATTTTGACTTTTTGGAGCAGCCTTCTTTTACAAACTCCACAGATCGTTTGGTGGTTGTTATACCTTTTCGCGGTCTTGCTACTGAAAGACTAACAATATCAAGGCGACCCGAATATTGACCTCTATCAAGAAGTAACTAATAAGTTTTTCCGGTTTCTACTGCCTCCCCGCAGATGTTGCAAGACTTTTCGGTGCCTTTGCCCCATCTTACTGATTTACTTTTATCTGGGAGAGTCATTTGGAATGCATACAGATAAAATTTTAATAATGCTGGGGATCATTTATAAAGCAGTGTGCCAACGTAAAGCTAGTGGAATACGAAAATATCCTATGGTCAACCATTCACTTTGAACTTCTTGACTCATAGCGTGCAGACAGTAGTTATCGTTTTTGTCTTCTCAATTGGATTTTGTTATGTCTATGTCTCGATCTTTTCTACTATCGATCGTAGCCCTACTTTATTCGCTTGGGCACCTATCATAATTTTTTTATGGAATTGAAGTCGTGATTCGATCTCTGAGGCAACTTTATCTTTTGGGAGAGATGTTACAGTAACATCTTTAGAATTTCCGATGATATGTCTTTTGGTAAATCTTAGATGTCTATAGAACTACGAGGGTTTCTTTAATTTTAACCCAAAATTGTTTCGGCCTCTAAATAAGATTGAAGAGTCCGCTGACTGCGCTAGTCCTAGCCATAACTTCAATGTCTTTATATTTTTAGGTATTCTATTGGACAACTTATGTAACTGGAAGGCTCATATCCAAGTAATATGTAATAGGGTGGATAGATTTGTATATGTCCTGAAATGATTAGGAGAAATAACAACTCTGGATGGCATATCATAGATATGTGTCGTCATTACGAATTCAGTAGATTTTAATAAAGCATTCAAGATTCAGAAAAAATGTATTTGTTCGATATGCGGAGTAGGATACTTAGAAAACTGTCGTATTCTATTTAAACCTTTTGAAATATTACCCTTACCCTGCTTCTACTTATTTGAAATGTGTATTTATGTAAAAAAAACTTGAATATGTTTAAAACGAATAGTGAAGTCATAGGCAGCAAAACGAGGCAAACACACAAACTGCATGTACTGCATGAATGTAAAAAAGAATATTAAATAAAAATAATGTGTACTGTATGTAAATTCAAATTTATAAGCATTTGCACGACTATTTAGAAGATTATCAGTTTTTTTTTTAAAACTTGATTTTTTAATTTCTTTTCACTATATTATGACTTTTGTAATGAAATTAATAGCATAGTTTGAATTATTTTACAATAAATTTTAGTTTTTTTTGTGACTATTATGAAATTGATTTTAACGATAATAAATGATGACATTAATTTCGGTAGTGGCATCTTTTCAATGGTTATATATACTGCAAAGTCCGAAGCATTGGTTAGGATTTTCGAAAGAAGCTGAACAGATGTCACCACTGCCCCAATAAAGACGACCACATAAAGTATGCTTAATTCTCCGAGACGGATAGCGATACGGTAGCTCAAATAGTAGAGCGACGGGACGGTTTCCCAGAGGTCGCGGGTTCGAAACCCTGCCCGTATCGGTTATTTTTCATTCTATATCCGTATCGTTATTTTTCATTCTATATTGAAATCATTTTCATCTATAATCATCATATCATATCATCATTATTTCATTCTATATTACTTAGGAACTATATTACGGTAGGAACCGTCCTAGGTATAGACGTATAGATATTTCATGTGAAACTTGTTCTTGTTATTTTTTAACCTTACACACCATGTACTTGCAATAATAATTATTATTTAATTTACTATTTGAGCTAACCTTAGGAAGGTAAGGAGATTGAGAAAAAAAACAAAACGGCACATTTTACCTTCTATTGTATTAAAAATGAAGTTTAAATAATGAGATTAAATACTGTTTTATTCATTTATTGTAATAATCATAAATGCAATCAAGCTGGGCAGTCATAGCAAATTGTTGGAAACGGGATGACCTCATCCACAACTTTTTGAGTGATTGGTCTGAAGATGTCCCTAGCCCATCTAGAAACACTGCTCGATATGCAATTCCAATCGTACTGAAATCAAATGTTATATTAATGTTTAATTAGTGAACTAAATGAAAAACTAAAATATTTTATTGTTATTATTTCATATAATTTATTTGTAACTCCCACAAATTCATGATGTACCACCACTTCCTACACAAAAAATGATGCCTGCGGTATTGTAGATATATCGTAGTTTGCTAGATGGCATTACAGTTGAAGTTTACTAGATGGCGCTATAATTGTCAGTATTTTTAAAAAAGAGGGGTGTTATAAGTTTGACCTGTGTATCTGTATCTGTGTATCTGTGTGTCTGTCTGTGGCAAACGCGTGGACGGATTTTTATGCGGCTTTTATAATCGTCGAGATGGTTCTTAGCTAAGTTTGGTCGAAGTATAAGCAGTCGTCTCCAAGATAAATAAATAAATAAATAAAAAGCCTTTTATTATTCCATGACATATTTTTCTTACATACGAATTACATTTAATTGATTGTATTATAAAATAAATAAATAGCATATATTCATTTCAAATTCATTAATTGCTGAAAAATATTCCTCTATAGTATTTCTTAATTTAAATTGCATTATTTTTTTTGGGTTTTATTTATTATTTTAAATTGTATTTTCAACTATTCTTATTTTTGATAAATAAATTTCATGAAGATATGCTAATTTTCAATATATTATTAATGTTTACAATTTTTTTATTAATTAATATTTTATTTAGCATGGACCCCCTCTCAGGTGAAGGCCTCCCCCAAAGCTCTCCATTTGTCTCGGTCTACAGCTACTTTCATCCATTGTATTCCAGCATTTTATTTAACGTCTTCTTCCCATCTTGTGTATTGCCTACCGACCCGACGCTTACCGACGGGACCGCTCCATGTAGTAACCGCCTGTGACCACCTGTTGTCTTCTAGCCGCGCTACATACGCTAAAATTACGGTGGGCTGGTCATGGACCAGCCCACCGTAATTTTAGCCTTTGGGCATAGCTCAGTACGTCTACTACTTTTGTGATGGTTCTTATTTTTGTGTGTCTGATCTTGTGACTTTTTTTAATGCTCAGCATGCTTCTTTCCATGCCTCTTTGGCAAGTGGTTATCCTGTTTTTCATTTTTTGTGTGAATTTCCATGTTTGGCAGGCATATGTTAAGCAGGGAATGATGCAAGAGTCCATAACTTTCTTTTTAATCTCTACCGGCGTGTTACTCTTCATAATTTCTTTGTAGCTCCAGAACTTGTTCCATGTGTTTATTGTTCTCCTCTGTACCTCAAGCTCGTTGCTGTTTATGACAAATCCGATCTGTTTTCCAAGGTAGACATATAGATCGACGTACTCTATGGGTTCGTTACCGATGACGATAGTTTTTCTAAAACTGTTTGACATTATTTTCGTCTTCGATAAATTAATCTCTAGACCTACTTTCTGGCTGGCTGTGTTGAGAGATTCGATCATTTCTTGTTATTTGTCGCTCGTTTCTGATAGAAGGACCACGTCATCTGCAAATCTTAAATGGCTCAGTTGTTTATTTTTGATTTTTATGCCATAACCACTCCAATTTAGTTTATTTATAATTGTTTCCAACACTGCATTAAATATCTTTGGCGAAAGTGGGTCCCCTTGCCTCACCCCTCTTCTAATTGGAAAACTATGACCAGTCGATTCTAATTTGACTCTACCTGTTAACTTGCTGTATATATTTTTTATGACTTTTATGTATGTTTTCTCCACACCATGGGATTTCAATGCTTCCCATATACTTTCATGTGAGATAGTGTCGAATGCTTTTTGGTAGTCAACATAAGCTATGTAGAACGGTCTCTGCTGTTCTCGATATTTTTCTATAATGAGTTCCAATGTGTGGATATGGTCTATGGTCGAGAAAACCGAAAACCCGCTTGCTCTATTGGTTGATTTTTCTCTAGGGATCTGTTTATTTTTTGGTCTATGATGGAAGAGAAGAGTTTATATATAGATGGTAGCGGACTTATAGGTCTGTAATTCCCTATACCGTTTGGGTTTCCTTTTTTGTATAGTAACATGATGTTTGACTCTGACCATTGTGCGGGCGTTTCAGTGTATTTCAAAATCATGTTGAATAGGCAGGTCAATGGTCCGGCTAGCAATTCCATTCCTATTTTTATTGCTTCGTTTGGTATATTATCTGAGCCAGGACTCTTGTCAGGTTTTAGTTTTTTGATTGTTCGTGTTATGTCAGATTCTTCTAGTAAGTTCATTCGTATTTCTGAGTTTTCCTGACATACATTTTCCTCGCGTATGTTGAATTTTTTATGGTTTATTTCTCTGTATAAGTTTTTGTAAAAGCTTGTTGCAATACTAATAATGTCTTTGCGGTTACGCGTAGTCACACCAGTCCTGTTAAGGCTCTCGATCCATGTTTGATTTGTTTGGAGTACTTTTTTCGCCTTCTTATAACTTTTGCCTTGACTAATGTAAGTTTGTATAGTTTTATTTCTATATTCTTTGTAGTCTGTTCTTATGTATTTACTTGTTAATTTGTATAAGGCGCTCAGTTCGTTTTTCTGCATTTTAGATTTACCTTTTGTTTTTTGTAGTTGTTGTCTCCTAATAAGTAGCGCCAGAGTTTGCTCAGATAACATTTTTTTACTCGTATTATTCTTTGTTTTTGTTCTCGCTAGTTGTAGACTTGTTTGGATAGCTTGTGTTATTTTGTTGTAATATGTTTGTACTGTTTGTTCTATTGAGCCGTTTCGTAGATCCGATAAGTGGAGTTTAAGGTTTTCTTTGTATAAATTTATTTCTTCGTCTGATTTGAGATAGTTAATTTGGGTGTTGGTAAACTGTGATCGATTCTTTTTTACATTCAAATTTATTGTAGCTCTTACCATTCTATGGTCTGAGGAGAAATTAAGGTTCAGTGTCTCTACGTTTGTAAAAATGTTTGGTTGGTTAGACAGTATATAATCAATTTCATTTTTATATTTTCCATCTGGAGATCTCCATGTCCATCTGCGTTTTGGTTTTTTGAGAAAATAAGTGTTCATCACTGAAAGTTGGTTTTCAAAAGCGAAATCTATTAATTTTTGTCCTCTTTCATTTCTTGCTCCATATCCGTATAGTCTTGTTATCATATGCTCTTCTATTGATATTTGTCCTATTTTCGCGTTAAAATCTCCGATTAAAATTAATGTTTTATACGTCGACTGTATTGCTAAGTCTAGATCTTCATAGAATTTATTAATATCGTCGTCACTTGCGGATTCTGCAGGGGCGTATATTTGGATTATGGTTAGATAATGTCCTTGAATGTTCAGGTTCAGTAGAGCGATTCTTTCCGTGAATCCTATAAAATTTACAATGTTATTTTATTAAAGTTTTATTTATTAGAAAACCAACCCCATGCTTTCCGGGTGTTTGTCCGATATGGCATAATATAAACTTGTCGTATTCTCCTATATGATTTCCTGGTCTTCTGACTTCGGACAGACCAATAACATCGTATTTCACTCCTCGTAGAGCTTCTTCCAGTTCTATTAACCTTTCGTATGACATCAGTGTTCTCACGTTATATGTTGCTATGTAGAGTCTATCGCTCGAGGGATGTTGTTAGGTATGATGAGTATTATTAAATCTATTGAAATATCATAGTAAAAGCCTAAACAAGTGAAATTAGTATGTTCGTAGGTTCATTTAGTACAATATAGAAAAAAATAAAATAACTTTAAAAACAGAATAAAAAAAAATTTCAAAAACCCCGATACAAAAAGACGTCTAAAAAAGTATAAATATAATATTTTTACATACTTATAGAAGTCGTCGCGGGGGGACCTCTAAATAAAGAAAGAATTCAAAATGCAAGTAAGTTACCGAGAAAAATAACGAAATTACAATATCAAATCGTATAGTCCTCATTCATTAGCTAAGTGTAAAAAAGACACCATCGTCTACGTACGTACAACGGTCCCCCGACGCAACGACTTCAATAGGTACATAATAATATTATTTTTATCATTTTTAGACGTTTTTTTGTATCTGGGGATTTTTAATGAATTTTTTTCTTAAACAGGCTGAAAATTTGAATCGATTTTTTTATTATGTATAACCTATTAAACACTAAATGTAATCTTTTTTTTGTAATAGAGGCAAAGCAACGTTTGCAAAGCAAGGAGCATTACGTAATCCATATACAATTTTTGTTTTAACTCTTAATAGTACATTCATATTCGATATAGATAGGTACTTTCATAGTACTGAAATATAACAATTATTATCACAAAAAAAAAACTTACTAAGGGTGATAATAATTCAGTGACATTCGTTTCTGGAAAAAATCTCAATATGGTTCTTGGATTTATCATGGTGTTAAGAACTGATACCGAAATTGTGTCATTAAATAAGTTCTTAGATATCTGCAACAAAATAATATATCTAATACATTGTTTGGACAAAAAGCTTTCAAGATATCAGTATCTCAAAGTATCTTTCAAGAAAGTTGTTACTACAGAAAATATATTAAATTCACATAAAACTAGTTTAAGCAATGATAGTAATTCTTAAAATATCAATCGCTACTGAAGAACAGAACAGAACCTGAAGATTATTATTTAGATAAATTTTTAAGGTAACTATTCTACAAGCAAGATGACCTTACAGTAAATGGAAACCGTGTCTCCGGATATAGCATTACTGCAGATGAAAAATATTTTTCGCCTGATATCTTAGTTTCAACGTCGAAGCCCACTTCCATATTTATTAAACGTAACGTAGACCTCACTTCTACTGTTCCTGGGACTGCACTTAGCCATACTTGTTGAACTGTACTTGTAATCAAATCCAAGCTTTGTACTGATGTTACAAATCCATTTCTTAATGTTGCTTCACCTAAAACTTTTGTGCCCAATACATTTTGACTGCAAAAAAGGATTGTCTTATTAAATGGTTTAAGTATGTTATCTTATTGAATAGGTGCAAGATTGATGTTATGATGTATAAGTCAAACATGATTAAATTTCATTTAAAAAGAGCAACTGTTGAGTTTCTGGCCAGCTCTTCTCAGCAGAACAGCATTCCGAGCTGGTGGTAGCTTACTCACAGACTGACTATACTGACCAATTTAATGTAATTGACGATTCAAAAGTGCGTGTAAATGCCTACTTGAATAAAGATATTTTGAATTTGAATATGTATTTTCTAAAGAAATATTACCTAATATCTTGATAATTGTTTGAACAATATCGCTTGGTAACGCCTTTAAATTGTGTTAATTAATATTTTTTTAAATCTTTAACATTATTTTATATATTTTTTTAAAATAGTTAGTAGGTACCTTAAAATTATTTTGACATCTTCCAACTTCAAATTACTCAACCCAAAATTTTCCACCCGATTCATAGTTTCCTGCATTACGGATATTGCATAGGTAGAGTGATCTACTAACCGCACTCGGTTCACTAAAACAAATCATTACTTTGAATTACGCTCATTTAATTGGTTATTACCAATAATTAATATGTATAGCAAATGCAACAAAACAAACCTGCCTGGGTCCTTAAAAAGCTACTCAAAAATAGTACAACAAACATAAGCCTTGCCATTGTATGATAGAACAAAGGAAATATATTCTATTTTGTATCTTACTTTACATTGTTGCAAGACAAATTATATTAATTATAATGTAGCAGGTATTAATTCTTCTATCGTTATCAAGGAAATGCTTGAAGTATCAATTATATACAAGCTTTGAGGTAAGCTTTGCTTGGCTTTTATTTAATTAAAATATAATAGCGTAAATTTAATTTATTTTCTGCTAAAAAGTACATTAAATAAAATCTGGATAGGGGGACATCTGTCTGGAAGAATTCTGCTACTCATTCTAAGCGCCAACATATTATATTTATGAATATAAGTTGGTTGGTCACTAGATCCGAAATTTTGTTATTTTTTTGTTTTTTTTATGCATTACGTTTTCCAATAAATAAGACAGAATTGATAACATATTTTTTTATATATAACACTTTATTGTACAAAAATAGGTAAGTACAGGGTGGGCCTCGGAGTTTTGTTAATTTGAAAAATTCTTAAAAAATAAAACAAAAGTAATATTAAATAAATTTATTTTTAAATTAAAGTAAATATTTGGGAAAATCATTTTTTTGAAAATAACATGCGCACCATCCCGCTGCAAACATTTTTCGAATCTCGACTTCAAATTACAGAAAACTCGTTTGCATATGGCGCGCGGGATTGCGGCTATTTCTCCGTGGATATTGGCCTTCAACTTGGCAATTGAGGTTTATTACTGTAGACTCCACTTTTCATGTAATCCCACAGGAAAAAGTCAAGTGGGGTTAAATCCGGACTCCTAGGTGGCCATGGAATGTCACCTCGGCGCGAAACAAGTTTTCCAGCGAACTTCTCCTTTAAGACTGCCAAACTCTCGTTAGATGTATGGTATGTGGCGCCATCTTGTTGAAGCCATGTCGCACTATTGTACCCCTGAAATTCTGACAGCTGCGGGCAAAAGAAATGGCGTAGCATGGCTATGTATCGCTCAGTATTTACTGTCACACAATTCCCTCGCTGGTCTTCAAAGAAAAAGGGTCCGATGATTCCGTGTGCTGAAATAGCCACCCAAACTGTCATTTTTGGCGAATGCAAAGGCTTTTAGTGTTTGAAAGGTGGATTGTCTGAGGCCCAATAACAACTATTTTGTTTATTTAATAATAATTTAAGTGGGTTTTAAGGTGACTTTTAAAGCTATTAATGGACTTGGAGCGTCTAATCTCGAATGGAAGAGAATTCCATAGTTTAACTGATTTAACAGTAAAAGAATCGCTGTAACACTGCGAATGACATAGAGGTATCTAAAGCAAGTTATCATTTTGGGAGCGAAGATTACCAAAAAAAAAAATTGTAAGACAAAAGTTGGCGCCAAGAAAAGAAAAACATTCTTTCAACTATGGAGGCGTATTAGGATGGAAAATAATTTTGTAAAAAAAAAGTAAGAGAATGAAAATTGCGACGATGTTGCATCCTAAGCCATTTGAGCTGAAGGTGGTGGTTCGTGATGTGGTCATACTTTCATAATCCAAATATAAATCTTATGCATACGTTTTGCAGTATTTCCAATTTGTTCAATAGTAACTCAGTTAAATCTTAGTAGCATGTACCTGCATAATCAAGAACTGAGACTAGGAGTGTTTCAGCTAGAGTTATTTTTGTTCTAATTGGCAAAAGATTATTCGACCTTCTTAACCTACCTATGGTACTAAAGATCTTTTGGCTCAATTCAGAAATTTAAGGAGCCTAGGTTAAACTGTTATCCTTAGTTATCTCTAAGTACCTCACCGAACTGCTGAATTGCAATGCCATACCATCAAATAGAACAGAGGGAAGAAGAGTGTCGTTTAATTTTGAAAGCTGATAGTGTTTGCTAAAAATCGAAAACTGTGACTTTCATGGATTTACAGACAAACCGTATGGCTTATACCAATCGGTAAAAGCTTTTAGGTTGGTATTAAGATAAACTATAGCTTGGGGAATATCAATGACCGTCGTTGTTATATATATCTGCAAGTCATCAGCATAAAGATGGAAGGGTAAAGAGAGAAGTTTAGTAATAGAATTTATGAAAATAGAGAAGAAGAAGAGAAGTGTAAGATAATACTTCTTTACGGAACATCGGTTCTGACACTGCAACATGTAGATAATTTATTATCAAGCCGTATGCGTTGTTTACGGTTATGCTGATAAGAGCGAAACCATTCCAATTTATTAGAGCCAAAAGGACAATAGCGTTTACAATTTCATTATATCGATATGTTTTCATACTTACGTTGGCATGGCTTACGTTTCAATTAAAAGATACGAGTATATAATATTTACGTACAAACATAATATCTAATTGAAATGTGTGTTTTTTTTTATTAATAATAGCTAGCCATATGATCTAAGTGTACCTAATCAAATTATCACAGATAATTTTATCATAGTTGGATAAAGATATCATTGTTTTAAATATTTTAATATATTGTTAACAGGATAAGTCGGTCGCATTTTTGCTTAAATACCGTGTATTTTATTAAAAATATAAAGGGTTATTTGTAATTAATTGGCGATCTCTTGAAGGCAGCCTCTCTACATCAAACCCAACAAATTCTTTCTAACTTTTTTTAAATTAATATTTTTAAAAAAATTTAGTTTTCCAGTACGAAATTTATTCGTTGCCTCGGAACTGGTATTAACTCTGAGCGTATGGCGTCCCGGCCGTTTAAATTGATAAATAATCAGCGCTATTTTTAATCAATTGGTTAGTTAATTTAATAATTATAATTGTTGAAGTATTGTCGTTGCGCCGATACGGCCATACGGACAGGCGGTGCGCGTTCTGCACCAGCCTCGTTCTTTCTTGTTGTGACTATCTGTACACACAGATACATCATATTCTGAGTTTGGTATCTGTAAGGCAGCTAAAGTTATTTTTACGTTGGTTATTATGTAAACATACAACTGTTCTGTATGTTTACGTATTCCTTAATGAAAAGGTCTCAGGGGTAATTCGTAAAGATCTCGAAATATCTCGTAGAGTTCTCGGAGGATTTCGTAGTGAACTTGGAGTATTTCGAAGAGTTCTCGGAGGTTCTCGTAGAGTTCTCGAAGGATCTTGGAGGTTCTCGTAGAGTTCTTGGAGGATCTCAGAGATTGAAGGATTTAAGAGAGTTACTTACGTTTATTCAGATGTTTTGTCGTTACCCTGTCGATTGGTCGACTGCTATTCCACTTCTTCTCCTAAAGTTTATGGAATAGGTTATATTGATGCTGCAGCAAATCTTATTGAGAAGGTGGTTCATTATCCGCCGATACGGTCAACTGTTCTCCGGCATGTTATTTATAAAAATAAAAAAAATAATTTCTTACTCTCTCACAGAATTATCTGTAGTATTACGTTACACAAGACTTCCCAAGTCATCTCATCATTCTCTTCACTCATCATGTATCTCATAGTTTTCTTAAAGATATACTAAAAACACACGGTCAGTTCCTGGGCAACACATGGTTAGATCAGAGGTACCACTAGTTCTACAAGGCGTCCCAACGGTATCTCATAGGTCTCTAAAGGATAAATCATGGACCCGTGGTTAGCTCAAGGGTAACAAATTAGTAGCTCAGAGGCATCCCTCCGTTGTACGTACGTTGACGATGGCGTCTATTTTACGAAGTTAATCATTGAGGACTTAGACTATACTTTTCGATATCGTAATTTCTTTATTTGCCTTGTTAACTTACTTGCATTTTAATTTCTTCTTTTATTAAACGGTCCCCCGACGCAACGAATTCAATAAGTACATAATAATATTATTTTTATTCTTTTTAGAGGGCTTTTTGTATCGGTTTGTTTTTAAAATTGTATTTTTTTTCTGCTTTTTAAAGTTATGTTACTGGTTTCTGAATTGTACTAAATCAAACTACAGACACACAAAATTTTCAATTGTTTAACCCTTAATTTGATTTTGTTCACTGTGAGAAACATATGAGAAAAAAAATGATTTCGTTATATTTTTACACCAAATTTGTATTTTTTGTAATATTATCATACCGTATATAATATTTTTTAATAGTAAAAAAATAGTCTACGCACCTGGCAACACTTTTACTTGTCATTGTCAAAGCAAAATGTCGGCGCCTCGCGGGTCGTCTATGTTCCGCAAGGTAAATATAAAGATTTTACTTGATTTTCTATTGTTTCAAGTATTTTAATGCTTTGACTAACTTATCTAGACTATTTGTTATATTTTGGTGTGTGAATTATGTGCCTTTATGTGAATCCTCAAGTTTTATGACCCGCCAAAAGCTTATGTTTATTGTGATGAACATTGCCAAATAACCTATAAAGTACCTACAATTTGTTATGTTCATCACGGTGAACGATGCCAAATACCTAATGATAAATTAATCCAAAATAGTTGTCTTTTTTTTGTACATTTTGAAGTTATGGGTTTTATTTTGCTTATTTCGGTATTTTCTGTTGCCAATAGCATACTTTGCATGGACGCGAGGCAAAAATATTGTGCCTATACAGCATGCTCCCACAGATACCAGTGATAGGTCCGACATGGACAATGAATTGGCAGATCTGCATACTCCAAGTTTAGCTTCATCATCAGCACCATCTTTAGATTCATCTTTAGAGCGAATGCATATTTTAAGCAGTCCTGAACCTGATGCTGAAGATCATGACACTGGGGACGATCCACCTGAATTTGATTTTACAGAAACATCATTGCAATTGACTCCAGTTCTACGTCAAATTTGCCCAGCTACACCGACTAGAGAACCGAACTACGAGAACATACCTTCCTTATCTTCTATACCATCTCTTCCGTCTGAAGCCCCTTTCCAACTCTTGAAACTGCTACCAGGAAAACTCGAGCCCAAAGGCACATTTCTCCAGTGCTGGCTAAAAGACGAAAGAAAGTTCCGAAATTTGTACTAACCTATAAATGGAAAAAAAGCGTCACCTTCCGTCACCAAGCTACAATTGAAGAAAACCAAGACCATAATATAATGAATGCCTCTTTTCTGCCCACTGCAGATTCCCTAGAATATTTTAATTTATTTTTTTCTTCAGACATTGTGACCGATATTACCGTACAGTCAAATTTATACTCTGTTCAAAAAACTGGTAAATCTATTCAAGTGACAGAAGACGAAATGCGTGATTTTATAGCTATCCATATACTTATGGGTATTGTCTCAATGCCTAGTTACCTAGACTATTGGAGCAGTAGATTCCGGTATGCTCCGATAGCAGATCTAATGAGTTTAAAACGCTATCAACAGATTCGTAGATTTCTACACTTTGCTGATAATAGCTTAGAAGATACTGATAGATATTACAAAGTAAGACCAATAGCAGAAAAAATAAGAAAAAACTGTTTGCTGCAAGAAAATGAAAACAAATTTAGTATAGATGAGATGATGATTGCTTATAAAGGAAGAAAGGCAGGCAACAGAAAGCAGTACATGAAAGATAAACCCAACAAGTGGGGATTCAAAAATTACGTGCGAGCTGGAGTAAGTGGCATGATTTATGACTTTATCCTATATGGAGGAGAAGATACATTCCGTTTTCATAAATTCACTGAACAAGAAATTTCAATTGGGTTTGGGGCACAAATTGTAATAGCTCTGTGTCAATCTATTCAAAGAAAACCAGCCACCATATTTTGTGACAATTTTTTTTCATCGCCTGAGTTATTCTATATTTTAAAAGAAAATTATGGCGTATTTGGTTTAGGTACGATTCGTAACAATAGAACCAGGGGAGCTGGATCTATTTTGCCTAGTGAAAAGGCAATGAAAAAGAAAAAGAGAGGAGCTTATTCACAGGTCGTATGTGACAAAACCAAGCTGGCTCTCGTTCGCTGGAACGATAATAAGCCTGTCACCCTGATAAGTTCATTTGTTGGATGCACACCTGTGCATAAAATAAAGAGATATTGTAAGGTAGAAAAGCGAAAGTTAGATGTTGACTGTCCTCAAATAGTAAGGGAGTACAATAAACATATGGGGGGTGTAGACCTGGGTGATATGTTAGTATCTCTTTATAAAATACCGTTCAAGTCTAGAAGATGGTATATAGGTATATTTTTCCAGTTGTTAGATATAAGTATAAATAATTCATGGATTTTATATAAAAAAAATACTAACGACAGAAAAAAAATGTCTTTGAAAATATTTCGGCAAGATCTATATCTAAATTTAACAAAAAAGAACCGGTCTGTACGTTCTCACTCTATCGTTGAAAATTCAACAATAAAGAACCCTAAGTTACCCAGGCCCATTAGCCTCATACGTTTCGACAATATTTGCCACTTTCCTAATACAAAAGAAGACATGGGGAGGTGCAAATATTGCCTAAAAAATACTACTGTGTACTGCATGAAATGTAATATAAGACTCTGTTTTGTTACCGGAAAAAAATCTCGTAATTGTTTTCTCAATTTTCATACACAATAATACTAAGTTTTTTGTGAAATGCTAGAAGAGGCTCTATTATGTTATAAAAGATATTTTGTTATGTCTTTGTTTTGTTTTTTATATAAATAAAAATATTTTGTAAACCGCACTACCTGTTTGAATGTGTACCCTAATTTGATTATGTTCATCACAGTAAACATTACAATAAAGTGGTATTTCTCGACAGATTTGGCAATGTTCACTCTGATGAACATTGGTTTCCTGGAAACCTGAAGGTCGCAACATTTTTTTTTTATTTTTTCTGGATTCTCTACTACCCTAAACTTATAAATATACATAAATTTTACATATATATAACACATTGAACCTCTACCAAATTCAGGGTTAAGTATTTCTATTAATCTATCCTAATTTTATAAAGAGGAAACATTTGTTTGTTTGTTTGAATTGAATAAGCTCCGTAACTACAGGACCGATTTTTAAAATCTTTTAGCATTATAATCCTACATTATTCCTGATAAGTATTGGCTATATTTTATAATCATCATTATCATCATCATCATTACTAATATTATAAATTTGATTGTTGTTTGAATTGAATAGGCTCCAAAACTACTGGATCGATTTAATTAAATATTTTACCTTTAGAATCCTACATTATCCCTCTGTTGTATAAACGTTATATTTAATAGGAGAAATATATATATTATATTTAATAAAAAAAAGATCCGCGTGAAAATATCGACTATGTAATAAATTATAAATGTATTAAGTAAATTTATATAAATATAGAATGAAAAACTATCCGATACGGGCAGGGATTCGAACCCGCGACTACTGGGAAACCCTGGGTATCCCTGCCCGTATCGGTTAATTTTGATACGGTAGCTCAGTTGGTAGAGCGACGGGACGGTTTCCCAGTAGTCGCGGGTTCGAATTCCTGCCCGTATCGATTCATTTTTCATTCTATATTTATATAAAATGGCTATGATTCATTTTTCATTCTTTCTTAAAATGGCTAAAAACCTCATTATACCCATTGTCTGTCACATTTGTAATTTATGTTTTGCGCAGGGTGTCTTCCCAGTATATTTTAAAAAATCTATTGTAACACCAGTGCACAAATCAGGGGATGAAGGCGATATCAACAATTATAGACCTATATCTGTATTATCATCTCTATCTAAAATAATCGAAAAATTAATAAACCTAAGATTAATCAATTATTTAAATAAATATAACCTATTAACTGACTCCCAATACGGTTTTAGAATTGGTAAATCCACAGAGGATGCAGTTGGTGATTTAACTTCCTACATTGCGGATCAAGTGGACAGGGGCAAAAAATGCCTTGCGGTCTTCTTGGATTTAAAAAAGGCGTTTGATACGGTTTGTGTTCCCATTCTTGTGCAGAAACTACAAGACATTGGAATAAGAGGCACGCCTTTGGCTCTTCTTACCGACTATCTTTGTGACAGATCACAGAGGGTTAAAGTTGGTGATTACGTCAGTGATGACTCTAGCGTTGAATATGGTGTGCCTCAAGGAAGTGTACTGGGTCCGACACTATTTCTCATATATATAAATAATTTATGCAATCTTACAAATGCTAAAATTGTTTCTTATGCCGATGACACTGCTGTAATTTTCTCCGGTACTAGCTGGGACGGGACGCGTATGGAAGCTGAGAGAGGTCTCTCTAAAATAGCTCAGTGGTTAAAAGAAAATTTACTTGCTCTAAATGTGTCCAAAACGAATTTCTTATGTTTTACCAAATATATTAGCACACAACCTGACAATTCATTTAATTTAAAAATACACCAAAATTGCAATTTCTCTCTGAGTTGTAACTGTAGTGCTCTAAATCGGCTCTCCTCGCTTAAGTACTTAGGAGTTATGATTGATCAAAGACTGTCTTGGTCTTCCCAAATTGACATAATCAGCTCCAGAATAAGGAAACTAATTTGGATTTTTAAGACGCTAAGACACCTGGTGACACCGGCTATCCTCAACAGAATATACTTCGCCTTAGTACAGTCTTTAGTTGGTTACTATTTGGGGAGGAGCTGCAAAAACTAAATTAATTGATGTGGAAAGATCTCAAAGAACACTCATTAAAGTCATGTACTTCAAACCTTTTAGGTTTCCGACTGAACAGCTAAGTTCCGTTAGCCAAATTTTAAGTGTGAGGAAATTGTATATTTTGTGTGCAGTCTTAAAAATACATAAAACCTTATTTTTCCACAAAGGCACCCTCGAAAAGAGGAGAAATTATAAAGTTATTACTGATAAAGCTACAAAATCAACTTTTGCGAACAAGCAATTCACAACTCAAGCAGCCAACCTCTACAATCGAATTAATAAAATTCTAGATATTTATCCGAAGCTCTATAACGACTGCAAAAAGACACTAACTAGATGGTTATTAAATAAAAACTATAATGATCTTGAAGCACTTTTACTTCCTGTTATATAAAAATAAAAAAATAAATAAAGAAATAAATAAAAATAAATAAATAAAATAAAAGAAAATAAATAAATAAGAAATAAATTTATAAAGTACTCTAAACTATATAATATTAATTTTTACATGTTGTTTTTTCAAAATTAACGTAAAACATCATACCCCTCACACCCACATACATACACCCACCCGCACGCTCGCACGCACACACACACACACACACACACAAACACACACACACACAAACACACACACACCCACGCGCGCGCGCGCGCACACACACACACACACACAACTAGACATAAGGAATGCTATACTTAAGCGCGTTTTTGTTTTTATGAAATATGATGCATGCATATTGTTATTATTGTTTTGGAAGAGCGGGTGTCTTCTGGTACAGGTAAATTTTTACTTAAAAGAAGGCCCCAGCCCTAACTAACAAATGTATTATTAGAAACTGAAATAAAGATTATTATTATTATTATTATAAATTGAAGTAAGCTTAACATGGCTATAGATGTTTATAGATATTTTCAAACATGTATTAAGTTACATGATTCAAGACTTTTGCATATGAGTAGGTATATAGGAAGGTTTCATATATACAACTATTGATAAATATAAACATTTAGAATTAATATGATTTACAATCACTAATAACACTTTGATCAAGGAATTTATATTATCACTAGCCGTTGCCCCTGTTTCTTTATGACTAAGATCATAAGCCATATAAATAAATTTTTACATTCTACGTGGACGCAGTCACGGGCAACAGCTATCCCTAATAAAGTACTTTAACTGAATAAGTAAGTGTAAAAACCTTTTGGCTTTCAAAACAGGGTTTTTTTTCCTATATAGCGCCGGCGAAACCGCTGGGATCAGCTAATTATTGCATAAGAACCTCTCCCCGGCACGAAAAAAACGTCAATATCTTGGAGACGACTATTTCTATTTCAAACAAACATAGCTTTGGATTCAAAAAAAACGGCATTCAAATCCGTTCTCGCGTTTGGCCGCAAATTTGCTACAGACACACACACAGATACACAGATATACAAATCGACAGGTCAAACTAATAACACCCTTCTTTTTAGTCAGGGCTTAAAAAGATAATAATAGTCACAATAGCCGTGAATAAGATCACAACAACCGAGAACAATTTCATTAAAAATTACTTTAAATAAGAATGCTTAGTAATTAGTACTTACTGACTAATCTTATGTGAACCACCGAATGTCAAGTCTATCCTGATAGTATATACTGAAGTGGACCTTTGGGAGTTTGGCCAGGCGCCGAGTGGAGGGCAAAGACTCCGCCGACGAGTAGAGGTCTGCCATGCCCCCTGCGTGGACTCCGCCGACGAGAAGTCTGCGATGCCCTCTGCGTGGACTCCGCCGACGAGAAGTCTGCGATGCCCTTTGCGTGTTAGATCGGGCGCTATGACCATAAAACTTCTGGTACACATGATGACAAAGACATATTCAGACTCTGTAGTAGATAGAGCAGATAGAGCTGGCCCAGTCAGCATCACAGTACCCATGGATCATTCTTTCATCTAAGTTTTGTTATCATAGGCATATATAGCCAAAAAAATCACCTGCAAAAAATATACTTCAAAAAGGTAAGTAAATTAACTTTATACTATTAGATGTTGAATTCTGAACTCTTGTATATAACTATTATTGTAATTATGTATCATTTTTAGATAATTATTGTACCTAACCAAATTTGAAAAGAACCTGCTAATGCTGCTTTTGAATACGTTCTTGAAATGAAGGTTTTTAAGTAAGTCATAAAGAGATTTAGCTGTTATACCTCTCGCTCCCACTTCTAATGCGTACCATTCCGCACTCGTGCAACTGGAAGACTAACCGCTTCCCGTACAATTTCTAATACCTTATGGCGACGCGAGTATTGACCTCTATCAAGAAGTTCCCTAAACTCTACTAATAAGTGTTTGGCGGTTCCTACTGCCTCCCCACAGATCTTATAATAATGGATTATAATAATGATTACAAAAATCTCCTATGGTCACCGATTCATTTTGAATTTCTAGGCTCATCGCCATCATACGGTAGTTATCGTTTTCGTCTTGTCGAATAAAGGATAAAAAAATGATCGTATATCCAAGCTTTTTTGAGGTTGCTTATTGGTTGATGGTCTACCTTTTGTCTCTAATGTCTCTAACTACTGTGGGCAAGGTATAGCATTTTAACGCGAACATCATCAGTTCATGCCGTACCGACCCAAAGGCGTTCTCTAAATCTATCCAACAAACCGTGATTTGTCTCTCACTTGTTCTAGCATCTTTAAGGCTTTCCGATATTAACGTATTATGTCGGGCAAAACCTGAAATAATAAAAAAAATATGAGAAGTTTGTCGAATTTGATACCGAAGTATAAGAACCATAAAATAAATATGGTTTAAAAAAAACCTAAAAAAACACGCTTTAAAAATTAATCGAACTAAACAATAAAAAAAAATGTAATATGAGAATGAATAACAGGCAAAATATTATAAAATTATTAATATTACCTAGTTATTGTACTCCCAATTTTACAATTTTGGAATGTTCCAATAGGACCTGCCCACCTAAAGTCAAAATCGAGTTCAAAATTGAAACTAGAGATATATCACAAAGCGTCCCACTCCTTTTCCCACAATAATTTTAGTATTTTTTGCCCACCATTCTTTCTTATATTACCAATTATTTTCTACTTTTTAATTAGATTAATTTTTAAAGAGGGTTTTTTTGTTATTTCAGCCTATATTATTGTACTGCACTTGACAATTATGAAAAAGAATTAGTTTTGTTTATGGTAAAGCTAATTCATAATCAGTAGAAGAAGCAAAATAAATTATTACAAGAATAAAAAAGTAGGTATAGAATCATAGGTAATACAGTCCTTGTATTGTTTACAGATATGTATAATAATAATAATTTAACAGGAGAACACAGGAAATAATATACAGGGATTGCAATATTTGCCTGTAATAATAGTATAGTAGGAATGGTGCCGGGATTTGTATAATTTATTTACATTTAATGTGTGTTTTTTTAACATATATCTTGAAAGTTTTTATTATATAAGGGCCACGTTTAATTGTATTGTTTCACAGATTTTACTATTCACACTTCACTTTTATTTACTTGTATATAGTCCTTCCTTGGAACTACACAGCAGCGTCTCTCCCGAATATTGTCCTAACCGCAGTTTTTCTTTATTAAATCCCTCTTCACATAAACAATGATACTTAAAAAAAAACAATTACTCGTAAATGAACAATTGTAAGTATCGGAAAACACGGTATTAAATACTGGTTTTCATTATGAAGTCTTTATGGTTCTCACTGTTCTAGCTTATTCAAGTATTACGTAAACAAGTAAACATCCCTCCTCACTTAAATAATAATAATAGTCAAATAAATTACTTTACCATACGAAAATAGCAATTACTTGACGTAACAATTCTAAATATTAATATTTAAGTTAATAAAACAATGATTTAAATAATTACACCGCATTGGTTCTTCTTATGTAAGTTAAATTAATAATTCATTAATTTCTATGGATCAATTTAGTGACTGCGCCTTGGATTATAAAATAGTGACTGCGCCTTTTCCACCAGGTTCGCAAAACTGTTCAAGGGAATGTTGCCGGATCGAAGTCAAAAAGACGTGACAAAATCTTTTCTATTTAATTTTACTTCAGAAAACAATGGCGTAAGCGAAAATGAAGGTTAAACTGTTATACTAAATGCCTTTAGTGAGCGCTCTGACATCAAAATGCTCAAAATTAACTAATCTTGTAGGTTCAGACAAATATGGAAGTCCATCAAAAGGTTTACCATTGAGACAAGCGTCTTTTGCAAGAAAATCTACATCTTCATTCATAATTAGCCCTATGTGAGATAACTACTGTAGTATACCTCATTTTTTTTTACTTTTCAGACTAATTTTTAAATTGAATTGATTATATCATACGCAATAGGTGCTCCCCTAAAAATTGTTGTACATTTTAAAAGATGTTATAAGCCACTTTTAGAATCTGTGATGATCAAATAATTAAAAGGTTTGATTGAATCTATGTACCTATGCTTTCGCTTCAGCTATTGCTGACAGTTCTATATGCATTATAGACATATCCTGTACCCTATTGCTGACAGTTCTATATGCATTATAGACCCTCCTTTCCTTTACCCTAAATTTACATGCCACGAATAATTGATAATCTAGAAAGGCCATTTCTGATTCTTCACTTCCCTTACAGCCATCTGTATAAATTCTATAAAAAATATATATTTTTTTATTCAAGTACTTTGTACACATATTTCTGAGATTAATCGGATTACAGCATCTTTTAGCAATATCTATTTCACTAATATTTATCTCATTACCTCCGACAAATCCACGTTGCTTACCCACGTGTTACTTTGAGCTACTTGTACTTTATTACGTTAGGTATCAAAGTTTTGGGGAGTAGAATTCCGTCGCAGTCTAGACAGCGCTAATCTACGATCTGCTACCCATTTAGAAAGGTCTGGCTTCCAATACGGTAATGGACGAAAATTATTAGTGGGGTTAGTGTTCAACTTGCTACACGTTATATAAATATCTGCAGCGATATTCAAAAAAATTACTTGTAAGTTATTGCTGTAAGTAAAATCTTTAAACATTTTTTCTAAACGATTTTTGTAACCAGCCCAGTCAGCATTTTTGTAGTTGCGCTTTTTACCTGTACTTCTTATAGAGCCAAGTTCTGAAAAATAAAAATGAATAAGTGACCGCTTCCCAGTGATTCATTTAATACGTTCCAATTAAATTTAAATAAAGAGAAATGTCTGGTGCTGATTGTTGTAGCATACCGTTAACTAAACGAAGACGCGTCGGACTTCCGTTATTTAAAGAAGTAAATGAATTTTCAATTAATGAATCAAATATGTGAATTCCTTTAGTATCTGTTTTATTCGACCAATTAGTATGGTGTACATTAAAATTACCTAAAATTAAAGAATTTTTATTGAACTTCACAAAAAAATCATCTCATTCCCTTTAAGTCAATCGGGCAGGAGAGCAATACAAAGAAATAACGAATTCTATTACACCACAATTGTGTACTGTAATTCCCACTACCCCTAAAGCACTGTTAACGTCGGTTTTTGATATAAAGTTTGATTTAATTGGTTTGTATACTAATAGCGTTAACATATGAATCATATCTGTCATTGCGAAAGAGTTGTAATCCTTTCCCTTAATAACTTATTTACATCTAACCATGTTTCACTCAAGACAGCAAAGTGTTATTTTTCCTGTATAAGAATATTTTGTAAAGATACTAATCTACTTTTAATACTTTGAGCATCCCATTGCAAAATCTTTAAACTAACATTTTTATTATACCTAGGCATTATTTATAAACATTGCCAAAACCGATTTAAACAGTGATCTCTCCGACAGAAATTGAGTTGCCTTCAATATTATTTATTCTTAACAAGCTTTAAGTAATCTAATAATTTTGATGGAATCGAAATACCTTTAAGAAATAAAATGTCTTTTAATTTGCTAAATAGTTCGCCTAGTGTTACATTATCATCTGTTTCCTCTATTTCTGTGTTTGCACCCCACTTAATATTATCCTTATTCTTCTCTTCTGTCTGCTCTTGCCTGTTTTTATCTCCGTCTCTTATTCTCTTTTATTCTTTTGCTATACTTCTAGCCTCAGTTTTTGACAAGTTACGTGTATTTTCTTCACGATGCAAGTCTGCTTTTATCATGACTATTTCTGCGAATGTAGCTGTATGTTTTATCTCTTCCGTATTATCATTACAATTTTGAGAAAAAATATCAAACGGCTTCTTGCTTGTGTTGTTTGAGAGTTCTCAAAGTGTTTTTTATATTTATATCATTATTAGGGGTATATAAAATATTACTATTGTCATTGTTATTTATTATATCTGGTGATGAGGGAGCAACACAAGCAGTCGGTGCTTTTCTATGTGTACATGCATGCATTCCGAGCTGGTGGTAGCTTACTCACAGACTGACTATACTGACCAATTTAATGTAATTGACGATTCAAAAGTGCGTGTAGATGTGTACTTGAATAATGATATTTTGAATTTGAATTTGTACAATTGTACTCTCTATTTTTTTTTCTTGGACATATTTATTTTTGACAAAGCCATATGATTTCCTTCACAATTGATGCATTTGTACGTCGACGTTTCACAGTTTGTGTGGTTTCCACCACATTTGGACAAACTATTTTACCACTCGGACACCTTTTTGTCATATGACCTAATCACCAGCATTTTGAACATTGTGTTACAGAAAAGACGTACGGATCAACGTTTATCTTATGACCATCTACTAAAACATATGAAGGTATATGAAGTATAACCTGACACATTCACTCTCCGTCCACCCAGTCCCACTGCTTGTACTGCGTCTAAGAAGTCGCCCTTACGACTACAAATTGATTTGGACCCTCTAGATCACAATCTTGATTAACAACACAAAAAAAACGAAACTAAAATATTTTTGCTCAGTCTGTTACCTATTACTCTGTATTTTCTAAGAAGTACCTAAAAGGTCAACGATCGGGACGCCATACCTACGCTCAGAGTTAATGCCAGTTCAGAGGCAACAAATAAATATTTTATGGGAAATTTTTTTTTTTTTAAATTATTAACTTTAAAAAGTCGTAGAACAAATCTTGTTGGGATTGATGTAAAGACGCTGCCTGCAAGAGGTGGTCAATTAATTACATATAACACTATATACAGGGTTATTTTTAATTAGTTGACCACCTCTTGCAGTTCCTCCCTACATCAATCCCAACGCCATTTGTTTTACAACTTTTTACAAATATTGATAAACAACACAAAAAAACAAAACAAAAAAATGTTTACTCCCTCTTTTACTTATTACTCTGTATTGAACAAATGTTCATAGGGATTGCTGTAGAGAGGCTGCCTACATGAGGTGGTCAACTAATTAAAAATAACCCTGTATAAGGTTAGTGTGAATAAAGCCAAATTTCATATATGAAGTTTATATTTTTTGCGAAAAGAATAAATGCTTTTCAGGAACCAAAGCGGAGGCGGCAGATTCTTCCAAAATTTTGTTGCTGCTTAACGTAAACTACCTCGAAAAGTTGTTGGTCGATGCAGAAGTACAATAAGCAAATAAGATGACGCCCTCTTAATGTAACTTTTATAACATATTTTATTGGTCCAACTTATTTTATTATAGCTACATATAGATATTTCGGAACTTTTGTATGTAGTATGCCAAATAATTGGGTTGCAAGATGTAATTGTCGATAAAGTTCCATCCTAATCATAGGTACATGTTTTATCAAAATATGGCTTTACATGTGCTTGAGCTGGAATTTGTAACAGTATCTAACACAAGTCAATTATAAATTACATTGCAAATAACTAATCATTACATGTAGATTGTAGACGCGTACGCGTACAGAGATACACTAGTGCCACAGACAAAATAAAATGTACATTATAAAGTATTTAATCTGTTAGCATTGTGTTTAATTAACTTCCAACAATATTAAGCATACTAGTATTAACTTCCTACAATATTAAGCATACTAGTATTAACTTCCAACAATATTAAACATACTTTCTCTAAGCCAATGTATATTTCTGCCTTATTTTATTCATTACTTATTTCATGTCTTTTTTATACACTACTTATTTCATATCATCTATGAACCATTTTTATTGCCATATATTGTGTGTTGCACAAGCACAACATCCATCCATACTAGACTGCTAGATTAGACTGGAACTCCTGACCGTATTGGTTCAATTTTCATTGTATTGTGGTTATGGCCCTGTGTGACAAAGGTGTTTGACTATCAACCATGCCTCTATTTTCTATTATTTTTACACATCTTTTATTAATGTTTGCCATTGTTATTGTTTATTGCATTATATAACATTTTCTTGAATATCAACCATGTATGTCTTAAACTGTATGTGACATTCAAATAAAGCATTTTTGTTTAAACAAATTTATTTCTTAAACTGGATTGTCATTCATATACTTGTAAGAGACAATGCTTCTTAGCATTCCATGGATTCACCGTGCGGGTGCCGGGCCCATCACATTGCAAGGAAATAAGTGCAAACAATGCCAGGGTCTTGAGACCCAGGGGTAGGTTTAAGGGAACCCTGTATGATGCTCAAATATGCTTGCTACATTTAAGTTAAAAGAAAGACATTTTGTACATTAATTTATTTAATTAAATCATAACTTACAACTGCACTAACTGTGTTCAAACATGTATTATATTTTATGCACTTAACGAATAGGTATCCATTCTTCCAAAACATCACCAATCTTCTTTCTCTCTGGAAACATAAAATAATGGATATTACTAATTCCAACATGGATTATTAAATACTAGTATGTATAAGTAACAGTTAAAAAGTAATATGTAATCGTGTTAACTATAAAACAACAAAATGTTAACATTCCTAAAATGTAAATTGGCATTTAATTAATATTGGTTACAAACCAGGTTCTGGAGGAAAATCTTCAGGGTGTAATTCAATATAATGTCTTAGCACTGCATCTTTTTCAGCGTAATAATCATTGCGTTTGTTTTCAGCATATGTTAGTGTAGCGGTCCAACCAACTACGCCGAGAATATGTTTTTGTATGCCTACAAAAGCAATTCGCTATCTCAAACATCAGTGGTACTTAAAATATCATAGGAGTAGGTTTTTATTTTATCAATTTGTTTATTATGTAACATACCGCTCATAAGTGGACGTCTAGTCCCAAAGTTAAGAAACATTCCAGTGCCCACACCAAAGAAAGTGCCCAAGATATACGGCCAATATTCATTTAAAACTGTTTTTTTTCTTCCTTGGTCACCTAGTTTTAATAATTCTAACGCAGACATGTGAGAAGACATTGTATTTTATTCTGAAACTAAACTCTTAAACCAAACCTTGCTAACCAGAATTGTCAAGAGTTAGTAAAACTTGATAGTTGATAGACATTAGACAACTGTCAACTGGTAAGAATTAAAAAAATAATTCTAACGTCAATGTCAATGTTTTTTTTTCAATCTTGCTATACAACAATGTCTTACGGCTTCATATTAATGAACGTCAATTTATGGATCTAATATAACATCTTATTTCTATTCCTTTCTGCTCTTTATCTGCAGTACATGCGTAATCTTGTGGAAAAAAAATTACTAAAATTTAAAAGAATAAATGTTTAGAGCGGACTTTTTTTTTATATCTTTTTGACTTACTAAATATTATCAGTCTGTGCCTGCGTAAATTTACTTTGCTTTGGCTGTAAATACAGTAGTACTATTATTGATTGTGAAATTCAGTTCTATTTATTTGGTGTCAATACCTTAGCTTTCATCTATGAAATTGTAACAAAATCTTTAAAAAAATGGTTAGAGGCAAGCAAAAATATTGAATAAAATGTGTCACATTTGTTCTTTAATTAAAATTTAAAATTGTGAACCTAAGGAAGAAAAACTGAATTACAATTAAATTTAAACAACTTAAACGAAATTATGGTGGAAAACGGTGCATCGAGTGGTGGTAGTGAAAGTCCAAATGCTAGTGGAGTCAGATCTGGCCTATTGGAAACTCTTGTTCGTGGCGTGTGGTATCGAGTGCATTGTTCTTTAGAAGACGATTATCTGAGTGTATGCTTAGACGATGGATATGATGCTACTACTACATTGAATGGGACGCTGAACAATAATAATGTCGAAACACCTAATAGTGACTTCACAGAAGTTCCAGAGGCAATCGCAAACCAAAAACGTCTGGTACAAGTTGTAAAATCAGACAATAATGGCTTGGGTATATCAATTAAAGGTGGAATTGAAAACAACATGCCTATTCTTATATCCAAAATATTTAAGGGTATGGCAGCCGACCTTACAGAACAGTTGTATGTAGGTGATGCTATATTGTCTGTCAATGGAGAAGATTTAAAAGATGCTACGCATGAGGAAGCTGTCAAAGCTCTTAAGAGAGCAGGAAAAATGGTTCAGTTAGAAGGTGAGTTATATGGATTTTTAATTAAGTAGACATTAATTTTATATAAATCTTTATACCTAAAGAAACATGTTAAACACAATGGAACTATGGTGATAGTCCTGTGTGACTTAAGAGTCAGGTTGTTTAGTATTTTCTAAGCATCCAAAACGTCAGGTTAAATTTAAAATCTAAATTTAAAATTTTAATTAACTACATGCAAGTTAAATCTGTAAAAATAGTTTTATTTCAGTCAGGTTGCTTATGGTTCATGGTAAACTATTTAAAGTATTCTAAAAAAAAGTAAATATTTATTTAGATATAAAAATGTATATGTAATCTATCTATAAAGACAGGTTTTTATTGTATATAATAGTATTTTACACCTAAAATAAAGTAATAACAATGCTTTATTTAAGGATTTGTGAAAAAAATATTTAACTAACTTTTTTAAAACAATCACACTAAAACTGATGAAATTTGATATGATTATTGTCTGTCAAAATATAGGTGAAATTGCACTAGTACTTTTTTTAATTACAAAACATAAAAAAATATTTAGATTATGTTTATAAAAAAAACTATTAGATGTAGATTGTTGATTCATTAACTAACTAAGTAAACATATCAGAGAGCCCTTAAAAGTTTATATAGGAACAAACAAATATTGCTCTGGCTATAATTTACAGACAGACAAAGCTTGTTAGCATTCCATGGATTCACTGAGCAGGTGCCGGGCCCATTGTGTTGCAAGGAGAGGAGTGCAAGTGCCTGAAACTTGCGACCCAGGAGTAGGTTTAAGGGCCCCTTTATTATGCACAAAAATGCTCGTCTTCACACTCTACACTCCTCTCCGTATCTAACCAAATTTGGAGGGAACCTACTAATGCCACCCTTAAAATACATTCTAGAAATGAACCAGTGCTTGTTCTAGAAAGGCAAGGTCTTTAAGTAGGTTATAGAGAGATTTTGTTGTTATACCTCTCGCTTGCACTTCTACCTTGTACAAACTTACTATAAATTTATTCCTGGACAGTTTGTGTTACTTATTAAGCTTGAATGTGTGATCTCTGGGGATGTTTGTTTCCCAGGGAACAGTAAGCTCCACAAGTATCATGTGCTTCAGATGTTTAGAATACAGGAATAAGTCCAGTCTGGATGACGAAACACCAACATCCCCAGGGATTTTGTAATGTTTTTCATATGTGTCCATCATGAGAGTCCAATCAGGAGCTGCGCCTAAAATTGAATAAGGCTTCGGTTTTTATTTTTTGGAGGAGCCTTACAATAAAATATAAAATCTGTATATTTGTATAAATGGTTAGGGTAGGATATATATAATATATCATTTATAATTTACAATATGAGGTTTTATTTTGCCGAGATTTCACATCATTTGAAATATCCATGATTAAGTCCTGTGTGGCTACATGTTATCTGTGTGGCTGATCTTAAGTTAATCAAATTTTCAATTATATTGATGATTCACTATAACAATTCTATTTCTATTAGTCTATTTCTATTCTATTTCTATCTGTCTTCTATTAGTCTATTAGTTAACGGGGTCTCATTGTATAATACTTCTGTTAACTGTAGGTCAGCTAATTCAAATGAAACCTACATTAGTCTATTTACTAAGACTGTTCTTATTGGTTGGGTTGGTGTAGTTTATTTTTTAAATTAATAATAACATACACTTACAGCTTTGTTTTATAAAAGTTTAATGATTGTAAAAAGAAGTGTATTTGTGTACATTTCCTGTGTAAAACCTGTTCCTGTATAAATTAATTACCAGTAACTTACTGTTAGTTCATTAATTAAATTAGCAATGTATATTAAAAGAAACGCCCAGTAATCAGAACACCAGCCTTGTTACCCAAGCCTGAACTAAGTGTTTCTAATTAATTTAACCTAATTGTCTATTAGACAATCAACTGACTCATCACTCATCAGTCTCACTATATAGCAATTATCAAACTTATTATTTTACCTGGCCTTAACTTTGAAACAAAAAGAATTAAAAAATTAAATGAAGTTTAATTATGTAATGTATGTTTTTTTATGAGATATAATTCATATTCTTTATGTTTTTCTAAAGTTTCTAAATTTATTATAAAATGTTACAATACTCTATCTATAGTACATATTTTTATTCAAGTAAGGCTATTTACTGGCCAAATAAAAAAAATGTAAAAGTAAATAACCTTAAATTCAGTTAATTTAAGGACACTTTCATTTATGTCAAAAATAACCAGGTTTTTGGTTCACATTGCCACAAAATCAGACTAAATGAAATGAAACTAATAATTACTCTAATAGAATTTGTCTGTGACTTTAGTTGCTTAGTTTTTAATTAAATGAAATATTGCGAAAATAGTAAACTGCCCATGGACAATAAATTACTTATCTATAAAGTAATCTGAAAACCGGTTTGGACATACGGACTTCAACTGTGCCTCAGATTCTAATATATCATGCCTGCAAATAATACAAAATATGATCCTCCGAAAAATCAGCATGTGCCATGTCACCAACGCCGAAATACACAAACACTTGGAAATGACAACCATCAAAGAAGAAATCAAGCAAATTGGATTACGATATAAGGAGAGGCTAGACAAACACCTTAACACCCTCGCACAACAACTACGTTAATGACAAATAAGTAGTTTTGTAAAACTATTATATATCTCGAATGAAAAACGGGTAGATGACCTCGCTGGAGGACACGCCTAAATTACACTGATCGCAAAATCGTTATACATTAACCCAAACCCTAGAAAAATACATGTTTTTATAACAAATATTTTTCTAATGTGGGTGTTGAACCCACGACCACGACCAGGTCGTGCCTGATTGTGACTGATTGGCACAGTGATTGTGCCAATCAGTCGTCTAAGTAATTTTTGAATACCTCCACCAGGTTTACCAACCGGGTAACCTAGCTTTTAGTCTAGGTGATTCAGTAACAGCCGCTGTAGTGTGAATTTTCATGCCACAGCATAAATAATATAAGAATAATTGAAGTATTAAAAAATATATATATATATATATATAAAAACAATAAAATCTAATTATTATCTTTGTTTCATATAAACATTATTCCCGCGTTATACATACATACGTGTGCGTAGTCATGCTTTTAATGTAGTGTTGCGATTTGATACTTATCTGATGTATACCTGTATACGCTTCTGTATATATATCTGTATACGAGTTCTGAATAAAAAATAATTTAAAATAATTTTCTTGTATATTACAGTTAAATATCTCAGAGAAGTGACTCCATATTTTCGTAAAGCATCGATCATAAGTGAAGTAGGTTGGGAACTCCAACGTGGATACATGGTCGAGGCGCCGCCATCGCCGCCGTCGCCGCGTCGGAGACGAGCCGATACTAGATACGTACCGCTTTTGATGGCTTGCGTAGCAAAAAATTTGAGACAACACGATCCCGGTGAGAAAGAGAGATAAATTTAAAGCTCAGTACTTTAATATTTTTTTATTATAAACTTGAATCACTAGTCTGGTTCACTTGTTTAATATAACTTACTAAATTATAATATAAGTTGTAAAAATAATTGTCGGGAAGGACCTTATTAAAGTAATCTTATTTTATAGAGGCATAAAATTGAGAAGAGAAGCTGTATAAATATTAAATTAGATGGTAGTAAGATCGTCTGCGTCTTCACAGAGGAGCGTACAATAGAGATATATTCTCCGGACGGGGTACACGCGTTGGCTCTCCGCGCTCCCTGCGGCACGTCCGCCGCGAGCTGGCACCGCGCGCTGCACGCGGCGGCGAGGCGAGCGGCGCGCGCTGCCCTGGCTCGCGCGCGCCCCAGGCTCCGTCCGCTCATCGGCGACGTCAGATACGCCGGCTGGCTCGCTAGACGCCCGCCGCAAGATCCCGTGAGTCTCTTGAATGAATGTTGACATCTTTTTTGGGATATTTTTGGATACTATAGAGTACACTTTACAATACTTACCCGTTACAACAAGCACTCTTACAATAGGTTGAATGCATTCAACTTATTGTAACCAGACCCCGAGCTCACGTAGCGTCGCATCGGTAAAGCATACTGCAGGAAGCATTTAGATATCGGGATCGACGTTCGGGAGGAACATTCGTTTGTTTATTTCCAGACCGGCGTTTCGGGCGGTTCCGACAGTTCGGACGACGCGGAGGGATGGCAGCCGACCTTCGTGGCCATCACGGATAGAGAATTAAGGTAATATATATTATTACGACCGCATATTTAAAATCTTTAAAGTTCGAATTTTACAAAGACTTTAAAAACTCAGGTTATACGAGGCGGCGCCGTGGTCAGGCGAGGCGTGGTGCGCTCCCACGGAGAGCTTCAGCCTGGCGGCCACGCGATTGGCGTGGTGGCGGCGCGGCGAGGGCGCGGCGTCGCTGGGAGTGCGCGCCGGCACAGCTGCCGGCCTGAGCGTGCGTGCGCTGCGAGCCGACACCCCCCACGACCTCGCGGCCGCGGCGGGCGCGCTGGTGGACGGTGCGCACCATGCCGTCCGCGCGCAGCCCGAGTTTACCTTCCGTGAGTCGCTTGCGTAATAATAATTTACGTCCGACCGAGTAGGAAGCGGTCCGCGGACGTTTCGCGTACGTTGATAAAGCCGGTGAGATATCAGCAATATTTGAGAGATTCCCTTTCGGTTGCAGGGTGCCGCTACCGCGGCGCGTGCGCGCGTCTGTCGCTGGGCACGGGCGGAGTGTGCGTGTGGGAGGCGGCGGGGTCACTGGGTCGCGGCGGGGCTCGCGCGCTGTACCGCCGCGCGTTGCACGCACTGCGCGCCTCCGCTGATGACGACCGCGCCGCGCTGTGGCTGCACTTCGCCGACGACGACACTCTCGTGAGTACTCGCCGACGACGACACTCTCGTGAGTACTCCTCCGCCGACGACGATTCTCTCGTGAGTACTCCTCCGCCGCAGGTATATAGGATATCTTGACGATTTGCCAAGATGCCGCGTACTTGGAATCTACTCGATCCACAAGAGCGTTACAGTTCGGGGAGAGAGGAGAATCACTATTGTCTAACATAACCATGTCGCACTGATCTGGAAATACCGCCAATAAAATTAATTTCAGTTCTGTGTGGTTCTACAAAAAAAAAAATGCTATTGCTTTTTCGCATAGGTATATTTAAAAAACCAATTGTTGCATCTCTTCTTGACTACACATTCCTATAAAAGTTCTGATCATCGCCCGGTACAGAGTGCGTTAGTGCCCCAAAACGTCCGCTTTACAAGTCAGCGGATTGTAATTAGTTGCTGTCTATTTGCGTCCTCCTCTTAAACACCGATTTATGTCCATTTCAACTATCTTAGTGTCTGCGCTGCTCCTGTTGCTATAGTGATATTAGACTAAATAGATATTTATATACCAAGTTCTACCGCCAAAAGGATTACGAACCTGGTAGACTTGCGAATCACTCGTTACGAACATATGAGGCTAACCACTAGTATCCAGCTGGTGCCGGAATTAGGAGCTCCGTAAAATAATAATGACCTAGCAAATCTTATTTTTTTATTTAACATTTAATAAGCAAGTATTTTACTGTAGTGTATTGTATAAAATATTGTGGGCATGATACGCAGATATACCTAGTCTTACCATAAATATTGTAACAATGAAAAAAAAATAATAATTGCAAATAACATTTATTACTTTTACAGTGTGTTAGTATAATACACTATTATAAAACAATTAAAAATATAAAAAGCTTATTCGAAGTGGTGTCCATAGTCTGCAATACAGTCTTTTGAGGCCAGTTATCAATAGAAGCACGCGCTCTTTCTATGGGGTAATTCTTCACTGCCAATCGTACGGATTGTTTTTAGGACTCAAAATTATCATGGCTTTTAGAGCAAGCTGTACTCTTTAAAACTGACCATAAATCATAATCCAGCGGTTTAAGATCGGAACTAGACGACGGCCAGTCTTCAGCTCTGATGAAGTTCGAGACATTCGCTTCCAACCAAGACTGCGTGGACCGACTTTTATGACCCGGCGCAGTCTTGCTGGAACGACCATACTTGGTTATTGAACATGGTGTTATTAAGAGGCTTAACTACCTTCTCAAGAATTTTATCTTAATACACCTGTGCGTATGTTTTGATACCCTTTTCACAAAAATATAGCTCACCTCAGTCACTCCTTTATAGCTAACACCCCACCAAATCATCACTGAAGTCGGATAATGCCCACGATGCACTATATCGACATGAATACGGTTATTTTGTTGTGTTGTAATGTTGCTCAATTCTAAAATTTTTCTCATTCGTAAACAAAATTTTTTGTGACCTCCCTTTGCGTCCCGCTTCAGGAATTGTTTTGATTTTACCACCCTATTAATCTTTAATTTATCAGTTAAGAAATGACCAAAGCGTCTCTTATAGGCTAAAAGTCGCGTCGCGTATTTTAAGTCATCTCTTAAAATACGCGACATGGTTCTAGGTGCTATCTCCATTTCCCGAGATAAAATCTTTTGTTTTCGGGCAGAATTTCCCTTACTGCTTTGACCACCTTTTTCGTACGAACACTACGTGGACGGCCAGATCTTTCTCTGTCACAAACAGAAGAAGTCTCATTGTACCTATCAATAGCCTGGTACACAAACATTTGACTAATACCAAGTGTATGGAGAGTTATAAAAAATGCATTTGTCTCCACACCCACTTTGTGTAATGCTATCTCAGCCATTCTGTACTCTTTATCACCCTACTCCATTTTAATATCGAAAAATATTGTATAATGTATTGGCGCCAAAATGAGAAAACACAATGAAGAATCGTACAAAAATACAGACAGAGTACAGATATTAAATTCAAATATAATATATATATTTTTTTAATTTTAACAGTATTTATCGCCCGACGATGTACACACGTAGGAGAAAGTCATAGTGATAAAAATAATTTATACCTTCAAAAAACTACTTAACATAAATATAAGAAAAATACATAGATGGTATATATCAGATATTTTTCTTACATATATTACTTACATGTGTAAACAATTATTCTTTGTAATATTTACATATGTAAACAAATATATATATATATATAATATATATATACCAGGGCTCTAAAATAAAAGATAACTTATCAAAAACTTATTTATGTTTGGGCCATAGTTTCTTGACAGTCGAGATGATGAGGAATGGTCCTCATGCCTATTGCGAAAAATAAAACAGGTGATTTAGCTAATAAGGCTAACTACCGGCCAATTTTTCTGGCTACAGTCATCTCGAAGGTGTTAGACAGAATGCTTAATACCCGACTATATAAGTATATCAACTTGCACGACAACCAATTTGGATTTCGACCTGGATTGTCTACAGAAAATGCCGTGTTGGCACTTAAGCATGCTGTCACATATTATACGAAGAGAAAAACTCCAATTTACGCCTGTTTTTCTGATCTTTCGAAGGCATTTGATTTGGTGTCGTATGATGTATTGTGGAAAAAAATGGAGCATGCCAATATACCCACTGAGCTTATAAGTATTTAGCTTGTACCAGTACTTAAGGTACAGAAGCCAAATCAACTATGTTCGGTGGGCAGGAGTTTTATCACGTCCGTATGGGTTGGAGTGCGGGGTGAGACAGGGAGGTTTAAGTTCACCAACCCTCTTTAACCTGTACGTGAACGAGTTACTTGGCGTTCTCGGCAGCACTAGGGTGGGTTGTTATTTAGACGGAATTTGTATAAATAACTTAAGTTACGCTGATGATATGGTACTGTTAAGTGCTTCAATTTGTGACCTTAGGAAATGAATAGCAATATGTGAGGCTTATGCGGGAAGGCATGGCCTGATTTACAATGAAAGAAAAAGTGTAATGATGGTCTTTGAGGCTGGGGCAACGCACCAAATAATAATAATATTAATAATAATATCGGGACAAATTACACACATTGATCTAACCCCTAAGTAAGCAAATTATTTGCTTGTGTTAAGGGTGTTAGACAACGATACAAATACATAGAAATACACATATAAATACTGAGAATATATTTAATAAACGACCCAATTAAACCCAGAAACACAGACATTTATGCTCATCACATAAATGCCTGTGCTCTGCCGGGAATCGAACCCGAGCCCCGTTGCGCCGTGACACGTTAGGCGTCTGCGCTAACCACTCGACCAACGGGGCGGTGAATAAGACACCTTTTTTACTTGCTCAACGGTAATAAACTCAAACGAGTATACCAATTCAAATATCTTGGACATGTGTTGATACCTGGCCTCAAAGACGATGCTGATATTGAAAGAGAACAAAGGGCGATGTCGGTGAGAGTGAATATGCTGGCTCGCAAGTTTGCACGTTGCTCGATTAGTGTTAAAGTTCCATTGTTTAGAGCTTACTGTACAAGTTTTTATTTATCTAGTCTGTTGGCCAGGTATTCACAAAAATCTTACAGCGCTATTAGAGTTCAGTACAACGATGCGTTTAGGGTGCTGCTGAGGCTACCTCGTTTCTGTAGTGCGTCAGGAATGTTCGCGGCGGCGCGAGTTAACTGCTTTTTTGCTACAATTCGCAAAAGATGTGGCTCCTTTTTACAAAGACTGCGGGGTAGCACCAACAGCATCTTGAATATGATCTCGAATAGATTAGACTGTGTGTATGTGAGCCACTGCTGTGCTTTTCGAGTGGGATGTTGAAGCAATTAAAATACTAACATAGGTATTAAGTTTCCATTGTTACTAACAAAATGAGTCTTAATTATGTTACTCGATATTAAATTAAATAAATAAATAAATAAAAGAAAAATAGTATATATTTCTAAAGAAATATATACTTTTGGTTGCGCATTCGCAGACTGCTTACTATCAAGGCTTGAAATGATTTGTTTTAAATCTCATTCCATCACTATCAGGAACTCGATATGGAAGGCAGTCCGAAGCCAGCTGTGTTTATCTTACACAACCTACTATCCGCACGAGTGCACTCGCTGCCGGGTGAGGCCAATCCTCTATAACCACTCTACGGCGCTTCAACTGAAGCCACCGCTACCACTAACTAATCGTTACCGCGAGGTAAGCGAGGTAAGTCAATTGAGCCGATCTTAAGATCGTTCTATATTTTGGCTTTGATGTTGTTTCGGGTATGTTATGTTTCTTATCATCTATTTAAAAAGTTTTAATACTTTAAACGATGACGGATATTGTTAAATTCATTCCAAAACTCTTTAGTGTTATTTTCGTATGTAATCTGTGTTTACTCTTCCAAAGATAGAATCTCTTTATAATTTTTATTTAATTGTAAGACGTTAAGGAGTTGTATGATACGTTATTGATTATAATATATTTTTTATAATTTATTTTTGTATATAATTGTAGCTGTAGTGTTTTATAATCAGTACGTTCCGGGATGTCGAATAGATTTGCTTTAATAATGGTAGGCTATGTTAAGATTTCAATAACTATTCCGTATAGTGTCATATATAATTGTTAAAGATATGGCAATGGGCAGAAGCATACTGAAAGATTTCGTCTAATATTAAATGTAATTTTTGCTACTGTAAGCATCATTTATACGTATAACACTTAAAATATAACAGTAATCATTTTAGTAGGATTATATTTAATCTGTGTATTTTTATACTAAAACTGTTCTTAATAATTTTGTAATAAGTGTAGGGGCCTCATATCAGCCTAGGGTAATATTGTTGGAAGGAGAGTTAATGAAACGCATGTCAGGAACAACGAACAGAACTAATATGTCTGTGAGTTGCCTAGTCATGACCATCATTGTTAATAATACATATCGATATTTGTCCATCGAAACAGTAACATATATTGGTATTTTATTTTAGACAGAACATTTGTAGTTATATACTAAGGCCCTGAACTTTAATATCGCATTTTTAATATCGTAATTGTACAATGAAAACTATCGTTTGGCTTTTCTATTGGTTGAAAATGTTATTATTGTAAAACCGACCAACAGCGTAGGAGCGTTGTTGACTTTAGTAGTGACATCTGGTGAAACTTAAAGTTTGTCAACTGTTAGTGTTTCGACGAATTATAAATTAAAAAATCATTTAATGTTGGTATGTTTTTATTTATTATGGGTCATAATAACCAATTCTTTAATATAATATATAAAATATGAATGACATGCACACATTTAAATATATATTCACTAGTAGTCATATAACATAGGAATGGTTTAACTTTAACTTAGTTACCGCTAAATGCTTAGACAACTTATTAGAGCTATTGTCTCATATCAGAGTCAGTGTTGCCATATCGTGACAGGAACTTGTCTATGTAAGTTGGGTAACTATGTAACCTCTTAGCATTTCTATTAACATAATTGATCTTCTGTATACTAATTAGATACTAAACCAATTTTGTACTATATTGTGACGTTGAATATATTTACTAAAATATTAAGATTGTCTGAAATAATCTTATTTGTTTTGAAAATCTTTCATTCTTTAATTTAAATCTCAATATGATTGTTTTCTTTTTTAGTTTTCTATACATTGTATATAGACTAAACATTCAAAGGTTGGCCTAAATGTGTATAGAGTAATATGTACGTAAAGGTATTGTTAAAGTTTGAATTTACATCAATTATTAATATTCCAGACAATATATTATTTGTTGAATGTATAAACACCCCTAGAGTGAGAACTTGAAGTGACGATAATAGCAATAATTGTAAGGAATTGATAATAAACTTTTTACACTCCGTAAAATATTTACACCTGTTTTATAACATTTGAATACGAAGTTTTGTAATCTTTTGAATATGTTTTATGTAATTCTCTTACTCTAGGGGTCTGTGCTAGATGCAAGGCTGATTTAACACTGTATGATTTGTTTCAGAATATATGGATCGAGAATTCTGATTTTTTGACAATCTTGACTGTAAGCTTTATAAATTTATTATTAATTATTAAATATTTGATGAAATCAAAGCCCGGCTGTTGGTTAAATCAGTCTTGTAGTCAATCGAAATGGACTATTTGCACAGTCAACTGATAGGATTATGCATTATATTTATTAACAATATCTGAAGGTCGACACAAACTTTAACAACTTTCAAATATAGTTGTTCAACTTTTCAGCTAGGTTGATTTTCTAGGGCAAATAAGCAATATATCAATTGGTTTTAATAATATATAATAATTCGTTTTTAGTTGATTTATTTTTTCTTTATGGAGTATTTACTGAGCTAAAATAATTTCTTAGTGAGTTGGGTGATCATATTGAGGGCATAATAAAAAGTCTGATTTTAGTCAATTATCATACCTCTGGTGACACAAGTAACAACCCATACTAAAATAAAGGTTTATATAAATAATTTATAACGCCTTTCAACACGATTTCAACTCACAGAAGTTAATGAACTATCTGCAGCACTACAGCTCATTATTTGACCAATAAATTTGAATAAAACATTATTTATTTATTAATATTTTAATATTTGGGAAAGACGTTAAAAGTTTTGTGAATTTCAGTTAAATCATGGTAAAAACTACTATATAGACTATTTATAAATGTCTCTTAAACGTGCAAAATCTTAAGCGTTTAACCTTTTGACTGAATAGGATTGAAATGCATATCTATTGTTAAGTTACTTGTGTGAATTGTCCATAACAGTTACATATCTTCCACTATAGTTATCAGATAGTGCGCAACCAATGGTAGCATTAATGTTTTTATATTATTATTATACTTACTCAATAGCACAGTAAAATTCTTTTAATATGTAACTACTTTTCAAAATACAAAACCGACTGTTTTTATATTTTTTATGTAATATGACAACGCACACTTAGTTTTACATCTTACACAATGTAAATAATGATTGACCATTTTAATATAACAATGTTTTAAGTCAGGCGCAATGGCCTCCATACATATCTTAATAATTTAAATCTCCATTTTTTTTTATATTGTTTGTATAAACAAAGATCTTGTAAGATAAATATTTTTTAGTGTCGCTAAGAGACTGTCTTTAATTAATTTATTTCTTTTACTACTCTCTAATACTTTTTTTTTATGAAAGTACGTATTTCTATACCTACTATCGGATTATGGAAATTAAAGTTGTGTAAAAAATCTTACATAAACATGATAAACATTTCAGATATTGATATTATTGCTCGTTTTAGTAATATGTAATGCAGTATTTCCTGTAAACCAATGTTAAGATTTGTTTTATGTGGTCCATTGGTACTTGTGAATCATCGGTATTTAGATCTGTCATTATTCATTAAAACAACGAAAAAAAATACTTTTTTTATTTAACACACCTTATACCTCTCCTACTCTGTCACTTACTGTTTGAGACTGCTACATAAAACTACTTGACGATGATATTCTATGAAAGTGATACTACCCCATTTACAATGTGGTTGAATTTTCAAAACCGCACATTGTTAATTATTTTCATGGATTCGTCTATTTTAGCCAAGTTGCATTAACAAACTTATTTTTATTTATATAGTTATATGTAAGTTGTATAGAATAAAACTGTAAAATAATATGACAAAACATTATACTGAAAAAAATGCGCTGGAAATCATTCACCGTAATTATACTAATAATCGTTTATTGTACAATATCTCAAAATATCTAAATTTTGCTTTGTTTTATTTTGCTTGTAATAACTGAAAGTTTTACCGAATAACCATTCTTTTTCATAAACCAAAATGTATCCGATATTGTTATTAGACTATTAAAAAAAAGTCATCATTTTCTGCAATTTTTGTTTCATAAAATTTGTTTAACGAATTTGATAAAACATTCAAGTATCTGAACTAATTTTGAGGGACTTCCTTTGCACAACCTATTAGCGATCGAAACTGCACTGCACGAATCTGCACATATTGCTGGTAAAATGACGTTAATTATATCGAAAGTATCAAGTTTGTCACAGTATATCATCATTAAACGACTGGTCATATTTTTGGTAAGTATATTTTCTTTTTTAAACTAAAAATGTATATATATGTAAAACTTATTTCTTATCGAACAAAGAACAGTGTTATTCAATGATTACCGATGAAATGTTCAGGTTACGACTTGTATTTGTATAATACATAACGTATTTTGTATTAATTTTATATTATATGTTTAGAAGATTTTATTGGTACCTATTATGTGATTGGACATAAATTGACATAACTTTTTTATTGATTAATCAATTCAAATGAAATAAACACTTAATGTTAAGTGAAGACTGTTACAATATTTTCCTGAAAACCGCTTACAAATCGGTTAAGCCGTTTCTGAGATTAGCGTACACAAACATACAGACATACAGACAAAATGAAAAACCATAGTTTTGGGTTCTCTTGCTCTTATAAAGGCCCCCCATATTTTTTAATATGTTCCATGTACAGAAATTGATCAGTGACAATTTTATTATATGTATAGTTTCTATTTTCATTTCTCCCCTATGATTGTATTATAAAAAAATAACTTTACAATTACAACAACAACAACAAAAAAAACAATACCCTGCATAATGATGTGACCGTTTAATAAAGGAAGAAATAAAAATGCGATTAGGTAAGTTAACAAAGTAAATAAAGAAATTACGATATCGTATCGTATAGTCTAAGTCCTCATTGTTTAACTTCGTAATATATACACTATCAACGTACGTACAACGCCCCCCCCCCGCGCAACGACTTCCAATAAGTAGGTACATAATAATATTATTTTTATTCTTTTTAGAGGTCTTTTTGTTTCGGGTATTTTTTTTTAATTTTTAATAAAAAAAATTATGTTATTATTACTATGTATTTTCTGTTTATTTGGTAAGATATAAAACAATATTTCTTATTATAAAGTCGGTAAGCTTCTTCGAAATCCATGTAGAAGTTTTTATGTAGTGTATGAACAAGCAACAAGACAAATAGACAAACATTTTTGAAACTAGTCAATGTAGCTATTATTTTTTTCTTTAAATATTTAATTTTCAAATTTTCGTTACAATTTTATTAGATTTATAGATACACTAGCTAGGCCTGCGCCTTCGTACACGTAGATTTCGATTTTGATAAAATGTAGCTTTTGTACTTACCAATGTATGTAAAAACTATAAACCTTCAAACTGGTAAGCAGCAATGGTACGACAATAAGAGATTATTAACTTCTTTATTTGTTAACGGATTGTTAAAAAAATCAAAATGTAAAGTGAATCACATGACAATATAATCCCGAAAACTGCATCCAAATCGATTAATCCGTTTTTGAGAGTACCGTGCACAAACATACAGACATACAGACGAACAGATAATATGAAAAAACATTGGTTTGGTCCCTTTATCAGGGGATATCATTTTTTTGAAAATATCTTTAAACATGTATAGCCATGTTAAGCTTATTTAAATTTATATAAATATAGAATGTAAAAAAAAAAAAAAAAAAACCGATACGGGCAGGGATTCGAACCCGCGACTACTGGGAAACCGTCCCGTCGCTCTACCAACTGAGCTACCGTATCGCTGTCCGTCTCGGTGAATTAAGCATTCTATATGTGATCGTCTTTATCGGGACGGTGGTGACACCTATTAGGTTTCTTTCGAAAATCCTAACCAATGTTTCTAACTTTGCAGTATAGATAAACATTGAAAAGATGCCACTACCGAAATCAATTTTTGAAAATATCTTTAAACATGTATAGCCATGTTAAGCTTATTTAAATTTATATAAATATAGAATGTAAAAAACCGATACGGGCAGGGATTCGAACCCGCGACTACTGGGAAACCGTCCCGTCGTTCTACCAACTGAGCTACCGTATCGCTGTCCGTCTCGGTGAATTAAGCATTCTATATGTGATCGTCTTTATCGGGACGGTGGTGACACCTATTAGGTTTCTTTCGAAAATCCTAACCAATGTTTCTAACTTTGCAGTATAGATAAACATTGAAAAGATGCCACTACCGAAATCAATTTTTGAAAATATCTTTAAACATGTATAGCCATGTTAAGCTTATTTAAATTTATATAAATATAGAATGTAAAAAACCGATACGGGCAGGGATTCGAACCCGCGACTACTGGGAAACCGTCCCGTCGCTCTACCAACTGAGCTACCGTATCGCTGTCCGTCTCGGTGAATTAAGCATTCTATATGTGATCGTCTTTATCGGGACGGTGGTGACACCTATTAGGTTTCTTTCGAAAATCCTAACCAATGTTTCTAACTTTGCAGTATAGATAAACATTGAAAAGATGCCACTACCGAAATCAATTTTTGAAAATATCTTTAAACATGTATAGCCATGTTAAGCTTATTTAAATTTATATAAATATAGAATGTAAAAAACCGATACGGGCAGGGATTCGAACCCGCGACTACTGGGAAACCGTCCCGTCGTTCTACCAACTGAGCTACCGTATCGCTGTCCGTCTCGGTGAATTAAGCATTCTATATGTGATCGTCTTTATCGGGACGGTGGTGACACCTATTAGGTTTCTTTCGAAAATCCTAACCAATGTTTCTAACTTTGCAGTATAGATAAACATTGAAAAGATGCCACTACCGAAATCAATTTTTGAAAATATCTTTAAACATGTATAGCCATGTTAAGCTTATTTAAATTTATATAAATATAGAATGTAAAATACTGATCTACTACTTCGGTGACCATGCTATGATATACGGGTATGCGACCCCGGTCCCCCGAGCTACTACTGACTTATACCTAATCTTCCAAAAGTAAGTAGTATCCCTTAAACCTATTATCCCTATCTAAACTCTACCTTCCCTACCCTACGTCCTCATCCTTTTCCTTTCTATTCAAATAAAGAATACATTCCCAAGGAGGGTTGGTGTCAGGCAGGCTGCCGACTGTAAAAGAAAAGCCAAAACACATGCAGTATGTCAAAGGTTAATATGATGCGCGACAGGGTTAGGGCGTCCCCCCTAGGCGACGCGCAGGAGCAGCACCCGGCCCCTGTGAGAAATGGACAAAGGTTGTCGAACCACTCGGAGCGGGTACGACGTAAGAAGCGAGCCCGAAGTGTGAAGAATGTTAAGTTGAGGTTTGCCAGTTGGAACGTAGGTACGATGAATGGAAGAGGAAGAGAGTTAGCGGATGTTTTGAAAAGACGAAGAATAAATGTAGCGTGCTTGCAGGAAACGAAATGGAAAGGTACTAGGGCGAGAGAGATTGGAGAAGGATATAAGTTCTATTATTGTGGAAGCGATGGGAAGCGAAATGGGGTAGGGATTGTATTGGATAGAGAGATGAAAGAAAGAGTTACAGAGGTTGAAAGGAAAAATGATAGAATGATCGTTGTCAAACTGATGCTAGAGAATGTGGTTATGAATATTGTAAGTGTGTATGCCCCTCAAGCAGGCTGTGAGGAAAGTATGAAAGAGAAGTTTTGGGAGGACTTTGATGCCCTAGTAATAAGTATACCAAGCAGCGAAGAGGTATATATTGGTGGTGACTTTAATGGCCATGTAGGAAGAATGAATGGAGGGTATGAAAGAGGTCACGGAGGCTGGGGCCTGGGGGTATGGAACACGGAACAATGAAGGAGAGGCCCTCCTACAAGCGGCTACTGCATTTGACCTGGCAATAACAAATACATGGTTCCAGAAACGAGAAGAACACCTCGTTACATACAAAAGCGGCCTGAACAAGACGCAGATTGATTATTTTCTAGTAAAAAGGAATAGAATCAACTGCGTCAAGGACTGTAAAATATTGCCAGGTGAAACACTAGTTGCACAACACCGGTTATTGCTAATGGACATACTAGTCCGAGTCCTTGCCAGTAAACACCAGAACCGCCCCCCACCCAAAATAAAGTGGCATTTGCTAGGAAAGGATCAGTATGCATGTGAGTTTAGGAAGCAAGTAGTTGACAATATGGTGGAAATGAAGGATATGAAAGAAAAAAGTGTGAATGAGTGTTGGAATGAAACGGCAAAGTGTATTCGAAGTGTAGCGAAGGAAGTTCTAGGACAGTCTAAGGGTAAAGGAACCATAGATAAGGATACATGGTGGTGGAATGAAGACGTCCAAGAAGCATTGAAAGAGAAGAAGAAAGCATTCAAAGAGTGGCAGAGTGTGGAAGTAGGAGACGAAAGATTAAAAGAAGATAAGAAAAAGAAGTATAAAGAATGCAAGAAAATAGCTAGAAGAGTTGTTGCGACCTCAAAGGCTACGAACCAAGACGACATTTACAAGTCGCTAGAGTGCCCTGAAGGCCAAAAACGACTCTTTAAATTAGCTAAAGCAAGGCAGAAGAATGCGAGAGACATTTCACATATTAAGTGCATAAAAGACGATAGTGGAAGGGTATTGATGAATGGGAAGGAGATACAAGATCGCTGGAAGGGATACTTCGAAAGGCTGATGAATGAAGAAAATGATTGGGACAGAGTATTAGAAGATCCGCCGTTAAAAATAGGTCTGGTGAGGGAAATTTGTGAGGAAGAAGTGAAAATGGCCGTAAAGAGTATGAAGAATGGAAGAGCGGTGGGACCAGATGACATACCAGTCGAAGTGTGGAAATTGTGTGATGCGGATGGAAGGAGGTGGCTGACTTTATTCTTTGGTAAGTTGCTGCATGAGAACACGATACCGGATGAATGGTGCAGTAGTACGCTAGTGCCCATCTTTAAAAACAAGGGTGATGTTCAGGATTGCAATAACTACCGAGGCATAAAGCTTATGTCACATACGATGAAAGTGTGGGAAAAAATACTTGAGAAAAGAATAAGAGAAGAGAGTGAAATTACCCAAAACCAATTCGGGTTCATGCCGGGCCGAGGGACTACGGATGCCATTTTTGCTCTTCGCCAATTATGCGAAATTGCAGACGGGTTCACAAAAACTTGCATATGGTGTTCATAGACCTAGAAAAGGCATATGACCGTGTACCCCGAGAGGTTTTGTGGTGGACCTTGAAAGAGAAAAGAGTGCCAGGTAAGTATGTGGAGCTGATTCGTGCGATTCGATAAGGTTTTTTTTTTACTTTCCATGTATAGAAATGGATCAGTGACAATTTAATTATATGTATAGATAGATACATACCATTATTTATTAATACAGAAAAATAAATAATACTTACTACTTGATGTGTTAGCTTTTGACTCGTGAATTATAATTTAAATATAGCCAAAACTTAAGTCAAGGATGTATGATTAGTCTTCTGTCAACAAACCTGAGGTTAACAAACAACGTGATGTAGACAAAGTCAGACTTTGAAACGGGATAAACACATATTATGTTAGAGTGGAACAGGATAGACACATGTTCAAGAAACTGGTTTACTTTACTTAAGCTAATATTTAAGATATCTCGATGATATATATAAACGGTTACCTACTTCTACCATTATAGGAAATATTAAACTGTAATTTCAGCATTTTGCCAATTTTTCAGCGACGATGTTCTTTTGTAATGCCGAGCATTCTGCAGGTAAAGCAAATAAATTAATAAATACACCAATCGTATTTATAAGGGTAACATGACATAGTATGCCATCTTATACTCACGTTTTACCCAATTAATATGTTAATTGAATTCGCAGGTTAGAATGCCCTCTTAGAATTAATTGTGTCATATAATAGTCCTATTTTACATCCCAAATTTAATTTCGAATAAAAAATCCTTACGTGGTTTTTCACAACTAAACATAAGCTAAAACATTTTTTATTTTATTTTAAAACATGCACTGCTTGCCAATCTCCGCTCACTTTCCACCATACTTCATTTGAATATCTGTGACACCCAGAGACACTCTGAAACGCCACAAGACCGCACTTAGCGCGAATATTTAATTCAAAAGTGATAGTGCTTTTTTTTTTTTTTTTTTTTTTTTTTTTTTTTTGTCTATGCTGTTAGCCCTGTTGGCTATTACAGCGTCACCGGGGGAGCGGGTGGGTCTGGAGACCCACCCTTAACAAGGGGGGGCCAGATGGGCCCCCATGGGGAACGACGGCCCGAGGGCGTCTCAGATTGAGACACGGACCTCGGCTCGGGGCGTCGTTAGTCAGGAGGGAAGCTAAGGAAATTTGGACACTAGCGTCCTCCGACGGCAGAACGCCGGAGCAACGGAGCACTTACTCAGTTGGGACCTCGTCTATACCGGCACAGACGGTGTGTGTCTGTATGTTGTGTGGTGTCAATTATGCCTACGCGTACACGTTATTACCTACTGTGAACGCGTCGTCGGGGTCAACGAGTACCGACTTGGGTCTTCTTTTTCTGACTAAAGTAGTCTTACGTGTTCTATACTCTGCGGCGTCAGCCACCAGTGGGTTCGGGTGTCGCTCAGCAAGTTCAAAGTACTTTTGGGAAAGCCCCTTGAAGTACTGAGCGATGGTCGGAAGGTCTAAATCTCTATGGAGATCGATGTTGCGTACGAACCACGGCGCCCCGGTTGCAATCCGTGTAAACCTGTTCTGAATCACCTGAAGGGGTTTCAGATTAGCGTGCGCAAAAGCGGGACTCGCATAGGACATGACGGAACGTATGCAAGCTTTGTAAAGTGTCACCTTATTGCGAAGGGACATTTTACTCCGCTTGCCTAACAGCGGATATAAACGACCTAATATATAGGCCGCTCTGCTACGAACGGTCCTAATATGCGCAGTGAAAACTAACTTTCTATCTAACGTTACTCCTAGGTATTTTGCCTCGTCTTTCCAAGGTATCGGTTTATCAAAGAGTTTGATTCGCGGGAGGATCCTTGGGGGGCCCCGTTCGAAGAGCACCGAAACGCTCTTCTCAGGGTTTACCTCGATCCGCCATTTCCGCAGCCAACTCTCGAGGGAGTCGACTGCGGATTGGAGACGTTGGTATATCTCCCAGTGATCCTTAGAGGACGTGTAAAGCGCGGTATCGTCCGCGTACATGGCAAGGTGCACTTTAGATCGCGGCCTAGGAATATCGCTAGCGTAGATGGAGTAGAGGATGGGCGAGAGAACTGAACCCTGGGGAACACCCGCCCTGATGGGGCGGGGGGTTGACAAAACGCCTTCCACTCTGTAGCGAAAGGAGCGATTTGACAGGTAGTCCCGTATGATGAGTACGAGTCTATCCGACACCTAGAACTGGTATAACTTGTACACCAGTTCATTGTGCCAGACCCTGTCGAACGCCTTAGCTACATCGAGGAAGAGCGCTCCTGTCCTATGCTTCTTGGCCCTCACAGTGGCCCCTATCAGTATGTGCTCCGTGAGGCGTTGCACCTGATGGGAACATGAATGGTTGGCTCTAAAGCCGAGCTGCTCTTTTGGGATGATTTTGAGTCTCTCGACTTCCGATCTAAGTCTACTGAGGATGATTCTCTCATATACTTTCCCTAAGGAACTAAGAAGACTAATGGGACGGTAACTACTAGGCAGATGCCGGGGTTTGCCCGGCTTATGGAACCCTATCACTATGGCCTCTTTCCACTGGGCCGGAAACGAGCAACCGGCCAATAGAGCGTTAAAAATGGTAACCAATAGGTAAATTAAAGGAGGCGGAAGAAGCTTTATCACTCTGTTAGTGATCCTATCGGGACCTGGCGATTTCTTGGCGTGAAGCGCCCTAACTATGGACGTCACCTCGTCTAGGTTCGTTTCCTTGATTGGCGGACCGACCGGTGGCTGAGAACACATTATATTAACCGATTTGTCGACTATTTCGACATGATCGCGATCAACCGATTGAGCAGACAGACGGCACTGGCTCTCTAGACTGTCGGCTAAGCACTCAGCTTTGTCAGGGTCGTCAAACGCGATGGCGGAGTTAGGTCCAACCAAGGGAGGCATATCTGAGACAGTGTCCGCCTTCAACGCTCTCTGCAACCGCCAGAATGCCTGGTGTGTTGGAGAGAGCGTCGCAAGCGTCCTATCCCAGCCGCTATCTCTGAAGTCGTCGAGAGCTTGTCTCGACTCCCTCTGGAGACGGCGCAGCCTCCGTCGGTTGTCATCTGTCGGGTATCGGTCATGGGCTCTAATCGCGGCGTTTTTACGGGTGATGAGAAGTCTAATGTCCGGAGGGAGTGACTTTCCTATGCTGTCTACCAAATGTTCTGTGAAGTTAGTCGCGGCTGAGACAGCGTCCTCGACCGATGTAAGCTGGTCAGGAATTTTGTCGAGGTGCGCTGGTACGGGGGAATGGAGTTGCTCTCGAAGCTTCGTCCAGTTAATAATTGTTTTGGTCGCGGGTTCCCTAAGGGGAGGAAGTCCTAGCTGAAATAGGACCGGTCGATGGTCAGAGTCTAGCTCGGATAGCGTCTCGATAGAACGTAACTGAAGTGTCACGCCCTTCAAGAGTACTATGTCGAGCACGTCGGGTCTGTCATGTCGGAAGTCTGTGTCGCAGTATCGCGTGGGACTCAAAGGCGCGGTGATCTCGAAGTCGAGACCAGCCTTGTAACTTAGCCTATCAAGGAGATTTCCTCTACTGTTTGCGACAGTGGAGTTCCAGCGGGGATGTTTGCAATTTAGGTCGCCGGCCAGAATGGTTGCGTTACCTAATTGGAGTAAGGACTTAAGGTCCCTCTCAACTAAGGCTTTATTGGGAGAAAGATAGACGGATGCTAGTACGATCGACTGACGGCCGGTCATACCCACCTGACATAATGACGCTTCTACGTTGACTAGTTGGGGCGGATCGAGCGGAGTGCAATGAAGAGACCTTCTGTAGTAGATGATGGTTCCCCCCTTCGCGGTTGCCCTATCGTTCCTAACGAGACGGTAATTCGCGATGCGCGGATCACGATTACACGGCTTCAGAAAGGTCTCTTGTACTAACAGGACGTCTATCTGGTGCGTGACCACGAAAGTCGAGATGAAAAACAAGATGTCATCATGTTGACATCGTGTGTTCGTATATCGATTTGATTAGGACGGCGTGCTTGAGGAGCACTTCCATCCTCGCGGGAGGGTTCCGCGCGGAATCCCTCATTTCATTCGAAAAGACTAGGAGCTCTTCGATGTCTATTACACCAAAGAGGCTCGTGACGCACGCGAGTGAACTCGCAACTCCGTCGGTGGAGTTACGAACCGGCGCGGCGGCGGCGGCAACGACTGGGGGACGGGCTGTGGGATAATCCTCGGAGGCTTCACCCAAGCGTTCGCGATCGCGTTCGCGGGTGCCTGAGGGGCCTGGGATGCCTGAGGGGCCGCGGGCCTCCTAGGGGCTAGAGGAGCCCATGGAGGCTGAGTGAACCGAGGAGGATGCCTTGCCGGCTGTGTCCTGCGCGGCGCTTTGGGGCACCCGCGATAATTCGCGGGATGGCCCTTCTGTCCGCACAGGACGCAGCTGGGAGGATCCTCAGGGACCGGTCCCTTACGCGGATAGTCGGCTGTCGCGTGGTCGTCCAGACACTTGACGCACCTTGGACGCGCGTGACAAAAACGTTGGGAATGCCCATAGAGCTGGCAGCGATGACACTGACCAGGAAAACCGCGACCGCGTGGAGGTTCGACCCTAAGGCCGGAGAGTTGGCAGACTGCCTTAACGTTGAAAATTTGCTTTCCTTCCGGGGAAAGCTCGAGATGAACGAGTACGAGATCGAACGGGACCCTAGTGGTCGCTCGGTACATGCGGTGCACCGAGATGACGGGGAAGGATTGGGACTTAAAGTCCTCGAAAATCCGCTCAGTAGTGAGCTCCACGGGGAGCCCTCGGATGACCACCGTTAAGCGGCGTTCATCCTCTAGCGCGTAGGTGTGGTATCCGTAACCACGTTCGCGGAGGAGACGAGTCAGACCACGGTGGTCCGACGAAGACGCGGTTTGAACGCGGATACCGTCGGCGGTATTTCGGGCGGACGTGAAATGGAGCTTGTGCTCCGTCATAAGTGCGGACAGAGCGTCCCACTTAGACTTGTCCCTTATGTAAAGCGGCGGCGGCGCGGGGGACTTCCGTGGCGCTGAAGGCGCAGGCGCTAAAGGCGCCTCCGCGGGCGCTGAAGGCGCGGACGCCGGCGACGCGGACGCGGGCGCTTCGGGCGCGATCGGCGCGCGTTCGCGAGTCGGGCCCGGGCCCGAAGAACGGTCGGGCGACGCGGGTTCGCTACTAGCGGGTTTTGAGGCCCGTTTTCGCGGGACGTTCGATGAGAGCGCTTTCGTCGCCTTCCTCTTGGCCGATTTGGTCTGCACGGTCGTGAAACCGTCGTCCTCGTCAGCGTCCGAGGAAGGGGACGAACTCCCCGACTCGGAATCCGAGGCCGTCTGCTCCGTAGGAGTGGCGGCTTCGACCTCCATGTCGGAGGTGCTCTCGGTCGCGATCGCGGCGCGCGAGGTCGAGGGTGGAGACTCGATGCCTAACAGGACAGAGTACCGCAGGCATAATTCAGGCACAATTCCGTGGACCCAACCAAAGAACTGCGACTTGGACAGATCTTCGGGTTCCGCCGCGGATTTGGGGTCCATGGTGGAGCCCGGAGATATGAGCCGTCCTCCCTGCGTGAGCAGGGAGGCGAGTGCCTAACGTGAACCCTATCGAATCTCTGTCAGTAGGTGACAGAGGTGTGCCTAATACCTAATAATACTGTGTACTTACACGACGCAGGCTATTACGACGAAGTCTTTGAATTGCGTTTCGTACCCTAACTAGGGCGACGTCGGATTTGTTGGACCCCTATGCAGGCTCGCCGGCCCGCAGGTGTGCTTGCGGCGATGACTCACACACAAACACAATCACACCGCTGGCTTGCTCACAATGGAGGTCGTTATCTTGACTGGCGCAGGTGTACGAACGGTCGGTGCAGGTGGTCGGCGCAGGTGGCTGGGCGGTCAGCGTGACGGCTCAGGTAGGTGGCGCGAATAGGCGGAGCAGGTAAACAGGTAAAAGGGACATGTGTCCCAGTCGACTGCTCAACGGTGAATGGGTGATAGTGCGTAATCTTATCTTAGTATGCCATCTTAAGCACAATTTCCCTACAGGAAAAAGTCCTGTCTAGATGACGAAACACCAACATGCCCAGGGATTTTGTAACGCTTTCCGTACACGTCCATCATGAAAGTCCAGTCAGAAGTCGCGTCTAAAATAGAATAAGGCTTTGGTTTAGACATTTTGGAGGAACATTATTTTACGAATTCTACACATTGGTATGTAGTTGTCTTCCGCGCACTTGCTACTGAAAAACTAACCGCTTCCCATATGCTTTCTAATACCTTATCGACGCAAGTATTATCATCTGTCTAGAAGTGCCCTACAGGGTAGAGTAGAAGGGTCTAATAAGTGTACCGGGGTTCCTACTACCTCTCCACAGATATTGCAAGACTTTTCAGTGGCTTTGCCTTTGCTTTGCATCTTGATAAATTACTTTGATTTAAGAGAATCATTTGGAATGCATTAAGATAAAATTTTAATAATACTGGGTTACAAAAATCTATGGTTAGCCATTAATAATAATATAAATATAATAATAGTTTCATTTGGATCTTGAAAATCCATTGTTTCATCAAAAAATCAAGAAAAATTCAAAAATTCAAATTATCTTTATTCAAGTAGGTATTAACACGCACTTTTGAATCGTCAATTACATCAAATTGATCAGTATAGTCAGTCTGTGAGTAAGCATCCACTAGCTCGGAATATTGTTCTGCTGAGAAGAGATGGCCAGAAACTCAACAGTTGCTCTTTTTAAAAGAAATTTAACAATGTTTGACTTATAAATTATAATATCAGCCCTACGGATGAGTCAATGATCCAAGTTTCACACTTCGATCAACCAAAAATTCTTGAATGTTATAATAAGATTTATTTAATAATATACTTTTAATTTTAAATTTAAAGCTAAGAAAAGGAAGATCTAAGATATTTTGTGGATTTTTATTATATATGCGTACCCTCAAGCCCATGAAGGATTTGTTAACTTTTTGCAGTCGAAATTTTGGCGTTACGAGCTTATTTATATTTCTTGTATTGATCGTATGTCTGTCGCTGTTTTTAATATAAGCATTTAAATTTTGGTTTTAATAATTAATAATAATATTGGTGTTGGTAAATATAATATTTATTTATTTATTTATTTATTTATATCTTTTCCACTTAGAATCATAATCAGTCATCACTTGTGTACGTCAACATGGAAGTGTCAGGAGGGCCTATTACGATACTAGATTTATCGTAATAAGCCCTTCTGAAAAAGCTTCTTAATCTTAATGTTAAAAAATAAGGGGTTCCAAACGCGTCCTGGTCTGAGAAGAACCACACGACAAACTCAGCCGGATATATTTTTTGTTATTGTGATCACTGTTTCACAAACGTCAAACTTAAATGCAATTTTGGAACAACTAGAACCGTCGCAATCAATCGGAAAAGAAGCCTAATGATCTCAGGCAACGAAAATTAAATAATAATTACAGAAAAAATATATATATACTAGCGGACTCGGCCACGCGTTGCTGTGGTTGCTAAGGTTTTGGATATACCTATTACATTGTAGTAAACTATTTAAGAAGTCACGGTATTAGAAAAAATAAAATTAAAATTAACAAAAACCTCCGACCGCTAAGTAAAGGAAAAAATTTAAAATGCAAGTAAATTTATCAAGGCCAATAACGAAATAACAATATTTTGATATAAAATAATATTGTGACTTAAAATTAAGATGTAAGTTATCCTATGTTTCAAGTTGGATCAAACTACACACGGTGTGCAAATTTGATTAAAATCGGTTAAGTAGTTTAGGAGTCCATCGCGGACAAACAACGTGACATGTAATTTATATATATTAAGATAAATCTTCGGCCTGCCACACAACCAGTCACCGCAAGCAGCACCCGTTCACGAGCATAACACAAGAGCCAGCCATCACCCCCTTCGCACATATTTGAGGGAGGGAGGCAACCCGACTCCCGATGCTACCGCAAGTACTTAGTGACTTCTAAGGAATCGGTGTGATGCAGAAGGTCGATAAAGCAAAATTAATTTACAACAAAAAAACAAATTGCGGAGATTACTAGCCATTCGCAATACAATACAGATTCATTCTCAGGCCATACCGTCGTCGATGTAATCCTTTACACTATAGTAGGATTTTTTTATTAAATTATTTTTAACATATAATTTAAATTTATTTAATGATAGGCTTAAGGCTTCATTTGGGAGCTTATTATAAAAACGTATATAATTACCCTTAAAGTATTTACCTATTTTATGGAGCCTAGTGCCGGGCATAGCGAGTTTATTTTTTTGTCTTGTATTAATTTTATGTAAATCACAATTTTTCTTGAACTTTGAAATATTTTTATGAACGTACTTAAATTAAATTTTCATAAATATATTGATTGTAAACAGTCATAATTTTAAATTCCTTAAATTTGTTTCTTAAAGAGTCTCTTGGTCTCATATTATATATTGCGCGAACAGCCCTCTTCTGCAATGTAAATATGGTATCAATGTCAGTCGTATTGCCCCATAAGAGTATACCGTATGACATTAAGCTATGAAAGTAACTAAAGTAAACTAATCGAGCAGTTTCCATATTTGTTAATAGTACAGTAATAACTGAAATTAATTCTGTTTTTTCTTTTCTTTTAGTAACCTCCTGTATATTGCATTCTAAGACGACCGGTTTTCAATGTTTTTATATTGCCTAACGCTGAGTGGTCGATGCGAGTGACGATCTCTTGTTAATTCTTATGTTTATCTACCCTCACATTTATTAATAAAAATCGGTGACTATGACACAAGGTAAAGTTTATAAAACTTGTGATGTGCCATATTAATTGTCTTTCTTATGTTACCTAGAAATGCTATGTTAAATAAATAAATAAAATAAAAACTGAGTAAGCAACTGTAAAAACCTTTCGGCCTACATAACAAGGCTTTTTTCCTATATAGCGTTGGTGAAGCCGCTGGGAACAGCTAATTATTACATAAGAACCTTTCATATCTTGGAGACGACTGTTTCTATTTCGACTAAATATGAATAAGAACCATCTCGACAAGAATAGCTTTAGATAAAAAAAACCGCATTCAAATCCGTTCACGCATTTGGCCGCATTGCCACAGACAGACACACAAATACACAGATACATATGTTTGTGTATGTACACATATACACAAATACACAGATCGACAGGTCAAACTTATAACACCCCTCTTTCGGGGGTTAAAAATACATAAACATTCGCAACGAAGTATGAATTTAAAGAAAAAAGTAAATTGTCTTACATAAATAAATCAACTCGTGTATTAAATTTTAAAATATTTAAATTTATATTGTTTTCTATTTTGATCGCATCAGATTTGTGGTGCAATTGTGTCAAAGGCTGTCTTATTATAACGTCAAGATCAGAATCGCCCAGTGGTGACGTGGACAATAAAAATGTTAATACACAATCAAATAAACTTTCATAATATTTTTTTTTGTTTAAATAACTTTTGGTAGACGCAAGTAAGACAATAGGTTAAGATAGTATAAGGTCTACGTAGCGATGGCATGGCTTATACAAGACGATATAGACTATCGAGACGTGTGCCAAGTGAAGTGCACGTTCTTAAGAGCTCTTGATGGAACAATGAAATTCATAGTGTATTTATTCATGTCAATGTCATGATGTAGGACATCCAAAAGAAAATTATAAGATTTTGTGATGACCGACATCGTTACGATACAGATGAAGATAATATTGTGTTTTGTTAGAATTACAAAAATAATCATGATGTAACTACCCTGTCCTTATCGGTTTATTTTTAATTCTATATTTAAGTAATGTTTTGGAAAATATCTACAAACAGGTATAGTCATGTTAAGCTTATTTTATTTTTTTATAAATATAGAATGAAAAATAAACCGACACGAGAATGCTTAATTTACCGAGACAGACAGCGATACGGTATCTCAATAGGGAACATGCAAAAAAATTTAAATGGTCTCAAATATTTTTTTTTCGATTACTTTTTATCATCTTATTATAATAAAATCATTTTTTTAAATTTACTAATCATTTAAGGTCATAAAATAATTTATGAAAAGTGTAAATTTAGGGAGCGAAATTCAAAATTCCAAAACGCGCAACCATTGGTCGAAAGGAAATGTGACGTCATTTGACACGCCATTCAATATATCGGCTTTTAAGTTCATACTGTGGTATCAGTGTGACTGAGATAAATAAATAATTTAAACCTATATTTTCGTGCTTAAAGGTTTTATTAAATGATACAATTGTTTAGGTAATCTTAAAAACATTTTCTAAATACTCAAACAACTCTAACAAAACAAATACCTACAAACTCTTTTTGAATAGCACTAGCATGCTACTACACAATACATTTTTAAAATGTTTCTGCCTCTGAATCATTTTTCACTTCACTTAACTCAGATAAATAACTTGGTTGATAATCAGCAGATATAGAAGATATAAGATGCTATAGAAGTATTATCAGCTGTGTTTTCAGTAAATTTTCTTTTTAAAACAGATAGTTTTACTTTTAAAACTGTTGTGTAACAATGCTGTGTAACACTGTTGTGTAACAATGAGGAAATAAAATAAAGGTCACCAATTTTTTTAAACACTACTTTTGATAGCTAACTCTTAAAAGGCTTCATTAACCGATGTCAATCTTTGGCTTTTGACTTTGCACATTCATGAGAATGTTCTCTCAGTTGGTGTATTTGCCACAAAAATATATAAGGAACAACTCCTTTCTTCAAACTTAGATTACATCTATATACACATATTATATTCAATACAATTTGCTCTATCTTCCTTAACCTGAAATAAATCGACAGACCTTAAAAATTGTGTAAAACAAAAAAAGATTACGGTTTTTATAGAAAGTTATACTGAAATTTGTAAGATAGGTTAGGTTAATTTTAAACTAATTTTTTTTAATGTTTAATACTTACTATAAATTTAAACTATTAGATTAAACTTATTATAAATAAAGTATACTTACATTAAATTGATCTTCAAAACAATATAAACACGATTTAGGACATATATTATCCCTTTTAATTACCATACACCATTGTTTTTGTATTTTCGCATCTCTTGGAATACAAAAAAACACTTTGTCGGGTGTTTTTCTAATACTATTTTTGCACTCCCGTACTATACAATACTCGTAAGATGATTTTTATCTTCTTCCATGACTTGTAAAGCAATTAAAACTTAAAATATCTATGAAATAACTAAAAAGTTCATAGTAAACATTTAGTAAACATTCACTGGGCGTATCATTTGACGTCACGCAAAACGCGCGCAAAATGGCGGTGTTTAAACGGGTCAAATTTACTCAATGTTTTAATTTTCACTTTGAAAAAAAACTAGATGAAAAAAAACTAGAATCTTTTCAAGCCTATTTATATTTTTTTCTACGATATAGAGAGGTAAATGATTAATTTACGTCAAAAAAAAAATACGTGAATGTTCCCTATTGGTAGAGCGACGTTTCCCAGAGGTCGCGGGTTCGAATCCCTGCCCGTATCGTTTTATTTTTCATTCTATATAGTTTTTATATTTCATTCTATATAAATTCTACATTTATTTAAAATATCTTAATAATGTAGCTTACCGCATTATTGGAAGAATTTGACCAACATTGCAATTACACTTCTAGGTACTAGAAGTGTAATTATTACATTACCTTACCTTATTGTATTTGTTTTATAAGCAAAATTTAAAAAAGATATCTTTCTCTGAATATTTCGAGTAGGCACTTTATACAGATTTCAATACATACATATATATCTATTGCTACTAACTTGTAGGTTAACTCAACCAAATATAAATTGTATTTTTTTAGTATAATTACATTGGGTATCTATTTCATTAATTGTAAATATATATTTCTTTTGAAAAAAAATAATAAAAATATATTTTGAATGTATTCAATATAAACTTTATTTAAGCAACAGAATGACACTTAAATACTGAAGTTCGTTGAAGTGAATTTGCCTATTTTTCAACCCACTCTGCAATAGTCGTCACAGTGGGCTTTCAATTAATCGTCGTTTGGTTCCCGAGCACTACCGATTCATTTCGGGGCTATAAATTTCCTTTGCGTCGAATGCCGCTGCCATTAAATGATTAGTCCATGTATGGGGCGGACGATTCGTATAGCACTATTCTATGAAATACTGCTCTTGCAGAGAGTACCTGTATAAATGTCCTGATGACTATATACACAATAACGTCCAAGGTGGTAAAAAATCAATCGGCTAATATGATAAATGTTGACATATAAAGCAACACCTTATCTTTTTTAGTCTGTCAGTCTATGTGCTTGCTTATCGAGATCCACTAGTCTAATTAACAATATTTTTATGATATTGTTATGGTTATGTGTAGAGGAAACTTATGCCAAAGGGTTAGCTACTATTTATATTACAGACACTTACCTAAAACTATTATTCACATTATCAATAAATAATCGCCTAGGGTAGGGACACTAAGTCTGATCGATTGGATTCACAAACGAACACTGTGAGTACTTTTGTCCTTATTCCTTTAAAATCGAAGACGAAATAATGATATTATCTTTTAATAAATAATATTAATTACATCTTATACTTTGTAAAAAACTTACAGATAAAATTTCAGAATTATTTGTTGATGGCCCAAAAAAAAAATGGGATGACTAGATTAAAAAAATAACTAACTATAATAAGTTATAGTAGCGGGTTTTTGATAAAAATAAAAACCATCGACAAATAAAAATGTATTCAGATAACTCCTGAATATTAGAGGTTTAGAATTGAATGTTGGAGTCATCAAGGTATTTCATCACATTAAAAACAAGAGCTTTAAATGTTGAAAAAAGTCAATTCAGGTAGTGTGATTGGTTCCTTTATCAACCTGATGTTTAATAGGTTAATATATCGGAGAAAACAAGCAAGAAAGACGTTACATTTTCGAAAAAATATAAAAGTTGTGACACACATTCTGCCAATTGAATAATCCACGCGGAGAATCTTGCAACCTTACAGCTTATTAAATACACCTAACAATAATTTAAAACGAATTTCTGGTGCATCCCATACATATGTATATCAAAAGCCTTTCCTTTAATAAATATTTACTAGAGTAAAAAATTAAAAAAGATGATATTAAGCATATGATATCATACACGTTTGACTCTCCCCAAGCTATCTTTTGAAACTATTCTATGCCAAGAAAGGATAGGTATCTAGAATACAGATTGTATTAAATCTCAAGAGAACACAGGTAGTATTCAATCTTAAGAACAATCACTTAGGATTAAGACTTATATTTAACCACAAACGATGCTAATGATTGTAGTAGATTCATTTTCTGGTTTCGAGCAGGTTTTCTGACTTTCTAAAACTTAGTTTTTATATATATATTTATATATATATATATAAAAAACTATAAATATATATATATCACTACAATAAATTACAAACAATACAGAGTGTATTCCAAAAGTTTTTAGAGCAGTATTATTTATATTTCTGGTTGAGAACAGTATTCATTGGGTTTTCTGCGTTATTCTTATTACTAAAAAAATAACAACTTTACTACAATCATTAATATTGTTTGTAGTTAAATATGAGCGTAAAAAATAAGGTTTTTTTTAAGCGGATTCCAACGTGATGGAGCTCTAATCAGCCACCATTGTTAACGCCTACGGATCATCATTTTGAAATTAAAGTGTTGAATAAATTTGCTTTATTATTTAGACCAGGCGTATAATTATGTATAACCTATTAACCATTGGTCATCTCATTCTTACCTAGGAGATAATTTTACATAATAAAACTCGTAAATTAATTCGTTTGTACGCCAAAAGAATTACGAGACGAGACTTCTTAGCATCCATCGAATCTTCTTAGCATTCCATGGATTCACCGTGAGGGTTCTGGGTCCATAGCGTTGCATGGAGAGGAGCGCAAACAATACCTGAGATTTTCGACCTAATTAAAGGTTTTAGAAGCCTCCTTATGATGCTCATAAACGCTCACCTACATTGTCCACACATCCAACCAAAAACCTCAAACAAATTTATAAAATTATCACATAAAAGAACCTAATGCCACTTTTGAAATACGTTCTAGAAATGAACCAATGTTGGTTCTACAAAGGCCAACGTCTTTTAGTAAGTTATAGAGAGATTTCGCTGTTATACCTCTCGTTAGGGATGTTTGTTTCCCAAGAAACAGTAAGCTCCACAGGTATCACGCGCCTTAGATGTTTTAAATACAGAAAGAAGTCCGGTCTGGATAACCAATGTGGAGCCGTTGGAAAATAGAATAAGGCTTCGGTTTTTATTTTTTTGAGGGGCCTTTTTTACGACCTCTTCAGATCGTTTGGTGGTTATTATACCTTTCCGCATTCTAGCTACCGAAAGACTAACTGCTTCCCTTATGATTTCTAATACCTTATCTTGGCGACGCGAGTATTTACTTCTATCTATAAGTACCCTACACTTTACTAAAAAGAGTTTCGTGGTTCCTACAGCCTCCCCACAGATGTTGCAAGATTTTCTTGGATTTTCCCCTATCTTATTAATTTACTTTGATCTGGGAGAGTTATTAGGAATGCATTAAGATAAAATTTTTGTAATGCTGCGAACCAATCATAAAGCAGGGTGCGCCATCTCAAAGCTAGTGGAATACAAAAAATCTCGTACGATCTGACAATCATTTTCAATTTTTAAGCACATCGCTTTCAGTGGTTAGTTATTATTTTCGTCTTGTCGAAGAAGGGATTTTGCTATTTCTAAATCTCATTCTATTCTACTTATACAATAAAAAGAATACAAAAAAGTTATTGAAGCCATAGGCGTAGCTTAAGTTTGTTGTAATTTTATTTATGTTCTACTATATTCTAAGAAATTTAATTAATTTTTTACAAAATACAAAGATTTTCCTCAGAGTTACATTTAATTAAAAAAACAAAATGGAATTAATTTCGAGATATGATAATGAAATGATAGTTTCGATATAGAACCCGCACCCGCTACACTTGACCTTGGACAGAACTGTAAATAAATTTTGAATGAGCAACCTTAAATTTGAAAAAAAAAAAATATATTGTTAAAATGCGTAAATGAAACAACCATCAAAAATGTATCATTTATAGAGAGATAGAGATTTAAATAAATCGGTATACTTACGGTTGCTTCTCAATACATATTTTATAAATGGCAAAATTTAAATAGTTATAAAAACAGCGACAGACAAACGATAAGTACAAGATAAAATAAATTCGTAACACCTAAATTTCGACTTCAAAAAGTAAACAAATCCTTCATGGTCCTGTGTGTACGCATATTTAATAAAATTCCACAAGACGTCTTAGATATTAATTTTCTTACTTTTAACATAAAAAATGTTATTATAACATTCAAGAGCTTTTGGTTGACCGTAATGTGTATAACTGGACTCATTTTCAGGGTTGATGTTATAATGTATAAGTCAAACATTATTAAATTTCATTTAAAAAGTGCAAATGTTGAGTTTCTGGCCAGCTCTTCCTAGCAGAGCAGCATTTGTGGTAGCTTACTCACGGACTGACTATACTGACCGATTTAATGTTATCATTCCGATTCGTTGAATAACTACTTGAATAAAGATATTTTGAATTTGAATGTATAACTGCTGTCTACAACTCTGTCTTCTCTCCTTCTTCCCCATTTGTTTAACATTCGTTCATGAGTATTATCTCTGATTTTTTATTATTTGTATGTGTATATACATTGCAAGATTAATGCTTTGGGACAATTCTATCCCATTTAGTTTTTTCGCAAAATATAATAATTATTTATTATTTTCCTTTTATGATAAGTATTTTATTTGCTGGTTAACTTAGCTTTATTTTATATGTAGATTGACTTAGCGAGAATAATAGTATTTTTATCTTGTAATCTAATCGCATCAATTTAGTAAAAATAGCTCAATTTATCGATATATACCTAAGACACAAAAGTGATTTGGACTTTTTATCAATTGTGAGTCACCCCTATGAAAACGAAAATATTTGAATTTGGAATTTTTATGTTGTAATCATCATTTTATATGATTAAAGTGTTCTTTAATTCAACGTGCTCAAGTGAGGTTGTCACTGAAGAGGCACGAGTTTTGAATTAATGCCGTCCAGTCGTGATTACCTGCTGTGAACGAAACGAGGGAAACTGCCTTATGAGGATCGTGACTTAATTAGTGCGAACAAAAACTTTTCCGGATTTTGTTCCTTGAATATTTCGATTTAAATTAAAGAAGGTCGGTAGCCAAGGAGAGTTCAATCTTTATAATCTCTTTGTCAACATAATGCATAGCTATGCTATATTTGGTTAACTTTAAAAAATATAAAATATAGTTTCACTAAAATGTAAGTTTAAAAGAATAGTGGACTTTGAAAATTAATTATCGTCAAGGAATTATGCACAACAGCATCTACGGAATCTTATTTAAATTGGTTTCTCCTGTTTGTGTTGGCGCTCGTCGCACCTGGGCGCGAGGCTTAAGGAAAGGATGCTAAATAAATATTTTCTTAATAGAAAGGATAAAGGGCACGCTTCAGCAATAAGTTTCTCAAGGTAACGTCAGCAAGCAATATAATCAGTTTTAGTAAGAGCAAATTGTTTTTAATGTCTAAATAATGTGGTAAATAAATATTTTTTTTTAATTATTAATTGACACCACTTTAATAGATGTCAATTGTTATTTGGTATAACAAATTGTCATATTATTATCTCAATTTTATTGCTTTCAAAAATACAAATATTAACACATCTATATTATAATATTTAGGTAATTTTATTAATATTTTAAACAAGTCATGTAGTCTCATGACGATGAAACAAAACAGAAAACCGAAACGTAATGTGTAAAATATTTCAAAATAAGTAATTTAAATTTAAATTTCTGCAGTGTACACAATTTACCAATTTTTATAACTTATTACGAAGCAAGAATTCAGAATTAATGAAGTATTAAGTAAAATACCTCTCTGTTCTTTTACGCTTGAAGCCTTTTGCTTTAATTATGGAAAATAAAGAAAGACCTCTAGCAGTTCTAATTAGCTTTTAGATTTCGAGGAGATCTACTTTTGAATGGCTAGAGCTTTCAACATAAATAGGACAAAGCGAAAGTCCGTTCAAATTATGTACACAACTTAAACTAATTTGATCGAGCGCTTAATTTTTTTGTTATTATCTTCATTAAAATGTCACCTCTGCTATTTACAATCTCATAGCTTAGTAGTTACGTAATACTCTATACTATATATTATATGAAATCTATGAACGTTAATAGAAAAGATCGAACTTATCTTAATTTTTATTAGTTACCTACTACCTACAAGACGGGTAGTTATTATAAACCTTAAGTATTATGAAAATTGTAATACCAGGAGCCATTGTCTTATGATGTTCTTTCTTGCATAGGATTATGATATAAATGTATGTATTCATTTATATGATATTACAGTAATGTAAAATAAAGATATATTATGGATTGTTTTATTTTATTTATTCGTATTTCCTAGAATCCCGAAATGACTGATGATTCTGATACGAAATCAATTTTAGTCAATGTTATTGACTATTATCGATGTTGATTCAAAATCACAATAATCAGACTCCAACATTATTTAATCTGGTAAGTCTGATTATGACTCAAATAGTGTACTAGCCTAATAAATTCTTTCCGCGGCCAGTCTTATCTCCCCTTTCATTTTGTAGGCTATAATTTTACGGAGATTATTTTTCACTCCTGACAGCAAGTTTTAATGTCTTTTGTAACAAAATTAAGTCAAACTTAAACTTAATTAGTAAACTATCTCGATGCGCTATAATTGACTTTAGTAAAACAATTACACTTGATTGATATCCTCCTTTGTAATATATTTTGTACCTTCTAAATATTTTTATCAACGTTCAAATATTTTTATAGACGTAGCCTAGATGATATAGAGCCAGCAACGGTAGTTCTTATAAATACGTCTATGTGTCATAAACCTCTTTTATATAGTGTGTAATAAATATTATAATTATGTAATAGTTAAGGATTTATTTTATGAACACTGGTTTTTTATTCTACGACGCAGGATAAGAAGTTGTATAATTATGTAAGTGAAGCATCGGACCAAAGATTTTTAAGATGGAATATATTCATATTGTTGAAAAAGGAATTTGTACAACATACAACATGTTACAACTTGGTTATTGGTGAAATTATAGTTCTGAGCTCCATAAATATTTAGTTTAAATAGCATGGAATATAATTTTAAAATTATTATTTTTATGTTGACAGAAAATCACATACATAATGGTAAAATTGATTTAGTAAGTTTGTAATAATGAAAATTACGATAAAAAATATGGATTTATGTACATTTTAAGTGATGACAGATGGCTTATTTTTTTTGTCGGTTCAAGTAGCAAACGAAGTCGCTGGTAATAGTAGTCCTCCAATAAAAAATAAATATTATGTTTTATCATAATAATGGAGTTTATTTAAATAAATTAGAAGCTTCATATCATTTTATTCATGGCAAATATTGTAATAAAAATAATATAATATTCTTAGCAATAATTTTGAAATAAATTAAAAAATATATATGTATGTATAAAATAAAGCTTTGTCATGTTTATTACACAATCCACTTATTGCAATCGCACATATTTTATATAATATGTACGAAACTCAATATTCAATGAGTAATTAATTAAACAATGTCACTGAAATTTTGTGTTCATTAGTAATATATATTACAAGCTTTTAATAAGCTTATAAGTAATAAAGCTCGCACGTTCGAAAATTCAAAACACATAAACAAACTATCTACAATTTATAAAATATAAATAGAACTTTAAATCTTTTAGGCTTATAAAATTTAAAGTAATAATCATTATTTAAATGCTTACTCAAAATGCCTAGAAAAAATATTTGAGGACGACTAACGAGAATATATTTTGAATATTTTATAATAAAATCATTTTGTTATATTGTTATTACAAAACAATTAATTCGTTGGTAATTAGACACGCAGTGTTAAATATTAATGTAAGAAAGATCCCCATGGAAACCGGCACAGCACTGCTATCTGGAAAGAACATACTTAATTAAAATAATATATGAAACCATTATATAAGTTTATGATATTCTTCAATCGTTGTAATATATCCGATGTAACTTAAATAATTAATTATTATTATATTTACAAACCAGCAACCACATCATTTTGAGATGAAAATGAAGCAATGGAATCGGGTCCATTCAACGCCTCTTCGTATTCCTCAATTTTATCAAATGTAGTGTCCGACTCCAATGGAAAGGTATCTTCAACCCGCAGGATGTGGCGGGTCACTTCATTTTGATATAAAGGTGCGAGAGATGCTTGACACTAAAATATATTATTACATTTTTATTTAAACTATTATACATTATAAAACTAGTTCACGTTACTGTCACTGAAATTAGCATTATTCATACATATTTCATAAAGTAAATTTGAGTCAGGTCTATTTATCAATAGTATAAAACTTGCTATTTCTCGTGACTACGCTGTTATAAACTACAGAAAGACGTTTTCAATATAAGTTTAGAACTTCTAATTAAATACAGTACAAACAAGTACACAGGATGTAGATGTCAGTATGAGTCGTAGTGTGATAAAAAAAAATAAAAAAAAAAATATATATTTTTTTCTATTCAGAAACCAGAAGTGAGATGCTATTAAACAAAACCAAAACTCTTACGCTGTTTACGAAGCCCTAAACTTTAGGTATAAGCTTTATAGGAACATGAATTAAAAATAAATCTTTTATTATATTTACTTGGTAATATGTAATATATTAAATAGTTTTCAAATAATAAAAAATCATATATAACTCTTGATAAATGAACAACAGCTTATAGTATGCCATACCTTCAGAGTGAGCACGCCTTCTCGGAAATGCTGAGGCAGTAAAGTAAATACAAGTTCTAGAGTGGTCTCTCTCGCATCCGCTCGTTCTCTTGATGTCCTCTCCCATGGTCCTCGAATGTAGTTCATTGACACTGGCTGCTCGTTCACTAACCACTTAATCTGAGTTCTCGGACGCGATCTCGACGATGTACAATTCGCTGCAAGTCGGTCACCTACTTGGTATTCATTCTTCAATCCTGTGACCTGCGGTCCGCTATTGGGAAGAACTAGAAGAAACGACCAATAATCTTATTTATTAATATAAAGAATTTTCCTAACATAATAATTGTACATTATAACTGATTTCTTTTTTTTTTATGTATGTTATATCAATGTATGTTTGTAATATTAAATTGTTATTTTGTATATATTATTACAATTAATTGTTGTGGATAATGAATGAAACATAAATAACCGGTAGTAGTAATTAATAGTCAAATAAATATAATTTAATTAGTATTTCTTTTAATTAAACTTACCAAATATATATGAAAATACACAAAATCAATGGTAAAAACTTGTGTATAATATATATAACTAAAAAAAAGTAATAATAATTTGAACCTGAACTTACGATGAATACTGACATCCTTTTCGTCGAATACGGTGACGAAATATGGTGCTTCCCCTGAGACTTCGCAGCGGTATCGGCCCGCGGAGTCCTGCGTCAGGTGCTCCAGCGCTACCACTGTGCTAGCTGATTTGGTTAACTGTAATATTTTAGACCGCACATTATTTGTTATTTATTCCATTATCTTAATCTTTATAGTATTTTTAAGTTTGTTGAAAAACGATACGCAGTAAGATAACTAAACTAAACTAACTATCCCATTCCCATGTGTATAATTTAACTAAATTATGTTAAAAGTTAGCATAACTTTATGTAAGTGTATTAATTAAATTACAACTTTTAAAATTTTATTAGCTGTCATTAAAGTGGTAGTTAAAACTTTCTGGCCTTTATGCCGTCAATTTATTTACAAAGGAACTTGAAGACAACTTACTTAGACAGAGGATAAATAACAAAAAAAAAATGAAAATTATCTATTTAAGTAAAATTAATATATGAACCTCTTTAGAAAGTAGGTTTTCTAAATCTACACTATTATTATAGCTTAAATATGGTTACATGTAGCAAGGAAATCTATTGCTCATGAATAATTAATTACTAAATAAATACATATAGTAAAATGAAGAGTTGGTGTTCATGTAGCAATCGAATATTTGTGTGTTTGTCTGTACGACGGTTTGGGCTACAATCACATTAGACTAAACTATAATAGGATCGACTTTAAGGTGGAAAAGTGAATGAAAAGTAGGTATATTATTTCGTAAAACTAAGATCAGAAATTTCAGAAAAGTAATTTATATAATTATTTAGAAAACATATTTTCTAATCTACAAAGATTTGATTATTATAGCTTAATCTGTAAAAACTTTATTTTTCTGACTTAGATTTTGAGTTTATGCTGAAAAAAACTTGACGTTTAGTAATTAAAGTTTCTATTTATCTGCGATTTGTATTATTATAAGGTCATACAAATCTCACTTTACAAAATTACAAATTCCGTGTTACAAGAATTCAGAAAATTGTGTTGTATTTTAAACACTATTTAGCAGAATAATAAATAAATATTTTGGTTATACTAAGACCTAACACTGACATTGGAATCTATTATTTAGCAATTTTTTTTTCTCTACAAATCTAAATATTTAAAATTTTAGTTTTTTGCATTGCTTTTATATTATAACTTTGTTGACCTCCAGAATGTTCTCGAAACTAATAATAAAATAACAGATATATATATAGATAGACATAGATATAAATTAGGGTTGTTACGAATGTCATATTTTAGACATTCGCTAATGCGAATTTTTGGTATGCGAATGTGCGAATGCGAATATTTAGAAAATACAAAAAAATACCTTAATATTTTTTTTAATTATATTTAATTTAACCAAGTACTTATTACTACTTTTATAATTATAAACTAATACATTTTTTGTAAACGTTTAATAATCGAATTTTAAAAGATCCAAATTATATTTTAGAAATAATAATTTGGCAGCCTTATCACCCATTAATCGATTTCTAAGTGGCTCATATATAAAGCCGGCTCCGCTAAATAATTGCTCACTTGGTATACTGGCTGGTGGAACGCTGAGGAGCTGTCCAGCAAGATACGCCAGTTTTTAGAATGATTTACATTTTACAATAATAATTAAGCATAAGCACTCGTCACCTTTGACACTTGTTCACCAGTGAATGAACAATCACTGCGTGATATAATTTTTACCAATAACGAAAACCGAAAACACTCATAACCTTGGATGCAGCAACGGTAAAACGCTTTCTATTGGTCTACCGTATCGCGCAAAACCCAATCAGGTGAAACTGTCATCTATTCATAACGGCGTGCATAACTTTAAACTTTCGCATTCGCATAAGATTCGCATAATTTGATGCGGATGCGAGTGTTGATACGAATGCTTAAAATGATGCGCATCTTTCGCATATGCGAATGCGAATGCAAACATTCCTAACATCCCTGATATAAATAAAAATATTCAGAGTAAAATTGTGTTGGCTCTAGATAGCGTCGGTATTATGAGTATGGATTGAATGTATTGGGAATATTTGATATTGTGATTTTAATATCTGGCTCCTGATTATCATTTTTCAATTATATGTGTTAACACATATTTTTTTTTAATTTTTTTTTTACTCTATTAACTCTTTATAAAAATTACAATTTTATGTTATTATTTATAATTTACTTTATTTATTTCATGTCATTCTGGAGTTTATGTCTTTTATAATAAGTTAAAAAAAATGATAAGTAGAACCACTACACCATAAAACATTTGGATTTTGATATCAATATTAAAACAATCGTATGGAAGAGTTAAGAATTGTTAAGTCTTTGCTAAGTAGTATTAGAGTGCACGAGATTGTTTAACTAAAGTAAACTAGATCTTAAAAGATATTTCTAACTGTATAAGTAAAAAAATCCAACGTCATTGCAGTTTGCTATCCTCTTATGTAGAAACATTTTCTTAAGCTCACAACTTCTTAAACTACACGAAGCAACTTATTTTAAATTGAAATGTCTCACAGCCGAAATTTAAATTGACTATATTAAACAATTATTTTAATCATGAAACTTTATTTCGTATTTTATGTATGAAGTACAATGTTTAAATCTATATAAATGTAGAATGAAAAATGAACCGCTACGGGTAGGGATTCAAACCCGCGAAGTCTGACTGTGATGGTGAATTAAACACTCTATATGTTATCGTCTTTATCGGGACGGTGGTGACATCTCTTAGGCTTCTTTTGAAAATTCTAACCAGTAAACATTGGTAAGGATTTTTCGAAGGATGTTTCTAAGTTTTTTTAACGGATGGCATACAGAGTATTTTAACTTAGGTAGCCCATATTTGCGGCAAATAACAATTGCCTGAATAACTCAGATGAGAAAATGATTCTCAATTATGAAAATAGAAAATATTCAAATTGATTATTCAATTTACAACGACAAGTATCGACCGACATCAAATAAGTTGTAGGTTTCAGAACCGGGAATAGGCAGGTACAAATACAAAATAATCCCAAACATACTTAGTAATAATAATCCTGCTTAACGTTGAAGCGGATACTCGCTGGTATTCAATTGCCATAATTGGTTTTACTCCAAAAATATGTAACTAGTTCTTATAACGAAGCAATTTTGGATATGCTTTTTTATAATAAGAAATTGCAAAGAATGTTAAAATCATCGACAAGGAAAGGACTCGAACCTGTAACCTTTGGGAAACCTACCGTTGCTCTGTCAATTCTGCTACAATGTCATTTAACACGCCTGTTAACATGCCTAAGGCTGTTAAGAAAATTTCAATCGTTTTAGAAAGACGATATAAATATTTCACACTGATTATTTTTAAAAATTCTCATGTATAACGCAATAACTATAAAAAATTGTTACAACTAATCCTATTTCCCGAATTATTTTTAATCATCCTGACAATAAAATAAAGTACACAACCTAAATGATGAGTACTTTATTAATGATTTTAATCGATTTGTGAAATGCCTATCGTCGAGTGTATACATGACCCTCTTACATATATTAAATGATTCAAGTGTGACTTATCTTTTCTTACTTTTATGCGGCCACTACATAGATATTTACCAAAATTTTTAAATATACAAAATAAAAACTTTATTAAATCAAATTTTTGACATCTGTCCTTTTTTGGTACTAAATCTATGAAATAAAAATGGGTAACTAGATTCGGTACCTTTCAATTCTTTACGATAAGAACTAGCTTGGTAAGAACCTACTTATTTCGTATATTTAGCATTTATTAAAGTAAATAAATTTTCTGTCAGGTTAAAATAAGATTAATTTATTAAACTTACATCAACGAACACCCCAGGCATGGAAAAATAACTTGTAAGTTCCGGGCTCGATGGTACGTAGCGGTAAAATTCACGTCCATCTTTATACCACTTGACAGAGTACAGGTCATCGCCTTCCATATTAAACTGGCAGCCAAGAAGCGCCTGCCTGCCTTCAGCCACGTGACCGGGCACTCGGAGGTCTAGTATCCGAATGCTTTCTACAAATACTGGGGAGAAATATGCAAAATAATTATAACATGATTTAGATTATTTCCATCCTAATCCTAATGCTAGATATAGCACTCAATAAAAAAAACCCATCTATGTAATCCTATGAAATGGTGACATCTTGTAACTATAAATCTGTTAGTACACTATAAATCTTTAAGTATAAATCTATAAATACATATTAAAAAAAAACTATTTATTCTCCAAAACTATAATTTTTATGAATCACAGTTATTACAGACGCTAGTCTGTGTGTAATTCATATTTAATTATTCTGATGTTTTGAAGTTTATATCATGCTCTGCAATATATTTTGCTATTGTGCTGTTAGAGGAATTTGAGGTCAAAATATGATCAAGTGGAATTAGAAAATTCGTTATATCTTTTAATGATGTACGTCTATACATTGCCAAGACACAAATATCGTTTCCTATTCTTACTTAAATACAAATATCGTCTGCAAAATCAATTTCTGTGACTGTAATATTAGCAATGTTGTTTTTGAAATACACTACCACTCCGTCATTTTGATTGATTTGTTTGGTACTTGGATAAAAGTTATAACTATCTAGTAGAGGTGTATTCGGGTTGTATGATAGCTAGCACTCTGTAAGAATCATTATGTCAAAAGGTATGGATATTCTACATATTAGAGTTACAAAATTATGAATGTTTGCAGAAATACTTTACATATTTTGCGTCAGTAATTTAAGACCATCCAAAGAAATGAATGTTCTGCAGTTTTCAGGTTCGGATCTATAAGAATCTGAAACCTTAATCTCGTCAATAATCTTTATTTAAAGTATCGAATTTCGTGGCGTGTAGTTTCATTGTACTGTGATTTTCAGTAGTAGTTAACTTGGCAGGTACATTTGAGATGTGTTGCAAAAGATACAATGAGAAACAATGCGGTGTGATAGAATATTTAATATAAATAAAACATAGGCCAGTATTTTTTAAAGTGTATATGTAAAAAGAATTTATGAGTATTGGTAAGTATATTATTATGCAGTGAGGTATGATAATGGTCCATTTGCGTAAGTTGTTGAATATGTTTACAAATTGACAACCAAGTAGAAATGGAAAACTATAAAATAATACCTTCTATGCTATAAATGAAATAAAAACTGAGACTTCTTAATGTAACGTAACTAACTTGCAATAAATCTAGTCAGTTTTCGCTAAGAGTTTCGTTAGATCCATCTCACTTTCAATTCGAACTGCAAATTCACCTTCAAACTTTCTGTAGACACTAGAAACCTCTTTCAGTCGAGCAATATGAATCATTATTTGCTCGGCCAAGAAGACGTGCCATGTAATAAAGTTTTTAAACCTTTGTTGTCAAAACCTCTGATACAAACATTAGTTTTGTAAACTAGTACTTCGTGTACTTAATACGTTTATATTTTCGGTGATAAAATTGAGGTTTTTAAATTAAAATTATTAAAGGTTTTACACGTCTATTTGGTAGATTTTTACTAAGCTGGTAGTTTGATATTTTTTCTTAAAACAAAATATTGTGTATTATTTCTGACCCTTTGAGCTATAACCATTTCAAATTCAACGTAATGGAATAGGATAAAGGTAGTCCAGAGATTAGAGACCGTAGGCGTAGTTATTAGGCGCACCGTTTATATACAAAATATTATTTCGCTCGATAGTATCACCAGTAAAAATCGTGGTAAAGAACTGAAAGGCTTAATATTATACCCTTTAAGCAAAAATGTTTGCTTTTATAGTTGTTTATAGTTCTGACCGAACCGTGATAGTTTTGCTTAGAAATGTTCCAATTTTCATTCATATTTTTCCCCCAGCACGCCCCTTTTTATGGCTAGTGAAACGTGAGGTGACTGCAAGTTGCTTCAAGTTAAAAAACTTGAAACAAAGGAATTCACACGACTTTTCAAGTATTGTTGATGTACAACCATATATATTCATAAAGAGTTACAGGGTATGCACCGGTTATTAAAAAAAATACGTAAACTAAGAAGTTTATTTTGGCAAACAATATTAATACACTTACAAAACACACTTAAAAAAAAAAACAATTTAACCTAATAACCAAAAACTTCTGCCTTGGTTTAACAATTTGATGAACATTTACAGGACTAAACCAACACTTCCAGCAATAATGGCTTCGCACATTGTCGTGGAAACAATTTGTCGTCTTTTCTGTCATAGTCTAAAAAGGTCTAAAATATGATTTCCTTATTGTTGTGTTTTTTGTCAGTTGGAGTGTCGGTCAAGCTAAGAATAACAATTACGTTGGGTATTTCCAACTATTTCCACTGAATATTTCTTGTAAGACTTTATATTGTTAGTTGTTAAACTATAAATTAAAATGTTTAGGGATTTGATTATATTGAAATATATATATGAATATAAGTCAGAAAGTATTTTTTCAAAATTCCATTCTGTTATGTGTTGAACAAATGACACAAAATGGCTGAACTGTTAAAATATAAGCATTTGTAATTTTTTTTAAAGATAGCATGGGTATATCATTCAGACAATAAAATGTTTTGCGTATGGGGCAAGAAGTAAATAGTCCTTACAATATACGTAATAAATTATCATGTAATTCAAAACCTTAACATAATAATAACAAATATTCTTTATTAAAAAGAAAAATATAACATATATCCATGAAAACGCTTCCATTTCCAAAAACTTCTGTTTTTATTTTAAAATTCCGTAGCTTAATGTTTTCAATGCAAATACTAATATTTATCGATTCTCTACTACTTTGAACTATTCAAAATGGTTATCATTTATTATATCTTTATTATGAAGTCCATAAGAGACAAGAAAAAAGTAATCACAACGGCAGGTAGTGCAGGCGCTGTAGTTAGTTGAGTATGCAAAATATGAGGACCGCTTACTGTTGATCGTTTTGAACTCAAAAAAGCTGGCAGATTATAAATCTGGATGTTACCAGAGGCTTTATTGGTCCATTTTATTTATACCCCAATCCCCTTGACATTCATATACCTAAATGGACTGAACAAATGCTTTGAAACTATTTTAAATGTTGTTTTTATAACAATATTTTTTCTTTATATGCTTGTGCTGAAGATCTTAATTTATGTAAATTTAGAGCAAGCGCAAGATAATATAAAAACATGTAAGCTGAAGCCGAGGCTTTGCGAAATTAATTTATGTCGAAGTTCATCAGCAGTTGATATTTTTTTCCCAGAAATATATGTAATTTATTCTTGTATGAACCGTCAAACCATAAGCCTTAATATATAAGACAATTGTTATCATATTCCAAAAATAAATATCTTTAAAAAATAATTACAAATGTTTATATTTTAACAGTTCAGCTATTTTGTGTCCCTTGTTCAACACATCACAGAATGGAACTTACAAAAAATAATGTTATGTATACTGAATCCTCCGGCGGATTTTTAAAAATTACTAGTCTCTTTACCCTAAAATTGAAATTAAACCTTATCATAATAATAGAAATAATAAAATAGAAGTAATCTATCTAAGTAATATATCGTTTTATCAAAGGTCCTGTAGAGAAATCAGAGAATAATATTAAGAAATTCGTTTAAGTAATTTTTATTTCTATAGATGAATGTTATGGTATAAAATAAATCAATGTTATTACATTTATGAACTTCCACACGAGTTTACTTTATTTCTATAATATGTCAAATTTATAATAGCTCTATCTCTCGTCTCTATCTGTTTCCATAGTTTAGACTGTACACTAATTGTTAAGTGATTTGTCAAACTGAATGTTCCATTTTTGTAAAGAAAATATGAAACATCCTTTGATTATAAACACATCTATAGTCTAAAAATAATATTATGAACTTACCTTTTTATTACATCCTAATGTCAATTATGAAACTGTTGAATTTATACGAATTGGTATGGTCTATATTATATAAGAAATAGATGAAGATATCATATATTTTAATGACAACTAATGAACGTGAACATTATTAAAAACCAACTGGCCTAGCAAGCAAAGAAATATGTATTTATTTTAATCATTTTTAAACAGTTGTAAGACAGTAATGATATGTATGAGATGTGGAATTGAGATTACTGAATCGAAATATCTTCACATACGACAAACGATGCAAAATATTTTCTTGATTAGACGAAAGGTAAAGGAAGGATTGAAAAACATACGTGGTTGAAAAATGAGAGTTTAGGTATGTTAATAATATTATTTAAAATTTAAATAAAATATTTAGACAGGACGACCGTAAAATATAAATATACATAAAATGCATAACAGAGTAGGTATAATTACTAGAATTAGTTTTGACAAAACAGGTGAGGAGTTATGGACTACTATTTTAAATTTATTTATAGGAAGACGCTGTCGTCGGTGGTGGAACATTAAACTAAATATGATGTTACAATAATTCATATTTTCATATAAAAATACACAATAATTGATTATCCCTAAATTACCTATCTTTCGTACGAACTTTGTCCTGACAATTATGGACTCAAGCAAAAAAACAGACAAATCAGTAGAGCAATTGACTTGAGTTGGTAGAAAGATATTAAATAATTGTATTTTAAACACATCTCTTAAATTAAGGACTAACATATTGTAAAAACTAATAACAAATGAGATAAATTACCTTGTGTCCATAATAATAATGCTATTACTGTACTACACATTTTTTCTGTAACAAGCGGTCCACTCACACAAAAGTTATCCTCATGTCACTTTATATTAACATAAGATTATCTTAATTAAAATATGAATATTAATACTATTCATACACAATAACTTTTGAGGTTAAAATCCGCCGTTTCTGCTGAATCGGAAATAAAATAGGACATTGAAATGTCGGAGACGAGCTATATTTAAAACAGGCGACGCGTACGCATGCGCATAGTTTGCGAACTTATTACGAGGTGAAGTCGCGAGGTGCGTGTACTGACAATTCATAATTGTAATGAATTAATTAAAATGCAATACTTTGATGTTATAACAGATGGTATATTAAAATAGTTGCTAAAAAAAAATCTTGCATTAATTTCTGTTATACTCAATATAATCATAATGAAATATTTTTGGTAAATATCAAATATTATAAATAAGCTAATTTGCATTTTCCCCCGATGGTTTGACATTTGTTTTCCAGTGTATATTGTTACTTTTCGTGGAATGTGGGAGGTGAAAAGCAATAGGCGTGAAGGGTTAACTCCCGCCGGAACAAGGGTTATGAGTAAAAAAAATAATTATTTGTGGCAATGACTCATATTAAACGTTTATGTTGATTATTTAAAATTATTAGAATATGGTAAGGGGATATTTAACGGTCATTTGAAAATAATTTTGTCACTTCGTTATTAAGGCTTTATTAATAAATATTTTTTCTATTTTAGAATTGTATTTCAAACTTATTGAAAAGAGTAAAAAATATATGGTTAGTTTTTGAAAATATCTTTAAACATGTATAGCCATGTTAAGCTTATTTAAATTTATATAAATATAGAATGTAAAAAACCGATACGGGCAGGGATTCGAACCCGCGACTACCGGGAAACCGTCCCATATATGGTTAGTTAACCAGTAATTAGAACTAGCAACCTACCAAACTAAATAATACTAACATAACAGCGATATCTCCATTCCATTTTGAATCTTAAACAGAGATCATTTGTGTAAGTCATATTGTAGTATCATTAGGGCCTATTTTAATACCATACTTATGGAAACATACATATGGAAAAAGCCCTTCTATAAAAAACCTCTCCAATTTAAAATTTAAGCTATGAAAAATTCCAAACGTGCCCTAGTCTAAGAAGAACTAGACAACAAACTCAGCAGAGCATTTCTTTATTGTGATCACTGTTTATTTTATATACCACTAGCTGTGGTATATGCTATACCACATATATAGCTATGTATAGCTGTATGTATATATGTAAAGCTGTGAACACAATACCACAACTACCGCGACTTCCTACGAGTAGATTTAAATTTCGATTAGACGTACCCTTTGTACCAATGTATAAACTATAAACCTTTAAAGTTTTATGAAACTCCGTCCATTGGCTTTTGCGTCAAGGAGTATTCCTAGTTTATTTTAATATATTTTTTTAAAATTTAATCACACATATTTTTGATGGTTGAACCAAAATTTCAATTTTGGGAAAAATCTTACCGCAATAGTACTAAAATAAGAGACGATTAGCTTCTTTATATACAGACATACAGACGAAGTGACAAAATAAAAAACCATTGTTTTGAGTTCTCTTGCTTATACAAAGTCCCCCAATTATGAATTTTATGAAAATATTTTCCATGAACAGACAGCGATCAATTACAGTTTTATTATATGTACATGTATGTTTATTATATGCCGTACAAGATGTTTGCTGATTTTTTGTCACATTGTGTATTTTAATATATGACCTAGACTCGAATGTACAGTGGCAACTAAAACCCTACCAAGATATACGCTTCTTGATTATGTTAAAGGAGTACAAAGAATACACAAAAACCTATAATTCTATTCTATAAGAAAGTTTAGTCATCCTTTGTAGTATTTATCTGAAGAGACAGTAATTTTTTCATTTTTCGATGTAGTTGTTAAATATTCCAAGATATAAATGATTGACAACTTAAATATTTCTGTATAAAAGCTCAGATTTTAGCAACGCTATGTTCCGTCGATGGAAGAACTAACCCAAAAATTATTTGGAAAGCTAAGCTATTACTTATATATTTTTATTATATAACCTATGTTGTTTTGTTATACTTCACTTGTTTTTTTTTTTTCAAATAAAATACTGGATAGTTTTGAATCGGAAAAGCAAGCAATTTCTGCAGGAAAATAATGCTGCTATTTTGGATGCCAAAAGAAGAATAAATTGTTCGAAAGTAGTAAATGAAACTTTTTGTACAACCAAAACATAATACATGATATATCAAAGATTATATTAGAATGATTATAACTAAAACATCGGCAAATACAACCAACGGTTAGAACTATACCCATAGATTATTAATGTATGAAACGTAACAGCCGACGCATTGATGTGGATGTGGTCAACAATTCAGTGATACCAGCAAAAAATCAGTATTACCACAACAGTATTACAATAATTATTGGGTGTTATCAAAAACAACGAAATTAACTAAACACATTCCACTACACACAAAATATGGATCGATAATTCCAACTTCTATTCGGCAAGATGAAAAAAAATGCGAAACCAAAGCATTATACTAAATAATAAAGTACTTGAAAAATGGATGATAACGTCAGTCTTAAAAGAAAGCCAAAGACTGAAACTTAAAGTAAATCTGGAAAATAGTGGCCAGAGAACTTCTTTTATTGGTCAGAGGCTAAAAGTAGGCTAAAATTGTTTAAGGCATAAAAAATTAGAAAGTCACTACAACCCAAGTTAATGTAAGAAAGAAAAAAGAACATTTTTGTTTGCAAAAAATATAATAAACTTTTTATCAAGGGAAACTTAAAAGTCATAGACAAAAAGATGAGGGAAATCAACTTCACCTCAAGTTGAAATACAGTCAAAAAAACAACAAACAAATAAGCTCGACTAAAAACAAAAAAAAAAATTATTTGATGTAACGAGAGGCCGTTCTCAGTTGTTTTCAATAATCCCATCAATGATGAAACAATAGCAACTAGATACCGAAGATCTGAAAACAAAACGTAACAGAAAAACACAAAAATCATTAAAAAAATTACACTTTTCCCCAAGCCGGCTGGTCCCCGTGTGCATCAATAATAATATCAGGACAATATCAGGACAAATTACACACATTGATCTAACCCCTAAGTAAGCAAATTATTTGCTTGTGTTAAGGGTGTTAGACAACGATACATATACATAGAAATACACATTATATAATATAAAAACATTATAATATTATTATAATGTTTTTATATTATATAATGTTTTAATGGTCTATTATTAATTTTCAAATGCTTATGTTATGTAATAATGTACTCACCAATGGTTTAGTTTTAAAGAGTTTTCTTTAAAAATAACAAAACACTACCTATTACTTTTTCCTTATAATCTTTATTCACTTTAATAGCAGGTAATGTTGTCGCAAACTCTAAACAGTTGAGTAGGTACCCCTAACTTTCTCCTTATTTCTCAAGATTAACAATGAATGTGTATTTATATTTACAAATGTCCACCCGTTCCTCCACCTGCCTGTTTGCCACCCAATACAAAAGTAAGTGAGTGTATGTTAAATAAATATAATTTATATATATCCCAACATATTTCGTAGCGCACAGATCTTTTATATAAATTTGTTTATTTACTATCAAATATTTCGCAAACATGAAATTAAGGTAGAACCGTAATAACAGTGTTAATAGTTATTTAGGCTTTAGATGGAAAAGCCTACGTCAACCACAACTATGTTGTGTAAGTAATTAAACAATTAATAAAGTCCCTCATGTTCATGCAGGACACAGGTAATACTCAACAAATAGATGTATTTTGAGAACATTTAATATTTGCTTTGGGTCGTGTTAATTAGCTAGGTTGGTCTGCGAGGTCATGGAATTGTGGTCCAAGAGCTTCCCTCGTCTCCATATATCCAGGCAATACGCTACTAGCATATTCAATTATTGTTACAGACTCATCTCATTTGCACAATACAATTGTTTTCATTTAATTAAAAATAGGACTAATTGTAATAATAATAGATATAAACTTTATATCTGTTTTAATAAAAATGTATTAATTTATATCAAGGTAAGGAATAAAAACTGATTTCGACGTTCTAATTTTGTTATAACAAATTAGTAACATTGTTATAAAACTGTATATGTTTTTATAATATAACAAAAAGGAAGTGTATGACAATAGTTGATTGAAATTATCGTAAATAGGGACATTAACACAACACTGTTTACATAACACATACTACGATTATAACTCTCATGAAACCTAGGATTATTGCACATTATTTTGCTATTGATTCTACTTAAAAAGTTTGCTGAAAGTACCTTAAGCAAAGAAGTGTTACTAAGACTTACAACAATAAGTTGGTATTACGTAGAGAAACAAAGCATTATTTACACGGCTTGAGTGACAAATGGCGAAATAAATCTAAATGAAAGCTTGTTTGCTCGGTAGAATGAATGATTAAGCGGAGGAGTTTTTAGTTTGGTTTCACTTTAGCCCGAACAATAGTATGTGGTCCACTAAGAGAAAATTACGCCGCCCGCGGGAGAAAGCCACACTAAATCATCATTAGGTCGCGCTCAGTGGGACACTCCTTGTCTTTATAAAAGATTCAACACTAGATAATACAAACGAGACCTGCGAAATGGGATAACTGCCACAAAAAAACAAAGAATTTAAGAATAAAGATAAGGTTTTATTTTTTATTCTCGTAGGACGTTTATCAATACATACGCTCCTTCTCATTTATTTTTTACAATATCTAATACTGTAAGAAGTATGCTGTTTATTGTTAAAATATATTGATAAACGAAAACGTTAATTACGGGGTAAGAAACATTAGTTATGATTTTCGAAAAACAACCTAATAGATGTCACCACCATCCCAATAAAGACGATCACATATAGAATGCCCAATTCACCGAGGCGGACAGCGATACGGTAGCTCAGTTGGTAGAGTGACGGGACGGTTTCCCAGTAGTCGCAGGTTCGAAACCCTGCCCGTATAGGTTTATTTTTCATTCTATATTTAAATAAATTTAAGTAAGCTTAACATGGCTATACATGTTTATGGATATTTTCAAACAGAACTGTTTTAAGTTACTAGCAATTGAAAGCATGTTGCAAGCAAAGCATGCTGAAAATAGCGATCGTCCTCGGATCCCGGATATTCTCCATGACCCTATATAAAACTACGCAAATGCGGTAATTCGAACAATTAGAATACTGAAAGTAAGAAGGAAGATGTTCTGGACTGTAATTTTGTTAATTTGATGTAATTTTAAAAGCTGAAAAATCAAAGACAAAAATTATTTGAAAATTTCTACAGGGCAACTTAAATTTTAAAAACTATTAAATTTGAAAAGTCGTAGAAACAATATTGTAGGGGTTGATAAAGAGAGGCTGCCTGCAAGAGGTGGCCCATTAATTACAATTAACGTATATTAATATAGAGTAGTAGTAGTGAGTATTTTGTAAACTGTCGTACTATTTTATTCTTATAACAAAAGTTTGCCTCAAGCTGAAAATATAAATAAATATTTAATATATATTAATAATAAAATATTAAGTTTATATAAAAAACAATTACATTTAATTGACACTATCACAAATGTTAGTCAATTATGTTATTTCACTCAGTGTAGGTATTATATATACACATATATTAAGAGGCAGGTAGCTGTATCGCTATCATATGTTTTTACAATTACTGCTAATATAACGTTACACAAACCGCTTCTATTAAGCAGTGCTTAGAAATAAATACCAACAGTTTGGAAGTAACTCCAAACAATAGTGGTTTAAACTAAATATTAATCTAGTAGAGATATCCCCTAACGAAATAAACCATAATATATTAAGTGATAATAACTATACAAGTAAACCAAATATTGTTAATAGGACTAGAAATAATGATAATGTAAACTTTGATAAAGTTTACATTATCATTATTTCTGGTGCATTAGAATATTCAATGTATGAGCAATAATGAATAAGAAATCTAGTTGTTTATTTCAAAATCTCAAACAAGAACAAAGTAAAAAATGGGAATAGTTAGTCTGCCTTGTTTCGGTCTGATGGAGTGACCACTGGATCACTTTACACACAAACATCACAAGCTGACAGGCAAGGCCAAATAAGTAACGCCATCTAACGACACAATTGTCGTCACAGCTCAGTTTACCAAGATAATGCTAGAGGATATACAAAGACTAGACAAAGCTAGTACAATAACGAACTTCAAAACTTGGACCGATACTAAACTGACTCAAGGGGGGTTCTCTTCACATCACATCTCTCATCATATCACACTTCGACGCGAACAGGGATGTCATCGTTACCACCACCACTAAGGTAGCCAAAGATCTAAAAGAAAAGATCTTTCAGCACGTTGGTGACGGAGAAAAAAAGTGAGTGCTTACTATGACCGTTGTATTAAGTAAATGAATTCAAAGAGTCAGAAAACTATTCTTGCTTCGAGGTAGACTCTTTCTTATGCTCTCATGGATTATTTTAGAGCCCTCATAATAGTAGCTATGCGGCTGCCCAGCGCTAGCCAAAATTTTCCTCGTCGGGGACGTAAACCGGTTGCTCTACATCGATAGAAATAAGCTATTTGAGATGAGGTTCTATCGTCCTACCCAGGAAACGTCCATAAGCCAGCAATTATGTATGCCTTAGAAGAGGTTTACTCCGACATCTACTCAAGCAAGAAACAAGCGCAGTCCCTAAGAATGCTAAGCTACATAACATCAAAAATACCCCGATCCTATCCCAAAACCCTCTACTACCACTACACACCCGAGAAGAAAAGACAACCTTGCTTAACGAGGGTTATAGATCAAGCGAACGCTCGCAGATTATACACCAAGTACAGGGTTTCACTTTCGGCTCCGGTTTCATAATTAACACCAGGAATAAAATTCAACTGCACGACAGCGTTCCCCACGCGGTAGTAGTTTGTGTCGCGTATTACCGAGAGCTATGCGTATTTTACTGACATCAAGGATGACGCGACGGGCAGAGTCATCAGGCGAGCGATGAAGTCGACACCTTACAACATAGCAGAGTACCAAGATGGCCATAAAAGGCGAGAAATTCACCAGTTGGAAGTCTTGCTTTAAATGAGCAAAAAAAATATTAAAAACAGTGGGCTACTACAATAGTGGTTTGGTTGGAAAATGTTATTCGAAAATAAAAAATATACAAATTACAAATTTAAGATCATACAAAAGGGGAGGAGGCATTATTCTTTATGTTCATAACAGCCTTCATTTCACCAGGATGGAGATTCACTCCTTACACTGTGAAACTATTGTAGGCGAAATAGTGGACCATAATCATTATAGATTAGGTATTTGTGCTGTTTACAGACCACCTGATAAAGACAAAAGTAGATTTATTAGGGACATACACAGTTATCTTATGAAATACAATACACGTCAGGACTTTTTATTGATAGGAGATATAAATATATATTTAAAATTAAACAACCAGATTAAAAATAATTATGTAAACAAAATGAGCGAAGCCGGCCTAGAATGCGGGATAAATCAATACACCCGTGTCGAAAAAAAAGGTAGCAATATTACAAAGTCTTGTATAGATCATGTGTTCGCGCGTAGTACAAGTGGCCGACCTATATATTCTGGCTTAATATCACAGACATTAGCCGATCATTACATAGTAGCTGCCGCTTTTGTGTGTACAACAAGTATAATTCCACGTACATCGCGCGTTATCAATAAACTTGAAAATGATCTTGTTTATAAGGAGCTGCAGCTAATCGACTGGAGCCCGGCACTCAATTTTTCCAAACCGCATGATATTTTAAACTTTATGGTAGACAGCTTTGATAATACTTACTATAAATGCCAAAAAAAAAATAACCGTCAAATGCACAAGTAAAAGAAGTTTATCTAAATGGATTAATGAAAAGGCTAAAAAAATGTGCACTCAGAGAGATCTACTATTACAAGCATGGATACAAGATAAACATAATATGCAAAAGCGTCTAGCCTACAACTCATATAGAAATAAAACAAATAAATATATAAATTATATCAGAAATAAATACATAAAAAAAGAAGTATTGGAAAATTACAGGGACTCGAGAAAAATATGGAAGATTATTAACAGAGTATGTGGAAAAATATCAAAATCTATTGACGAAACTATATTAAAATCCTTTAAAATACCAAAACTTACACTGGCCAATAATTTTGCACATGAATTTCAGAAAGACCCCCCTACTAAACACTTACGAAAGGAAACCGGATAGCGCAATGAGGCTTAAATTAGCTACACATGAGGTCATTCATAAAATAATTAAACATCTAAATTGTAATAAAGGCTCCGGCTTCGACTGTATAAGAGCAATCAACATACGAAATATAAATGACAACATAACTCCCGCAATAACACACATAGTTAACAGATGCATCCTCGAGACCACATACCCCGATAAACTAAAACTTGGTGTTATCAGACCTATATTCAAAAAAGGACTACACAGTGATTACAATAACTACAGGCCCATTACTATATTATCCTGTATTGATAAGATAATTGAGCGATACTTTGGAAACGAAATAACGCATTACCTAAGAACAAACCAAGTTGTAAACAAATACCAATATGGATTCCTAAAAAACCGTAGTACATCTCAGTTGTTGTGTCATTTTTCACTCATAGATTTTCATTGAAAGTAATCAAAATTTGACCATGTACACTAAAGGAATTCTGAGCCACATAATCGACGGTATTGTGACCATTTACTTGCAGGTCTGGTTTTATTAAAAAAAAAACTATTTTAAATGCTAAATAATATGCATCAGACATTCAGTTATCTATATACATTAACAAATCTTCAACACTGAACATTCACAAAAGCCATTTTTAAGAAGGTTTGCACGGTTCCATATCAGAGTTCGCCGGCCGACCGTACCGCCGCAAACGCGATGTCCCTATATTTTAAATCTGTAATATCTTCAAAAGTATTTATTTAAATTACATTATGTGAAGGGCTATATCGTTCCATTTTAAATGTAAAAATATATTAAAGGTACTTAATTAGATAAAAATTAATGATGTATTGTTTAAAATCGCTTCGTAAATAAGCCGCTATTTCTCGTAAAAAGTAAAGGATAAAAATTGGCTATTGTGGGTTATTCCTAAGAGATAAACATATACCATCGCGGACTTTCTTGTAGAACTTTTTAAGGCATAGGTACGTAGAACATTATTTTGATCTATCTCGTAGAGTTCAGCCAGCGTTTGCAATGTAAGCGTAAACCAAAGTGTAGATACAGATGGTAAAAATGTTTCTTATGGTGCAACTGTTTTTGAAATTTACTTTACTGGTATTCCAATTACTACAACTAAAATTTTAAACTCCTCAACCTCTGCCGCTCTGACATTACTTACTGACAATGTCGATCATCATTGTATTATTTTAAAGAAGAATCATCATTATATTATTTTAAAAAAGAAGCCTAAGAAATATTAAAAGTTTTTAAATTGATCAGTGTTAAGAAGACAAGTGATCTATGAGTAATTTATATTCATATTTTAGTGGCCTTAATACCACATTAGGCCACTTATAGATATTAATGTTAAGTTGTTTAGAAGATTTGTTAAATATTATCGTTAAGTTTGATTGTGGTATTTTTCCTGATCTAATGAAACATAGTAAAATAAAACCTTAATTTAAATCCGGAAATACATTAAATTTAACTAACTATTGACCCATTTTGGTATAACCCACATGTCGTACCATCTTTGAAAAAAAAATAACTTTCGTCTATTGGTTGAACCTTTTAACAAAAATAACCTCTTACATTAACAACAAGTTCGTTCCTGGCGTTCGTTTTCACTCCTGGCTGTTCTACATCAAATGCTGGTGTGGTTGAGTTATTACTAAATATTTTTGAAGCCTGGGTAAAGGGTAAATTCAAGACTGGCTTGTTATTTTCTATGATTTGTCAAAAGCGTTTGACTGCGTAAAGTATGAACTCTAATAAGAAAATTAAAGTATTATGAAATTAGAATAAAATAGCATGGATTTGATGAGTATGAGTTCATATTTTAATAAAAAAAATCATGAAGTAGACTTCAATAGAAACCCTCTCCTGGTTCATTTGTTAAATTGGGTGTACTACAAGGCTCTTAAGGCCGCTCTTGTTTCTCATTGACTTGTTCGCATGAGGAACATTGTAAATGACTTACCTTATTTAGCGAGTGATAAACATGGGATATTATTGTTTGCTGATAATACTTCTCTTATTTTTAAAATGAACAGACATAAATCAGTAATGAACGATGTGTACTGACACTCTCAAATGTTGTGCAGTGGTTTAATGCTAATAATTTGTTGCTATTAAACAAATTAAAGAAGACCACCAAGTATAGAAAGTTTACTTTATCTAACGTCAAAAACGTAAAACCAATGTACAATTTCTCATTATTTAGTTAGAAATAGGATTTAGTTAGTTCTGGTGTATTTTCTTATACCTTATTTGTGGAACAGACTTAACTCTGCCGCATAAGAGGTTCCAAAAATACGCCGTTTAAGAAACTTTGAAACCGCTAGATTAGTTTACTTTAGTTATTTTTGCCATATAGAATATATAAATGTATGTCAAATAGGATACTATTATATAATAATTTGTTGTGCAGAAGAGGGTTGTTCAAGCAATCTATAATATGAGGCCCCGTAAATCTTCAAGAAATAAATTGGAATTATGACAATATATACTCAATATATAATATTTATGAAAATTAAATGTTTTTTTTTCAAATATTAATAAATTTAAGAAAAGCTGTGATTTATATAAAATTAAACAAAATTAAAAATACTGAAACAAAAATAAACTACCTATGCCCACCACTATCTAGCTAGCTAGCTTACGCATCTCTAAGTTAGAGTTAGAGTTAGAGACTCTAACACTAACACTAGCTCCATAAAATAAGTGACTCCTTGAGGATCAATTGTATATCTGTTTACTATAAATTCCCAAATAAAGTCTTAGATCTCTCGTTAAATAAATATAAGCTACATATATAACGGAGTGAAGACCTCCGTAAGTGTTTTTAAAAGGTGTGACGTCAGCATTGCTGCCGTCACTGTATTGTAGTCGTCGTGATGGTGGTTCATAATGACGTTTTCAAAATAAAACTGCACAAATAATTATAGCTTCGTTTATTCAACGGACAGCGTAACAGTGTCTTTACAGAGATCCGCACAGTCCGACGACTCGAGCAAGACTAACTCTCGGACTGTCGATCGCCCGTATTTATACTAAAATGACGACTGACATAAACAAGTCTAGTGACATCATAATTGTTGTATTAACAATGTATTTTGATCACTTCTTACTATAAATTGATTCTGTTACAAGCAATAACTAGTAAATCTAATAAATTATAATCCAATGTTCCTCTTTCGACGATTATGATTTTGTCTTATAAAGTCATCGCGCCGATACGGCCATTCTGACAGGCGGTGCGCGCTCTGCACCAGCCTGATAAGTTCTGTAATAATGAAAATATTTTTCTTTTAGGTTGGCATCTGTAAGCAACCAGCGTTGCTTATAGTCAAATTATTGTCTGTTATTGTATTCAGCAAAACAGTAGGTTATTTATTATTAAGAAATCGTAGGGTCTCGGCGATTCTCGTAGGGTCTCGGAGGTTTTCGTAGGGTCTCGGAGGTTCTCGTAGGGTCTCGGAGGTTCTCGTAGGGTCTCGGAGGTTCTCGTAGGGTCTCGGAGGTTCTCGTAGGGTCTCGGAGGTTCTCGTAGGGTCTCGGAGGTTCTCGTAGGGTCTCGGAGGTTATCGTAGGGTCTCGGAGATTCTTGGAGGTTCTCGTAGGGTCTCGGAGGTTCTCGGAGGTACTCGTTGGGTCTCGGAGGGTCTCGCAGGGTCTCGGAGGGTCTCGTAGGGTCGCGGAGTGTTCTCAAAGATTGTAGAAGTATTTAGGAGAGTTACTTACGTTTAATCACATGTTTTATCGTTACTCTGTCGATTGGTCGACTGTAGTTCCACTTCTTCTCCTGAAGCTGATGGTGACGATCTCATAGAGAAGGTGGTTCGTTTTCCGCCGATACGGTCATCTGTTCACCAAGATGTTATTTATAAAAATAAAATTTTAACTTCTCACATAATTATCTATAGTATGTACGTTACACAAGGCATCGACACGGTATCTCATGGTCCTCCCAAAGATACATGAAAAATCTATGGTTAGCACCTGAGCAACATATGTTTAGATCAAAGGAACCTCTAGTTATTTATTATCTCAAATTTGTTGTGTGTACGTGTCTACTCACAGTTCCACAAGGGGTCCCAACGGTAACTCATGGTTCTCAAAAGGATACATCATGGATCCGTGGTTAGCTCAAGGGTAACACATGAGTAGCTCAGAGGTACCACAAGTTATTTATTATCTTTTAAACACTTGAAAAAGTGACTAATCACGGTTGCTCAGGGCATCCCAATGGCACCTCATGACTCTCTTAAGGTAACATCTAAGATCCGTGTTTAGCTCAAGGGTAATGCACATACTAAAGAGATCACTCTCTAGATATTTATAACTGTAGATTATACTCGAGATCCTTATAGATTATTTGAAGATTCTTTTATTTCTGGTTTTAATATCCCTTAAGATACCTTATGTCGGCGTCAAATATTGTCTCCTTACACAACGGACGCAACTCATACTGCCAATAGCTCTGGCGTTGTACCTTGCTTACATTTCCGTGGTCGACCAGTCGAACCAGTCTAGCAGTTACATCGCCTTTGGAATTGTAAGTTGCTATGAGGATTTCACAAAGCCTTGGTCGTTGCAGTTCTGAAACAGTATTATTAAGTTATGTAAAGCGATTCTTCAATAAAATCAGTAATATACTTGCATACTGTCTTTTTTATGTTACGGAAGATGATGCTATATGCTAGTCAAAGCAAATAACACAGGGGTACAGCTGGTCCAGGCTTCGCAGATTGACGAAATTATTATTTGAAAGCGCGGCTGTGCAGGTCTACGAGAGCCAAGTATCACTGCGACCAAAAAGATCTATTGTGATCGCCATTGCCTACAGTTCACTGCATAGGTCTGCCACTCTGAGGTATTGCAGAATGTCCTTTACAGTGAGGTGTGTGGGCTTCCACTGGGTCCAGGATGTGTCTCCCAGGGTGTCACTGCGTTTAAGCATCAGCGGACCGCACTCGCATAGCAGGTGGATCAGTTGTTTTGCTTGCAGTGTTTTGCTTGCAGCTTCTGCCGGGCCAGCTCGTCAGCAATCTCGTTTCCGATATGGCCCCCATGATCCGGGACCCATATGAGAACCACTCTGTTTTTGTGGACCAGAGTTCAATTTCGTCAGGAAATCCATCACCAGTCTCGACGTGATAGTATTCGACTTTAGGGCCTTTGCCGCCTGACTTTCGAGTAGATGTAAATGGTCCTATTCGTATAGTTGCGTTGCAGGTTCAGGGTTGCACAGGTAATTATGGCGTACACCTCTGCCTGAAAAATGGAGGCGTATTTACCCAGGCTTAAGCTTTCCCTGTGGCCAGGGCGCTCTCCATATACCCCGCATCGTACATAGGGTCCCATTTTTGATTCATCGGTACACCGAACAAAGCAACCGTTCCTCCAGTGGAGGCCGGTCGGCCATTCCTTCTTTGTTGGCATTTCCAAAGGATAGCTCTGCACAAAATTGCAGTGTGGAACCATGCTGTCGCCAATCATCGACAATACGTTGTCGCTCATGACTGAGTCCTTAAAGGTTCTCAGCCTGCACGACATCCAGTTTGTACTGCCCTGGGCTGATACTCTGAGAATACTGCCCCTAGCCACCTTCTTGACATGTAAATCGAGAGGTGGGAGATCCAGTAGGGCATTCAGAGCCGCTCCTGGGCAACTGGACATGGCGCCTGTCATCATGGGACAGGCAGTTCCTCGGAGGCTGTTCAGCCTGTCCCTAACCTCGGTATAGAGCCACAACATCATCTTGAGCTGAAGGCCGCACCTGCCTCATCCTACCACATACTCCCAAGGCCATCTTAGCCTTGGTTATGATGTTATCAATGTGAGTGTTCCATTTCAGTCTTTGGTCTAAGGTTACGCCTCACTTTTTGACCTCACGGGAGAATGGGATCACTTTCCCATTGAGGACTGGGCATCTCAGATCATCCAGATGCCTCTTATTTATAAATGGAACAATCACCGTTTTATTCGCATTGATGACTTTGGTTGACGGTTGACGCCGGTAGGCTTTGGATTGGGCTTTTGCTGTAGACCCATCGGTCGACAGTCAGCCTTACGTCTGCCCCGTGGCGCATGGATTCCCCTGTAGGCACCCCTTTCGGCATGTTTTGGCATTCTGCCAGAGCCAAGAGACAGTCGCACCGGATAAGTCTGGGTGTACGTCTCCCTGGCCAGCTTCGTGCTGCCAGCGTAGGGGCGTACATTTCGCTCCCTACTGGGGTGCGGCTCGATCCCCAGTGGGTTGATTCCTGACCACCCTTGACCTTAAAGGTGATACTTTTAAAACCAAAAGCTGCTACGAAATTTCGGTTGCGGAGTGCCCCCACAGAGGGCTCATCCATGGCGAACGTAACACCATTCTCCACAGCTTTACTGTGCAGAATCCCTCCACAGCTCGACATTCAGACCCGTGTTCTGCTTGGGCAGGACTAGCAGAACCTGGTCTACATTTCCCACCTCAGAAAGGGTGAGGTCACCGCGGTTGTCGGTTTGGGCAGCTCACTCTCGGGTATCATTGAGAGTTGTGCCCCGTCCCAAGGCCTCTCGCCTTAGGGATTACCTTCAGAACCCACTCTGTTGAGGCCTGATCCATGCATGAGATCAGTATCCAGCTAGGTTTGTGGGTGAAACCTTCAAATTTTGGTTTACCGCTCTCTAATGCGATGCCAATGATGGCATTAAGTTCCATCCCACTTCTGATAACGGAGTGAAGACCTCCGTAAGTGTTTTTAAAAGGTGTGACGTCAGCATTGCTGCCGTCACTGTATTGTAGTCGTCGTGATGGTGGTTCATAATGACGTTTTCAAAATAAAACTGCACAAATAATTATAGCTTCGTTTATTCAACGGACAGCGTAACAGTGTCTTTACAGAGATCCGCACAGTCCGACGACTCGAGCAAGACTAACTCTCGGACTGTCGATCGCCCGTATTTATACTAAAATGACGACTGACATAAACAAGTCTAGTGACATCATAATTGTTGTATTAACAATGTATTTTGATCACTTCTTACTATAAATTGATTCTGTTACAAGCAATAACTAGTAAATCTAATAAATTATAATCCAATGTTCCTCTTTCGACGATTATGATTTTGTCTTATAAAGTCATCGCGCCGATATATACATTAAAAATTATAAAAAGATCCTATTATAGTGTGGAGTAGTTAACGATGGTTTGGCCTTCGAATAATTGTATCTTAGCGACTAACTAATTAGTAGATTACGCAATTTATTTGCCGTTGTTGTTTACTCTTGTGCGATCAAGTAACTGCAACACACTGTTTACTTAGTAGTCACTACTTGCTATATTTGAGCGTACACTATTGATCTCTGGTGTGGGTTCTAACTGAAATTTATATAAATAAATATCTTATGTGTTCTAGAATGTTTTTAAAGTAATAAGTTTCTTTTTTTAACGATTTATACATTCATACTTATACTTGTATTACTTAATGTTTGAAAAAATATAATTACATCCGAAAACACTTGCATACTTCTAATACCACAAGCAACTTTATTATTAGAAATACACAAAAAAACTAAAAATCAATCTTAATATTAAAAAATGATACAAATAAGCCATTTCACGGAAATTAGTTTTGTCAATAAAGTAGCTAAATGTTAATGACCTGTATTTTTTTTAAATCTAAAACCACATTGGAAGCATAAAAAGCATATTGCAAAACTGAGGACTGTGTTAACGATTTTACAATAATACATTACAATATTCAATTTACTAACAATTTGGTAAGATACTCCGTAACCAATTACTTTACAGTGTGTTACGGATTTTTTTTTAAAGATATAAATACAATAATTTTGTAAATGTAAAAGCATTAAGCAGTAGTGGCATAGTTAGTTATTTTTAATGTTCTTTTTTGGTAACTTGCTTTATTTATGTTCTATCGGATGAAAGTTTGGCATCACTTATCTAGAGTATACGTATCTAAGTATTTATTTGTGTATAACTATTTATTTCATTTCAAACGTAGTGTTGTTGTTGTGCTTTAGTTTCAGGAATACATAGTGGTTACAGAAGTAAAGTAGCATCATTTTAAAGTGAGTAGCATATAATTAAGAAAGTTGATAACTTTAAAAGCAGGACATTTATGAAACTGTGGACGGGAGTAAAGTTCTGTTAATCAAAATAGCGGTGAACTCTGGGTCAAACTAGTTTGGAGTTTTCGCTTGATACGGGACAATGTGGGAATAATTTAAATTTATTAAATCCATGTTATCCAACACGAAATAATTGCCACTATCTCGGGAATTTTCTATATACATACCATTTACAACTAAAGTTACTGTATTTTTGGAGGCTACAAGTAATAGAAAAATACTTAATTCGACTTCCAAAACAATGTGATTATTTGAAGTAATTATAAAAAATACTGCACAAGCCTCTATTCCATATTAAAAGACGGATGGGACTTTAATTTGTTTGTACTCGTTTCTCTAACGGGTAATCTGATAGATGCATAGCGTAAGATTTTCTGAAAATTTTGTTGAACACGCTCCAGTTGTTACGGAGTCTATAAGGAATATACATACCTACATACTTTCTCTTTTATATGTATGGGTATATTATTTCGGGTATACTGTTATATATTATTATTAGACCAATACATATATACTTTGCATTATGAGTGTCATTGAAACAGTAAAATTTTAGTAAGTTATCATTTTAAAATGTTAGCTTTCTATACCTCTTCTACATATAAACTTGCTTGCTAAAACTTTCATTCGTAAGGTTGACAAGGAACAACCATCAGAAATATATTTGAATAATGAAAATAGGTCATAAGTATTATTGAGAAAAATGATATCATCTAACCTTTGTGATATATATAACAATATAGACATTGTGACTCATTCTCTCGCTTGGTTACTTTTAGACTTGCAATTTGTTATGACTTCTTGCAAGAACAGAGCGTACTATTCTGTGAGTCAAAGTATTTAGACTTATAATTAGGGGAATTATATTTAGATTAAAATCAAGAAATTTGGGATCGCACTGGAATTCAAGCTTGTCTTTTGTCACTATAAAAAAAAATAATAATATGGAAAATTATACAGTCAAAAGCTTGAACCTCTAAGGCAATCAGTTTGTGACCTTTGTAAGTTCGTGTACATTTATCCGGGTAGTTTGGTAAGTAAACTCTACGTTTATATTCTCATAATATTTATATTTGTAGACCAGATTGTGCCTGCGGCTTCAACCAGAGACTAAGCTGCGTGGTGTTTTACTTTAGCGTTATGAATTATATTAAAGGTACTGATTTTTGATTTGCATACGACAATATCTGGAAGATTCTTAGATTTTATTAAGCTTGGTATGTCGCGCTGTAGTCGTTATCCTGGAAATGTATTTTTAGCTTTCGACTATTTCTAAACTATTGGGGTAATTAATCAAGACCGTTATGATAATAGGTGAGCACTAAGGGAGTTTAATAGAAGATTAAATTTTTTGTGCAAATTCTTTTTTTCTCGAGATAAATATATAAAAATTATTGTTTAATTCATGATTTTATATTTGATTTGACTTAGTTGTCGTGTTGTTTTATCAAACCGTTGGCTTACATACCATAACATAACTTATAAATAAATTCAATATGAATGTTTTTTCATTCTATGTTTATATAGATTTCAATATGAATGTTTAAAGATGTCTGTAAGCACGTATAGTAAGACTGTAAGCACTTTACAAAAAATAAACTGATACGGGATAAAGGGAAATGAACCTCTGAAAATTGTTAAAAAAATCTAAATAATAATAAAGATTTTTTTGCGTATAATTTTACAATAAGCAACAAATACTTTTTGATCCTCAGTTAAAGAAAAATCTTTAATAATAACAATAATAACAACAACAACAACAACAACAACAATAATAATAATAATATCAGGACAAATTACACACATTGATCTTACCCCCTTAAGTAAGCAAATTATTTGCTGGTGTTAAGGGTGTTAGACAACGATACAAATACATAGAAATACACATGTAAATACTGAGAATATATTCAATAAACGACCAAACCCAGAAACACATACTTCTATGCTCATCACATATATCACATATTGTGTACATTCGAGGTGAGCCAATGAAAACATTAGTATTTAATTAAATAAGGAATAACTCTTCCACTTTTGACTTCACTTTCTACTTATTTGGAATTACCAAATAAGTTTACACTTTGCGTTAATCATGTCAGAATATTAGGTCAAAAGCCTGGGATAAGACACGCAACTAACACGGTCGGGTGTTTTCCTTTCAGGGCGCTACTTGACAAGCCCTTTTATTTATGTGGCGAGCCGACATCGTGGTTCATAGATAAGTATTAGAGCATAGCCCTTTATAGAAACTGTGAATAATTAAGGCTCCTTGTAGTGATACGCTTTCAAAGCTTTTGTTGTATCTATTGCAATTATGTAAATGATAAACTCGTTTTTGCGTCTTTTGGTTAGTTATATTTAGTGTATGTAGAAATTTATTATAATATTAAAAAAGGATTACAGTATCCACATTGCAATAAATTTTCTAATACTTTAAGAATATTTTTAACACCTAAGACTATAGAATAGAAGTGGTCGCTGGCTGTAAATCTTAGATAAAAGGTGTCTTATTATTTATAAAGATCCGGGATATACCTATCATTAACATATACGAGTATTAGGTGTATATGCTAACCATCTTTTACCTATTAATATTGGAACTTAGTTCCTTATTTCTTTTCCAAACCCTTTTCCTTTTTACTTTTATTCTGCTTTATTATATGTAGATAAGTAAGTTATAATTATTTTGTTTATTTCTATATTAGTTTCGAATTGAAACAAAATGCAATGGAATATAGGAGCTTTTTCATTTTTAAAGTTATTTAATGGAATGTTTGATAATACATATCATTGACTAATATTAACGTCTGTAATGACTCATTAAGAACTTTTGTATATTTTAACAACAACATTCTCCTCATTCCGCAAACTGTCGACAAGATAGTTTAGTCTAACAGCAAACGGTTATGTCAAGCAATTTTGCTAAATTGGTGATATTGACAACTATATTTGTATCAAGAAAAGTTATTTGAATGCAATAGGAGACACAAAGAGGTTGAAAGTTAACAACGTTTACAGTCTTGTTCGTATTGTTAGGATACATTATTGATAAATGACTATTGAATAGTAATTCGTAATGGTTTCAATACTTCTATTGTCAATAATTTGATTTATATAAATTAAAAAAATATTGATTTAACTTAAATAAAAACGACCTATAAGGTCTAATTATTTTAATAATTATTTTTGGAACTTTAATACATTTTTTAAAGGGAGCTTTTATCCACAAGGACAAGTCAGCTCCTTCGTCTCTTATAACCAACAATAAAGCTAAATAAATGAAGTTACAATATTTATACTGCTTAAGAATCATATTACACAAACTAAAAGATTGAAAATTATGGATAGATTATCAAACATTAGACTAGGAAACACAACTTTGTGACTAACTCTGAAGTAGGATTTGATTATATAGAAAGGAAGGATTATATAAGTAATTAAAAGTGAAGTAATTGTAATAAAATATGTGAAACAATTTAATCTGACGTGGCTCTTACACTATATTTTTAGATTACACGTTTAATAAATTGAAGGAATTTAATATGCAGTGTATATTTGATTGTTATTAGATTATTAGTTTTTGATTAAGTTAAAAAATCTGTGGGTTTTATAACATTAATTATACAGTAACGATATAAAATATGCAATCAGTAATCTATACTAATATTATAAATAGTTTCTTCTGTGATATAATGGAGGTTGTAGCTCGATTACGTAAATTGCATTGAGAGATCCTGTTTTAATCGTTTGGGTCACTGAATTTTGCATAAGAACTGTGAAGAACCTTCTTATTACCTGCTTGCTGACTGACTGACCTGACGGCTTTAAGAGGAACGTTATGTTTTTGAAATAAATGTATGATATGATAATATAAATATAACCATTTAGTCTATTTGTATGTTTCCTGCTACTGCTGCTGCTTATAAATATTATTTTTACAGTCCACGTAGTCGGAGTTGCGGGCAAAAGCTAGTTTTTTAATATTTGATACCTCATACATTGATTTGATAATCTTAAGAACTGCAAACATTTTGGTTATTTTTGTCGCCTCATATTTGTCAAGTGGTTCTGACTGGTAAGAATTCTAAACATCTGCAGATTAAATTATGACAGGATATAATTTTAAACTACAACTTTGTTGATAACTTTGATATATATAATATAATATTGTTATAATATAAAAAAATAATTTTATCAATTAGAAACTGTATAAATTATTTTAAATTTAAAGTCATATGCTATATTTATGAATGTTAATATATTATTTCAATTGACGCGGTAATAATGAAATAATATATTATTTTTATTAATCACAATAAGGGACATAAAATTCACTTGGTCGTATAAGGTTGAGCTAACCAGATTAGAATTACTCGCACACACAACTTTGTCGTTAATAAGTTAATATGTTTACAGTCTTCCAGAGTAGTAACATATTTGCAAACACTTTATTCCCAAACATTTACGGACGACGTTACTACTTACAGACACTCAGAGTGTCTGCTTGAGTGCAACCTTGTCCCATAAAAAATTTTGAATGTTAAATGTCCATAAACATTGTTACTTAACTTATCGATATAAAAAAATTTCTCACGATAAATAAATAAAAGCTTTGTAAGATTTCCCCTAGCAATCAGCCCCTTCGATATCACAATAGCGTGAGCCATTTCCAGGCATTTCCCATTTAAATTTGTTCCGTCGGTTTCCTTATCATGGGGCAATGCAAAGGACACGGGGCATTGCATACTGTAGGGGGATGTTTGATGACTCATTGCTCCATTGACTATGATATTCCTACATTGCTCATTTCTTTACTTACTGAGTTCCTTGTAGGTAATAGATGACGGTTGAGAATTAAGTCTTATGTATTGTATACATAACGGACTGTTTACCTTTAGTTACAATAATATATATTAAGCCCCACCTATATAATCTTTTGGGTTTATATGATACTAACTTATTATTTTCGTGTTCTGAAAAAAAAAATCTTATATAATAAATACATTTCTTTTGCTTATGAAGTGTACTTATGCTAAAGCATGTAATCTACACGCTTTGAATAATATTTGCTGGCTTATCTTAATACTTGTATGTATAAATTACCACTATAACCGTAAATAGATTTGGTTGTTATGTAAAATAACAATACTTTATGATAAATACTAGATCATGTAATTATAGGAACGGCCGGAACGAGCTTACATTTTCACAGCTATAGCTTTGTTCTACACACAGGAGACCGCTGCTAATTAACATTTATCCATTGAACATCCAAAACAAAGAAATTTATTTTAATTGGGTAAAATCAAAATAATAACAAACAATGTGTGTGGGTGGATGAGCAGGCGCAGGCGGGGAGGTCGGATATCATATGCAAACTGTATGCAAGCAATAATGGGCTTACGACACGCGACAATCTAAATATACCCGTATATGTAGAATTCTATTAGACAATATTTTTAACTTATTAAGAACGCGGTTACAAAACTGATAGGTAGCAATCACGCAGACATACGCATTAATAGTGTTAGAATAACATGTGAATCAAACAATTTCGATAGTTTCGAAATGTACATATTTTCTAGTATATATAACTTTTAATTAAAATTTCCTTCAATTGTTTTTATTTTATTGTTATTTAAGTTGTGCATTCTTTTAGTAGTAGTTGTTATACATGAGATAAAAGTTACATATTATTATTATATATTGTGACCTTAAAATAGTTGAATACTTCGGTGGCTGTTACTTGATATTCTAGATAAAAAAAAAAGGTCAGTCGAGTTTAGGCCCATTGTGTTAGTTATAAGGAGATACTACTTGGTGGAATGAACCGAAGGTATACTGATCGATGAATGATACTGGATCTCCTAGACAAATATAACTTAGTGCGCCGAGTAAAGGCTTGTTTTGTTACTTACAAGCGATACAGTGACTCACGACAGAGGCCTCACACTGACTGAGGTGATAATTGAATTTTAGGAATATTTGTTAGAAAGGATCAACTAAAATAGCATTTAAAATGAACATTGTTGAAATACATTAAAATTCATGTGCAACGCATCTGTAAGCGTAAAAATAATAATAATAATAATACGGGACAAATTATACACATCGGTCTAGCCCCTAAGTAAGCAAATTATTTGCTTGTGTTAAGGATGTTAGACTACGATACAAATACATAGAAATACACATTATAAATACTGAGAATATATTTAATAAAGGGACGAAACCCAGAAATACAGACATCTACACTCGTCACATACATGCCTGTCCTCGTCGGGAATCGAACCCGAGCCCTATTGCGTCGTCACTAAACGTTAGGCGTCTGCGCTAACCACTCGACCAATGGGACGGATAAAATATATAAATTTATTTATTTATTTACTTACTTACTTACTTGCTTGCTTGCTTGCTTACTTACTTACTTACTTACTTACTTATTTAAAAAAGTAAAAGAAATATTTTATATCAGGCGCTAAAATACTATAACTAAAACTTAAAAACTAAATCAATAACATTTTATAAAACAAAGAAATGAAAATATTGTTGTTATATTCAATTAAAGTATATTTTCTGTTATATTATGTAGCTTATTTATGTTTTTTTCGTCCACGTTTTTAGATGAGTATTTCTTCTTTGCCAAGGTATTTTTATTCTTAAATAATATTAAATGTATTTACGAAAAAAATGTACCTAAACTCCTCCCGATTTCTTAAAATATGTGCGGGAAAAAATCGTTTTTTAACATCAAAACTATGATATTACAGTATATTTTCTAGGGAAACTAAAGATAAAGAAATATTCTATACGTTGCAAATTGCAATTATAGGTTTCACTACGTTAAGTTTGTTTTTTATTTTGGGCATAAACGCGTTCTTAATTAAACTTGTAATTAACTTTATATATGCTAGCATTCATTACAAAACTTAAAATTAACATAATGTTTTAAGATGCATTTGATGTATTGTATACATATATTGTAAGTTATTTCGAAACTTTCTTTTTAATTTTGGATACTTTTAATTTTTAATAGCCTCGTGATAAATTCTTGATATAAACAGATGTTAGCTAATTTGATCCCCTATTTATCAGTAACCTCATGATAGTGTAAATGCGTTTTGTGTGCTTAAGAAATTTAAGAAATTTAAGAAACTGTTGTGGGAGGTATACTTATTAAGTGACTCATATCTCGTCTTCACGTAAAGTCTATTGTTGCAAAGTATTCAAACAGTTAGTTTTCAGTAAAATTTTAAATTGATTATAGAAAAGTTTAAAATAAAGTTTTCAACTCTGCAAGGTGATTCTGATAAAAAAATATATTTTTTAATTGTTATAGATTTTGTTGGTTGGTCGAGTGGTTAGCGCAGACGCCTAACATGACACGGCGCAATGGGGCTCGGGTTCGATTCCCGGCGGAGACAGGCATTTATGTGATGAGCATAGATGTCTGTGTTTCTGGGTTTGGTCGTTTATTAAATATATTCTCAGTATTTATATGTGTATTTCTATGTATTTGTATCGTTGTCTAACACCCTTAACACAAGCAAATAATTTGCTTACTTAGGGGTTTGATCAATGGGTGTAATTTGTCCTGATATTATTATTATTTATTATAAATGTTGTAATCATACCGTTTTATTTCATTATTTAAGTCGAATATCTAATAACATTTTTGCCGCAATCTAATAACTTAATTAAAACTAGGGTTGAGGTGCAGAATCCTTATAATCCTTTAAACTTCTCTGTTCGCACGCCGTCAAAGCGTTTTGGTGAAATTTTATTTGTAAAATAAATTTATGAAAATTTCAATTTCTGCAAAATATTTACTGTTGTCCATTCTTGAGTCTATATAAATAAAGTCTAATAATAAATTTAAAATTAGTTAGATAACATTTTTTTCTTGCTAACATAATAGTGAAGCGTAAAACTTTAAGTAAAATAAAGGAGTATTAGCAGTATATATATAGTAAGTTGTTAATATTGAAAACCGAACGTAAGTATACCGATTTCTTCAAAGTCATCTTACAGGGAATTTCTAGTTTATAAGTTACAAATACCCGATATTGCTCTTTTTTGTGAAATAAACATAAATTATTTTGCAATTATAACATTGGACCACAAAAGTATAAAAACAATAATAAAAAATAATATTTAATTCTTTATGACATTAAAGTCTTGCATGACTGAAATATTTTTTTAAATATATACAGGGTTATTTGTAATTAATTGGGCACCTCTTGCAGTCAGCCAACATTTGTTCTACGACATTTTAAAAATAAAAAATGCAAAAAAACATCACGTGATTGATGGACGGCCCCTTATCTATTAGTTATCCTTTTACCTAAACTATTTTTCTTAAAAGCCAAGTCCAACCTTGGGTTTCAATATATTTTTTTTTTTTTTTATAAATCAATTTTATTACTGACCATTGTATTTGACACCCATTTGAATCTCAATTCTTTTGTTACGTTACGTTACCTATTATCATATCATTATTATCATCTTATTATAATAATAAGATTTTTTATTATTTACTAATCATTTAAGGTTCTAAAATAATTAAAGAAAAGTGTAAATTAAGGGAGCGAAATTCAAACTTCCTAAACGCGCCATTTGTCGAAAGGAAATGAGACGTCATTTGACACGAATTCAAATTATCGGCGTCGAAGCTCCTAGTGTGGTATTAATGTTTCTGAAAAAAATAAATAATTTAAACCTATATTTTCGTGCTTAAAAGTTTTATTAAATGATACGATTGTTTAGGTAATCCTAAAAACATTTTTTGAATACCCAAAGAACTCTAACAAAACAACTACAAACTCCTTTTCAATAGCAGTTAGCATGCTACTACATATTATATTTTTATAATGGTTCTTTCTCTGAATCATTTTCCACTTCACCTGGCTCAGAGAAGTAACTTGGTTAATAATCTGCAGATATAGAAGATATAAGATGCTACATAGAAGTACTATCAACTGTGTTTTTAGTAAAGAATTTCCTTTTTAAAACAGATAATTTTACTGATAAAGTTCCAATACTGTGTGTTGAATGAGGAAATGGTGACAATGCTACATTTTGTTTTTCAGCATATATATTTGCATTGGCACCTTTACTTCCATACTTCGGTTTAATATTTTACTTGCACAGCTTAGTTACTCGGTAATTTATCTTCAATATGCAAAAAGCAAAACTCTGCCTAATGATCATCACATTTAATAGGAGAAGTACTGAGTCCCGGTTGATTAAAATCACAAAATTTGTATGGGCAGTGCTAGGACTTACTTAGTGATCACTTGAAACCTGAATTAAATCGACAACCATAAAAATTTCGTAAAATCAAAAAAAATAAAAGTGTTTTTATAGAAAGTTATACTGAACTTTTGTAAATTTAGGTTAGGTTAATTTTAAGCAAAATTTTCTAATGTTCGAGGCTAATGCAATTTTTTTTTACTGTATAAATAAAGTATATTCATATATTCTTTATTGTAGACCACAAAATATAAAAAAAGTAAAACACACAAAAGAAGTACAACAGGCGGCCTTACGGCAATTTCTTCCAGGCAACCCTGGGGTTTAGAGTATATAAAACAGTCATTAATATGGGTAGGTGGCGTAGGTACAAATAATAAACATGCTTAAAAATAACTATACACTAATACGTAGATTTGTAAATAATTTAAATACTAACTAAAATAAATAAGCTATAATAGACTAAACTATATATTATATAATAAATACAGGGGGAATTGGAAAATAATAATAGAAATAAATAAATAGATAAGTAATATTGTGATGTGATGCGATAGAGACTACTCTATCTTAAAATTGAATTTAGGTCATCATTAATGGTAGAAATGGAGGTGTTAAGATTCTCAAGATTTGAATGGCGGTAAATTTGAATATCATCAGCATACATGTGATAGAGAGAAGATATATTTTGAGTGACAGAATTAATGAAAATTGCGAAAAGAAAGGGAGATAATACGCCACAACAACGAAAGCGACTTATCGTCCTTCCTAATGCGCTGTCTCCGGCCAGTGAGGTAACTCCGAAACCAATCTAACACTGATGGAGATATGTTAAGGGTACGTAAAAGACTCAAAATATCAAAGTCAACAGCGTTAAACGCGTTGCTGAAATCTAATAGTGTCAATACTGTAAGCTGTTTTTTGTCCATAGCTGACCGTATATCATCGGTGACCTTGACAAGTGCAGAAACCGTACTATGACCAGGACGAAATCCAGATTGTAAAGGACTTAGCAGCTGATGTTTGTTAATCAATGTGCTTAACTGCTCATAAACTATTTTTTTCTAGGATTTTGGAAAGGAAGGGCAAAATAGAGATAGGGCGGAAATCACCAAAATTTGTAGGTTTGGATTTTTTTGGGATTGGAATAACGTGGGCATGCTTCCAAGCATCAGGAAATTTACTACTGGAAATGGAATGATTTAGAATGTCATCTATTATAAGAGAAACAATATCTAGGATAGGTACGATCATATTACGGCTCACACTGTCAGCACCAACGGCATTCGAAGAAATGGATTGTAAGCCCTTCTTAACATCACATTCAGTGATAGCACAAAAAGAGAAATAGGAAAAATCTGGAATTGGCAGGGATGAAAGATTAATTATGAGAGTCTTATCAACTGAAGTTAGAGTGAAGAAGTGAGAGTCAGAATTTAGGACAGCAGACCAATCTAACCGACGCACATCCTCACAAAGCTGGGTATTATCAATTCCCCCAAAACTACGCTGCCGAATTATACTAGACTTGGGTTTCGGAGGACGAATGTTATAAGAGAGATAAATCAGATCATGAGAGGAAAATGCATCAGCAGAGTACTGGCCGTGCTTTAAAACAGAACTAGGCGAAGAAACTATAATAAGGTCAAGAAGAGACAGTGGCAGTGTCCCCCCAGGAAAGAAATGAGTATAACTCAGGGGAAGAAGTTCTAAGTTACAAGCTTCCGTTATATTTAATAAATGTTTACTACGATAATTGTGTTTTTTAATGCAAGTATTAAAATTACCCATTATAATACAATGATTGTAATAGGGAATAAATGTTTCTAACAAACTTTCAAAGAAACTAAAATAATTCAAGATGGATGGGGGACAGTACAAGACACCAAGAAGGATTTTGCATTGGCCTAGTATAACTTTAATTAATAGAATAATAGTAAGTAGATCGCCACTCCTCCGCCACTCCTACCGACGCGATCATTACGAATGAGATGAAATCCTGGCAGTGAATAAGGAGTAGAAGACAAAGATGGCTTAAGCCAAGATTCGAAAATTAAGATAGCGTGTATGTTGGGAGACTCAAATGATGCAAGCATGTCAGAGTAATGAGCCGGGATACTTTGTGCATTAATATGGATAACATTAAAACTTTTGTGACAGTCTGAGAAACACGAATTAAGAGTGACGTTATGTGCATAGGCTGCTGTACTGTGAAAACTATCATCACCTAAAGATTCATCAAATGATGACAAGGAAACAAACTGATCACTACCAACGCTATTTGCTGACGACATTATCTACAAATGTTCTATATAATGTATTAAAAATTAAATATAAGACTGCAAATAATTATCATTATAATATGTGTTTAAGTATATATATGTATAGTTAAAATAAATGTATATAGTACTATATGTTACTATAAGTAAAATAAATAATAATAAAAAATATTAAATAAAGTAATAATAATATAAAAAAAAAATTTGTTTAACAAAATCGAAATAAAATACAACAAAATAAAATATCTAAAAACTAAAAAAAACACTCCACAACAGAATATAATTCAATTCTTAGCAGAATGTAAACCGGCCAGACTTATGAAAACATATAACTACAATAATATTGATGTAATATTTAAAACACATTTAATAGAGAGAAAAAAAAATTAAGTAAAATAGTTATTTAAATAAAAAAAAAATTAATTGTGATTGTCAAATACAATAATTAGGTAATTAAAAACCTGTTACTCTGTATTAAAATAAATTAAGGTGACCTACAAGTTTGGGAAGAAAGCTAAGTTAACACTCTAAAAATACCAACCCCAACAAAGTTACAGTAACAAGACACACAGCACAGGATGATATAAATATAATTGAAAACAAGAACATTACTTCTTGATGGTTCTCTTAGTGCGAGTTACAGGGACTTGCTTTCCTTTCAAGTCAGCTGACTTGAGAAGTGGAGCAGGCCTTACTGTGGGATTTAGAGAATCAGCCAAACTGTCTGCTTGCTCACAGAGACTGTTCAATTCTGGCATAGATGTTATTCTGTGGCGCTTACCTTCAGACCCAACTACAATAACTATCCCGTCCCTTGTCCAGCATCTGGATATCCCAAAGTGTTGTCTTGCTGCGACAAATACATCAAGCCTTGGCTTTGCCAAAAATTCAGATAAAGTGAACCCTGAATTTTTAAAATTTGTTTTAAACTTAAAAAGTATTGGTCTTGGCTTATCTGACACAGTGATCCCCAGACGGTGACATCTGCTAACATCCTCCAGAGAAAGATTAGGCATTTTAAGATTATTGGACAATATTCTTATTCCAGTTGAAGCTAAATCTGCATTTTTGGCCTCGGACACACCGTGAATCAGTAAAACTTTCCTTCGACTGAACATTTCAAAGCAATCTTGCTGCTTAGCAAGCAACTGAACCTGACGTTGAAGGCCTTCAAGTGCAGTTAACACAAAAGACCTGAAGGCACTAAATTGAGCTGCAACATGCGATGATGGACTTGTTGCAGGGATGGAAAAATTGAGGTTTTGTTGAAACTCAGCCATTCTAGAGTTAAAGTGTTGCGTCAGTTCCTGTAATGAATCCTTAATTGATTCCATAGTGACAAGTAGAAGCAAGTGCAGTGAAATGACAGTAGGAACAGTTGTTAATCAATACTTTAATAAGGATTACTCTTGTGATAACTGCTGGCAGGTATCACAAGTACATTATATATACGTAAAAAAGATCCTATATTTTAAAATTATATATTTTTCACTGGGAGCACAAAATAAAACGTGTATACTTTTTCGCTCCTACCCACCAAAAAAAAACTTACGTTAACTTACGTTAAACTTATCTTCACAACAATATAAACACGACTAAGGATCCCTTTTAATTACCATAGACCATTGTTTTTTAATTTCGAATCTCTTGGATAATACTTTTGCATTTTAACTTTGTAAAATATCTAGAATATTTTACATGGTAATATTTAAATGACCATTTGAGGTGTGTTTCTGAAATTTAAAATACATGTGTATCTTGCAAGTATTAATTTGATATTTATGTGAAATGTTTTCAATGAGTCTCCAAAAGGTTCCTGTAAAACGATATGTTCTTCAATTTTGTAAGCTTGAACTTGGTTTCACACGTTACCCCGTCTCGAATTTTTTGGATTTAGAAAAAGTTTTATAACAACATTATAAATGATTGTAGTTTAGGAACAAAAATTTCCTTTTGGCAATGGTAAAAACCTTGTATTCTTATTTGATAAGCAACAAACTAACAAACTAAAAAAAAATATAATTTATAGGATACACATTTTTCTTGGTATCTTTGGCTATAATTGCATCAACATTGAATAAATGAGTTATCAATTTGGTATCCGAATTGGTATCCGATCCGAATAACCATTTTTTTTACAAGAGTTAAAAATAAAATTACAAGACAATCCCTCTGAACTGCCACATTAGAAAAACCAAAAAAAATGTTTAAAAGGCTCTAATGATTTGAATTTTAATTGTGATATTGCTTTTGTTCTGTTCCCTACGTTTCTGTTATAATCTTAAATCAAATTAAAAAAATCTAATCAATAAACTTTATTTGGACAAAACATAACACAAACAATAAAATCAGTAACAATCATAAAAATAACTTTAAAGTAACTCGTAAGACCTTGTAAGAAAAAAAATAATAAAATAAATAGTGTCAGGTATTTTCACATATAAAATATTTCTTTATTTATTAAGTAAGTGCTATTTTGCTTTCATTGTAGCAGAATTTATTACCGAAAAATAAAAAATATATCCGGGAAGTGAAAATATTATTACTTTAGGTTTTTACAAAAATAATGGCATTCAATTTTTTTCACAGAAATTCAGTGTAAAAACCTACCTTGAACAAGAGGATTTATGGGAATGTGTGGACCCCGAGCAGCAAAAGAAAGTCGATTCCATGATGATTGTTGATTGAGAGTTGATTTTGCTATTGGATTCGATTATTTAGATACATGTCCAACAATGCAAAACCCCAAAAAAAGTTTGGGTAACCTTTGCCGACAACGCTAAACCCTTTGACGATAATGGATTGACCAGAAAAGTTGGTCTGGGTCTTGGTTGGTCGTTTATTGTTGTTATTCCTGAGGGTTTAAGAGTTCAACGCGTATCTAGTAGACTAAACTACTGCAAGAAGTGATAGCATCAGATTGTAGTACATCCTGCACATATTATACACATTCTAAAGGTTCAAAGTATGATAGCCACCAATCGTCGAAGACGTCACTCAAGCCCAAAAGACAAAGATATTTTAAATGGTCGCTTCGCAAAATTTTGTATAGCTCCAAGAAAATTCTTATAAAAGGCATAAAAGAAAGATGAAGAAACTACAGAATACATTGCAGGTATTGTATTCCAAGTTATAGCTAATTTACTTACAGTTTGTACAATAATTAAAAACAACACCAAAATTATTTTCCATGAGAAGGGTTGCAACATTCAAAACTATTTATATTCTACGACACTGAAATATAACTTATATTTCTTATATGTTTATAATGATGTCTAAACCACTCACATGACTACTACAGATGATATAAGTAATGATACAGTACTATGTCACAGGCGTTTGGGCCAATTGAATTTTGCATACGCAAAAAGATCGACATATTTCATATTTGCCAGATATCATATTTTACAGATCAATGTAATATTAAGGTTACAGAATAAAAAAATAATAGAGTTACTTACTATTGCATGGTTACCAATCTGATCTATCTGCAAACGGTTGAGGAGGTTCTTTCTTATTCAAAATTCAATCTAGATATCGATCAAATGGACGTCGTGAGAGCTTCTCTACAAGGTCAAATCGATACAGAAATTTATATGCAACTATTTATCTGCACTGTAAAATAATGGAACACAAATATGTGATACATATGAGTTCATATACGAGTATGAACTGAAACAAGCGAGCGGGCTTTGGAATATAGTTTTTTTTAAAGATAAAATATTCAATTCAATCTAGAAATCGATCAAATGGACTTCGTGAGAGCTTCTCCACAAGGACAAATCGATACAGAGATTTATATGCAACTATTTATCTGCACTGTAAAATAATGGAACACAAATATGTTATACATCTGAGTTCATATACGAGTATGAACTGAAACAATCGAGCGGGCTTTGGAATATAGTTTTTTTGAAAGGTAAATTCCCGCATTACAAATTATATTACGTATTGCACAAATGTATAAATAACGGACATAAAGTATACCCAGATTCCGAACGACTATAGGTTGGTTGGACTTGATGATATTTACTTCTGAACGTATTATAAAACGTATTGTAAAAAGAAACTGGAGGAGAATTTACAATAACATTTAAAAAAAAAGGGATTTCGAAGCAGCCAGAAGATGTAATGATTTGATTATAACGAGAAGCGAGGGTTTACTTGATTAAAAAGAAATATATAAACCAGTATAAACTTCTATCGAACGCACAGTGAAGTTTAGTCGTGGTACAGAAGATGAGATTATTACCAATTATCCCTTCCCTCCTGTCTAACGGCGCCCCCAGCTGAGGTCCGTGTCTCAATCTGAGACGCCTTTGAGACGTCGTTCCCCAGGGAGGCCCACCTGGCCCCCCATTTTTAAGGGTGGGTCCTGACCCACCTGATCTCCGGTGACGCTGTATGGGCAACAGGGCTAACAGTATATGCAGACAAAAAAAAATCAATTATCCTTTAAAATAAGCTTGTTTACTCTTTGACAAAACGAATGTTGAACACTGGAACGCAATCAAAAGAGTACTCAGATATTTACAAGGTACAGTAGATCTCAAGTTAACTTATACCAAAGAAGGGTAGGAAAGTATCGTCGCCTACTGCTACGCTGATTGAGTGAGTGACGACCACTACAGAAAGTCGTGGCTTGGCTGCATTATTTTGTTACAGAGCGGTTTGATTTCATTGTGTTCGGGTAAGCATCAGAAATTTATGCTGCCCAGGGTCGAGGCTGAGTAAACGGGCATGAGGGACGGCGTAAGTGGTGCTGTGACTGCGACACCTTCGCAGGGAACTAGTCAGCGAGTTTTTGAATACAACAAAAACAAACATTTATAAAAAAGTATATAATATGCGATTATTGCCTATGTCGATATAATAATGATTCGAAAATTCTCTGATATCTATGAAAAACCCAAACCTGATATGGACTATAGTTATAGTACAACGTAACTGCTAGACGAACTTTGATAAAAAAACGAAGACAAAATCACCAGCTAGCACAACACAACACCTATTTAAAAAAATAAGGTAGCCAAATTAATGCGGGTCCAAGGTATTCCTGTTATGGCTAACAGCACTTCATTTTTATTTTTTTTATAAGGGTAGTAAAAATTCTTTTTTTTCCATCACATAGTATATTCATGTTAAATAGTTTGAGCTAATTTACCCATTATTTAAATACTAATTACGTACTATTATACTTTAACAACAATAAGCAACAATATCAATTATATTAAATTATTAACACTTAAGCTTTTACACCGAAAACAGTATTTATATTTTTTATAAACCTGCGTTTACAGAAAGATTTTTTCTTTCAATACATTGAATATATTTTTTTTTATTTACTACATGTCTATAAATCTTTTCTCGGTGCATACATCTCTTAGTAAAACGTATATTTGAAAAGTAAATGTTATTTGAAAAATGAATGTTGTAACTGCACAAATATCATACACATAACATGGCTAAAATATTATTTAAGATAGAAATTAATAAATATTTATACAGATCTAAAAATAAATTATACTAAAATCCTAAAGTAACGAGGTTTATATAAATGCTTTGGATTTATACAAAATAAAAACAAATTTTATACCCAATAAATATTAACATTACATACGTATTTCATAGATTAGCTCTAAAGATTATACCTTATTATTAAAAACGGTTGAACCGTGAATTGACAGCGATTTACCAAATAATTATATTATATAATCTAATTTATTCTACGACACGTGTCTTGTGATCGATTATAAGAAGACAAATCACTCCATTCTTCCCTGTACAGATTTGTGATAAAGATTACAAAATATATTAAGCGACATACAATTTGAATTCATATATACATATACGTGCCTTTGTCTGAAATATAATTTTGATGTAAGTAAAATATTTCATAATCGTGTCGTAAACAATACAATACTTATAATAATTTATATAAGTTCCGATAGAGAAATTAATTAAAAAACCCTAACAGAAAATTTCATAAGAATCCATACTTAATTTGTCTTTTCTTTACCTGCAGTAGAATAATAGAATAGGGACAGTTATATGTATAAATCTATATAATATACAAATGCAAGAAATCTTGGCTTAATAACGTTCACCTTCCTAGAGTAAAGGTCCCTAAAGTAGCTTCAATATTTTTAGTATGTTTAGGATTAGTTAGATTACTAAATAACTAACTATGCTTGATATAAGGGATAAAAAATTGAATTGAAATTGAAAGAGCGGAAACCACGGCCAAGAGCTGGTTTATAAAATAATGCATTTTGCCTCCTCCATTATATATATAATTCTTCAATGGTAGAAGAAAAATATTGTTTTGAATATTGTATAATTTACCGATTTTTTGTAGTGAGCGGTTGTTGGCTTTACATGTTACAAGTAGGTAAACTCAAAGGAATTTAGTTTGTATCCATTAATTTCGTATTAAAGGTCTCTTGTAAAATTATAACATTACCTTCCATATTGCATTTGATTTATGATATATTATATATATATATACTTATATAGAATATCATTGTTCTTGTAATCTAACACGTAGGTGTTTACATAAACCAGTCAGTATATTATTCGTCAATGATAAATAAAACTTACTATTAAATTTATTAAGCAAACACATTTTATTTAATAATCTGCTAAAAGATATTACATTATTGTTTTTGCTTACGTTCATAATATATTTTTTTTTATCGCTTTGGTAATAAAGTATTCTTTGGATCATAATGAGGTGATAATTATGAATGAATTATGTTTATTATTAATATACTAAACGTATATATATAATAGTTACGTCAGAAAAAGGTTATTACATTTTTTTAAAATATATATTGCAATAATTTCACTATCTAAAGTTATTTAAATTTATTTATCACAAATCTAAAATTAAATAATAGAACTGTAGGATTCCTAACAAGATTATTAGCCACTACATCAAATGTGGACCTTAGCATGTAATACTTACAATCTTTTTATGTCTTTAGGGATGTTGTTACACATGGCTTTGAAAGAAGATATTTTTCTCTAAAACTAACTTCATAGTTTTCATGAGCACTTAAAAAGCGGGAATGTGTAAGACTAAAGTCAAAAGTATTAAAAATGATGGCAATGACATAACAGCGTGGCGCAGCCCTATCATTCCCGCGATTTTTATCCGACCGGCTTTAGAGGCACCATCCATTAACTCCCTGGACCTACCATAGCCTTTCGATCTCCCCCTTTGAACGCTTTCTTCATTACTTCGCCAATAAACAGTAGCTATAGTGGCGAGACACTGCAGCAAAGAACATTTTTTAAATGAGCATTACTATATCAATCTCTATAACTATCGAACCAAAAAAAAATCTATTTTATTTTATTATTACAAAAAATATAGATAAGAGAGATAATAGAGCTAATTAAAAAATATATAGATATTATTAACGTACCTTTAATTTTAACTCTCCCTTTTTAAAATGTTTAGGTTTTGCTTCGAAATCTAGAGCTAGACTGGTAGTTTCTAGACCGTCTTCATGTTGGTAATTTTCGGTTGGTAGAACTGACAAGATTGGTGCGGGTTTACCGTTGATATACCATGACAATCTAGTAGCAGGTCGTGATCTACCAGAAGTGCAGTTGACCTGTACTCTATCTCCTATTTGATATCGAAGTTTAGACCCCGTGATGATGGGCCCGGTTGCAGGCAATGCTAAGAAATATAAATAATAAGTACCACGTCATTAAGATTAATAATTATATTGGATACAAACAAACGATAAAACAAAAATAATTTGGTGTTTTAGATTTATTAGCATACCAACAATAATCATATCAGCATAATCTGTTACAGTGAGGAAGAGAGGTCGCTCGCCAGACACCTCGCAGCGGTACCGTCCCCCACTTTCCAGCACCACCGGAGATAGAGTCACATCAGAGGCGTTTGGAGTTGAATTCTGAAATATATATTCAAATTAAAATTAAAAATATCTTTGCCCTGAGAGTGTTGAGAGATGAGGGTTCCTTTCTGTTTACTTTGTCATAATTAGCCTTATTATGATCAACTTTAAAAAAAAGCAAGTATGTATGTAAGTATGGATGATTGCTAAAAACAAATTTTCTCATTTGGTTTAGAATTTTTATTTCAAAGATTTTTCTTAAGCTAAAATAGACATAGACATTCCAAGTTGTCTTTATCTTCTAATCTTAAGATTTTATTTCACATATAAATCGATTGAGCTTGTAAGCATACGTTCTTAAATATTTAGGGAAAATTCCTAAGTTTATTCAAGAATACCGGATAGTGATTCCATAGCCACTCACCATATAAATCATATAACTCTTCTCTACTTTTATATAATCCCAAAATTTTAGTTTTTGGTATTTTGTTATAGTTTTTGGCCTAAAAATATTATATGTTTTTTTGTATAACAGATTAGGCTTTGTCTTATTATTTAAATTTTAAATGTTCCGTTTATGTTCTATTAGTACTTTATGATTGAAATTACTTATATTTTCTTGTTATATTTCTTATAACAAAGGTCTTAAAAATAAATGCTTCTAAAGTAGCACTGGTGATAGACAATAAAATCAGGTCGCAAGGATAGGAACTCTTTTTCTATAGCACATTAACGATCTGCTGAAGCCTTTGTAGGTCTATATTTATCTAGATCTATGGGTATGCAGACGACAGCACAGTTGTAGAAAGATATCTGCCAGGTACCCGCATGGGGCAATGCCAATCTTGTCAAATTTAATGCCACCAAAATGTAGAAGTGTTTGTTCACCGCCAGAAGGACCCCTTTCAACTTGGTTCCTACTTTCCAGAATGTATCCTTGAAATACAGTGACCGTCTTCAGTTCTTAGACTTAGAGATTTCCTCGAACCTCAACTTTGGTCGGTATATTGAGTCCAGAGCAAGAGCAGCTGCAGGAAAGCTTGCCGTTTTTGCGACAGTGCTTTACACCGGGACAGCTACTTGTATTATAAAAAGCATAGATCCGGTCGTGTGTGGAGTGCTGTGGTCCCATATGTGCTGGTGCCACAAAGACTCATCTTGCGGTTCTGGACTCAATTGAGAGGCGAGCAAAGAAGCTTATTGGCGACAGGCGTAGAATTGCTAGCCTCTTAGTATTCTACAGAATACATTTTGATAAGTGTGCGCAGGAATTACATGATTTAATTCCCCCGTCCCCGTTCCATCATCGGAAGTCCCGACGCACGGCAGATATCCATCCTTACGTTGTGGACACTCCACCTGTCCGAACGAAGCGCTATGCTTCGTCTTTTTTAGTACGTACAGCCAAGGACGGGAACAACTTGCCTGCGTCGGTATTTCCGGCCAAATACAATGTGGGTGTATTCAAGAGAAGAGTGAATAGGTTGCTAGGTTAATTCGCCTTACGACCTATGACTACATCCCCACTCTCCATCAGGTGGAATGTAATCAAGCATTAACCTAGTTTTTTTATTAAAAAAAAAGTTGCAATTTGTTTCTTATAATATAGAGGCAAATACATTGTACCTTCTATTATCCGAAACCTATTATAAATAAATTTATTTATATCAAAGTAAAAGAATGTGTCACTATGACGGTATATCAGATTATACAATAAGTATAAGAAATATATACAAATTCAAAATTATAAATTGTATTTTATTTTATTAAGCTTTGTTTTATTAAAACCTTGCGCTTCGGTTGAACCTGGCATTTATAGACACTTTGTTTTATAACGAATAAAAAAAGTATTTTCTTCCTGGTCTACATCTGATCTCTTATTCTCTTATCCTCTTTCTTCCTCTCCTAGATATTTTATGATATATTGCCGATTCTATTTTAAGAATAAAATTTGTATACCGGATTTTTTGTATGAATGGCAGTATAATTATTTTTAAGTAGTTTTTTTTTTTGGGTCGATGATTATTTTTGTGTGTTTGCATATCTGGTAAGGCTTTTCTGTAGTACCCCTATGACTATTTAATTGTGTTTGTGTTATCTACAGTCGCCTAAATTCAGTTTTTGAAAAACGGTATTTTTTACATTTTTTGTATTTTTTTGGGCTCTAATTTGCTGTGTGAAAGTACATCGAATGGAAATAGAGAAAGGAAACTGATGAAGTTACTATCAAAAGATGAAAAAGAGAAAAACTAGCTGATTACCATAGGTTCTTTACTTTATTAATATAATATATGATATGAAACTATTATTACCCTAATATAATGTGTATTAACTATTCTACTTAACCTACAGATAGAAAATTACTGATTTTCGACTGCTTGCTTAAGGAAGGAGGATTTGTTTATTAACAGGTAAAGTCCAATAACAGTATTTTAAAAATAACGGCTAGCACTACCTAACTTAAATTACAAAAGTTCACTTTTATTTGGTATTGTATGTTTTGATATTGTATTTAAATGTTTGTTGCTAAATGACAGTAAATGCTAGAGCATATATTGTCAATTAACAGCATTTAAAGGTACATTTCATGACGCTACATTTTGGTATATATATATAGAAGTTCGCAGAAGGCTGACGCATTTTATACAAAATAGTGTTTTTTATGCCTGGACCGGCTGGGCACGAACAAACATTTTAACTTTGAATATTCAACAATTTAATTTGATTTATGACATTTTAATAAAAAATTATATATAACCTATTTTGTTGTAATGGTATTATGTTTTTTTATTGTTTATCTCAATTATATTTACCGCTGCTTATTATTTTGTATATTTCCATAGTTTTATAGAGTACTTTTGTCATTGTCTTCAGATAGCGCTGTTATCTAACATTTTATTTTAACTATAACATTTTATATTCAATGAGAAGTGGAAATAAAAGATAAAGTAGAAATATAAAATATTTACATCTTAGTTATATCTAATATTATATACAATATTGTTAAGAGTTGACAGTATTCTACTAGTTAGTCTTGACATGTAGAGTGAAAAAGATATGTAAACGTACTAACTAGTTATTCAAAGTGTGCATCCTTAGCTTTAACGCAGGCTTTTAAACGGTCGGGCCATTCGTCGATGGATTTACGAACGGGTTCCATTGGAAACTTGTTCACTGCTGCCTCCAAAGATTTCTTGAGCGACCCAACATTTGCAAATATTTGCACATACTCTATCACAGACCACAATTTCTAGTCCAAAGGATTTAAGTCCGGATTCCCTGAAAGCCAATTATCAGCCTTTATGAAGTCTAACATATTTTGCTCAAGCCAAATTTGGATAGTGGCCACCTTTTAACTCGGGACTGAATCTTGTTAGAATTTCCACACTTCGTGTTTGAATAAGGCGTTGATGAGAGGTGAAACCTCTAACAAGGTATCTTGATACGCTTTGGCTTAACTATTTATTCCTTTTTCGCAAAAATGTAGATTCATAGCCCCTTGGTAGGAGACACCACCTTTCTCCTCGTTGCGGGGTGCCCACTCCGTGGATCACGTCGGGGCATAGCGGTGAATGCGAAAGCGATCCCGTCCCATTATGACGGCGGCGGCAACCGTCAGGTTTAGTGAGTAGGAGTCTCACATAACCACCTCCATCATCCCCTGAATGGAGGTTTGTATCCATGGGGATTTCTGACGCTAAAAAAAAAGGAGACACCCGACCAAACCACGACGTATGCTGGATGATGGCTTTGCTAAACTTTGGCCACTTCCTCGGAATATTCAGTAGAGCTGTATGCATATATTCGATCATTTTGTTTGTTGTAGTTCTTCTCGATTGTACATTTTTTTTCATCGGTAAAGATTTTTTTTTTGTGTTTTTCATCAGCTGTTTTGATCTTTCGATTCTCTTTTCTCCGTCCGCGGTCGGACGTATTTCTCACAGTCATCAACAGACTTGGTTTCAATGTACCTTATTATAACCATACCATGTACCTTATTATCATCGGTAATCCCTAGCTTTTTCAATGTATCAAAAATATCGCCTGCCTCCTTACCTACTTCGTACAGTGCAATTGCTGCAATCCAATTATCTTTAGTGTCCCACTCCATTTTCAAAACAAATAATTTCTAGTCTAGGAAGGAAGTCTATTTTTTAAACACAGAAGCTAATTTTAGAAATTCAAATTAATGTTTTTTTCTGTATATGGAACAGTCAGTACCAGAATTTATGGCTAGACTAGTTTTTTTTTTAATAGGAACACAAGTATCCAGTTTATATATTATTGTGTCATACTCATTCGAGAGTGGAGGCCCTTTAGGTATGAACAGTGATTGACGGTGTGATCTTAGATTAGAGCTTTCTTTGAGTATTTTAATCTTGGTCAGATTGAACATTTTAATCCATAGTGTTACTATTTTATATATTTTTTTAAACTTTCTTATTAAACTTTTTTTTTTACTCAGCTGCCTGTTCCCCTGTAAACGATAAAGAAACCCTGGAGAAGTGGGAGCCTAGAAGGTGAGTGCAGCTTCAGATGTGTTCTTCTTCCCAGGTCAAACCGTTCATGTTGCAGACAATTGCCTAAAGATCGGCGTTACGAGTCTAAAACACTAATTCACCAACAACGCTTAACCTGAAAGGTAAACCTTTGAGGGATAAATAAATATATTTTCTTGAAGTATCTTCTCAAAAGATGTTCAAATATGAATTTATAGGATTAAAATGGCTCGTACTTTTTACGAAATATATTGAATTCTCTTCATAAAAGGCCGTTCAAGGTAAAGGATTCGTCAATAAATAATTTACTATAAGTTAATGCAGGTTAAACGAAATTTGACCTGAGTAAATATTTAATAAACATTTTTAACAGTGTTAATAACAGTTTCTGTTTATTAATGACTGGGCAGAATTAGGTCTTAATAAAGCCACAAAGTACAGGTACCAACGTAAGTCGTAACTAATGAACGTTATTAGGAACTGTTTAATGGTAAACACTAAAACAATGTTTATTAAAATGTAAAAAAATAAATAAATCTTTACTAAATATACCTTGGTAATTAAATAATATATGATTTAAGCAGAAGTGGGATACACTTCTTAATTCGTCAAAATAAAAACGAAACCGTAAGATTTCTGTATAACTTTTGCTATTTATTAACGACTAGCTGTTGCCCGTGACTTCGTCTACGTAGACTGTAAAAATAATATTTTTATGGCTAGGAACATAAGCCGTAAAATATTATTTTTGACGTATCTACCGATACCTTACACATCAAAATCCTTTAACTCGTTTAGGCTATAGCAGGGAATATAAAAATAGCATAATTGGATATATTTCTATTAACAAACATATATTTTAATAACATAATACTTCTTCTAAAATCGTCGGGTAATACAAAGGGTTTTCCGAAATAATGAAATAATAAAATTTAGTGAACCAAACAATTAAGAACAGGATCTCCAGTGGCAATCGGTTATCGCGCTACAATCTATTTTATGTCACAGACAAAACCACGAGTAAAAGTTAGTATTTCTATAGCCTATATTTTACTTTGGTACATATGCTACAATATTGCTAAATTTCATCAAAATCCGTCTAGCAGTTTTGACGTAATTGAGTAACCAACATCCATCCATCCAAAAATCTAAACAATAGCACTTATAATTTAGTCAGATCACATTTCTTGAACACTTTAAATATATCTTTGGAAGAAATGTAGAGTGTGCAATAAAAGTGAAATTCTAAATGTTACTAAGAGTGACTCTTAATTTATATTTATAAGAGTTATATACATTAGCCATAAATATTTTTTATGTTACGTCCACATCTAAAAGAGAAACAGAAAAACAGACAAAAATTCGAAAAATGTTATAAATGGATTCTGTTAATTATCCTTTCACATCCTGGCTATATATTTAGTTAATATTTTCAATATCTCCTCATACGGGCATCTTTATGCTTACTAGGAGACCTTAACCTCAATGTGTTTACTATAATTGTAATTAGTTTTCATAAATTATTATTATTATTATTATTATTAATGTACAGAGACTACTCCTCTACGAATTTATCACATGTATAGAAAAAGATTTGCATGGTACCTATTATGTGATTGCCTTAACTTTAACTTTTTTATTTCTTATCCAATTTAGATGAAATAAACACTAAATGTTAAGTGAAGAATATTACAATATTTTCCCGAAAACTGCATTCAGATTGGTTAAGCTCTTTCTGAGATTAGCGCGCATAAACATAAGACATACGGACAAAATGAAAAACCATTGTTTTGGGTTCTCTGGTCTTATAAAAGCCATCATGATTTTTTTAAATATTTTCCAGGTACAGTTTTCGACCAGTGTCAGTTTTATTATATGTATAGAGAATTATAACTTATATTGTACAATAACGTTAATACTGGAATAACTAAACAAGCGCAGTAAAAATAAAAGCAGTAAAAAAACAAAAAATAACAATTTAGTCTTGTTGTTAGGCTGCTTGATGCTTTAGGGTAGTTGTTAGTAATGTTTCTAATTTTGCAGATTATATTAACATTGAAAAGATGCCACAACCGAAATTAATGTTAGAAAATGACTAAATATTAAACAATGTAGATTCAATAGGTTCAGTACATAACATAAAACTCAAAACAATTGTGGTTAAAATTTGAGCATGATTCTATATTTGATTGGTGTTGGCTTGTTATGTAAATTATCATACTCAAAAAGTTCTACTAAAAAATATATATTTGGAATACTGGTCTGCTCTTAAATATTGAGAAAATCCTATTATTTTAAAGTATTATTTAATTTAATTCATAGACTTCTTTTGAAAATCCTAATCAATGTTCCTAACTTTGCATTGTAGATAAACATTGAAAAGATGTTGAATAAATTATTAAAATTGCCTGTGTGGAATTGGAGCAATGTATAATATTGAGTGTTTATAAACCTCTTCAGGAGTATAGGATTGTTTATGTTATAGAGTTATAGAGAACTAAAATGTTATAGAGAACTCCTTATCTAAGATTTTTACTAAAAATAAACATAAACGCGTTTGTGGAGACTTTAATATAGATTTATTAATAGATAGTGCACCATCACTTAAACTAAAATGTCTTTTTCAGTCATTTAATTGTAAAATACGTTCTTAGAGTCTATATTAGTAACTAGTCATTCAGCAACATGTCTAGATAATATTTTAACAGACAATTCTATGCCAATTAAGGATAAGTATGCAATAAATAAACTAACTTCAGACCACTCTGGTCAGTTGATACAAATAGAGTTATGTCAAAAATACCAAAAACCAAAAGTCGAATTGAAAGATTTTACAATAATCTAAAGTTAAAGCTGCCTCTTGTCCAAGAACACATATACCCAAATGTTCTATATAGTAGGTACTTCAAACTTTTTAGGACAGAATTTGATTTAATTTTTAGAACAAAAAATCAGTTTCTGAAAAACTTCTTTTAGTGATTGGACGACTGTAGGTATACATATAATATAAGTAAAAAACGACGCTGTGAATTATATGAGGTCTTTTAATATGTAAGTGAAAGATTTGCAGATTATGTAAAAAAATCTTAAAAATATTAAAAAAAGTTTTGTAAAATGGCTAAATCTGTTTTCAAAAGCAATAAAAAAAAAACTTTGTGTCTGTCTGTGGCAACGTTGCAGCCCAACGCGTGGAGGGATTTGGATGCAATTTTTTTTTTTAACGAAAACTTGGTTTGTCGAGATAATTCTAAGCTATGTTTGGTCGAAATAAAAGCAGTCGTCTCCAAGATATGGAGTTTTTATTGGTGCTGGTGAAACGTTCTAATACAATATTACCAGTAAAACCTAAACAAGTGAAATTAGTACGTTTGTAGGTTCATTTAGTATAACATAGAAAAAAAAATTATAAGCAGAAAAAAAAATAATACTAAAAAAACCCCGATACAAAAATACGTATAAAACTGACAAAAATAATATTTTTATACCAGGGTTTTAAAAATTTAATTTTTTTTTTTTTCTACTTTTTTAAATTATTTTTAGCAATAGTATTTAACAGTTATATTGACAGCGGTAAATTCCCCGATCTCATGAAGTCCAGTAAGACTATACTCATATTTAAAGCAGGTAGCACTATTGACCTCTTTAACTTTAGACCTATTATACTGCTTGATTTTAGTAAAACATTTGAAAAAAATGTTTTAAATCCATTGAATTCGAATTACAAACATGTGAGCATTTTCATGGCATAGCATTTCATGGTTTCACAAGGGGTCGCTCAACAACCGACGCTGGTGTTGAGCTATTAAAGTAAAGCTTTGTGATGCATGGGAGGATTCAATTTATGTTCTGAGTATTTTCTGTGATCTTTCCAAAGCGTTTGATTGCGTCCAACATGACACGCTAACCAGGAAATTACAGCATTATGGTGTAAAGGATACCGCGCTAAAGCTGATTGTTTCATACCTGGACAACAGGAAGCAGATGGTGGGAAGCAGAACTATTGGGTCAAGCATAAAAATCGATGATCCAAAGGGTTAAATTTTAGGTCTATTTCTATTTTTAATATATGTAAATGATTTACCATACCAAATAAAAAACAATAGAGAAGTTGTATTATTTGCAGATTACCCGACGTTATTATCACCAAATGTAAAGGGAATCAAACCCAGTGTAGTGTTAAATAATAAACATTTAGATCTTATGAACAGCACGGTATTCTTAGATATTACCTTAGATGAAAAACTTCAATGGGGTTCACATATAATTAAAAAGCGAATAGAGTAATAATTTAGTTATACTTAAACTACCGAATAAAATTAGTATAGTATTGTAATAACTATTTTCATATTGGAGAAAAGGGCTATTCGGGAAATCTACAACCGGTCTAGTGGGTACTCTTTAAGAGAAATATTTAAGAAAATTGAAATGTTAACTTTATACCGTGTCAAAATATATTTGATAATTTAATGTAGGTTCACAAAAACTTAGCAAAATAAAAAAATAGTTCACTCTGTAAATACAAGAAATAAAGAAGAAGGCTTACAAAGACTCATAAATAATTTTATGTACAATACCTGTAGAAATTCAAAAAACTTTCTCTATCAAAATTCAAGTTGTATGTAAAGCAGAAACTGCAAAATAAGACGTACTATACGATTAAGCATTATATAAGTGATAAAAAGGCCTGAGAATAAATTATTATAAACATACCTCATGAAAAAATCAGTAATTGGCAGTTTAAAAGTAGGGTCATGATTTTCATTGACTGAATCTTCTCATAAGTTCAAGTAATTGAACGGCCTTTTTTTACAAGTCAAAATTGTTAAATAAATATATTTGATTTTTTTTAACATTTTTTTTAGCAATAATTGTTTCAACTTAATGTGTCCAAATAAAAGTTAAACTTTTTCATGAAGTAAAGAATTTTTGACTTTTAGTTTGATGCCACAACCGAAATTATTGTTTTTGAAAATATGTTTTTTTTATTGTTTATATTTACCCTTGACCGCTGGGAAAACGTGTCATGGCTTGGCTCTACCAATTGAGCTACCTTATCACTACTTTTGAAACATTGAATTGGTTTGAAACATAAGGTCGCGGCTTCGAATCCCTGCTCTTATCAATTTATTTTTAATTTTATATTTATTTAAAACTAAGACAATAAGTTATCTATGAGCAATTTGTTTATAGACTTACAATTATTTAGGTTTAAATGTAGGCATTTTAATATTTAATGTAATCATACATTACTTTTGTAACTATATACAGTTTTATATACGACAAGTATAAAAGTAACCAAGTTATGAGCGATGCAACTAATTGAGAAAAAGTTGGTTTTTAATACGAGCGAGTTTATTTACGCGTACGCCTCTCCAAAACGTAATATCCGCCAGTGAGTTCTGCTGAGGGTCTCTACCCTCAGCAGAACTCACTGGCGGACTTAAGTAAACTAACCTCACTACCAGATCAATTTAATTATATAAAGTTCAAGGATTATGTATTGTTTAACTGTTTGTATTTAGACTCTTGGGTTTTCTATGCTTAAGATCTGTATGCTTGCAGATTCGGACTGCAGGTGGGCATTATCTGTTCGGAAAATTAATTAAAAACTACTGACTGCTTCATTGAAGGAAATAGGAATAATATATTTGTAGAAAGTTTAAAAATAAAAGTCAAATTTGTGAATAAAAATAGTGAATTTAACCTCAACATCGACGCCAGGGAGTAAAAACTTTCTTCGTGATTCTACTTCACGTGGAACATGTCTGAAAAATTCTTTTCCATCTTTGTACCACTTCACAGAGTACAATATATCGCTGAGCCCAAGTTTCCACCGACAGGACAGTGATGGTCGTGCCCCCAGAGGTACGTGAGCAGGCACCTTCAGCTCTACTATTTTCAAACTGGTCACTGTGGACTCTGAAACAAAACAATTTATTATCAGTTGTTACCAATGAATAAACAGTAAAATATATCTCTAAAAACATGGCCACATACTCATATGTCCTAGTTATTAAAGCATTTTGTATACTCGCATTTTTATTTGGCTGAAGGTAGCATGTTATGAAGGCAAAAATCCATTAAACGGCACGTCAAATAATTTCCCAAGTGACGTTCACTCGCGGCCCGTAAAAGAGGCACTATTGCCCTCGCCCAGCGGTGGATAATATTACTTTACGAGCCGCGGGGCGCAGCGCAAATGTAAGTAAATTGGAGAATAGAGACAACAAGCGTGCAAATTTTTATTAATATCACTCATATCTAAGATGCGGTAACGGTAACAAGATTGCCTTTCTATGCTATAACATAACTTTTCAGCAATACACCGATTATATTTGATTTCAATGTTCATTAAGTGATTCAATATTTTAAAGGATATACGATTTTTTGTATCGGCGTATACTGCAAAAATGTCATGTAACACTTAATCCAAAACTTAATTTATTATTTATTACAATACTTGTATTTGAAATACAATTTTAGCTAGGGTCGAGAAAATTGCCTATCATTGTACACATTTAAAATATTTTTATTATATGCAAAATTCATGCAGTAAATATATTTTTAATAGTTTTTCCTAAAAGAACATCCAAGTACAGGATTATTTCTTATCTTAGAAATAAAACTTAATGAATATAATAGGTTTTAAGAAAAATAGGGTTTTTCTAATTAAATAAACTTAGTAAAATATAATTACTTAAAAATAATTTTGTAAAGAGTTTTTGGACTGTTTACTCCGATTTCTTGTAACCACAACATTATTTTTTGAAAAAAAAAACAACAATTTCCAAGATCCAGTGCATGATTGTACAAGGTCTTTTAAAAATCAGTTGATCCGAAAATCATTATATTTGAGTCAACTAAACTTGTAGTGTGTTTAACATTTGTGTCTTAGAATCTGCTTTACCTGTATATTCCCTTATATGTTTGTTTATATGTCTAGTTTTGTTTATAATCATAAAATCAGAGTTACCGAATATTTAACATAGAAAGGAGAAAGTGCAATGATAATCTAAGAACAGCTCATATATCTAAATACAGGGTACAGTTGTTAGTTGTCAGCACAGTCGCCAGGGAGATAGTGCACGTCGCCCTCCTTCACAAATATCTCACGTGCTTTGCCTCCGTAAAATGCAGTTTTAACCCTTACGGCGTTAGAAATAAAGGGGGGATTAAAACTTGTAATACCAATTGCAGCCACAACACTTATCCTCGATGATACTTTTGTTAATTGTCTTACCAGTTTTGTTCAATGCAGCGTTATAAGAATAATTCTGTCACTAAGGCTTAATTGGACCTTTTTAAATATTTACATTTTCAATAAAATTATGAGTCTTACATAGTGAAACACAATAGTGAAATAAGCCTACAGAGATGAAAAAACTTTCAACTACATGACCAAGAACATGAGGCAAACATGTATAAAAAACAATATAAAAAAAAATTATAACGAGTGATTTTTGTCTTGAATACACAATAGGGATCGGGTATCAGGTGTATCGGTTTGGATACATAGCTACAAAGGTAATATATTGTTTCAATATGCGGCTATAACAAACCGACAAACGTCTCGTCGCCTTTTTCGCCATGCCATTTATTTGAACATAAATATTTTTATTTTATTGGTTTCTCGTGACTATTAGCTTATAGCTAAATTGGCTTCGATTGTTTTGCGGATTGCGCAATCTCACAATTAAAAGCAAAAGATTTTTTTGTATAAGTTTCTTATTGTCAATAAAATTTTATCATAGTTATTTACAGAGAAAATGTATTCTATAGATAAAAGTATTTTTTTGGAATTCCAACAATACGTCTCATAGATTTTTTTAATCATGAGAACATTTCGGAATAAGTCGTAGTTTTAGATCAAATCAGAATAGGCATGTCTACAAATTTCAGAAGCGAAAGAAAAAATATAAATAAGTTACTTTAATTTATATCGAAATCTGATTATGTATATTTGTAGGTTTGTCAAACTCTCATATCGGAATAGAGGGAAAGGTTAATAAAATTGTCACTGATCCATTTCTGTACATTATAAGAGCAAGAGAACCCAAAACAATGGTTTTTCAGTCTGTTTTCTGTATGTCTGTATGTTTGTGAACGCTAAGCTCAGAAACGGCTTGACCAATTTGAATGTGGATTTCAGGAATATACTATCACAGTCTTTACTTAACATTTAGTGTTTATTTCATCTAAATCGATTCATAAATAAAAAAGTTATGTCAATTTATGTCAATCACGTAATAGGTACCATGCAAATCTTATTTTATACATGTAATAAATCTGTAGAGAAGTTGTCTTGGTATATTAAAAATATTTTGAAAAATATATCAGGACGTGAAGTGTTAACTAACAGAATCCATTTTCAGCATTATTTAAATCTTTGTTTGTTTATCTGTTTGTCTATTAGTAATGCACACAACACGAAAAAAATATATTTTTAAAAAATTCAAACACCTTATATAGGCAAGAGAACCCAAAACAATGTTTTTTCATTTTGTCTGTTCGTCTGTATGTTTGTGCACGCTAATCTCAGAAGCAGATTAATCGATTCGGATACAGTTTTCGAGAATATATTGTCATGGGATTCATTTTATATTTTGTTTTTTTTTTTTAACAATCGGTTAAAAATAAAGAAGTTAATAATCTCTTATTGTCGTACCATTTCTACTTATCAGTTTGGTCCTCCGACGCAACGACTTCAATAAGTACATAATGATATTATTTTTATTATTTTTAGAGGTCTTTTTGTATTGTAAGAGATATAAGTATTATATAATAAAAACCTGAGGGTTTTTATACAATTTATACATACACAAATACAAATTTTATTTTTTAAACAAAATTTTATGTATACTATGGAATGGAGAATTTATCAGAGCAGGTATATACACGATAGCGCAGTAAATAGAGCAAGGGGTATAGTCGGCTACCACAAATTTGAACTGCTGGTATTAATGAGTTCAACTTGATTTTTTATTTGATTCAAAATTTTCTTAATAATTTTTCTTTTAACTCATGTCAAGATATATTAGAAGTATTATAAATACCAATGCAATCAAATTATACAAATAAGTCAATCATGATTGTATTCATTAATATTGTACTTCACTTAGAGATAGTAAATGTATTTAATATTACCTAGTAGTTTAGTTGCTCAAAGATGAATTAAGTACGCCTTAATAAACCATTTTTGTATTTTATAAAGCCAAAACAATTACCGAATCAATGATATTCCATGATATTCTTAGAAACATACCTACCTGTCGACAGTCTCATGATACATTTTTGTTTGAATGACGATATTGATCTTTAAGTTATTCTTAGTAAAAGTATTAACTCAAAGGGTTAATGTTGCATAACATTGTTTTTAAAGAAATATATTTCCATAATAAAATGAGCTAGAATGGCTCCTTTAGAATGGCTCTCTTCAATTTCCTACCTTTTACTCCAAGGACAAAAACATATTAATTATCTGTTTAATGTAAAATCTCCTTAATATATATTTGAAATTATAAAATAAAACGGAAAATTATATCTCTTTAATCATAATAAAATTTCGAATTCCTGTGCCATGCCGGTGTAAAAGTAAGGAGATGTGTGAAAGTTCAATCGCAATTAGTTACCTTGTCCTTGAATAACATTTACAGAGACAGTACTAGTGTAGTCAAAATTGAAAACCTGGGACCGGAGGTTTTAGTCCGGGGAAGGGTAAAAACAGTAAAATTTTACATCTAACTCGTTGTACTGACAAGAGATTGATACTAGATTCGATGAGAACCTAGCCAAGCATATTGAAAGACATAGAAAACAATTAAAGCCGGAAAACCTAACGGTTATAAAGGATAAAAGAAGTCAAGTCAAAGGTAGAAAAAAATGGTACAAAGTAAAGCCATGTACCCGCGATGGAATTAGTACCATTAAAATTTGGTAGCTGAATATAATATTAAAAATAACATTACTTTGTACACTTGATATAAATGGTAACAGTACAAACCGTTGTTGTAATTAAGTTATATAAATATCTGAATCCCATTTCAAACGTTTTACAGGTGTCCAAAGACAAATCCTTAGAAATGATTATAAAGATTCAGAAATTGTAAATTAAGTCATGGTTTGAATAAAGAGATTTATTTTCTAGAAAGTTTGTAAATAATATATTTAATAAGTTTTTATTTTAAAACTTTAATCTGAATTGCAACCCACAGTTGCTGTTTACCGGTCGACTGAAAACAATAACAAAAACTGAAATATTATAGCCACAAAGTCTCCTGACACAAGAGAACCAAACGTAGTCCCAGTTATTATCCTTCAATATTGCATCAAACTGATTAAACCGAAATTAGATCATTATGACATACAGTACCTCCTACATGTATACCATTTCGCTTAGGGTCGCAAAATTGATGAACATTATTGATCGAACCAACCATTACATTTTTCATTATTGTACTTATCAAAGATTTTGCCTTCTTTTGTACCATAAAAAGATTAATAAATAAAGTTTTATTTATGCATAGTTCTAAAAATAACATTTTGGAAAAAAAATGTTAGAAAATATCTATAAACATGTATTGCCATGTTAAGTATATTTGAAATTATATTTATATAAATTAAAAAATAAGTTTTATTTAAAAGATTTTTTATAGTCTAAGCTAAAAAATAGATAGAATAAATTTAGAGAGGCACTCAGAGATTTTTGATTTGCATTACGTATTTTTGACTCCCTAATTGTTTATTTTGACGGATGTTAAAAGGAATATACACAAAAATGAATAAGCATTTATTTACCAAATTTTAGTTTTTGTTATAAGGATATGGTATGTATGAGTCTTACGATAGATGTAATTACTGAGATAACTAAATATTTTTTTATTCTATAATGCATATTCTAATTTAAAGCAATACTTTTCACAACTTCTTAATTGGGTAAACATCTCAAATCCTTCTGTGAATGAATCCATAGGTCGATGGGATGGCATCTGTTTAATGTTCATTACAAGTGGAAATACAAAGCTGTTCGCTACTCCGCACATGAGCCAAAGTGCCTCCTAATCGAGGCCCACTCAAATTGATTAGCAATATACAGTAAGTTAAGCCAATATGCTCTATGTTTTCAAAATGTAATAGCTTACTTTCACTTATTCTTTTATGAAAATGTACTTACAAGCATCCGATTTGATTATTTATTATTTTACAATATTTAATGGCATTCCTTGTGACATTCTTATGAGTCTTTCGTTTCTGGTAAATTGTTTAATTTTAATTTGCTACTACTTGCCTACTTGCGGAAATTAAAAAAATATATTTAAACCGTATTCATTAATTCATAAAATTACTTTCATCTGTTTACAAACAACGTTTTTATTTTCCTGGGTGGAATGAAGGGTGTTTTTGATAACAATAACAACATTTCTAAATTCACTTTAATAATAATTAGGTTCTTCAGCGGTTAGTGCTGTTAGTAAATGCTTAACATTTTAATTAAACCACTTAAGTATCTGACAAGGAAGTTTTGAAAGAACTGGGGTCTAAAGGTTCCTCAAGTGCTATATCCGAGACCGTTTTCTATACAACTAGGAGGTCTCCTGAGTTCATTAATTCTTGAAATACTCATTATTTAACCTCAAGAGTAATTAGGCATTGAGATATTTATTACTCCAAATAAAACCTAAGGTCTCAATGTACTTCGTAAGGTATAATGGTAGAGGAATATTTGCAGTAAATAATATTTTGAGCGTATTCTCTCTGGGCTTATGACATCTTATTATCATTAACTCAAAATCATAATGGTTTCTTAACAGTTAACTTCTTCTTCTTAACAGTTAAGTTACCTGGGTTGTATGTGTATTTGTCGATTGTTCGAGTAAAATTTGATGTATCTACTAAAAACAACAAGCACTATAATAAGTAGAAGTTTGAACAACAATTACAATAGTAGGCAACAAGGCAAATACGGTCTAATTTGAAACACAAACATCGCAAGTGGAATTCTCTTAAAATTACTAAGCGGTAAGTGAGTGTGTCAATAAAGTTGTCGTTCATTGCTCTGTAAGTGTCTCGCGGTGAACAGCCAGTTGTGCATTTTATGTGTAATTAAATGTAGCCGACAGATCGACACCCTCGCACGCCGTAATCAACTACCGGCAACGCTAGACGGTTTCATTAAAAAATATTTTTTACCACTTTCGGTTTAAATGAAATTGCTTACCAGACTAAATTAATAGATTTTTTATATTCAATCTAGAAGTGGAAAATGTTGTTTATTTGTTATATTTTACTAGCTATTATTATTCGAGGTTAAAATAATAGCTAGTAGTTCCTCCTTAGTTTAAATAAGAGTGAATATCTAGTTTAACTACACTTTCATCATATTTTTGCTTTCTACAAAATTACCAAATTTATTCCTATAAATTATATTTATTACATTTAATCTTATATATTATATATATTATTATTATATTATATTTATTTCTACCAATGTTGCAATTTATTATAAAAAATACCATTGCTTTAAGCCACCACGAGCAATAGCAATAAAAATCGAGTACCTACATTTATCTCAGTTTGTGTGGGACCAAAATAATATTACTTACTTTGAACAAACACTGTAATATCCGACGCGGGTAATCTTTGCCCTACTTTGCTTTCGCATATGAGAAAACGGAGTGCGTGTTATTATAACTCGTAACTTCTCGTCAGTCACCGATACAGGGTAGATTTTGAAATGTTATTTTTATACCGAAGAATAAATTTAAATTAAATTATTATATTTAACTTAACAGTCTTTACTTACGACCTATAACTTTTTCTTCAAGGAATCTCACTACTTATTTAAAAAACAAAGACTAACTAGAATATCCTTATTTCAGATTTAACTAAATCAACTTAACCTTTTTTCACAGCTAGCAAATAATGTTCAAAGTATCGAGCTATATATTCCCTAAACTAAAGTTTATAAACATTATAAATATATATAATAAACGTCAAACAGACATTTGCCTGGTTTGTCTCCGAATATAACTCAGAAGATTATAAGAAGGTTTGTTTGGCTTTACATGTTTCCAATTATACGCAAAAGATGTAACCCAAACGCTTATCCTTTCACACACATAGATAAAGTTTTAGCGCGTTTGAATGGCAACGGCTGACATTATCGTAAAAGTCGCAACTTTGCGTGGAAATAGCTCCGCCGAAACATAAGGGGCTCACATACAATTGCCAAAGTTTCTAATGTACCGGGTCATACGCTACTATTCTACGCGTTATAACTGTAAAAAAAATTGTTTTATTCGTATATATCAAATGATTTTTTTTGAAATTATTACTCTTACTATCCACGTTTATTATTTCCATAATAATTTATATTTTATATACCTGTTTAATCATCTATAGACAATATGAATATCTACAGATTTGTTCAACCAACTAGTTTAATATTCATATAAATAGGGATTACCAATTGTCAGTTGTGACGCGCGGATGTGTTTCTATGCTCTCTACATTAATTGATTTATAAAAATACCCAAAGTAAAATTAAGTACCTAATAGAAGTGATGCAGTATGAGAAATAAACTGACTGTGAGAGATATATAAGGAAAATTACCGTGCGTGGCTCAGATTATTGAGAACTCAGATAAACTTACAACTATAATATTATATAAATCTAAGTGCAAAATCGTTTCTGCAAATCCCAACCTGCTAGAAGGCGTTGAATACTTAGGTACTATTGATGACCCAATCCATCACATAGTGTCAAAAAGAAAGAATTTTTATCTAATTATAATTAATTAACATTAACTATAATTTACGACGAATGACATATCTCAAACCCAGTCTCACACGACTCAGTATTCAACTTTACAAATAGTGCTTGATATACTTTAATAGCATATTTTTTGATATAATAGGTATTTACTTTTCAAACGCGAGTATATAAATATCTGGAAATATTTAAGAAACATAAAACAGTGTCTGTCGCTAAAATGTACTCAAACAAAACATTCCGTTACACATATAAAATGAAAAGTCAATTTCAGCTTTTATTCGATAAAATGAAATTTGAGATTCAAAATCAAACAGTAGAATTGACCAATTTTTTGATGAGTAAAAAAGAAGAGAAATTAAAACCCTTTATTGAAAAAAATAAAATACTAAACGTAAAGTAGAAATTTTGGAAAAAAAAGACAGAATATTTAGAGAGAGAGAGAAGAATTAACAATATTATAATACATGGGTTGAAAGAGGAGGAAAAAACTATTCAAGATTTAATTAATAACGTGAAAAAACATTTTTCGAATAAAATAAACTTTAAGTTAGAGGATTGGGAAGTAAATAAGATTTATCGTATCGGAACAGCTAAACAGCATAACGAACCAAGTGGACCGAGTAAGTGGACGGCGAAAGAGTGAGATCATGAAAAATAAAGAAATTTAAGGAAATATATTCTACTGAAGATTATATTTTGGAAACCTTAGAGAAGAGAAAGGCATTGCAACCGAAAATCATAGAAGAGAGAAAAAAACTAAATTTTGTATACATTAAATACAATAGACTTGTGGTCATGTAAAATACAAACATAATCGATAAAAGGACGAGAGAAGTATCCAGATCACCACAAGACAACTTTAAGCCCAGGAAACAACCAACGTTAACCTCTTTTTCAACCGAAGGAAAAATGCATTCGAAATTATGAAAATTAGTTCTAAGTCCCTTTCAACCAGTACAACTGCTATAAATTAATAGTAACAAAGCATTAGAAATATCAACCAAAAAACAAAAGAACAAAGAGACAAAACCCTCTCCCCAAAGCCGATTGGTCCTCGTGGAGGCAAAAGACCACGAATTTAAAAGGAAATAAAACTTACAACGGACTTTTACATAGCTACAATTAATGCTAGATCTCTTCAAACCACTGAGAAATCAGTCTAACTAACTGTCTTAAAATGGGACATAGTAGGAAACAGTGAAAAAAAATATATACAGAAGGAATAATAAGCAAGTAAACGAAATTTATATCTTAGAGGCGGATAGCGAGAAACAAGAAGAAATAGAAGATTTTAGAGAAGGCCTTTGTCGAAGGACAAGCTGTTGATTGATATCGATTTTCTTGTTAATAGTATAAAATATGTATATATATATTCTACTATTAACAAAATAAAAAATATATATGTATGTGTATATGTATGTATGTATTTAGTACATCCATGTGGATATATTGTACTGATCGACAAAAAATCGGTAATAAAAGTTATAATAGTATTTAAGGCAATTGTAAAACATCAATAAAGGCTTTTTTTTTATTATTATTTTTATTTCTTTTTATTTTTTTTAATATCTAACATCAGAAGCGTCATAGAGACAGATTGGGTTGCAAAGCTTAGATGATAAAAAAAAGGTTATATAATGTATACCTTTTTATCGGTGGGGGAAGCGTCTATAAATTCTCAAAAATGTAAAAAAAACTGTTGCATTGACATGCTTGATTGCGTCAGATATTGAGAATATTCATGCCCAGTGTATTTTTAATAGAGTATATGTGTTTAATCTTATGGTTTTCGGTATGGGTGTAGTCGTGCTTGAAAATGGAAAAAAATAATGGATCGAGGTAAACATTTCGGTGCTCGAGAAGAGCATTTCGGTGCTCTTCGAAAGTGACTCCAAAAAGATCCTTCCGGATCCTTCCACGAATCAAACTCTTTAATAGATCGATACCATGGGAAGACCAGGCAAAATACCTAGGAGTGATCGATTACCACGTTACGATCGTTCGTAACAAAGCGGCCTGCATATTACCTCGTAGATTGTCTTTATCCGCTGTGAGGCAAACGGAATAAATGTCCTTTTGCAATAAGGTCATGTCATGTCATGTCCTATATGAGTCCTGTTTTTGCGCACGCTAATCTGAAACCCCTTCAGGTGATTCAGAATAGGCTTACACGAATTGTGACTGGGGCGCCGCACTATGGCAAATTGAAGTTTGTTTTGAATCAAAATCGATTACTTCCCTAAGATAGACGATTGTGTTTTTGCACAAGCATTTTTGAACTATTAATGGCGCTTTACATAAAGTTCAGATGCTATACTTTTATTATATATATATATATATACACAATATTGATTATTAGCAATTAATGGGTAATGACTATACACGACTTTTAAAATTCAGAATGTTAGATTTCAGCTTGGAGATCGTTCCACAATGCCACCGATTTGCAGGTTAATGAATTAACAAAATAACCTGTGAGCCTAGAAGGGCTCTATCTTGTGTAAGAATTTTGTTTTTTTTTATATATTCTTTAATGTCATGTCACGATCGTGACACCAGATTGATCCAATTCGCATTTGGGCAACGAATGTCTATTGCCAACACATTTTACCAAAAGAAGGCTCACAGACGATGGACCTGAATTGCGCCTAATGGTCAAACCCGTAACGAAATAGATTTTATACTCTCTTCCGATTATCAAATAATTAAAGATGTAACTGTTATCAACAAAATCAGTTTTAGTTCAGACCATAGGCCAGTATGAGCAAGACTACGTTTTAATTTCAAAATACAAAGGTACAGTCAATTAAATAAGATACCAAAAAGGCATTCACATCTCGCACTTTACAAAAACTTAAATAATTTTAACTTATTATTAGAAAATCAATTTAAAATACTTAAAATCGATGAAACAGAAGAAGTAGAAAAACAGTTCAATATATTGAAAAACGCAATCGATGTTAGTTGTAAAACCATCAAAAGTGAAAATAAAAGCAAGGTCAAACTCTCACAAAATACAAAAATATTAATTGCAGAAAGGTAAAGTAAACAAATGTGCACAGAAGCATCTGTATGCTTCTGTGCACATTTCTGTAACCGCTGATAGAAAAGTTAAACGTAGCATCAGAACAGACATTAGAACATTTGAAAAAGAATCGATAAAAGCTGATATAGAAAACCACACAACACTCAGAACCGCACGACAAGGCTTTATCAGATCAAAACATTGGATAAATTGTAAGACGAAAATGGCCTGAAACAAAACAGCCAAGATAAAATAATGACCATCTTATATTCGTATGCTTCCGAACCTAGTAAAGACGTGAAGTACTCTCGTCCCGATTCCATCCCATACTTCACTGAGAAAGAAGTGCATGATGCCATCAAAACCATGAAGTAGGATGGGAGTCCAGGAAGTGATGGCATCACAACAGAAGCACTCAAAATAGGATTACCGTTGCTACCCCACATCGCTAATTTATTTAACTTGATTTTAAGTTCCGGCCAGATTCCGAAACAGATGTGTCACTCAGATATCACGCTTCTATTTAAAAAGGTTGCAAGTTCAATACTGGCAATTACAGACCCATAAGTTTATTTTCACATATTTATAAAGCATTTATCCAATGCATACAAAATTGCATTGCAGGTGTACTTGACCAGCACCAACCTCTCGAACAGGCTGGTTTTTGCCCCGGTTTCTCCACTATAGATCACCTTCATACCCTTAATCAACTCATTGAAAAATCAACGGAATACCACATGCCCCTTTATTTAGCATTTGTTGATTACCAAAAAGCTTTCGATACAGTGAAACACCTTGCAATATTTCAGGCTCTAAAAAACCAACATATAGAACCCACTTACATAAATTTATTAAAATTAATCTACCGTAATAGTTCAGCCAATATCAAATTAAATACCACTGGCGAAACATTCAGAATAGAGAAAGGAATCAAGCAGGGTGATCCCCTCTCACCAATCCTGCTCACAGCAGTGCTCCAAGAAATGTTTAAAAAGCTTTCAAATAAGTGGACGACAAAGGCCATCGAGGTCGGTGGCAAACGCCTGAATAATTTGCTTATTGCAAACGATATTGTCCTTTTTGCCACCACAGCAGAAGAGATCCAGAAGATGCTAAAGTAATTGAGCGCAGCGGGTCATGAGGTTGGACTTCAAATGAATTGGGCTAAAACCAAAATCATGTCAAATAGCACGAAACGCAGGGTCGAGGTAGATGGGTAGGTCATACAATATGTCGACAATTATATCTATTTAGGTCAGGTAGCTTCGAAAACAGGCAAGACACCGAGATCGGTCGTCTGATCGACAACGCCTGGAAGAGCTACTGGTCCATAAAAGCGCACATGAAGGGCAACTTTCCTCTGTCACTCAAGCGAAAACTCTTCGACGTGTGTATCCTGCCTGTCCTAACCTACGGTGCACAGACATGGTCCCTGACAGAGCTACAGAAGTCCAAGCTAAAAATTTGCCAGAGGGCGATAGAACGCAGCATCCTCGGACTCAAGCGAGTCGACCTAGTGCGTAACACCGAGCTGCGTTCATGCACCAGCATCACCGATGTCGGCACCAAGATCACCCGGCTCAAATGGGACTGGGCGGGACATGTATCGCGGATGAACCCCAAACGCTGGGCCCACATCACAACCCAATGGGTTACGAAAGGAGCGCGACACCGCGGCACGCCACGGGAACGCTGGCGAGACGACCTAGTCTCCTTTGACAGCGGATGGTGGGAGGCCGCGAGGGTCAGGGATGCCTGGAAAAGTTTGGGGGAGACCTGTGCACAGCAGCGGGACGATACAGGTTAGAAAAAAAAATATGGTTGCCTGTAAAGTCGGTTTTACGGGCGAAGATTTTACCTTACAACGTCTTTTTCTCGGTAGAATATTATTAAATTGCACAATAGGAACAAGGAATCGAATGAAAATAAGAAATGCACAAATTTTAATTATAGAAATATATCTTGTTTACTAAAACATTGTACATGTAAACTTAAACTTAACTAATTCCTATTTGAGTGATTTAGTTGACGATAGGACGATGATAGAAGAAATATGAAATGAAAGGAAGTGTTTCTGCTGTAATGTGTCTTGCGAAAGTCAAGTCGATGGTTGTTCCTTTCAACGTAGTTGACTTAGAAACGTTTGATACACAATCAAGATTATACGTATATTTCATGAAATTAAGAAATGAGTTGTCAGACTCTACGCTCTCACCACACAGAAAAATCGGTATACTAGAATCAAATTGCACGAACGGTGGCACGTACTGGCTGTTGTGAATGTACGGACCGAGTCCTTGCCATAGTAACATTCCAATGTCCTGCATACTAGCTCCTGGATGAATATATACAGCACCGAGTATAAACTTGAATTTCGGCGGCAAAGCAAATTATTAATACCTCTCATAATAAAACATTGTGTAGGATCACCGAATTGTTTATAACTACGGCGCTAAATACAGCTACAACCATTTCATTTTACCTTATTAGGCTATGACAGAAAAGACAACAACTTGTTCCCACGACAATGTACGACAGCAAGCAACCATTGCCGGGACTGTTGGTTCAGACCTGTAAATGTTCTTTGAAATCTCGAACCAAGGTTTGTAGAAAATTTCGGTTAATAAAATACATTGTTTTTAATTTTTCAAATGTATTAATATTAATTGCCAAAATGAAAAAGATATTTTTTTATACAATTTGATTTGGAATATGTAGTTAATAAGTTTTTTATTTTATATTAATTTGTTATTATTGTTTTTTTTTTGTTTTGCTTTTGTAATGCTTTTCATTATAATATGAAAATAATGAGTTAGAATTTGAATTTCAAACTCAAATTATATCAATTATTAGGCTCTAGTACTACACTTATGAAATAAAACAATCATTTGAATTCTTTTAGTGATCGTTTTGTTCTCTAAATGTTAGAATTATAAACCTCCTGTTATTTACAATTCTAAATATTTATAATACGTTAAGAGCAAACATTATATGATACCTTTCAATAACATAAAGCCCACGGACGAATGTGTATTTAGTATTGTTACTATTATATTAAGAAGAAGTGCAGCAAATGTGATGTTGATATAATATTAACAAATTAAAAGATTCTTGTTTAAATTTACACTATGAATGTTTAGTATATATTAATCTAAAGTGAAATAGAAATAGAATAGAAAAGAATATATGTACATGTAAGCAATAGAAGCTTACTTTTTTCTCAAACCTTTCTTTCTAATCATTAAAATTTAAAATAATGTTCGAATATCGGTCGGCAATTAGATAAGCCTTGGTAATTTAAAAAACTAATTACGACTGTTTACATTTTTTTTAATTTAACCTTTTTGTCCTATATCATTTATTAAACTACCGAACCGATTCCAATATCGTTTTTACTGTAGGCAAACTTCAACTCTATCTGTCTGATAAGTACTTAAATAAAAACAAATACAAAGGATATTTCGAGAATTGGTACTGAGTTGTGTTGCAAAGTCAATAAACCTATTCAAACAAGCACACAGTTTTCATTCTAGCTTTAATAAAATAAGTAGCAGCATAAATTAAGGAAGACTTCTCTAATCCTGGAGCACAGCCGGCGCCGGCAACACTGTAGGTCTTCATACAATGACTATCGTATTACAGGATCAGAATTCACTTAACAAGTCGTTTGCTCATTAAAGGCTTTTAAGTTCTTCTTATTTGTAGTTTCATTGTTCATCAATTTGATTTTTTTTTTGTAAAATAGAGATCTATAGGAAGCTGGCAACAGCCAGTGACTTCGTCTTTTCATTTACTCAAATAACAAACAACCTATCATCACATTAATATTATTCTCGTCCATAGTTTTTTAAAGACAATGGTTAACCTCATACCAGTTTTATTAGAGTTTTTGTTTGAATATTACAATTTTCAAGGTTGGATAATTTAAACGACTAGCATTTGTTTCTTTGTTTTATTGTTTTGTAGTTATTGCTCATATTCAGTTTTATGTTTAGGCGTAAACCAGAAAAAAATCCGGAATAAAAAGTCTAATATATTGTGGATAATTATATAAAACTGAGGATATCTTATCCTATTATTAACAAATTTTATCGAATTATGTCTTTTAGATTTTGAGGGTTTCGGCAAGAAACATAACTTATTTAATTAAAAGACAAACACACAAATTTTGTATTACATGTGGACATTCCTTAATATAATAATACCTTTATTTTATAACTTTGATTATTTGTATCGAATTTGAAATTAATAATATCTGAAGAGTCGTTGAAAATTTACAATTATAAAATTGTCTATTGCTTCGTCTTTTAACTGAAATAAAAACAAATTCATGCGAGAAATATTAAGTACTTCTTAGTTGCTATAATTAAGTGTTATGCTTAGGAGCAGTTGCGGGGGTGTTTCACTCAATTATTCGCAACTCGATGCGGGATCACGACACGTCGCTCGCACCCGTGTCCCAACGTTTTAAATCCGACCACCGCGAATTAGGCACCGCAATTTTGTGGGATACGCGACGTTCAGATGGATTACATAAAATTAAGCGCATAAAGCGAACTAACTGAGCATAATTTAATACGACGTCATAGAGCAACGAGCTGTTTAATTTCCAAAATAGCAGATAAGATTTCTTTTAATATAAAGCAGAATCTCTCAAGTCTTTGAATTGTATATTTTCATGTTTTTAATTTTTTGCTTAGTCATTGTTAAATGTATCTAAACTAAATATTTACAGTTTCAGCCTATAATGTATGCATCAAACAAAAATTTCGACGAAGAATATACATTAAATAAAACCAACACCGAAATAGCCATGAAAAGTGGAATTGCAGGTTCTCAAGTATTTAACGGTGTTTAGCGGCTTCGTCTATTTTGGTGATTCATTCGTTCAGAGAATTAACTATGTGTGAGCAGTGAATTAACTATGTGTGAGGTCAAAAATACTAAAGGTATTTAAAGAAGTATATTATTTGAGTAGACCCCTCACCTTGATTTTAGTCTCCAAGCGAAAGTAGCCGTTATGTTTTGGGTATAAAAGTTTAATTTTCTTCGTGACATAAGTCGTGGTAGTCATAACACTGTGAGATTACGCAGTGTCGTTATGATCCTCGTTTAGATATGGAGCAAGAGGAATTGCAGATGTAGAAGAGAGAAAATCTTGTGGGAGCAAGTCATATTATCTTAATATACACGAAAGTCATAATAATTGATCATAACGACATTTTCCGCTGTAAAAAATTTGGTTATATGGAGATACAGATCAAATTGGAATTACTTGTGTTTTTTTTTATGCTTCCAGTATGCTTATAATTTCGACCATGTAACTAAGTCATAAATAGTATGATTATTTATAAATAATCATGCTATTTATTAAATAAGAAAGAATATTGATAATCCTAGCAGAAAAATAAAAGTGTGTTATTCGAACCTTAGATAACCTAAGGATGGACATAATTGTTCGTTATTTATTTAAAATGTTCTTTAATATTTAATTAAAGAACATTTAGATAAGATTATTGACGGGACTTGGAAGGATAATAACAATTCGGATCCCAATTACAAACCTACGCTTTGTTCAAACACTGCTTACAGCTAGTCCCGAATCTCCATGAGGGTAAGCGAGATATTTTGAAATTATTGTTGTTACTAGAATAGTAATGCCATATGCCATAATCAGAAAAATGTATGGTTAAAATAAAATAAAGTACTGAAATTGTAGTTCTTAAATATCAATCTGTATAGGTATTTTTTTTAACAGGGCTTTAATTTAGGGCTCAGTATTTTTTTATCTTGAGTACTGGAATGCTATCATATATACATACACACACGCAGACGCATACGCATACATTTCTTTAACACTTATAGTGCAATGTAACGCTCCGTTACAAAATTTGTAAGTTATCGTTATCTATACAGAAAATTCTATAGAGATTTAAAACAATCAATCCTAACACCACCACTGGTTCCACTCCCGGAACTCGTAGGAATCTTAACAAACGACTTAGGGACCAACTATGATCCAATTCGACCGGCTTTCTACAAATCCACAAACTCGACTCTGGTCGAAAACGGAAGGACATCGCCTACCATCTCGCAGTGCAGCGGACATTCTTGTCCGCTATTGAGCTCTGAAAGAAAGCTATAGTAGAACTCTACTTTAATTTGCTCGGACAAAAAGCTATAGTAGAACTCTACTTTCTTTGAAATTTCATAATTCAAATGGGCCGGATAATACCACCAGATATTCAATGACCGGCAATATAACTTTTGCCATAGATCAGCGGGCTACTTTCTGGTCTACCTATTTCACGGATAGCGGTGGCCATTGCTTGTGAAGGGAACTGGCCGCCTGATTATTGCATAATTGTTCGATCATATTTAACATAAGGCGCTTCTTTCGACACCTTCCTTAGAAAGAAAGATTTACTTTGGGGCACCTTTCCAATAACTTGCACTTCTTCTGTATAAATATGAGCATACATTTTGTAACATTGCTTGTTATAGAGATGTTTAATCATAAGATTTATCAAAGTTTTTAATAAACACCTTTCAAGATTTCATTTCATAAATAAAAATATATTTTATTTTAAACATTTTAGATAAATATACATATAAACTGTAGATTATGGATAGAAAAATTAATAGATTTTTTTTATTATCACTGTTTTTAAGCCAAACTATGTCTATATCGATTCCTAGCTTAATAAAAGATTATTTATTGCTGATAACTGAGATAGTCATTGTTATAATTTATATAAGTAACTAAGAATAATTTCCTATTGATAATAATGATGATGATATAATAAAAATAGCAGAGGTCTAAGTTTTTCAGACGTGCTTATGGTCTTTATTATACAATAAACTTATTCCATTTTACCTTGTTAATGAATATTAATGTTCTCTCTTTAGTCATAAAATAAACTTTATCTGAACATAGATATTATTATTTCTTACTTACTTCCTCCAAAATCTACAAAGATAGTACCAAAAGTCTGTATATTTTCAATGGAAGTCTCATATCAGACGATATTGGCTAATTTGGGGGCCATAGATAATATATATTATATACTTTACTATGATTAATCCTCAACAAATAGTATATAAGTAATAATACATTTTCTAAAAGTATAAATCTAGTCACTTGTCAGTTTAGTGGCCCGCGCTATATTTTCTACAGCAATGATTTTTTTATGGTTTTCACTATCATTAGATATTAGATATTTTTTTTACAGAAGGTTTAGTATATATTGTGATGTGATGTTTTACCAATACTTACCGTATATCCTTATAGTAAATAAATCTTCTCAATACTATCAAAATAATATGAATTTTCAACTGAGTTTCACAAACATACTACACAGTCACGGGAGTCGTATATTTAATCTTCTCTTGCGAAAAAATTAATTGTTTTTTAAACTGTCATCATCATCCACCTACCCTAATAATACTGATTATGGGTCACCCCAATAAGTTCCACGCCTTTCTACTTTACTCTAGACTTTCTTCTTTGTCATATGACGCACTTCACACGTCTTCTGCGTTCGCCTCCTTTTCTCACTCTTATAACGGATATACTTAAGGCTCTCTTCCTTGACACTTCAAATGTGATTAAATTACGTCATATATTTAAATTTATATATACATTTTTAAATTGGAAATATAACTAGAATTACTGTCATTTCCACTACAATTACCATAGGATATATAATTTAAGATAAAAGTATATGATAAATACATGGTTTCAACAGTTTATTAACAAAATTATTATTCTGTATTGTTTTATATTGATGGACTTTTTTCAATCAGTACGTATTGTATTCATTTTATTTGCTATTCGGGTATAAAATGATATTTGCATTATATTTTATGCACTACAATTAAAAATAAATATTTGGTAGAGATCAGATTGAAGACAGATTTTAAGTACCTACTTGGCTCCGGAACAATATATTTAGTGTCTATATATTAGTGTCTATCATCACTTCGAGTCTTGGTCCTCATTGCATATACTCATACATTGTCATTTTATTGTAATAATATATCTTGGAAGTTGAATTATAGCAACTTATTGTAATTAGTTTTTCAATCTGTGGAACTTTTTAAAATAGTATTCAGTTTGAGTAGCTAAGCTATTGTAACAACAATCTCTCTCTTGTGTTTGTATTTTTTTTTATAAAAATCCGCAACTATAACAGTGATCACTTAGAATGCGATAGAGACTATAAACATTGTCTAATCTAACAATCCGTTACGTCTGCTGAACAAACACCACTGTTTGTGCAGACAATAGCTAAGTACAATAATTGCGCGTCAAGTAGCCAAGAGATCCGCGGCTTGTTTGCATAGAGTCCCGCTAAGCATTGCCTATGTATGACTAATGTTTGAGTATGATAATCAGATGTTAATGTCAGCAAGAAGCTAGCTGTAACTGGATCATCCGCCTCCGTTTCCATCGCCGATGGCTCATCGGACCGTTCTCGAGTAGTTTATGTACAAAAGCTTTCTGAATAAACACGGGGCTCAACTTTGTTTGAAATTGGAATATGCACGATTTAATGTGCAAACAACAGCCAGTTTAATATTTAGGGTTACCACCGATAGAGAAGGTCGTAAGAATATTAATGTAGCCGAATAGATTCTCTAAACGACTTTTAACAACAATATTTATTTACACTGTCAAAATCATAAACTATAATTGATTTTTTAGGTTATAGTCATGTTAACACAGAAACATGTAATAATATGAAATATTTGCTTTCTACTTATATAATTAATATAATTTTATTTTTCCGTCCCTTTTAATATATTTAATATGTGAGCGAGAGCAGAGTATTATTAATTTATAAATATTATATCACTAATAAAATATTTTACAATCAACCAAGCAAGTAAGTAATAAGACTTATTTTATTTGTTTCCATACTTATTATTATTGTTGTATTTTTATGCACCTTTATCTGTTCTCTTTATGTTAATTTATTAAAAATAATGCTTGTAGTATTATCATTGTCTTTGTGTATTCTTTGCTTATTAACTATGAAGACTCAAAAGGTATTATATAATAAATTTAAGATTTCTATCTCCATAATAGAAAAGTTAATTAAGAAAGATGCAAACGAAAAATAGACGTGCTGATACTATACTCGTTCGCCTGAATTTAATAAAATAAATATATAATTCATATTTTTAGTTTTATAGTAAACTTAATGAGTAACAGTTTTTTTAAAGATACACAACCCTTGGTTACAGCTAATACTTTTCAACATACATTCTACTTTTATGGATTTGTGTTAGCAATGATATATTATCTTAAATGTTTGTTTAAAAGAATAACGGCTGACGTATGTGAGTTGAGCGATGCCATACAATGTATTCAAATTTTTCATCGCCACGTGATTTTATAACTTTGAGAAAATATAGAACAACTAAAACGGGGACAAAACCATTACATGTATCCGTATATACTTTATAACGAATTATTAAATTTTCTATGTTAAATTATCCTATATACCATGCATATGTTATATATGTGTGTATAGTTTCATTTAGTTAAAAAATACCTACACTAAAATAAAATATTTTTTTATGTGAACAGTAGACCGAACGTGCTTCTTCATTGTTCAGCTACAGTATAGAATTAAGATTTAGTTAAAAAGTTAGCCACAAACGCTATTATAATTCAGCTTATGTCCAAAGAGCTAGAATATTCTAACTTTTAAAGTGATTCAATTTAAATCTACGAGTTTACTCGCCTCGAGCCACCGAATCCTTTCACATTTAAAAATAAATATTGCATTTATGAAACGTTTGGCTTATGTTTAAGCTTCAGTGAATTGTAATTAATATTTATTAATTGGGAAACATATAAACTCCCTGATCAAAATATACCTACCCTTGTTACAAAACCACATATAAAAAGTATTTAAAATATATTTGTATTATAAAGCTAGAGACTTTGTTTGTTTGGTTATATGCGTTTATCTCAAAAACTACTGGTACGAAATCAAAAAATTCAAAAGTATGTCAGAGTAGATATTAGTATATTAAAACGATTGCGACTTTTGCGCATCAATTAAAAAGCGGATAAAAATATGCATAGATGAATAGCTATATTCATCAAATAATGAACTAAACCGTGCTAGAAAATTAAGCATGAACGTTTCTCAGCGTTTGGCCTCACAGAATTTTCGAACTTCGGCAAACTGACAACGTAATCAAGCGCCTTACATTCTCAGCGTTTGTTCTTACATAGTCGTACTTTGGCGCTTCTTGAACGGGAATCAAGCGTTAATCGATCCTACTAATTAGCTCAACAAAATGCATATTCACCAATTACTAGTATACGAAGACAATTTAATTTCTTGAATTTTGCCTTTGACTGTAACCGTGAGGTAGTAATGCGCAACGAGGTCCACTATTGAACTCCCTCTATAAGTCAGAGGTATTCTTAAAATGTAGGGTTTTAAGACGTTTTATTGTCATGACATTATTATTTTTTTTCAATTAAAATCAATATTATTCTTTTTTACATTTATTGCATTGATGACTCAGCAGCTACAAGAAAATTTTTTTTTAGGCAAAATATTGTTTTAAATTTTCAAAAAATAGGATCAAAAGAATCATATAACCAACTTGGGGTTGATGACTGGTAATTAAAAAGTCAATAGACAATGTGTTAATGTGCGTTAGCGTAAAGTATATTTGTGTGCGCTGACTGTGTATGACTTCTACGTATTAATGTCGACGACCGCTTTTAAAACTGCTTGTTTACCTTTATGTCACGATTGCAAATCACAAAAATAATACAAGCTAACCTACATTTTTCTGCTCTCATAAATAACGAATTACACAAGAAAGCTGCGCTGATAACAATACGTTTTCAAGAATAATTCATAGCCGTTGCATTCATATGAAAGGGGCACGTACTCGGTAACGTACGGCCCAATTTTGGCGCACAATTTACCTGCAGATGCAACAAACACAAAGAGGCTATATTTTTTGAGGAGAGAGCGGGAGGAACGCGGGGGAGGAATGGGCAGCGTGCGTGTTCTCGGATTACAGCGGCCATCTGCCGTGGAACAGAACAATCAACCTAACGACTCGCGATTGTGTTGGATTAAAGCCTGACGCCACTACGAACAATGACGTTGGCACCCTTTATCAATACATTAAGACGCTAATAGATTGCTTGTGTCACTACAGTGGTACTCTTTGTTTATGGCTAATCCTAAGTGGATTGGATTGGACACCTCTCAGCTGTGGAAGCCTAATTGATGGATACCTCTTAATTTAAATAAATATTTACAAAAAAGTGGCTTGATGCTAAGATTTAAATTTAATGTTTATTTTTACTTGACTACATAACTATTAGTTACTAATTTCTTTTGTATGTTTATTAAACTGTATAAAATAATGATTTAATAAAAAATTGGAAGTTTAATCAATATTTAAGTGATAGGGCTAAAGGTTATAAGGTTTTGTATAAATTAAATATTATATCTTAAAATAGTTTCGTATATAAAATATATTGGTCTTGCATCCGAACTGTCAAGTTGAAAAACGTATAAAGTTGTATCAAGTTGGTCTCCTTGTCACTAGGAGGCGGGAAAGACAAAACTAAGCGTCCCTGCCAGAAGTACGTGACCCTAATGTATATCAATCCAAACTTGATTTATATGGGAAAGATCTCTAAAATATGATATAAAATAAATATTGACAGCCAAACGATGAAATACGATGTATCGTTGTGATTTAAGGGCATGTTTCACAAAATTTTATGGCGCTATAAAATCAGCCCGAACCGTACAACTCACGTACTACACAGATTTGACAAAACAGACGGCGGTCATTTATGTGTTCGCTAGTTTTTTTGCAAGTTTTATGGACTTGTGCCAACGTTATACTGCCCCAACAACGGACTATTAGGTTTGACAGTGTAAAAATTGAGCAGACGATTTGATTTCTCTTTCAACAACCAGACACATTTTTTATGTATTTATCCAGTAGAAACTATCCTTTACCTTGTTGGGTCACTAACAATAATTAATTATAGATGCAATTGTAATAAGTATCGAATATTTTAACTAATGTGTTTTATTTTAAGGATAATCACAATATTTTTATTTTAAACGAGAACGTTATGAATGGATTTATATAAATATATAATGAAAAATAAACCGTTATGGGCAGGGATTCGAAGCCACGAAGTCTGTGAAATCATCCCGTCGTTCTACTAATTGCGGTATCGAAATCCACGGTAGCTCAATTGTTAGAGCGACGGGACGGTTTTCTAGAGGTCGCGGGTTTGAATCCTTGCCCGTGTCGGTTTATTTTTAATTTTTTATTTATATAAATTTAAATATGCCTAACATGGCTATACTACATGTTGATAGATATTTTCAAACGTTACGAATGAAGTTAATTAAAATGTCATTCCACTGTCTTACTTTTTTTAGCATTTAGGAGCTTTGCCGGCACTTTCAAAAAAGCAAACAAAATCATTTTTAATGATACATCTTAAAGTAAATATTGTTTTATGAAAGACATATCAGAATTGAAGGTCACAATAAATAAAAAACTATTCCAAAACATAAAACCTAAATCTAGCCCTGGTTTTTAAACCTTTGTTTTGTTTTTGCTTATTGATATAATTTAAGTCTGTTTCTCATAAAGACCGGAGGACTACTGTAAGTTTATTAGAATCCAACCGAAGTAACAGAAACCTAGAAAACGCCAAAATTATGGTATGGGATACTATGAAAGAGTCTTCAATATTTTTAAGATACATACATCAAATATTAACTACTACTGGTACTGCACCATGTTATAAACATTTAACAGACATTTTAAATGTTGACAAATAAAATAATGGAATTATTGTAACGCGGCGCCATGCATTTCAATTATAATATGCATTGTTATAACATATCGCTTGCTGCTCTGAGCATGACAACAATTGTTTGAAAATATCTATAAACATGTATAGCCATGTTAAGCTTATTTAAATTTATATAAATATAGATTGAAAAATAAACCGATACGAGCAGGGATTCGAACACGCGACTACTGGGAAACCGTCCCGTCGCTCTACCAACTGAGCTACCGTATCGCTGTCCGTCTCAGTGAATTAAACATTCCATATGTGATCGTCTTTATCGGGACGGTGGTGACATCTATAAGGTTTCTTTCGAAAATCATAACATTAATTTTTAAGTAAGTTCTATGAGAAACTTGTAAAAAACGTAACACGACATACGTATCTTTTAACTGGCACTTATATTCTTTTTGAAGGTATAACATTATTAGAATAATTATAAAGTAGAAGATATTGATTTATAACCGTTTACTCACAGATTATTGATATCGAATATTATACGCATATTCAACAAAAGTACCAAAAGTAATATTAGAAATACGTACCTACTTGTAATTTTTAATTTAAATTGATCATGTTTTACTATTATTGTTTTACACATAAAGTTCAAACCAATTCATTTTTATAATTAATCTATTAAATAATGAAAACGGGCCTGTATTTGAACATCAAGTGCAAAACAAGAAAGTTTGTTGATATTTTTAAAAAAAACAAAGTCAAACAAAAATGTAACTACATGTTTTGAAGAGAGATCCATATATCACTGGAACGACTGTTGTATTGATTCCGACTCGATGTTCGCGAAAACATTAATTACGCGTAAAGCGAAACTACATACATACGGGCCTACTGATGGATAGCTTGTATTTTTCTGTACAATTAGAATATATTATTAATTTATAAGTAAATATGGTAGACAACCAAAATACCGAGATCTCGGTATTCCGGGATTGGAAGCCCTACTTTGCCCCATCTTACTAAATTACTTTGATCTGGGAGAGCATTTGGAATGCATTTAGATAGAATTTTAGTAACGCTGGGGACCAATAATAAAGCAGGGTGCGCCAACGCAAAGCTAGTGGAATACAAAAATCTCCTATGGTTACATATTCGTTTTGGATTCTAGGCTCATCGGGTGCAGACGGTAATTATCGTTTTCGTCTTGTCTAATAAAGATTTTGTTCTGTCTATGTCTCGATCTTTCCTACCTAATTCTAGCCCAACTATATTTGTTTGAGCACCTATCATCATTTTTTTATGGAAATGAAGTCGTGACTCGAGCTCTGAGGCAACTTGATCTTTTGGGAGAGATGTTACAGTACCATCTTTAGAATTTTCGATGATATGTCTTTTGGTAACTCTTAGATGTTTATAGAGCTCCTATGGTTTCTTTAATTTTAACCCAAATTTGTTTCGGTCTCTAAATAAGGTTGAAGAATCCGCTGAGTGCGCTAACCCGAGCCAAAACTTCAATGTCCTAATGACGTTTGCATCTAACTTTGACAAAATTTTTTTATTAATATGATAAACGAGGAAAGGCCAATTTGGACGTGATGTTAAAAATTTATGATAATTGATAGATATACGAATATCTAAGCTTTTTTGACGTTACTTATTGGTTGGTTGTATACCTTTTTGAGATCATTTAAAAAGCTATCGACTATTGCATCCAAAGATGGAGTACGGCCTTGGTAATCGATTTTTTACCTAAAAATTTAAACGGAGCTGCTTCAGTAACCGGACTAACACATTGACCGCCTATTTTAAGACCTGGATCGTAAGAGGTATATTTGGTATTCCTTCTACCCAGACACAGACTAAATCATTAACTCGGTTTTGTCCTCAATCCGCCCGTCCACGTACAAAAAACCTCCACTACATTTAAGAGTGCCTGACATTGTTTTGGATTACGTGTATCGCAAGATTATCTGTAAAAGCTAGTATGGATTGTATATATTTATTGCTAAACTTAGACCGATAACCCCACTTTTTTTCATTTCTAATTAATCAGTCTATTAAAATGTATATGACTATATTGAATATAATTGGAGAAATACAACAACCCTGAAATAAACCTATATCAAATACAATTTAGTGGTTTTGAATGGTTTTCATTAAAAGTTGTTGAAAATTTTAATTATGAATAGTATGATGCAATAACGTCTCTTACTACCGTGGGAAAGTTATACCATTTTAACGCGAACATCATCAGTTCTTGCCGTACCGACCCAAAAGCATTCTCTAAATCTATCCAACAAACTGTAATTTGTCTCTCACTAGTTCTAGCATCTTTAAGGCTTTCGATATTAACGTATTATGTTCCAGGCATCCAGAAATTCCGAGCAAAAATCCTTTCTGGTGATAAGGCCTGAAATATCTATTATTAATCATGAATTGCGTCATTTTTGTTTGTAAATAAGAAATATTTGAAATTGTATTTGTTAGGGCTATCGGTCTAGTATCTTTAGGGTTACTATTGTCTTTAGGGTTTATAAAATATTTTAAAATACGGATTTTTATTAGAATTTATAAGGTAGTAATAACACAAAAATCAAAGGCACATTAAGTAGTAGAGTGAGTTTAATAAATGAAATTATAATTAGAAGATTTAAGGACCAGCCAGTTGAACAAACAAAGATTTCGGATTTCGAAATTTGTTTCGTATTATTACATTATCCGATTCAAAGTGATATGTTTGACATATTTTGAACCATACTAAAAATATATTAAAAATACAGCGATTTATTAATGACTTTGTTATCTATATTTTGTTTATTTAAGTTTATTTAAGACTTTGTTATCTATAAATTGTAAAGTCGTAAACATACCTAGTACTCATTAAAGATGGTTGCTGACATTTTTGCCATGACCAATAGTAATATAATAGTAATGTCCGTAGAAGTCTTTGTTCCCGACTGTGAAAGGTTGAGATATAAATTAATTGTATAAATTACATGTCACTTTCATAGCATAGATTTATTGGAAACAAACAAAAGTATTTTTTTTCTTAATAATGTATGTTTGAGGAACCTTATCAATTGATTTGTGATATTCTTCCTGTTTGATAATCTAATAAAAATTAATATTTTATTTATTTATCTGTTTATTTCATTTACCACAATTAGTTACAAGAATTAGAATAATAACAAAGACGTATACATAGGATGAACATATCTCTTCAAAGAGATCTCTTCCAGCTACCCAAAAGTGTTGGAGAAGGTGTTATAGGGGGCAGGGATAGGTACATAGAACATTATAAATTATACACATAAACAATACAAATGGTAAATAAAATAAATATGTAATTATTTTATTTATATATAATATGTATATATATAATTATATATTATATATATATATATATAATTATATATATATATATATATATATATATATATATATATATATATATATATATATATATATATATATATATATATATATATATATATATATATATATATATATCTCAACATATCGATTATCAACATAAATATAAAAATACATACATAATTATAATAACTACAACTTTTGTTAGCTATGTTGTTGCTAGTATACATTAGTGTAATAGAAATTTATAACAATATAGATATTAATGATATTAAGAATTCAAGAACTGATTTTTTTATCGTATTATCTTTAATTTATTATTAACTAAGCAAATCATGTTTAACTGAAGAGATGATGTAGTTAGCAATAATATCGTTATTTAATAGATACATTTAACAACAAAAGTCAATTTTATCCATTTTGCTTACCGATAACTGAATATTGATGAAGCTGAGCCAATTTATATGTAATGCATAAATAATGTAGAAAATATGGGCCTCATTCAAGCGCCCATAATTTGACATCGCGTAATAAGATTAAGATACAATTTCAGATATTTTCTAAGCTAGTTTAATCTTATATGATATATAACTTTTTTATAAACAATATAGTCCTCAACCAACAAATGTTGAATGTAGTATTTTCATGTCAACGGTAATTTATTTGGGTTTGTTCTTTTTCACATCCTATTGAAATATGATTCCAAATGTTTCTGTACTTTATTTAATCGTTTGAAAATCATAAGCTATTTTATAATTTGCCAAGATATAAAAGCGATTTCTACTTCCAGTTAAGTTAACGGTGTTGCTAGCAATAAGAATATGTTAGTTTTTCATGATGCGATTCTTATATTATTATAAAGCTACGACTTTTGTTTGACGCAAGAAATCCATTTCGTATTTTAATAGATCGTCGATCGTGTTGAAACTTAAAGTTCTAGTAAGAGTAGAAGTAGTAGTAGTAGTCTAGTTAGAGAAAGAAAAAATTGAGTAAAAAATACGAAGTTAAAAATAATATGTACATGTTCTTTAATTTTATTATAATTCAAAGTAATAAAATATATATCTAAGGTCCGTCGGGTTAGGGGATTGCCAACAAGGTAAATATAACCAAAATAGGACTAATAATGATAACAAAGCATTAAATTTAAGCACAAGTAAAGTATTTTTTACCTGGTCAAGATAGAAGAAATAACATCTAAAAGAAGAGGCTTGTACATAACCATAATAAAGGTGAATTGAAAACTGTATAAAAATTGAATTGAAAAAAATAGGTGCTACTAAGTTTTTGTAAGCCATTCCGCAGGTTATATTATTAAATCTACTTGATGAAACTCTTTGATTCTTCTGGCATTAAAGTAACATACAAAATAGAAAAATATTATAGTTTATAACATATTTGTTATTATTATTTTATATTTCACACTTAGCTGTATTTTTGTTTAATTTTATTACTATGAAATAAACAATATTACAATAACAATAATTGTTATTAATTATCCACTCACCCTTGTTGAACAATTATTTTATTTTGACTCTTCGTAATATTACAATATCAATTGAAGTGGTGACTTGTTTCTTCGTCATACATTTTTTTATAGTATATAGTAATTACTTTCTTTACCTACTCACATCGCGCCACACTTCCATCTCTACATTCGCATCTTAACCGCGTGCAATTTCTTCTATCTATTCCATTCGTAACGCAGCATTCCTATCCATAGAATATACAAGAAGGCAGGTAGGTAGCACAACTGTCTTATAGACTATTCCATTCTGATTAAAACATAAATAACATGGCTATACATGTTTATTAATATTTCAAGCATATTTATGAATTTAGCACAATTAATATAAGCATCTATTAAACCAAAACATACCCCCTAACTGCATTAAATGCCTTTAAGAAATCAACAATAACTAACACAGGTAATAAGTTATTTTCCATCGCTAACCTGATACCTTAAGTAACTCAAAAACAGCTGGGCACGTACTGTGACCCGGACGGAAACCAGAGGGATATTCTCTTTGGAGACTATTCTTAAATTTAGTTTTAGAAGATGCTAATAAACAAATGATTTGAATGTTATAGTTTCTGAAAATAGGACGGAATTAAGTAATTATTTCACAGACAGTAAGATTAAGGTAAGTACGCTTGCCAGTGTTGTAGAAAAAATCCGTTAGATATGTTTGAAATAAATCACAAAACGGCGATAAAAATTATATCAGATAAGGTTATACTTACGGCTATTCGATGTCGGTGACAAAATGATAAAATCATCATCAGTCAACCAACGTCCACTCCTGTACTTAAGCCTCCCTAATGCGTCTCCAATACGGACGGTTTTGAGCGGTCTACTTTCAACGGCATCCTGCGACCCTTACTCGGTCGTCTGCCCATCGAGTAGGGGACCGACCCACCTTGCACCTTCCAGTTCGTGTTCTCCATTCGAGAACCTTACAGACCCAACGGCCATCGCTTAGTCGAGCTATATGCCCCGCCCATTGCCACTTTAATATGCTAATCCACTGGGCTATGTCGGGGACTTTTGTTCTTCTACGGATCTCCTCATTTTCTGATTCGATCACGTAGAGAAACACGTAGCATAGCCATAGTTCGTTGAGTGACCTTGTGCTTTCTTATGAGGCCCATAGTAAGAGGCCACGTTTCAGTCCCATAAGTTATCACTGGAACACGCACTAGTTGAAGACTTTCGTCTTCAGGCACTGAGGAATTTTGGACAAGAAGATGTGACGAAGTTTTCTGAACGCTGACCAGCCGAGATGGATTCTTCGATTGACCTCTTTCTCAAAGTTGAACTTACCTAGTTGAACCACTTGACTTAGACAAATATAATGGTCGACAACTTCGAGAACAGAGTTCCTAACGGTTACAGGGGTGGGCACAATATGGACATCCGACATGACCTTTGTTTTGTCCATATTCATTTTAGGGCCCACCTGTTGGAGACTCCGTTCGAGCATAGTGCCTAAGTCCTCCAGCGATTTTGCCATGACAACGATATCATCTGCAAATCGAAGGTGAGTGATGTACTCGCAGGTAATGTTGATGCCGAACCACTCAAAAAGAAGGCGTCTTTTAGCGCTTGGGTAAACAGTTTCGGAGATATAACGTCTCCCTGTCTTATCCCGCGGTGTTTTGGAACAGCTTTAGCACGCTCTTCTTGTACACAGATCGACATGGTAGCGTTTGTACAAACATATCAACACTTCAATATACCGATAGTCAACATGGCACCGCTGGAGAGACTGAAGCACAGCCCAAGTCTCGATCCAATCAAAGGCTGTTTCATAGTCCACAAAAGCTAAGCATAATGGTAGGTTATACTCCTCGGTCTTCTGTATAACCTGCCGCAGCGTATGTATATGGTCTATGGTGTAAAAGCCCTTTCGGAAACCGGCTTGTTCGGGAGGCTGGAAGTCATCAAACTTACAAGTGAGACGATTTGTGATGACTTTTAAAAACAACTTGTAAACATAGCTCAGGAGCGCTATAAGTCTGTAGTTCTTCATTTGGATGTCATCTTCCTTCTTGAAGAATAACATGACGATGCTCCTATTCTATGTTTCCGGCATGGTACCTTCATCGAGCAGAACGGAATTAAAGAGCTTCTGAAGGACCTTAAGCACCGGTTTTCCCGTGCTTTCAGAAGCTCTGAAGTGATTCTGTCCTCACTCGGCGGCTTGTTATTCTTAAGCTGTTTTAGAGCCATCCTAATCTCGCAATGGCTGATGTCCGGGATATCATCGGTAAAGTGTCGGGTTAGCGTCGGCTCTCGGATCTTTCTCCAAACCAGCAACAGGTTTGATAAAAGACGTGTACAACTGTCCATAAAATTTTTCTACCTTCCTCAGAACGTCGGCTTTAGTCGAGGCTACAGTGGAGTCCTCCATCTTCAGCTTTGTCCACCGGCTTTGCCCATCAGAGTTATTTTTAGCGAACACTTTGGAGCCTTGGTTTCGCTCAATTGCATCTTTAATACATTTAGTATTGAAGGCACGAATGTCGCGTTGCAAAAAAGTTTTAATCTCTCTATTAAGCTGCCTATAAGACTCTGCGTCGTCGGGTGACTGCAGCACCATTGTGCTCCGACTTACCATGAGTTTGAGAGTCTGAGTCTCTGCCGGGGATTCTTAGCACCCCCTACCCCACCGTTAACATGACTGCTACCGGAGCCAGGAATAATGGGGCTGCCGGGGACTACGGGGCCTGGTTTTAATTTTTTGGCACATGAAGGGTATTGCCCATACTCGCCACGCTGGGCAGACGGGTTGACGAGCGCAGTACAGTTGGAATGTATAACTTAAGAAGGGAGAACGCCTGCTGCCCATTTTCCCCTCGGCAATTTTATGCTGGGTTGCTCTCTCTGTCACCTTTTACGATACTTACGAGAAGATAGGGGGTGGTCGGAATAGTATTCTTAAGCGGCCACCACACGGCGAGCCGCCACCACACTGTGGCTCGTCGTGTGATGGCCTATGGTTACCATTATAAAATGATTAATGTCATCGTCACCGACAGCTTGCATCAACAATATGGATCTATTGCAATCTTGTGAAATGTAAACCTTTGAAAAATTATCGGCTTTCACTTTCTTTGAACAAAAATGTCCAAACTTATTTATGTGTATTGTTTGAATACGGTTTTTTTTTACATACATACCTACGTTTATTTTACTTCCGGTGATCTACTAACTGCGCTGCCTCTATTACGGAAGTAATTCTGCATGGTTAGATATGTTTATAACAAATACTGTAAAAATGAAGCTTCTTTAGTTTATTTACCAGAAGTTTGAATGTTAACCACAGCCCTTCGCGAACACTTCTCTTAATGTCTCGGCAAGTATAGGAGTACTGGGCCGAGACATATTGTTCGTTTATCAGTTTCCGAGCAATTTTAAACCAAGGCCAAGTAGAGCTCGAAAAGACTAGGAATGATTGACAGAGTGATACTGTACTTCGAATGGAACCTGTCCGGCCACAAATGTAGTCTGTTCTCAACTGTGATCAATATCATCCCTGTATTAGCTTTTACCATTTGACAACTTACAACGACAAGCCACACGTTTTTTCTGAAAGCCCAGTACTCTGTAAAAGATTTAATCCTTTGGCGTTGCGGAGAAATATCTCATTTTTATGCGTCTACTACCACATTGTAACGCAGCTGACGGCGTGCGTCATACCTCCATACTGTTTTTAAAAGTGTGACCTCATCCTAAATAAAAAAAATCAAAAAAAACTTAAAACATCCTAATTTTAATAGAGAAGATGGTTGGGGACTATCTAACACCTGGGACCCAATTTTTAAAAAGTATAAAATCCCATGTCTGTGACCGCAATGTAAGACCTCAAGATACTGTAAGAGCGTTTTGTGTGAATCCTGAACTGCACACCCGGAAACTTAAAAACCGTTGGAGGTAGATGACTAATTAACTAACTTACTCGCAGACACCTCCATCTCGTGTTACCGTAAACACGATTGCTGCAAAGTATTCGAAACTATAAAATTTAAAACGTAAATTTAATATTTAATCAATTATACGCTAATAAAATCCTTATAAATTGTTTTAGTTCAATGTGTAGTACTCGTGAAAGTCTTAAAAAATACTGTCTGAACTTAATTAACTTTGACTCTTAAAAAAGATTTCTTTTTAATCTGAGGTTATTGCTACCACACATACTAATAAATATATATTTATATATGTACGAAAAATATTTAATTAAAATTAAAAAAAAAATATTCAGTTTTATTTGAATGGTTACCATTTATTAAAATATGGCAAACTTTCTTCAAAGTTTAATTAATATAGTCCTAAAATAACATGTGCGAACGCTACACTTGTATATTTTGCGCTCCGAAAAGGTTTTAAGGTCTTTTAAATAGAAAGGTTTTATTTTAATCTCTGACTCTGTATGAGCGATAAACCTTACCGGTGCTTGTTTAAGGCAAGGCCCAAGGATAAACCTGCATAATTCCTTCTCTTTGATACATTTATGATTTAAAATATGCATCTCAATGAATAACTATAAAAAAGTAGAAAAATTACTGTGATACACACTCTGTTGATTTTAACGGAAAAAAAACAAATCTGTAATATATTTTGATTCTATTATCTGAAATCAGTAAATCATATGATCGTTTGCCTGATATATTTATTTATTAACTTTTCTACTTTAAATAATATCAGAGAACACTTGTGTACATCCATTTTAAGTGTTAGGAGAACCTATTACGATACCATACTTATCAAAATAAGCCCATCTGCATACATACGCCCCAACTTTAAATGAAGGCTACGAAGTTTCAAAGTTTGCCCTGGTCGGAAAACAACAAACTCAACCGGGGTTTTTTTTATTGTGATCACTGTTTCATTTTTTGAGAGTCCAACGTCATATTTTGTAAGCAATTTACAAAAAAAATAGATCCATAGCGATCAATTCGTTAGGAAGGTTTATTATGGTAAGTGCTTAAAAACGTATCCAGGAAGACCAACAGTCCGTCAATCTGTGCTTTTGCACTGGGCATAAACGAACCAATATCTAGAGAGCTAGTGTATTTGTGGTTGTATTTGAGCCTTCCTTTCTTATCCCAAAGGATGCCTCTGACATAGAGATCGAGTCCACTTAAAAATAGGACAGCACTGCACCAGATAGACGATTTATTAGTAAAAGAGGCTTTTCCGAAACCGTGTAATTGTGACTCGCGCATCGGGAACTACAATCTCAACATAAATGATAATAATTGTACGGTAGATATGAACAGCCACCACTCGATCGTATTAGCGTTAGTCTGTCACTCTCCCAATAGAGCCATAGTTGAAAGAGATCTTGAGTCCCTTCTGTATTTATGAAACGCAACCATTCTAACTTGCCAGTCATTTGCAAGTATCTCCGCTGGAACTTTAGACTCGCAAATGCTTGAGGAAATGCCCAATGGTCGAGACCATTGGGCATTGGACTTCGGGATCATCGCACTTTGGAGTCTCACGCGTTCTTTCTTATCTCGATATAGTACTCTGGAACGGAGAGACACTCCATTAGCGGTCTATCGAGGTGTTATCTGAGCTCGACTTTGACCATCGGCCAGTCCTTATCCAGATAGGACCCATTCCCTACGATAGTCGCGACAAAAAAATAATTAACTGCAAGAAAATACGAGAGCAAATCGTTTCCCTTGTACACAGTGCACCTCGACAAAATAACTGACTAGCAACGGTCAAGGACGCTGTATGAACAGTTCCTTTTCCTTTGGCCGCTATGTGGAACTACCCGTCAGCATAGAGGACGCTGCCATTATAAAGGCTACCCACTGAAAAACCAACGGTAGCCTTCGCTGCAATAACTTGCTCGCAGAAGGAATCTATGGCGACCAAAACGGGCTCACTGTCGAGATTCTTTGGAATAACGTTCGGCAGTGAGACTCTGCTACCGACCGCGACCACTAGCTTTTCGCTCACTCATCCAGGGTGTGACCTACCAAGTCCAGCGGCTCGTCACAGTGGTGACAGAAGGGGGTCACCTCTCTTTTCGCCACCTAGTGTAGATATCCTCCGAAGCATCCATGCTCCAAGAGTATCGGCACAAGGCGAAAAGTCGGAGTCCCATACTGCCGATCAATCCACTGCTTAAGGTGCAAAAGTAACACCCCAATAGTGAGCAAACCGGCTGCCGGAGACACCCACTGTCGTGTCCACCGCTGGATCAGGACATTTTATGCCCCTGCCTTGATTCTAGCACCTCAGATGCCTTTGCCCCTGGCCCGAGCGTCATTCCAGTGCCAATGCACTACAGCATGGAACCCCATTCATTCCTCAAAAACACTAGGTACCTTATTAACCGAAAAAATGCTGGGATTAGAGCTCACGATTTCTATTCGATTGACGAAAACCGACAGAAACTACGCTCCAAAGAGAGTTACCTTCCCATTAGTCTTCTTAGTTCTTTGGGAAAAATCTATAAGAGAGTCATCCTCCCTAGAGTAAGATCCATAGAACACCAATATACGCTACCTGTGGTTATCAAATTTAAATCTTTAAGGTTTACAAGCATTTGGATACGATGTAATTAATTTAATTCAATAATCACCCAAAAATCAGCGCGATGTTATGCCGATGGGTTGCGTGATGTGATCTCTAGGCTTTTAATAACTCAATATTCCTAATGTACAGCTTTAGATCTAGGTAATAAATAGTTGTGATTAAAATGTAATTAAAAGATAGGTATTTTTTTTAATCTAAACGTTAGATTTCAATACAAAATATTGTTTCTATCGAATATAATTAATATACTCAGCTACATCTTATTTAAACGGCAGAGTTTTTTATTTATTGAATTATATAATATGAATCAGAAAATTTATGTTTGAGCTATTTTAATCTTTGTCTTCTTTAATAAGTATATTACGCAGTTCATACAAAGATGAAAATTCTTGTCCATATGACACCATTACGGAGACACCCTCCATAATGGAAATTTGCATACGCACCTTAAATTTTATTCATAAGGAGAAAATTGTTTCACTTTTGCTTCGCACTCAAGAACAGGAATCGAATTACAGCTAAGGATTATGTTAATAATATGATTGGTATATAGTATTAGCATTAAAGATACAAGAGAAACAAACAAAAATATAATTATATATGCAACTCAAAAATCAATACAAGAATTCATAGAAATATTAAATAGTATTGCAAAATATTACTCAATATTTTAGTAGATAACACCCAATTAATTATGAACTACCATATCTATATTATTTGAGACTAATTTTAATACAAAACAATTATTTTATGTTTTTTTTTATTCGCTTCTGTGTACCTCCGCATGGGTAGGCGGAGTCAGTGTTAGGGTATAAATTAGTTTTCAGTTTATCTCGTTTTATTCGCTCACGTGTTTGGTGTGTTTGGTTGTGTTGTGGCTATCATGGCCGTGTGTGCTCAGATGGTTTTTACTGAGGCCATATACTACGTTTTCTTTTGCAACTTCATCATTCTTATGTCATGGGATTTTTTTGACCAGGTCCAGTTGTGCCGCTGTCACAAACGGTTACCCTATACTGTGTTATGCTATCTTATCGTACTATCTTACTCTTATTTACATTATATACAAGGAAGGTCATTATATGCCTTCTTTATTTACAGTGTAGTATTTTAGTCTAGTTTCAAGGTAAGTCAATTTTTATTTCTGTTTTATGATTTATCTAGTTCTAATATTTTGTGTTTTAATTACAGATTTCCTGGCACCATTCTACACTCCCGGCTGGGGTTACTTCAGCCAGCGTTAAAGTTTGATAAATGGTCATTTTGCTGATCTTAGGACGTAAGTTGGTTATGCTATGTGGCTAGTTAGCATTTTACATTAAGCTAAACAAACCATATGGTATACTGTTCTGTTCCAAGCCAATTTCCAATATTTATATATATATATATATTTTTATTATATTTTGTTTTATAAAGGTATGGCATGTATGTACAGTCGTCTCGACATGAATTATTGTATGTTAGTATCTATTTAATAAAGTATAACTAAAACAACTGAACCTCATAAATACGCCGCAGCCGTCCCTTTAACAAAATTTTGGCTAATAACAATAATGTGGAATGTTTTATCCGTCGCTAGAACGTTGTAGCCTTTATTAAGAAGGTTATTAAACCATATTTCATAAATTATTTGAGACAGCGATTACTAGGTAAAGTAAGGAAGATAAGGTCATGACTCGGATAACCATATTTTAGCCTTATGTCGTAAAAAAATAAGTATCCTTTCCATTCATATAATAAAATTAAAACAAGGCTATATCCTTACGTTATAATATATAAATATTATCTGAAGTTGATAGCAATATACGTACCTAAACATTATTTTATTTCTAGGTATAAACGAAATTAATCTATAATTGAAAAGTTTATTGAAGTATACTTTTAAGATTTTTACAGAAAATTAGAATTGGGCGTATTCAATTTTACATTGTACCTACTATATTTTAAATTATTATACCAACATCAATTCTTATTTTTAAACTTATGTTTAATTTGATACAAAATTGAAGTGAATTCTATGGCAAAATATATAATAATGTCAGTGACTTTTGATTTGTAATTTTTTATGCTTATACAGAACCGTCAAACCTATAATCATGTTCTACATATTATTAGCTGTGCATTAATACAAACATTGATTATATATCAGTATTTTTAGAAATATATTTAGTATTTTCTAAAACATTAACAAATCATAGTAATCACTGCTGAGTGATTACTATGATTTTTTTCAACTTATCTCTTAACCGGAATTGAATTCATTGTACAAGATTAACAAAACATGCAAACATTAACAATTTCAAAATAATATAACATGTATCTTCTAAAATGTTTCGATGTTCCGAATCCAATTTTTAGTAACCAATACTCATGCTTTACAATATACTCTCAATATCGAATGTCATTAAAACTAAAATAATATAGGAGATTTAGTTTAACATAATCAACTGATATTATATAACAACTGGTGTATTAACTGCAACAAACGCTGACTCACAAATCCCAACTATAATAGAGTTGCCGTACATGTACCGCGGCTTAAATATAGCATAAATATAAGGCTAAGTTTACAATAGTATTCTATCCACAGTGACGTCTCAATGTATACTCCGAATAAATTGCATATGTGCATTACGAATATTCAATAAGCTAGACTGAAATAATGCAAAGACTTTTCACTTTGTTCTGTTTTAAATTTATTTATAATGTATTTCTGAATTAAAATATTTTTTTTATATTCTAAAAGTATAGTATAGCATTGAATGTACGTAAATTACGTAAATAACTTGAGTTGAGAACTGTAAGCAAAAAAAATAATGGCCATATGTATAACAAGCCTTAATACACAATTTCAATATAAATCTCAAGCAACGACCTTAAATTGTTCCAAACTTCGAAAAGCGCAGCAATTGTGTAATGAATAGAATTGAAATGGTAATATTTTATGGAATTCGTCCAAGACAATTTTAATTCCAGAAATGACATTCATTTTTTGTTATTCTTTGTTTGTAGACAATCAGGGTTGAAGACAGGTTGCGGTTAAACCGGGTGGAGTTGGCTTTGAATACCGATGACGGCGCAACTACGGCACTCGTTTCAATCTCTACTCTATGCATAAGTAATGTGAAAAGTATGGAGATAGCTCCAATGCGGAATATAACTTCTAAAATATTATTGTGTATTTTATTGTAACGACTTGTCATTTGTTCGCTGGCATTCATCTTTGGGGTAATACAACCGATTTATAAGCCAACATGATGGAAGACCACGGAGAAAACTTGATTGGTTAAACAGCGACGGCTCCGGGTGCCGATAAGAATATTCCTAACATTTTATATGTTTAGAAATAACATTTTATTTTATATTGCAAGATACTTTCTTAAATTATTATTCTGAGTTCTGTCTACAATTACCTGATATAAGACTTTAAAACCCTGCAATATTTTCGTTAGAATAAACCTAAGTAAAAAATTCTACTATTGTTGAATTCCAAACTACTTATTCGCTCGCTAATCTTATAGACATGTTTGTATGATGACATAAGCTGGTATATGAATAAACGAGCGGTTCGCGTGGATAGTGTCTATTTCGACTCAGCAATAACAAGACGATTATCCTATTTGAGCGACAAACAGGCGTGACGCTATTCACATTTTTTCATATAGGTATCCTTAGGCAATTTTCTTTTCTATGGTAAGTATTATATTTTTATAATGTAACTTTGTTGTTCTTACGTTATAGTCAGTTTCGAGCGCACCATGGTTAAGTAAATTAATCCGCACCACTTACTTAAAAAATATATATTATTTGTTACAGAACAAATGTAGCGATTTATTGCAATGGTTTTATAATTTGCGGCATCTTATATAAAGTACACAGGTACTTTACTCATATTCATATTTATTTCATACCTTAGTTTAATTAGTTTCACTAAATAAAGAAAAGAAGCAATACAAAACTTAAGTTATACAGTTACATTTTCGTTAAAAACAAATAAATTCTATATTCACAATACAATTTCGTAAAATTTTTGGTAAATTCTATATTCAAAAAAAAATTATTAAAAAGAAAAAATCTATATTCACAATGCAATGGATAACATTCTGTTACATAATTGAAACAAATAAAGGTAAGGATACGAACCCGAAATAAAGAACTTTTTCTAAATAATTACTTTTGAATAATATAGTAGTACTATTTTAATATTTTTTATAAAAGGATTTGAGGAAATGGAGTCTGATATTTAAATTTGTTCGTATATTTATTGCTTTGTTTATGCTAAATGACATTCGCAGTACTTTTTATAAACTTTGGATTTTCAAATCCTTATTTAAAGTGGCTGAATGTTAAATTAGGAAAAAAGCATAAATATTCAACAAGACTATATAAATAAAACAAGTTTTGGCCATTTATTCCGATATACCGGGACTCTGTGCAGAGACTGGAAAAGTTAGGCGGGAACGGGATTTCCTAATGCGATTTTAATTCCTTCTTCCCGCAACCGAGAGGGTAATTTCAATAAAAAAAGCAAGTCCCCAGATATTTTATCCAAAATAAAGAATGAGAGAACCAAGTGGTATGAATTGTCATTTGGACGTCGGGAAAATCGAAGTGAAAAGTTCTCTGATTTAAGTTATTTCGGTTACGGCAATTTTAAATAATCGATAGCTGTGAGTATGTCGACTTCCGCGGTGTGTGGCAATCAAACAGTCTATTTGAATTATAGGTGACTTCTTCCTATACTAACTAGGTGCTTTATTAAACAATGAATTCATATAAAACATATTTAAATAATAACAAAGCATAGAACATTTTTAGTCACTGGAGTTTGTACAAGTCATTAGCAAGTTAGCCGTCTATTTGCAAAGTAGGAGGCTGAAGTCAAACTAAACGGTAGCACTCCACTGGTAAGCATGAATTGCTAACGATGCATTTAGCGAAATTGTTTAACTTACGTGCCAATTATGGGCATTAAAGTATTAATTTTGTTTCATCGAGATACTTATTTTTACATACATTAATGAACATGTTTATACACACTTGATATATGTTTTATATAATAACGATAAATTTGTATGTATTGATAATTATGATGATTAAATAAAATACACTTACATATATGAATAAATACCCCTGAAAAAAAACTGCATGTATTTGGGAGTAATTTTATAATATATTACGCAATAGAGCGGAACTGTGGATTTAAAACGAACACTTTACATAATTGAAATGTAGACAGCATCAAGTAGAGGAACCTAGAGGCTGATAACATTTTTATCATTTACTTTTTTATTTATCAATTATGCTGATTAATTAAAAATATTGATTTTGGTTGTTTTTAGAATAAAAAAATATGTGTGTGTGTATTAGTGTTCACATGTAAAAAGTGAAACTTCTTTATGACATAATTTTTTGAAAAATGATTCACTAATTACAACTTTACAGGAATAGCTAATTAAGCTAAATTAGATAAAGTTTAAGCAAAAATAAAGATGGCGCGTAACAGAAAAACGTTACAATTTTTTGACATTGCTATAAAATTTCTCCCAAAAGTTTCACTTCAAATATGGCGCGTAACGGAAAAATGTGACTTAAAAATAAAGATGGCGCGTAACAGAAAAACTTCATAATTTTCATTAATATTAATTAATTAAAACGTAAGAAGTGAGTCGACTGTTTCTGATGTATAATATTCTCATAGAAGAAACACATAAGTACCATAAAAACAGACAAATGTACACAATCCACTTTAAAAATAATAACTTTAGGCTTCTTAACATGTTGGATCGTCACTATATCACAAATAAAATTATTCTTCATCATGGTTTCTGCTGTTTCGAGTTGTTGTTCGTTCTAGGTATAGAAAAACAGACCTTGTAAAGATCAGGATCCCCAATGCTCCATTTCTCAGCCAAAACTCGTATTTCTTTTCATTCTTACTTCTTCTATTTCAGACAATCAATGTATTTTAAAAATATTATAAATTATATTTCATAATTTCTTCTTCATGTTATAATCTTGAATTTATTTATTAGTTTCAATAGCAAGTCCATAAAATTGTATTGTCCAGTATGTAATAACAATTCATTATTTAATTATAAAACTCTAATCCGATAATTTTATTTTTGGTTAATGTAAATTGTGTTTTGTAATCCACATACTTGTCATTTTGATTATTTAGTATTTCCATAGCAACATGGTGTAAAAGAGATGAAGCTATACGAAAAAAGCTGGCGCGTAACGGAAAAATGTGACGCGTAACGAAAAAATGTTACACTAATTTTTTTCCAACCCCGATAAAGAAGTTTCACTTCAAAAATATGTTAATATCTAGATTGATGTTTCATATTAAAAAATTTAAATGATTAAACAACTGAATACCAATAATGATTTTTAATTTTTTTTTAATTATTTTTTTTATTATCCTTATTGGTGTATGCGGTAGATTGTTAAAATGTTCATATATTTATTTATATTTTATTTTCGAAAGAGTTATCCTTCTTCATTTACTATGTTTACTGCCTACTTATTTATTGTGTACTCTAAAGCTTATTTTATGAACTAAACCAAATTTTCAATCTTTAAATAACTATATAATGAAAAGTAAACGTTACGGGCAAAGATTCGAATCCGCGATATCTGGGAAAGGGGTCCATCCATCGACAAAGTTGTCCCGCGAAGCAGTCGTGTTCCGACCCATACGATTAAATCGTATATAGGAGATGGGTCCAGACAAATGCGTTTCGTTGTCGAATCGGCTTGACGATTAGTTGATGTTTGTTGTAAGCAACGGTTTCCCTCCGGCCAGTTGCAGATAGTTGGGGTTCAAGTAATGGTCAGCCATAATATGCTTTAAGGATGGCTCAAAATCTCAGGATGGCTCATCGTACCGACTAGCGACCAGATGAAGAGGTCCATAGGATACCATTATCCAACGGGAAGTACCCGTAAAGTAAAGTATCTTAAACTTATTTTCCTTTAAACTATCCTTAAGAAATCCAATACTGTATTTCTCTTCTAAATACCTATTTTTATTATTTAAAGATATCATTTATCAAAGACAACCATTTCTTTTCATAACTATATCCACATCTAATAACAACAATAACACAAAATATTTTATGAAATAAAAAAATTACAAAAAACGAAAGTAATTCGCCCTAAATATTAAAGCAATTCAAAAACATTTCTTCAATGAAAATTAAAAAGTGATACGAATACATTTCCATTATAACATACCATCTTATACCATTTCAAAACAATATTGCTCTATTTTTATAAAAAATAGTTTATTAGATCATCAAGGTTTGATACTCCTGCATTTTAAAACATATACAACGTGACATTTTTTTAGAACTTTCATACTTGAACTCTGATGTCAATGGACCACTTAGATCAGAAGGTCGACCAGCACTTCATTTGTTTTGTCTTCAAAATGAATTGGCATCGAAGGGCAATCTCTGAATGAACGTGTCTTTTTATTAATTATAATTTGCTTGAGAGCTATAATTTGCTTTCATATACCATTTTCAAACTTAAAATTTTTGGTTTCTATTTTACTAACAGCTTACTCGGTACGATTATAAAGTAGATTTTAACAATACGCCGCTTGCCATATGGACTCCTAGCTTAGTCATCACTATTATATTATGGGGTGTCCACGGATGTATAACACCGATGATAAAATATATTGTAAGCGAAAACTTCGTATTCAACAGATAATATAGTATATGTAAATATAAGTTGTCATTTGTATTAAGGTTCTAGTGATTTGGAATATATTTTCTAATGACAAGAGGTGGTTTTCTCTTAAGGGTTTATATGTAATTGCCATACTTGAAATTAATGTTGCGCTTATATCTTATAAATGTCAAATAAGCTAACATATCGCCCACTTAAAGGGGTCTGAGCACTTTTTATCATACAAACCTATTTACTAATTACAAAGCAACAAATTTAATGAGTTAGCTAAACTAAAATGATCACGCTAATATGAACAAATGTGAACAGAGAATTATAGATTTTTAAGTTGATGTTTCTATTGGCAAAAGACATAACTTAGTTACAGGTCTTCTCACAATATTAGTTCACTTTTTACGCTATAAACCCTTGTAATTCCGTCTGGGCCTGGAAGTTTGTCAACTATACGGCCAAGTAACCATTTACGAGGGGAAAGAATGTCAGTTTTAAAAACCACCATCTATCTTTTATCCAGTTCTGGCGTTTTTTTATGCGTTTAGGTCATTCTTGTAATCGATGAAGATATTCTTGTTGGCAAGATTACCAAAAATCAGTATGATATGTATTTATTTTAAATATTTCGAGTATGATGCTAGCATGGTAAATTACTAATGGGAATATTTCGTTGGTCCGGTGATGGTGCAGTGATTACGGGTTATCCAATTAATAAGTGACCTGGAGTAAGTACGTCTTCATGTCCTAAACCACAGTCGTTTATACAACATAGAGGTCTAGAATAGAGGCAAGCTTCGATTTAACGTAAGAGAGTAGTCATCTCTTCAAAGGTCCAATTGATTTTCAGAATCCTTTTAGATGATACTTCATAAACTTCACCCTCGGCTCCCTAAGACCTCAAAAAGGACTATAGGCAGGCACAATATGCCACTGTGTACCCTCTGACAAAAGTATATCATTAATACACTCATGTAACTTAAAATTAGCATATTTTCAAGGTTATTGAAGTTCTTTATTTACCCCAATAATATTTTGGCCCTGATTACTCCATAATTACATTTGCCCTTTTGAGATACCAATCTACGAGACTTCAGAAGTCAAATCTCCGACCAACTCTAAATGTATCGTTTTAGTTGCCATACAAAAATATATGTCGTTGCACCTTTTCCTTTTGACATCAAAATTTGATAAGCGAAATTAACGTCACTGTATAGAAAAGCTGCACCTGGGCATACACGTTTCCTAAGCAGATTGCCCATAATCTGTGTTCGGACTACTGCTCTTTACCTAGCATATACTAAATATTTATTATCATTTTATATAAAAACGTCTTCAATAAGAAAAAGGATCTTAAATATCTGCAGTTATACTAAGTGGAGATGATACCTTAAGATCTAACATTTCTTTAAATTGACATGTATTTTTAGTGAAATGCAAATAGCAGTTTCTTCTAAAACGTTTAATAATAGTTCTGTAGTGGTACTCATTTTATATTTCTTATAAAATCACTTAACGGGTAAGAACTCAGGTAAGAAGCGGTCTATTGTTTACGCCACGCGGTCGTAGCTCGTTTACTTTAAATCCGGTTCGAAGGACCATAATATGTCATTTGTATTAAGGTTCAGATGGTTTCAAATTTATTTTCTAATGACAAGACAAGACGTAGTTTTTCTTAAGGATTTATTTGTAACTGACCTAATTGACATTAATGTTTCGCTTCTATCTTATAAATGTAGAACTAACTAACATACTTAAGTGAAATGCATTTCACTTTTAGATATTGATTATTTTTCAATTACTCTTTGTTCTATAAAAACAATTTATACTCTTACACATAAAGAAGGACGTCACACTATAAATTTAACTATTACATTAACCCTCATTATTTTGACAGCTATAAAGTGGGCTTTAAAAAGTCTTCTAGTGTCAACAAAGTGTATATACAGAGATGTGTATTCATAGCACATACCTTTGGATAGTAGGACAATGGTCAGCGCCAGCAGGCGCACGTGCCAGGCTCCCATACCGCAGGGTCGCTCTGATCCTGACCCGCTCATCCCACTCGACGCTCTGTAATAAAAACAATTAAATACAATTATTTGTAAAATTGATAAAACGAAATTCGAAGAAATTTATATTTCTACTGTAACTCGAGTAATATATAATGAATAACTCGAAGAAATATATAATTCTATTATAGGTATATTTTTCGAATTCTATTATATCATAAATAATTGGAAACCTTATTTTTTCCAGTTCTATTATAAATAGACATATATTATTCAATGTCTTCGTTGGCTTATTTAATAAAGATTGTAATTTACCTCTGCACTGTGCCAATAATACCTTGTAAGGTTAACTTATAAAATAAAATAAAGGCATAGCACAAGAAGAAATGTATGAGTAGTTAATACTCAAATCAATCACTCTAGTTGATTGAAATCAGAATATATCAAAGGATTTTTTATTACTTTGTATAAAATAATGTATAAAACTTTGTATAAAACAACCTCTTTCTAAAATATATATTAAATGGGACCTTGTGTCTACTGTGTTAATATACGATTTTACCTTAAAATTATTTTTAAAATTATGTTTATAGCTTTCATATAAAATAAAAGCATAACTACAGCTCATACTCGGTTTATGTATAATTAAGGCCTTGACTTTCTATTTGTGTTATAAAAACTTTTCATAATGTTAATAGAATTGTTATTGAGATAGTTGGAAGCCTTAAAAAATATAAAGTATATTCAAATGTTTGGCCTAACAATAAACTCTTACGGTATTCATATAAGATATGAAATTTCATAACGGAGAACCAATTTATTTAGAAACTTAGGTATATAAAAGTAAATAATATGTTGGCTTTTTTATAATAAATCTTTGTAAGTACTAATGTATAATATCATAATTATATTTGATATGTATTCTATGCATATACATAAACATTAAATAACTTATAGATTAATCAAAGTATGTTTCACCTCTATTTTCCATCAGTGTGTAAAATATAAAGTGAGATTAAAGTTCATAAGAAGTCTTTTTATGTCTCAAAATATCTAATATTGTCAATATAATACGTACTAAAGATGTGATAATGAGAAAATGTGTTATCAGAAATCTTTGATACGCGGGAGGAGTCGCCGTGAACGGTTAGTTGTTTTTATCAATTCGCTATTTTTTTTTAATACTCAGACTATAATGGAGTATTACTAACGATGCAGAATATTTCATTTTAAATTGCACTCAATTTAAAATGAAATATTTTGTCCCTCATAGTGTTCATGTCACTACGTGTTATAAATTTTGTATTTAAAATAGCTAGTTATTTTAAATAATGTTAAGATTGATATTATATTAAAAAAAACTTGTATTTGATGTCTGTATTATTTGTGAAATCATAAAAACATTATAGATAACCTAATTACATTGCGAATTCAAAAGTAATAATTGTTAGCCGTGGGTACTTTCAGGCACTTCAGAGTTTGAGATGAAATATATTTTATATAGGCCGCTTGAAAGTTTTTCTTTCCAATTAAACATTATTGACTAGTATTGAAGTTACAAATAAAGTTACGTCTCACGAATAATACACTCGGAGTAATTAAATAATCTGCAATGAGATAATTAACCTATATTACAGTTTACAATACATAATATAAAAGCTGTTGGGGCCAAACAATTTTCAAGCGCATCAAACTGAACGAGGCTGTATATATCGTCGGTAGACCCAAACTCACACAAGAGGTGAGCACTAGGTATCACATACTCCTAACCAACAATCTTTTTTTCTATGCACAGATGTAGCTACTAATTTATATTTCTTATATATTTCACCTCACCTACACAAGTAATCTTTGAAACTAAAAAAAAATAAATCTTTTAGTTGACATAATATTTAAATCTTTCGTATTATACTTTAGCATATTCTGTGGAATATTCCATAGCTTATTCGCAAAAATTGTGGTCTAAGTAAAATCTTTTATCAGACAAAATCTTAACAACACCAAACTTATCATTGCAACAAGAACATAGCTGACTATTAGTTAACCGAATAACCACATAAATTAAATAACGGAAAACATTGATGTATAAATTTTATTTTCTACGTAAAGCCAGAACCAGTAAATCAAGCTGTGGTATAGCTCTCCAGTGTAAAACGTGACATGTCACATGGACTTATACTTTGCCTAAGATACAGAGATAAGGAACAAAGTTCATAAATAAATCAAATAGTTACACCTACTTGCTTCAATGTCTGCGCCAATTTTGCCGAAAAATGAATCAGATTTTTGCTTTTAGCTTAGTCAATGTATAATAAAAATATGAAATATTTTTACCATCGTGCTTTATTTAATGAAAGTATGAGTTCTACAATTAAATTTACAACTTTAAGGTTACAGCTACCCCAACATGGTATACTAGTAGAAAATTACATTTATTAAAGAAATAAATTAATTCTCACTTAAAATCCTGTAAAATTATTCTTCCGTATAAATATTTTTAAATATTCATATTTTACAAAGTTTTTTAAGATTTGCTCTCAGCGTAATAAATATTTTACGTGGTGAATATTTTTTAAGCAGTTCTTTCAAAATATATTATCATTTTTCTAAGAATCTCATGGCGGAGTAGTCGTGTAAAGAAAAGGCCAATTGGTAATCGGTGGTACCGTTACCCACAAACATTTATAAGAGTACCTTTTATTTTTAAAATATCACTACGGTTTTATCAAATTTACGAAATCAGGAATACTGGTAAATGTTGTAAATTCACTAAATTTACAAAATATACGAAATCTGGAAAACCTACTAGTAAATGTTGTAAATTTTAGTAGGGATTTTTTGGGTATGAAAATTTAATGCATTTTATATTTCCGTCATAGCTCGTAATATAAAATCAGCTTACAAAAACAAAAAACAGAGTATAATCAATTGATCAATGCTTTTTTGGAAGTAACTGATAACGACTAAATCTTTCAAAAAAAGAATTTATCATTTGAATGTACTGCGTTTTTAACTTATAACTACTATATCTTACAAAAGAAACACTTTCCCAAAAAAAAGTGCAATTTGATAATTAAAAGATTGTCATAATGTTACTCTGTAATGGTCGTAGTTGTCTGCAATAATTAAACAACAATGCTAAACTTAAAATTTAACGAACGTCTCTATGAGTATACAAACTCATTAATAAGCTGATACACAAACTTTACTTTGTTTAAGTATCTAAGTTCACACATAAACAAGGTTTTAGAGTTAGGGAAATAATAATCTGATATTGTTATTAAAATATTATTACGAACATATGTAGTTTAACATTATTTATTAATTATCAGTACGCAGACTAATCTAAGCTTGTCTATTTTGTTTTGTTTCTGACGTAGAAGTGACTGTCTAATGGAACATTTTTTTTATTATATATGGAGAAGTTAATATAGAAGCAATGATAGGTTTATTTTATTTTCATAACTATAATATCCTTATCCTCAATATAGCATAGTATATTATATAATATTGACTACAAAATTAATAAAACTACAAAAACCATTTTTTTTTTATTTTTACGAATAGGTAAACTATTATTTATTAAGGATCTAACTTAAATATAATTGGATTTATATTATAAATGTCGAACCCGAAGTTTCGAATGCTTTGCAGCAAAAAATATTTGATGATTGAGATGTTTGAGTTAAATTCGTTCTTTTAGTTTTATTTTTAATATTTACCTACTAAGTTCTATACTGAGGTAAATTCATATTTAGTGTTTTCTAATATTTATATTGGAAGTAAAAATGAAGTTGTCATCAATGTTCTCAACTTTTGTCAAAGCTTGATATTAATTATATAAACACATAAATTTATAATTCAAAGTTCATCTACATGGGTAGAACTACAACTTGCGCCCTCTGGGAATCTCATCAAAGCTCAGTCAAAGTTAATTGAAACTCATCAAGTAATTCTTTACAAGAAGTTATTGCAATAGACCTGAGAAGAGCCGGCGACCAAACCATAGGCTGTAAATAATAAGCAAAGAATCTCAGTCTGCTATGATAGAATTTATTTGAAATATTTTTAGTGTCTTCAGAAATTTAATATTATCTTAGAAATGTAATACGGATACAGTATCCGTGCTTAATATTTTATAATATTATTATATGATATTTATATTAATATTATTTCTATCTGATAAAGATATTTTGCTTATATTTATGTACTAGAAAAACCTATAATTTATTTTTCTGAGGATAATTTATAGGTTTTTAAAAGTCTTAAATATAAATATAAATGCTTTTTTTCTATTATATTGTTCTATACTTATCTTCTCATCCATCATCTATCTATAGTTTTATAATAAAAAAATGTATCTGTTCAATATTATGAGAAATATTTTGATGATAAGTAAATTAAAAAGCAACCCTACCCGTGATCGTTGCGGTTATTTCTCGGATAATGATATTGACGGGATCAATTTATCCATAGAGTAACGGATCGGCGAGCCCTTCATTTACTAAACAGCTGTTAGTTATACGGGTAAAGTTTAAATGTTCGGGTGCTCTTAATTGGGGTTTTTACAAACATTAATCAAGTGTAGGGAGGTTTTTTATGTATACCAAAACGGGCGACGTTTTGACGAATGTTGCGCTCGCGCAGGTCCATGGTCATATATATTAATCAACATTAGTCTAACTCTTACTGGCTTGAGGATATCACCTATTTATAATTAATTTGGGTTTACTTTAAATAATAATATTTTCAACTAATTTCAATACTCTTCGTAATTAATGGATGTACAATAAAAGCAGGATCTCTTCTTCGTAAACTATTTTTTTAAAGTATGCAGACAGACAAGAAGTACGTTACGTACGTACGTACGTACCGCCGTACGTACGTACGTTACGTACGTACGTACGGCTTCCATTTCTAAAAAATACAAAACTATAAAATATACTTTTATTTTAAATCTTCTGAAAATAAAAATAGTAGGTTCTCAAGTTTTAACAAAAAAAGAGATGTTAATATCAACATTTAATGACCAATAAGAGTATAACGTTTCAGTTTCTATTTTAATATTTGCCTTATAAAAAGGATAAGTTTGATTTATTTAAATACTTGAATTAAAAACTCTATAAGCTCGGGTGGTCTGTAACAAAGTAGCTGACATTCAGTAGTTGTGTACAAAAATAAATAATTATAACGGGCCGCTGCGCAGCAACGCGTTGCGGTTTATAGAGTAAACATTGCATCCGTGTGACTTCCGACGGCGGAATTGTTAAATTGTATATAATTATCACCCATATATCAGTTTCCTTTAAAGTCATAATCCTACTATTATAATCTGACAGAAAGATAAAGGTACTCATTGTATTTGTGAACTAACATCATATTCAGTAGTCAAGTAAGTGTTATTACTATGTCGTTTATTGATATTGTTAACATTTCGTTAAGATACTGTTAAGCCGAGAGAAATAACTAAGATATAATTTATACATAAATTATTTTATACAATACAGAGCGAAATTTCAAAAAACGAAACTATAATTTTTATAATCGTTATGACCATTTTCATCCCTTTTTACTTACTTTTAGAAATGTGACCGATATCCATCCAGTTTACGAAAACTTCACTTATTTGCTTAAAATAGAAAATATCTAGAGTAAAACTAGATTGTTATTTGGCACTTGGTTTACATAGTTTTACCAGTTTGAAACTAAATTCTCCATTAACTAACGATTGAGGGCTTAGAAGTCTAATCACAAATACATTTTGGCGTACATATTTTATATGCAGTTCCGCTTAGTTCAGCTAAACGAATGGCGGACACTTGATTCTAACCAATGAAAAGTTATTTTTATATACCTAACTTATTAGTTTCCGTTCTATATCGATTGTAGATTAACTGGCTAAAATAGCAAACTAATATTTAATAACTGATTTAAGATGAAATTTGGATCGTTCATATGCTGGGTAGAGTGCTAGTAAAGAGAATTTTAATATTCACCACCATTTTGTCTATATAATGCCTTATTTTATTCCGTATTCCTTTCCCTTACCTGGTATCAGTATTGATTAAAAGAAAAGTGATCCCCGAATTTGCTCTAAGAATAGCAAAACACCAAAACAAAAGAGTTAAAACAATCTTAAAATACTTTAAAGTGCATTAATAATCGGTATATAAAATGAAAAATAAGCTAGGTGTAGACAGAACATTAATATTAATAACTAATAAGACGGTTCGCACGGTAGTACATAAATCCAGTGTGCTGTCGGCCGTCACAATAGTAATATATTAGGACAAATATTATTATGAGCTTGACTCGTTATGTTATTTTTGGGCTCCCCCGAGTTACGAATTCAAAGCAAAACAGTCGACCTACAGATCCCAACACATTGTTCTGATTTCTCAAAATCCTTTAACACATGGTAGCGAAGAGTAACGGTATGTTTTCATTAATTAAACTATTTATTGCCTTTGTACGTATTATATTTGTTATTTTTTTAATAATACTGAATGTAAGGAATGTCCCCTTTCGGATTTCGCTTAATGAAAGATCAATGATAGCATTATATAGGACGAGTACAGTTTTCATTTTATTTCTATAAATGGTTACAATAAATTGCGTTTGTACATATATTCTTAATGTACATATATATTTACTTATAAATATGTAGTTTTTGATGTTCTGAGATCGACTCTCGACTATATTTTTATATGATCAAAGTGTAACTACATATTATGATACCGTCCATGCGAAATACAAGCGGTCTATAAGAAGTTAGTTTCTAAGTGTTGAAACGATTTATTGAATATTTCATTTTTGGTAATCGAAAGTTCTCTCCGACAAGAAAGAATATCTGAAGAAATCCTCGAACGTCTAGTATTTTTGAAATCGAATTATATAATAAATTTATTAAGTTAGCTACTTCTTTATTCTTTTGAAGCGAAAATAGTTAAAGAGAACTTTTAGTTGGTGCGGAATTATAGTATCACTTTTTAAATATGTATCTATGTAAAAAGTTATAATAATAGTTTTATAATTTATTAATATTTTTACGAAACAAATAATAGCCTTAAAATACATTTATTTTAATTATCCGTACGTAAATTAAGCTTGTTGAGACCGTGGTCTGGTGAAGTAATTATTTTTTGTTAGACCAGGGGTGCTGGCGCTGGCGGCGACATGTGGCTGTGACCATCACAGGGCCGGACAATATGGTAAACTTGTCACATGAAACCAGCAAGCTTTCGTTTTAATTAGTTGAGACCACGAAGAATAATCTTGTTCGTTCACAGCCCTCGGGACTTAATTGAAGCTACAAGCAACATTAGAATTATCTCCTGTTATTTTAATGAACAAATATTTATTAATATTACTAACATTCTTAAGATTTAAGAAAGGTGTTTGAACAGCTAATTATTCAGCTAATCATTATTCGGTTAAATAAAATTTGTGGATTGTAAATGTTGGTTATGTCACCTGAAAAATAGTTAACTTAACTTTTTAAACATGAATGGGAAACGAAATCGAGTCATTTACAAAAACTGATACATCGTGATCATAATGGCCGAGTGATTTTCCTCGTATCAGGTCCCATTTAACGTACCATTCATTTTCGTTAGCAGTAATTATACAATACATCGTTGCACCAAACAGCCTGCAGTAAAACGACCCTGTCGCCGCTTGTTGCCAATCACTTTGATCGTCCACGTGTCAGTCGCTTGAACAGTTTGCTGAATAGTTTCAACGTTAAATTTTAGATTTATATTCATTAAAGTAAGAAAGAAGTCTACTTTGTTTTTAATCAATAAATTTAAATTGTAGTCTATAATTTTCAGTAGTGCACATAAATATCTGTAGAGCATATATAGTCATTTATATTTGAAGATTGCAACTGTGTTAAAGTATCAGAGAGATCAACCAACATCGAAACAAAGATAGCTTCTGTTTGTGCAGTGAATGTAATGAGGTCGGGCCTGTATATTATGTTTGAACTTTATGACGAAGAATCACCCACACTGCTGTAAAATCTGCCTAACTGAATTAATTAAATGGCCAGTAAAGTTATAGCCTCTATAAAGGATCTTAATTTTAAGCCTCGCAATTTCCAGAAGTGCTGTTAAGTATGTTTGTCTTATATTACAAGGTGTGTTCTATGTTAAGCAACATATATGATAATATTCAGAATGTTAGGATTACATTATTGTTAAATATGAACTAAAAAAGAAACAACGCGACAAAAAAATAACGAATTTTGCATAAATTTAAATTAGGTTACTCTTTTATATTTGTATCTTACTTAGAAATTAGATTTATTACATTTTCGTTACTTCAATTGTATTTATAACTAATATGTATGTTAAGGGTCTTTAGGAACACAATAAGAATGCTGATACTTAAAGAGATGTTCCCTACATTAACTAATGTTTAATTTTAATGTCCTATGAATTGATACAAGGAATACATAATCTTTGCTACCGAAGAAGTAAATATGTTAATATTTCAGTGTTTATTTACATTCAATAGATTCGTGTATTAAATGTCTACTAAATATAAATAATAAATTAGTTCTATAAACAATAGGAGATTTGGGTCAAAGATTTAATGTCTTAAATTTCATCCAGTCTAGTATTTGTACAGGAAATTTGGCAACCGTCGGTCCTCTCCGAAAATTTAGATCGTAAACAACTGGGAATGTTTTCTTAAACTTTATAAGACCCATACAAAACTACAGACCATGAACGAAATTATGGATTCCAACAATATGATTAACTGCTATTTCAAAAATTATAGAATGGAGCCAAATTAATAAAATACTAGTCTTAATTACTAACGATCGATACAACTCATTTAAAATTATTAATAATAAAATATGAATTATTAATTTATATAATAATTTAACAAACTTTATTGATAACAACATTTTTTATATAACATTCATTATTAATTTAGAAATAAAATCTTCACAATACCGACAAATAACAAGACGGACATGTAAAAAAGAAATTCCTTTCAAAGCGACCCAAAGAGGCTAAAACTAACAAGCTTATGTACGCAGACGCTCATTTGCGACAATACACAGACATTGACGACTGATTGCTTAATTGCTTCGTTTAATCAATTGACCGCTTGAGAAACGCACGCCAAGTTTAGACGCTACGGAATTATTGGTAAACTCCCAAGAGTAAATAAATCCATTTAGTATAGAAAGATTTTATTGTCCATTAGGGAACATGTATATAAAACACCGACTATGTGATATTCATTATCAAAAGTTTATTTTAATACGGAAGATGTAATAAATACTTTATTTGTAGTAAATGTTGATTTTATTCATGGTGATGATGATCTAATGAAAAAGGTAATATTTTTTACAATATTAGGATAATTCTAATTTTACAATTGACGTTCTGTGTCTATTACGATTTATTAAAATCTTTGTAAAAGTTTTATTTACAATATTGTTTAGGTAGTAATTCTAACTTTCGTCAGTTAACCACAGGTAGTATAAAGACCAAGAAGAAGAAGTAAAGAATTGCTTACAATCCTCTCAAAGATCAGCCGGAAGTTAATATTGTAGCTACGTTTTGTAAAGCTCAAAAAACAAATGTTCATGGCAAAGACAGTATCTACCATTATATATTATAAAGATTTTATATTTTCTCGGAATATTGAGGTAGTCTGAAAAGGTGCTTTCTTAAGGTGTCATTTATCTCATCTGGAAGGAAATGGTCCAATAGAAGTTGTTAACCTTGTTCCCATAATAGTTGGACAAAATAATTACCAAACTTATTGTTTGAGAATAGTCAATAAAAATAGTGTTTCCAAACTATAATCAATAGTGTGGATCAACATAATTCCGAACATTAAGAAGCACTTAGAGCTACTTATGCGCTGAAACTAAACATCCAGTTGCCCTGACATCAAATTATCAAAGTTCAAAGCTGACAAATCTAACTTAGTTTTTGAGGAATTGGCACTATTTCACTCCCACATCTATTAAGCTTATATTTAATTAACTATTGTACTCAAAATATAATTAAGAATATAACTTTAATAATAAAATATAATATGTCATTGTTTTCGAATCTGTCATATCGAAATATTCGAAGTACATTGTATACAATGTATTGAAAAGTATTGCAATGAATATTTTTTAGGGATTCCTGATTATAATTTGTATGTTCAAAAAATTCCATTGTACAATACCCAAAATATATAGAGATTCAGATATTTCTGATTTATTAATACTAAGAGGATTTATAGACTTTTTGGATCGATAATCAAAATATTAATAAAGGGATTAATTTGCATTGAAAATACTGTAGAACCTCGATAAGTTGAAATCCAAGGGATGCACAAATTATTTTAACTTATCGATTATTTAACTTATCAAGAGTTTATGTTGAAGTGATGGCGGGGGCGAGATTTTCTATTAATTTAAAGAGTTTACAGTTATTATTTTGACTCGATTTTTAATAGTGAATAGAGAGGAGAACACTTTTATGTTGCTACAATTGACAATTGTCGGTAAATGATGTTAAAGTAATAATGTTTGAGATTAATAGATTTGAACCACGTAAATAAAAATTGTTCTAATGTAGAAATAGCACTTTTTCGTCATTTACCTAGTAGACATTCCCGATTCTGGATTTGTATGTTCAAAATAAAAAATTTCGGAGTTTATTGCTTGTATGTGTTCACCTATAATTTCCTACCATCCCTTAAATCAGTACTTCCAGTGATTCCATATGAAGTTATTGGAATTAACAGATAGTTTAAGTTATAAAGTGCATCTAAAGATTTCTTTGAGTTATAGAGATTACGTATTTTTAAGTTATGGAGGTTTTTGGATCAGATTTTTTTTGGAGTTACAGAGGTTTTTAAGTTATCGAAATTTGACATATAGAGGTTTTACTGATATAGTGAATACCTATTATTATGTATGTAACGCTACTATAGATACTATGGATGTACTATGGATGTATGAATAGTATATACTATCTGTAAAACTGATATAACACAAAAGAAAATTAATGTAACGCATGTCTTGTTATTATATCAGATAAAACTACTACTCGTAGGTTTCAAGAACAATTAAATGAGGTTTATTGTAGTTATTAAATTTACGGTATTCAATAAGTGTATTTAATGTGATGTCTGTGATGGTTAAATTGGTATCGGCATAGTACAAAATCTGTTAAGAATCATTCTAAATTACACCAAGACTACATACACAAAAGATCCGTCTTACAATTTTGAATAGATGAACATGAGCTGTCTCTTGGTAGTTGATCTGATCTCTATATATTTAGCATACATGATCGAAGGATATATGGAGATTGATATCAGATAGCCTCTGCCAATACAGCTATAATTTCTAGATATATTTTTATTTATTAGCACTCTAAGAAGAACATTTTACTTTGAACTACAACAATCTGAACTTGAAAATATTTGGTAATTGTTAAGTAATTACTATCAACTGCAAAGAGGAGGGGTTAGTAAAGTTAATTTAGGTTTTTTAAATAACCTACTAGGACTTAAATCAAATGTACATTATGATGTTTAAGTCATCAAATATATATTATAGAAAGTCTCTTATTACGATATATAGATAACAGCGACAACATCATGTTGTAATCTACCACCTTAATAATAGACCATTAGTGGAACTTTATACTCAGCCACTATAATTAATAAATTTCATATCAATATTTTTAAAAAGACACTCTACTTAAATCTTTTTATACACAGATTCAAGGAACTTAGAATCCCTGTTTCTAATAAATTTTACATTTGAAAATATGTAGTAAAATTAGGTATATAGCTAATTATTGTCCTGCGTGTGTGAATTCATTTGGTATCGATTTTAAAATGACATTAATAGCAGAATATTAATAAAAAATATTTGAATCATTATTTTAAAACTTTATTGTAATAAAAGTAGATTTTTATTTATATTTACTAGCTATTTTCTTAAGACTGATTTTACTGACTCACTGATAGACCTACATCTTGTCTTCCCTTAAACACATTTGCTGCAAAGTATTCGAAACGTCAGGTTAAATTTAAAATTTAATTAAACGCTATTTAAATCCGTAAAAAATAGTTTTATTTCAATGTGTAGTACTCGTTAAAAAAAATAAGAAAATACTATTAATACAGTATTATAGAATAACTTATGACCCGAAGCAATTTACGGCCTCGTATGAAAGTCAGAGCAAAGCATTTATATTGCTGCTGCTATTTGTGCATAGTTAAATACTAAATAATAAAGTTTTACCTAATTATTGTTTCATTGTATATCTAAAACCGCATTTCAATTCAAAGATGTTTTAACTCAATAAGACTATGGAACGTAAAGGCGTATTCACAATTAAACTAAAAGAATTAAGTGTTTCTAAGTAAACTGTGCCTTATTATCAATTTTTCTTAAATTATTAAATAGATATGCTCCATGATGTTTGTGTCTTAAGACGAATAGATATTTCAAAATATCCTTACAAGTTACAATTTAAGTTATAATTTTTTCGGCAACATTAGTAGGTATATATACATATTTAATATAAAATATAAAAATTATTTTCATTTTTTTATAAAATCACAAATATTAATTGTAAATTCCTCATTTACCTTATTTACTCCACGGACTATATTTGTTCAAAATGAATTATTGTTTAAAGCAAATTATAATTGCTTTAATATCCACCTCATATTGACATCAATGAAATGTCATTTAAACGTTAATGAAACGTAATTGAAATACTATTTACCATTGCGAGTACCCAAATTACTTCAACAGCAGTTTAATTGCTAATTGAACTATTTAATTATAAGTATAACAATATCAATAAAAATCTAATAATTATTTATTTGAAAAACTTACATATTATCGGCTAATCAAGAATGTTATTACAAAGTTCAAAACTCAATTCAGTTCACGAAATTATTCTATCACACAGCACTGCATAAATTGAATCCAATCTTATTCAGGGCACAGCGCACTTTTCTTCAGTTGAAAACTTAATCGAGAAAGTTTACTCGGGCAGTATGGAACGTTGCGGAGAATGACTCTACACGCGCTCGGTACGCGACTGACGGCGCGGGAATGAGCGCCAACCACGATCCACTGACATGCCGCCGGGACGCCCTCCTGTTGCAGACCTCACCCCATCGTTAACCTTACTAATACAGTTTTGACTTTACTTTATATCCACCGATAAAATCCAAAGTTTTGTTTATGCAACTGAACTCTTTTACGTTAGTCATGGACTCCCTAAAAACTCTTATACACCTAAGTGACTTAATTTAGTAAGCATATGCGTGTTTTCAGCTTATGGGATGATATATTTAAGAAGTTTAAATCCTTAATAATACTGTTTAAAATAATATTATGTTATAATTATAATCTGATATCGCCAGATGACATATAACGTATTGTTCAACTAAAATTGTCCTAAATGCAGTGTGCTATTTAGCTAAATATAATAGTTTGTAGACTGAATTAAATCGCGTGCAATCACTTTGATAAAATAAACGACTATACTTATAAACTGGTTTGAACTAGTTTTAGTCTAAGTTTTTATAAAATATTATGTATTGTCTTTGTAAATGATTAAATTTAATATTTTGCTACGTCTGATCTGTCTTTAAATTATCCTTGATGACTAAAGATGTATTATAAAGTTGCATTGTTGTATTTTATAAATTAATATTTTTAGAGGGATAAGTACTGTTAACAGTTTTTTTTATTATATACGTTTTTGTGTGTCTGTTTGTGGCTTCTTAGCTCTCAAACTGGTAACCGTATCGACATACGGATTATTTTTCATTGAAAGCCTTATTTGTCAAGATGGTTTCTAGATATTATTGGTGGAAACAATAGCAACCATCTCAATAATATTCAGCTCTCATTTATTAGTCTCAAGTCATAATTTTTAATTCGGCTGGCATTTTTTAATTATTTGTTATTATTATTATTTTATGAAAATAAAAATCTGGAGTTTGTTGGTAAAAAAAGTACAGGTTAATATTGACAAACTTTAAGAAACTCGATGTTAATAATCTACTATTTGTTATTGAAACATTTTTTCTAAAAGTTCAGTTTAAAAGCGAGTTAAAAATTAAGCTAAGACAAGTGCTACCTTTTTTATATGATTTTATATGAATGTACCCCAACTTAATATGTAAAGTATTCTAATCCAGCTAAATATTAAAAAAAGCTATGCTTACCAGTTTTAAAAATGGTAACAAAACCATTTTTTCATTAAACTTTTAAATAGCATGACATTCATTTTGTGTATTAAAAAATCAATAACATATATATATATATATATATATATATATATATTACTATTTTTTACATTTACAATATTTTGTTTACGTTACTCTATCAGTTACATCCCTTCGGTGATACATTTAACATTAAATTGAATATTACCAACTATTTACGTCTCTTTGTTTTGAACTTATTTGCAGAAACTTTAATTGCTCGAGTGAGACAGAACAACTTAACCAATAATATTAGTTAATATATAATACTACATTTGTGTAATATTATTAATATTCACAATAACAATAACACATATTTCAACTAAAAGAACAAATGTTCAAATAGAGCAAGATATTTTTTTATAAATTTAATACAAAACATTTTATAAAGGTCAAAGAAAAAGGCTTCGTTACGACAATCTGATCTTAATCAGCAGTACCTCTACAAAATGTAATACAAGTTATGCCTCATGAATACATTATGCGGAACAACAATGAAGTCTAATTTGCCATTTTAGATTGCAACGTTGCCGTATACATGGACAGTGGACTAAAATAAAGCACATACACTGTATTAAATGAGCTTGTAATAAAAAAATGCAATTTATTTCAAATAACTCCTTTGAACCGACTTACAGCAGAAATTAATAGTCAGGAAACTCTATTAACTAAAAATCGTATAAAAGTAAAAGATCAAATTCCTGAAAATATTTAATCGCTTAACTCTTTATTATACAGATTTTTTTTATTTTATCAAATATCTAAAAGTTGTTTAAAAGTAATAAAGAAAATATAAGTTATTAAAAGGAAACATATACCCTTCTATCAACTTAGAAATTAAAGCTAAAATAATTTATTTTAAATACTTAAGAAAATATAGTTCAGGTAATTTTAAACGGCCGCTCTAAAATTGTATAAAATATCTAGATTTAATATAAACAAATCGTTTAGGGAACAATTGGTACATTATTATTCAGATTGTTTCAAAGCTTTAAGCTGAGGTTGATTGGATTGATTGACATTTGGTTTTCAGGGGACTATACCCGAACTATTTATGCACAGAATATAATATGCAACCTAATGGAATTTATATATAATCTTTAAAATTACCTTTTACGATATATGTACATAAAATCTATGTAACGCAGTTGAAATTAAAAAAACGATCTTAAGATTTTATTGACATTGACGACAATATATAGAATGTTAATTGTTAAAACAAGCACCGATGCGATAGCGCAATGAAGAAGAGGTAGAACGGTATTTCCTGCTATAGAATTTTTCATGATACTAAGCTTCACTGTGCGTGCCCATCGTGTTGCATGGAGATGAGTACAAATAATTCCTGGGACTTGCGACCCAGGTGTAGGTTAAAGGGACCCCTTTATGATGCGCAAATATACTTACCTCCACTATCCACACTCCTCTCACTACCTATACAAATTTGCAAAGAATTTACTAATGCCACCTTTGAAATATGTCCTAGAAATGAACCGATACTAGTTCTAGAAAGACCAAGATCTTTAAGTAAGTAATAGAGAGATTTCGCTGTTATACCTCTCGCTCCCACTTCTACCGCGTACAAAATTGTTTTTTTTTTTGCAACAGCCTGCTTTGACGAACACTACTGATCGTTTAGTGGTTGTTATACCCTTCCGCGATCTTGCTACTGAAAGACTAACCGCTTTCCGTATGATTTCTAATACCTTATCCTGTCGATGCGAGTATAGACCTCTCTATCTAGAAATATCCTACACCCTACTAATAAGTGTTTCGTCGTTCCTACTGCCTCCAATTTTTGCCCTATTTTGAGGAATGTAACAAATATCATAACTGATTTGAATGAGATACGACATCTAAAACGGTATCTTATTTCAGTAACCTCAGATCTAATCTACAAGTATATCATACTTCATAGTAAAAATAAATACCTATAACATTTTGGTTATACTATCTAAAAATAAACAATAAGTGGCTATCTATTAGTTCTATCACCACAACACATTATACATTATATATGCATCTTCCTTCGAGCGGAAAATCGATGTTCGTTAAGCTACTTAAAACAGAACAAAATATTTATTGACAATTTACATAGTAATATCGTATTAAAGTGTGTGATAGATGAGTGAATAAGGAGATTGATGGTTTTTTCGTGCCAGTAAATAATTCCTAACATATTCAACTATTCACATATTTTTTTAACAGTGTAAATAATTAAAAGAAATATCTAGACAAACTATTTAAGTGGAATAAAGAATATCTACATTAAAACTGATCTTTTAGCGCACGTTATTTGAAAACAATTTTAAACTTGCAATAGCCAATGAAACTGAATCGAACGAATGGTACCTATACTAGTCTTCTAGAAGTTATTGCAACTCTAATTCAAAAGTAGATTGAAAAACGGGGTGAAACTTGAACGTGACAAAATCCATACTATTAATCTTTTTTCATACATAATTTTAAATCATGAAGTAGTGTTATTTAGTAATAAATAAATTGTTTTTAACACAACTGACAGAACGTAATCTTTTCTTAGATTATAAAAAGTAACATAAGGATCAAATAAAAGAGTAAATTATAATTTACAGCGCAACTTTTCACCTTGTGTATTCCACACACTAATGAGAATATATAGTGAGCGGCGTGCATGACTGTGAGAATATAACATTAAATCAAATAAAATCCAACGAGGAACAAAATGCATAAACTCATTTCCGAAAGTCCCCTCGTCCGCTATAACCATTCACCATATTTATCACAAAAGACTATTGCCATCAAAGTTCACGGCTGGGCGTGACTATGAATCAAATGCCACTTGTTCACGTGTTTGCGATATTAGGGTTATAACATACAATATCAGTATATAAACAAATATCATGGTATTGAATTTTTTTCTGAAATCATATTCAAATCATATATCCATTTGTAAATTTTGTAATAATCCATTTTAATCTTTAAAACAAACCACTTGCCCTCTATTTGTTCAAATAAAAACTTTCAATTATAGGTAAGTGTACATTTGAAATACCTACATAATAATAAAGGTACTGAAAAGGGTTCTCAAAGAGAAAATTATTTCTAGTTATTATGCAGAAGATTCTTGAATTATTAAGTCTTCTAGTATTGAAGTACCAGAGAAGAGAGAGCTTAAAATAATCTGTGTTAAGTGTACGAACGTAATATGAAGCTACAGTAGATTAATTAAAAATAAAAACACCTACAATTCAATTGTATTTTTTCCCTGCTGTATGGTATTTTTGCTTTCAACATATGGACACCCCTAATGTTTGTAGGTGTCGAAATCTTTTTCCTTGAACATGACATCGGTTTTTAAAAAGATCTTATCCAGGATGGGGTCGGCTCCATATTAACCGGGTATATATGTACCTATACAAAATATCTTTTAAGCGCATTCGATCGGATAACATGGTCATTCTAAGGAAAGCCCAGAGCCTCTTATTTCCAAGGTCCAATAAGCCATCAATTGTTTATCAATAGTTTATGTAGCACTAAAGAATTACACACCCGCTGAAGGCCGCGCGCCGTTCACTACCAGCTTAAGATATCACCGTCCTCCTTATTCCTTATTGCTGCTTTTTAACAAAAAAAGCAGCAATCACGATCATACGGCACTGGATGCTTACAATACCCGATGTACAATTACAAATAAGTAGTTACTACGCACTAAACAATATTGTTCGGAAGTGTATGTTAATAATAATAATATTAAGGAGCGCTTGCTGGCGTGCGCCGGCGCCGGCCCACGCGCCAGGTGAGTACGATAACATCTGCCGGACAGCCGGAACCCCAGATAATACAAAATACGTCATAACCAAACACTTTGACGTGTAGTCAGGAAACATATGCATTTCAAATGCTTTAATAGAAACGTTGTGACGATAATATACAATTACATAGCTTTAACAAACTCATTTATAGAACAACCATCGCCTTTCATTTCTCTTTTATATGACAAAAAATATTTCATTGTCTTAATGAATAGGATGATTGTAAACGATAACAGTGTTGATAACTAAATGAAACAACTCCTCAGCTATTTAACGTGGAGAACGATTTGAAATTATTAACAAATCGTAATTATTATCAAACTACATAAACACTCATATTTTATTTAATTTCGTTAAGTACCACATAAAAAATCTATTTAATTAAATATAAATTATCATTAGATGAATTACGTTATATAAATACTAAGGTTTACGTATTATAAAAAATATATCAGTGACCATTGAAAGTCAACAATCTAAACAATTTCCCAATAAATGATCTTTTCTAATAACGGGTTGTCTAAACTCTGATTATATTTTTTGCGTCGTTTCTCGTTGCTTATTACATTCCTGGGTGAAAATAAATCTTCTGTAAATGATTCCGCTTTAGTTCAATCTGTCTTCGTTAAAACTCAATTTCCGTAGTTCATTTGTGAATAATAAATTGCGTAGGTATTCTCGCAGTATGTTTTGCACATGATTCTACCCAAAACATTTCGAATGACCCGAAACAATTCAATCTAAATTACTGTGGAACGACTGTGATATAGATTGTTGAATCCCTATATTCAATCTTAATCAAAATTCCCTCGCAAAATAAGTTATTTATCTGTAAGGTAAATTAAAAAGACATCTTGCGAAAAAAAAAGTCACATTTATTTTATTTGTTTATTAGTTACCCAGATCTAAATAAAATGTCTACTAATACTGTTATAAAATTGTGGGTCTAATTTTAAGATACCAATTGTATCTTAATTGTAATTTTTATTTCATCTTACAGAATAAATTGATATAACCATATACCATACTAGCTTTTGCCCGCGGCTTCGCACGCCTTAAATTCGTAGTAAAACAATTCCCACTTCCCTTTTTTTGTATTGGCTTCTATAAAACTTATTTAAAGTGAAACAACCAAAATTACGACATTGCATCGGCAGACATCGCTTACTTGTCAAAAGTATATTTAAAGTTTTTAATAGGGATACAATATTAGGTTCTGTAATTATTTTTATACCTCTCTTGTTTTTACTTAAACGTCCATTTAAATACTTCTTAAACAGAGTACTTAATAACCATTCTAACCATATATCACACTTACAGATTTTCGTTGAACATAATCAAAATATTACCATGTAAACTTGAGAAATTCTGAGCTACACAATCGAAGTTATTTTCACCATCAACTTGCAGGTCCAGTTTTATTAAAAAAAATCTACTTTAAATGATAAACGTTCAATTAACTATATGCATTAACAAAATTTTCAATACTGAACATTCACAAAAGCCATTTTTGAGACGGTCTGCACGGTTCCATACCAGAGTGCGCCGGTAAACGCGAAGACCCTATATTTTAAATCTGTAATATCTTCAAAAATATTCATTAAAATTACATGCTGTAAGGGGCTATATTGTTCCATATTAAATGTAAAATGTATATAAGTTATTTAATTAGCTACGGATTAAAGCTGTATTTCTTAAAATCGCTTCGTAAAATACTTATTAGTTTTCGTAAAAAGTAAAGGTTAAAAATTTGCTATTGTGTTATCCCTAAGAGATAAACATATACTATCACGGACTTTTTTGTAGACCTTTTTAAGTTGTACAATACTGTAGTAAATTGTTTTGATCTATCTTGTAGGATTCAGTCAGTGTTTTTTTTACGACCTCACATTAAAAACCTCAAAAATTGTAGCCTAAGTGTTATTCTGATGTATAAGCTATAGCCTATATGTTATTCTGATGTATAAGCTATATTGTGGTAAAGTTTCATTCAAATCCATTCAGTAGTTTTTACGTGAAAGAGTAACAAACATCCATACATCCATACTTACAAACTTTCGCCTTTATAATAGTAGTAGGATAACCAATAAGCGGGATCAGTTTTCCTTTTTAGCATAAGACTCCTGTCCTGTGACTGTAATTTCTACAAAGTTTTCTTACTTCTACATCTTTCAATTGATTCATTGATAAATATTTAAATTTAGTCATTAAATTTGTAACTTTAAAATAATATATATTTTATATAAAGATTTATATAAAATACAAACCTTCCTTAAATACTTAGTAAATAATATATTGTGTTTAAAAAATCGGTGAAACTATACATGATATTGTACCGTTATACGTACTTTAACGATGGTGTCCTTTTAACCCCCGACTAAAAAGAGTGTTATAAGTTTGACCTGTCGATCTGTGTATCTGTGTATATGTGTATCTGTGTGTCTGTGGCAAATTTCCGGCCAAACGCGTAGACGGATTTACATGCGGTTTTTTTTAATCGCAAGCTATGCTCGTCGAGATGGTTCTTATTTATGTTTGATTGCAATAGTAATAGTCGTCTCCAAGATATTGACGTTTTATTCTCGCGGGGAGAGGTTCTTATGCAATAATTAGATATTTGCGGCCAAACGCGTGGACGGATTTGAATGCGGTTTTGTTTAATCGAAAGCTATGCTTGTCGAGATGTTTCTGATTTATGTTTGATTAAAATAAAAATAGTCGTCTTCAAGATATTGAGGTTTTATTCGTGCGGGGGAGAGGTTTTTATGCAGTAATTAGCTGTTTGCGGCCAAACGCGTGGACGGATTTGAATGCGGTTTTGTTTAATCGAAAGCTATGCTCGTCGAGATGTTTCTGATCTATGTTTGATTGAAATAGAAATAGTCGTCTTCAAGATATTGGCGTTTTATTCGTGCGGGGGAGAGGTTCTTATGCAATAATTAGCTGTTTGCAGCCAAACGCGTGGACGGATTTGAATGCGGTTTTGTTTATTCGAAAGCTATGGTCGTCGAGATGGTTCTTATTCATGTTTGATTGAAATAAACCTAGCGGTGTCGCCAAAAGGATGAAGGCCAAAAGGTTTTAACACTTACGTACTGAGGTAAAGTACTTTATTAGTGATAGCTGTTGCCCGTGACTGCGTCCACGGAGACTGTAAAAATATATTTATATGGCTTATGATCGTAGTCATAAAGAATCACGGGCAACAGCTAGTGATAATAAAAATCCTTTCATCATAGTGTTACTAGTGATTGAAAATCATTTTAATTCTAAATGTTTATATTTATTAATATTCGTATATATGAAACCTACCTACCTACCCATATGAAAAAGTCTTGAATCATGTTACTTAATACATTTATAATTTATTACATTGTCGAAACTTTCACGTGGATCCTTATTTTATTAAATATAAAATATATTTATCTTAATAAATATAACCTTTGTACGTCATAATATAGGATTCTAATGCTAAAAGATTTTTTTAAAAATCGGTCCCGTAGTATCGGAGCCTATTCAATTCAAAGAAACAAACAAATCTTTCCTACTTAAACAATTGAATTTTTTTTAGGTTCATTTAGTACAATTCAGAAATTAGTAACATAAGTTTAAAAAGCAGAAAAAAAAATTAAATTAAAAATTTTAAAAACCCCCGATACAAAAAGACCTCTAAAAAGAGTAAAAATAATATTTTTATGTACTTATTGAACTCGATGCGTCGGGGGACCGTTTAATAAAGGAAGAAATTAAAATGCAAGTAAGTTAACAAGTCAAATAAAGAAATTACGATATCGAATCGTATAGTCTAAGTCCTCAATGATTAACTTCGTAATATATATTTTAGAGGTCTTTTTGTATCGGGGGTTTTTTTAAATTTTAATTTAATTTACCAAGTTTTTCCGAAGTAATGAATGAGGATTTTGTCTATACGAATATATATTGTTATTTTGTTATTAGCGTCGTAACTTACGGTTTTTTTTTCTTCCTTTATTTAGGTATCCCCCGACGCAACATCTTCAATAAGTACATAATAATATTATTTTTGTCCTTTTTAGAGGTTTTTTGTATCGGGGGTTTTTAAATTATTAGTATATATTTATTATATTATTTTTCTGTTTTTTAAAGTTATGTAACTGCTTTTTCATTGCACTAAATTAACCTACGACCAAACATATTTTCACTTGTTTATCTATTTCTATCAATATTGCATAGCAACCGGTGCTAATAAAACCTCAATAACTTGAAGACGACTACTTTTATTTCGACCATACATAGCTAAAAACCGTCTCGACGATCCAGGCTTTCGATTAAAAAAAACGCATTGAAATCCATCCACTCGTTTGGCTGCTACGATGCCATAGACAGACACACAGATACAAAGATACACAGATACCATTTATAAAAACCCTCTTTTTGTGTTGAGGGTTAATAAAAAAGGCGTAAAAACATTCCAACTTTAAATGCCAAGATTAAATATGTTATTATATTTGTTTAAGAAATTTAGCAGGTGAAATTAACCTAGTTCAAGTACAAGGTAAATAATAGAGATGCGCTGAATATTGGGTAAGTATTTGGTATTCGACATCTTTTTCCCTATTCGTATTCGGCCAAATTTTGTTGCCGAATATATTCGGTTCGAGTACTTATTTCTATTTTCGTGGTTACTCGACATGGTAAAGAACTAAATGACTTAACTAGCATTTACATCATATTGTAAGTCAAAGAAATCCTATAAATAATGTGCTGAATAAAGCTTAATGATATAAAGCAAATAAGCTTCAAAACAACATTTATTTTAAACTTATAAAAGTAAACATATTTATTTTATTATTCCTAACCTACAATTGGTATTTAGTATAGTCAACATTTATTTTGAACCTTAAATCAGAATTTATTTTTACACCTCAAAACAATATATGTAAACAACAAATGAACATATTTATTCATCTAACCAGCAGCCATACGTAACGTTCATGTTTGGACCTGTTTATGACAAACAAACAATGAAATGGTAAACCGAATAGTTCAGCAGAACATTCGGTTCGGTAAAGGTTAAATCGTATTCGGTATTCGGTTATTCGATGAAATCATTATTCAGCGCATCTCTAGTAAATAACGTTTGAAAATATCTATAAACATGTATAGCCATATTAAGCATATTTAAATTTATACAAATAAGGAATAAACCGACACGGGCAGGAATTCAAACCCGTACGGCACAGTTGCCCAGAGGTAAATAATATAAATATTAGGTCCTTACATATGAAATTCGCGTTTTGTATGGGAAGAACAAAAAGTCGAATATTTTTTAATCTAATGTATTTAATTAATCAAAGTATGAACCATTGTTTTCCATGCACTTTTGCCATCTCATAGGTAGTTCATTGATCCCTTTACTAAAAAAACCAGTCGGATGGGAATCAATAAAATCTTTGAAAGCGATTAGATTGCCTCATCGAAGTTATTTTTTCCCTTGCAAGAAGATATCCAAATATCGAACAAAATGATAATCTGTTGGAGTAAGATCCGGGGAGTACGGTGGATGTGTTAGACATTTCAATTAAAGCACTTCTAATTTGGTAGCCCTCTGTTGGCAGTGGTTTGGACCGATTGACATGCCTAGGTTGTTTAGCAGTTAGCTTTTTCATCATGGTTTGCAATTGCTGACAATAAACGTTTGCCATAATAGTCTGGCCAAATTTGTGAAAACTGTAATGATCAATACTGGCAATAGTCCACCAATTGCTTACATAAAATATTTTTTGAGTCAATTTTTGCTTGGGGCAGGATTTGGCTGTCTGACCAGGATCCAACCATTGTGATGAGAGCTGCCGATTATCGTAAAGGATCCATTATTCTTCACAGGTAATGATTCGATTAAAATTCCTTTATTATTGTGCCGGTTCAGTAATGTAACACAGCAGTCGACATACGTTTGCCAGTAGGCTTCAGTCAATGCATGAGGTACCCACCTTTCAAGCTTTTTAATCTTCCCAAATTGTTTCAAGTAGATTAAAACACTTTTATCACTAACACTGCAGCCTGTAGCTAACCCGGACGTGGTTTGCGATGGATCCGCTTCCAGAATAGCTTTCAACTCTTCATTATCAACTTGGGTCTCCGGCCGTCCACGGGGCTTGTTCTGCAGGTCAAAATTTCCAGAACGAAAACGTTTGTACCAAAAACGAACTGTGTTTTCTTTTGTAACACGACCGCTGTACACTTCATTAACCCTTCGAGTCGTTTACGCAACACTGGTGCCACGGTGGAACTCGTACTCGTAAATAATGCGATATTTTAAGTTTTCCATTTTGGAAACTGAGTAACACAAATAGAAAAAGCATCAGAAAAAAACAAAGAAATGACGGTCAACAAAACAAAATACATGTGTAAATAGCTGTAAAAAATTGAATTTGAAAACTAATACTTAAAAATAAATATTTAATAACTATTTTTCAGATAGTTTGAAGTAACACTATTTTAGAAAAGAGCAAAAAATATTGAACGTGAAAGTCAAAATATATATATATATATATATATATATATATATAACATTTATACATTCATTGCACCTATTGGTCATAATTTACTCGTATGGTTTAAATAATCTAGATCCATGGATACTGTTTATAATCACTCATATTATAATACTTTATATCAGGATATAAAATCGTATATTATTGCTATACTATTGTGTTAAATAAAAAATTGTAAAAAAAATGTAAAGATATACAATAACGTATCTTACCTTAATAATCTGTTATTAAAGCTTTCTAATTTAATCTTGCATCCTGAATATGAATTAATTAAGACAATTCCTACCATAGGATAATAGGAGTGTAGCCACTGATTTTGTTTTAGCAATTATTTATCTGTTTTTAGCCATTGCAATTGAAAACATATTCAAAATACAAACCGCAAATTATGACCAGTTTATATTAGAACACAGTAGCACGTCTTAAACATTCCCACTATCAGGCGGGACATCAAGGTTCGAGGGTAAGTATCTAATCTACCAGACAAACAAGCTCCACGGATCGCCCCTAAGCCTAACAAATACCAAATTAAATTGTTCAAATTTCGTTCCGTTACTATATATTCTTGAAATTATTAGACATTATAATAATAATAAAATACTTAAGTATAGTGATTGATATTAGTGATTCCATATATTTAATTAATCTGCAAAATGGCATTGTGTCGGCAACGTAAGGAGATAATGATGCTGTTGTATGGCTACAGTGAAAATAATAGTTTTGAATTTATATAAATATAGAATAAAAAATAAACCGATACGGGCAGGGATTCTAACACGCGACTACCGGGAAACCGTCCCGTCGCTCTACCAGCTGAGCTACCGTATCGCTGTCCGCCGAAATTTCTTGAAACACTCGGAGTCCGTAAATCAAACACACCTTCTATTAATATCGATATTAAACTCCTTAGTAAACATTTTCCTTCTTCATTAGAAATAATTAGCGTTGATATAAAACGTAATTTAAATATTCTTTCATCTTTTCCGTCTCCTGAGTTCTTACCATTTACTTTTTGTTCTTTCACCAAATGTGATGTTAAAGAGAGCGTATTATCATTAAACTCGAATGCTGTTGGCGCGGACTGCATTAACCATAACATGATCATTCCTATCCTTGATATAATTATTCCGATATTAACTCATATCAAAATTATTCCTTTAGAACCAGTTTATTTCCCGAGTCTTGGAAACAAGCCTAAATCATTCCTTTACTTAAAAAGGGGAAACCATTAAATATAAATGATTTCCATCCTATTTACATTTTACCGTTCCTTTCTAAAACTCTCGAGAAGCTAATTCACAAACAGCTAAGCATGTTCCTTAATAAACATCTCCTCTTAAGTCTTTTTCAGTCCGGTTTAAGTCCTGCTGATAGTACAGTTACAGCACTTGTCAAAGTGACGGATGACATTCGATTGGCAATGGACAATAAATTCTGGCACTGGTTTCGAAGTTACCTGTCAGGCCGTCAGTAACGCATTTGGATAGATAAAGTGTTATCATCCTGTTGTAATGTCTCGGCTAGGGTACCTCAGGGTGACGTGCTATCTCTCTTATTACTTGCTATTTTCATTAACTCTATCACTCAAAGTATATCTTCTCCCTATAACACGTATGCAGATGATATCCAAATTGATCACCACCCCGGCTTGAAAATCATTGTTTTTCGGTGACCGCTATTAACAATGACCTAATCGCTATTTGTAATTGGAGTAAACAAAATGGTTTAAAAATAAATCCTACCAAGTTCCAAGTTATGATAATTGGCAGTAGCGGTATGACATGAGGAGTTTTTCTGCATTGAAGTCTTTACATCGTCTGCGGTTTTTTTTACCAATCCCTATCACAATTATGTTGGCACACTCTCTACTTCTATTCATCCTCGATTATGCAAACGCAATTTTTATTGATTTAAGTAAAGACAAATTAAACAAACTTGAGAGACTTCAAAACCCTGGTATACGCTTTATATTTAGGATACGTAAATATGACTACATTTTCGTTTTCGTATAAAACTCAAGTGGCTTCCCATACGTCGACGTCGGGATTTAGATATAGTTTCACTTTTGTACTGGTTATTATTCCATCCAAAAACACCTTCATATCTGAAGGAAACATTTGAATTCCTTGGTAACCAAGACACTGCCCGAGCATCACAAAAAAGGATTATAAAAATGCATGTTTATAATTCCTCTTTTTATAAACGTTCTTTCACAATTCATGCCACTAAGGTATGGAATACGCTTTACATATATATACGATTGTCAAATCTTTGGAAATCTTATTTAAAAAATCCGTTAAAAATACTACTTATCTGAAATTAACTAATTGCTTTGTTATTTTTTCAGTCACTTTTGCTATTGTAGTTCTTCTTTATGTATTCTTGTATTTATTAGTATATATTTGTTTTATATAATGACTTGTATTTCAGTCAGTATTTGTGTATAGTTATTAGTAAGTATGTTTATTCTAACCACACCACCTACCAGTATTTCATTTTGGTTTTTTAAATTTCTCTAACCCTAAGGTCGTCTGGGAGAAATTGCCGTTAGCCGACGACTGCCTTTTGTACTTTACAATGTATTTTCTTTATAAGTATTACCTTTTTTGTCATGTATTGTGGTGTGCAATAAAGAGTATAAAAAAAATTATATATATATTTTTTTGTGTGATTACATGGTAAACATTTGCAAAACATGTATATGTATAATGTAATCTTGATTGTGAATATTGTAATACCTATGTCAGTCCTTATTATCCGCTTTACGATATAAAGGTCGAATTCATCTTAAATTAAGTAATACAGTAGAAGTTTATAAATTAGTTTAAGGCAAGATACTTTAATAAGCAGCGATCTTACTTGTTACGAATGACAATTAACAGTTAACAGGCAAAACCCTGCCTCCATCTTGTCTTCGTCCCGCCACGCGTGGACTTAACGCGTCTAATTTGAAAAGTCAGACCGCGTCTTGGTTTTAATGAGTTTTCGTGTAATGCCTTCCTCACTGAGCAAATTTATGTCATGAATAATAATAGATGGCAGGCGATGCGCGTTTAAATCCTGAATAGACACGTCCGCGGATAATCCGCCGAGGAAACATCTTAATAAACACTGTTTTAACGAGTTGATTCCTTGGCACCGTAGTCTTATAAATATATATTACAAATTAAATTTAATTTTCTTTTATATATGTTCTTCTATTATATAATTTATAGTAATGAAGTTAGCTTTTTTAAAGATTTGATATTTCTAATTGATTACAAAATTTTGGTAATAAAAATCACAAAAAAGAATAGCGTATTTCATTTTTAGAACAAAAAAGCATCTAATAAAGAGTGAGATAAGTTTCCGATACGCACAAGTTACGGGGTATCCAAGGGATCTGGGGAGTGTTTTAGCGACATAAATTACCGAGCCTATTTACATTGGTTGTAAATTAACATATCCTCGGGTATTCCCTAGCCAATAACCTGAATATATCACTGAGTTTTAGAAAACTATTCCATAAAAATAAGTCGAGTGATAAAAGGATATCTATGCCCCATCAATAAGAATTATCTTTCCTATGTTAAGAACTTGAAAAATAAAGGAGACTAAGGAAAGTTGTGAAAGTGTTTACTTTAACTGACATATCTCAGTCAAAAAACTTATACTTTTTTCATACTTTTTAAAAAGCATTATAAAAATAAATAAAAATATAAATGTTTCTGAGAAAATCTACAAATAGAACAATGTATGTACATAATCTATTACCAAAGTACCAAAGTAACTTATGACTCATAAATATCTAAACAATTAGATAATTAAAAAAACTTTATACTAACGGTAAATTGATTTCAAAATTGTGTGTACATACATAATTCATTCAACCATTTCCTATGTCTTATTAAATTCTCTCTAACATCATATAATAAATTATTATGCATTTCTGATATCGATTACATTAAAATCAATTTATAATCATATTCAGACGTTTGAATGCCAAAGAATTATTATACACTCTATGTTAAGAACACATCTAAAGCAGTGCAGGTTGTAAGACCAGAATTGGCCCTTGAAGCACGGCATTGCAACTAGTCTGACAGTCTTAAGTACAATGACTATTTTAAAATTAAAAAAGACTAACTTTTAATTCATTTTTGCTTTTAATGCAACACAAGCAAAACAATTATTCACAGATTTTAATTGCATCTTTTTAATGCAATTTAAATTTTTAATAATGTTTTTAAAATAAGCTTAATTTAAAAATTTATCTTTATCTGTAATAGGTACTCACTTTTGCGGCAGTTATTTCATCCTATGTATCTACATGAATCCTATGTATCTACAATGAATCAAAAATCAAATCAGTAATATAAATATCATGCTAAGAATCGAAAAGATACTTGTAAGAAGTAAGATTTCCTGCTTCTACGTTATATTCTCTGAGAGCAATGTTATTGTTTCTAAGAATATTGATATCGATAAAGCATTCCTTCTTATATATAGGTCTCCGTCATTTCTGGATTTTTTTTAAAGATTATCTGGTGCTGGATTAAGCAAGTATGACCAATCATTTTGGTAAGCAGAGAATTAATTGACTTCTTCTGAGATAAGTATATGTACACATCCAATAGGACATCCTCCTTACAATGTAAAAAAGTAGGAGAGGTGTGACAAAACTCGAAAACATATGTAATTGAAAATATAAAAAAAAAAAATTCACCTTAGTATATTTTTTGCTTGTTTTTTGTGCAGAGCTTATAAACTCAAAACTGCTAACTGGGCCGTGGGCGCTTACCACATCATCAATAGTGTATCTCAAATACTAAAAACAAAATTGCTACCTAGTTAGGGACCAAGGGCTTAAAAATATCCTATGTCACTACTGTCATATCTTTTTATAAAAACAACTGTGTTCATATTAACATAGGAACGGATATGCCTATATCTAATGTAATCAATAACATTTAGAAATTCTAAGCCGTATCTGTTTCCGAAAATTTATATATTTTTTTATGAATAATTTCTAACTTTAGTATACAATTATTCAAAACTTCTTAAGTAATCACATCCAACCACGAAAAGTAAGAACTAACTTATTCAACAATGAATATTCAGAATCGAGTTGTTATTAGGCCTAACTTAAAATAAATATCTCTTTATTTAATTCCAATAATTCTAATCTATAAATACTTATTTGTAAGGTCCAATCTATGAAATATGCTATTAGTAGTTATATGAAACAGACTGAAAAAATAAAAACTATCAAAATTACAACCAAATTCGTTACTGGTAGTAAATTAAAAATATGTATTTGACGGCGTTTACGATAATTTTACGATAATTTATAACTCAATTGATAATGTTATAACTGTAGGGTATTTAACCGCCTCGTTGGTCTAGTGGTTAGCGCAGACGCCTAACGTATATCGGCTCAATGGCAGGACCAGGCATGTTTATGATAAACATAGATGTTTGTATTTCTGGGTTTGGTCGTTTATTACATATATTTCCAGTATTTATAATGTTTAACACAAGCAAATAATTTACTTACTTGGGAATTAGATCACACAAGCAAATAATTTGCTTACTTAGGGGTTAGATCTTGTATAATTTGTCCTGATATTATTATTATTAATGTCGTAACGTAACGAGTGGCGTATTCGTGATCGTTCGAAGGGGTAAAAGTTACACTTTAAATATTGGAGAGTAGTAAGTGGGTGGCGGATTTTATTAGAGAGAGTTATACGGTTCGGACCCTCGAAACGGGACCAGTGGTTCACGTAACTTTAATAATTACCTACTAAGTACTTATGATGGCTATAGCCCACATTTAAAAAATTTTATTAAAGCAGAGGTTTATTAGTTTATTCGAGTGTCGCAATATTTGAGTGACGGTTAAAGCAGACCATGTTCTCTAGCATGGACCATGAAGTGTGCTGGATGATGGCCTCGCTGAACTTCGGCCATTACGTCGGAAGGTTTTTTAGGGCAGTGTGCATACACTCGATCATTTTGTATTTTGTAGTGCTCCTTGATTGTAAACAATTTTTCATCGATAAAGAAAATTTTTCTGTAGTTTTCGTCCGCTTATCGAAGTAACAACCTGTTTTGATCTTTCTGCTCTCTTTTCTTTTAGTGCCTTATTTAAGGTATGTCCTGTGTATCTCTAGTAAACTCATAGACCTATATCTTGATTGATAATCCGAGGAAGTATCCTCGGTGGAATTCTCATTTCTCTGGAAAGGATTTTCTGCTTTCTTATGGGATTTCGACGAGTTCTGACTTTAACTGCATTAACGGCCTGATTTGTTCGAATAGGTCGCGGTCGACCAAATCTTTCATGGTCATCAACAGACATGGTTTTAGTGTACCTTTGAATGGTACGATACATAAACTTTCAGCTAATCCCTAGCTTTTTCAATGTATCAAAAATGTCGGCTGGCTCCATATCTACTTGGTACTGTGCAATTACTGCTATCCTATTCCCTTCATCGCACAAATCCATTTTCGAAACAGATAATTTCTAACCAAAAAACATACAATAATGGCAGGAAAGAAGTTTTATTTTTTAGCGTAGAAGCCAATGTTCGAAATTCAAATTAATATATTTTTTAAAAGTACTTAAACAGACAGTAAAAGAATTTATGGTTAGACTAGTTAGTTATTTAATCAGAACAAATACTTTAAATATTAAATCAATTATTAAAATTAAGGATAACATAGATATATAATATTTTAGCAATACAATATTTTAGCGGAACAATAATATTCCTAATATGTAATTAAAGCCTATTTTTAAATAGATATAAGAATTCATTTGTTATCAATTTTAAAGGCCAAAGAGTTTTGAATTTACATATTCTTCTTCTTCTTCGTTTTTAGTACATATAAAAATGTGTGTCATTCGCTTCGATATGGTTTCTCAACAATGCTATTAAAATAGTTGTACTACATATATTATATAATAATTAATCAATTCAAGCCTAAAACAGACTGTACTACAGGTTAAAGACTGTAAAAGTAACTAGTTGATTATCTTTCTTCGCGCCTCACCACAAATGTACTTTTACCTTTTATATAAAATCCTTTATTCAGTTCAATTTAAACGGAAAGTAAAACTAGACTTATTAAATGCTTTATAGATAAACGTCCCCACCCAGAAAGAGACAGTTAAGTGAGACTTCCAGCAGCATAAAAGAATTGCTGCCGTTTTTAAAGTTCCTACTATGCCAGATGGTCAACCAACCATCACAGTAGAGCACGTTGCATACATACACGTTGTTCCGACGGCAGGCCACACGAGCGGCCACATACCTCAAGGGGGGTACACCCGATGGACAATGGAGCTTCCCAATCCGTTGTTGTTATTTTACGGCTTGTTATTACGCAGGAGGGTTTCCCTGACAGCTCAGCTGCCTCCCTACCCAAGCTCTCTGAGCCAGACCTTTATTTCACTAAGATGACCGCAAGGCACACTCAGAATCTAGGACTCCTTGATTCTGAGTATAACTTGGACAATCCGATTTACCCACTCGATGCTGGTCTCTAAAATTCTACATCTCAATAATCGCAGAATAGCAACACGACTGCCTTCGAACCCCCGCTACCGAGTTCACAACAAAACTGCTTCTGAAGCAATATGCTTAACTATACACTCCCCCCACCTAATAATCGAAGTATCGACGATCCGGGCTTCTGAGGAGGTACTCAAGACTTCTCCCGTTCCCCCGGTACTGTTCCTAAAACCGCTCCCGACAGCAGCAAATACAGACCAATTAGCATGCCAATTAAATCTGATTAATGGCAGTTGTTTGTGTATTCTTGCTTGCTCTTGTGATTTCTCTGGTATCGCAAGAGATCGTAGGCGGCGATAATTATTTATCATCATGTGACCCGTACATTCTAATGCTTTCTTATAGTGTAAATATATATAAATATATCAGAATGTACTGGAACCAAAGCCAGTCGAGTTATATAGTTTCAAATCATAAAATGTAATAAAAAAATCACTTACAATATTGTGAAGTAATTAACACGTTCGCTGCATTACGAGATCTATTAGATCTTGTAATACAGCGAAAGAAGTAACAACGTCGTTACGACAGATGGTCACGAAAATATTGTTCCTCTATTTTATGTGTGTAAAGGATGTGATTAGTGATTTTTAAGCGTTTTCTTGTGTACAGCCTTTAAAGGTTATACATTTTTTATCATTATATAAAAAGAAAGTTGTATATAAAGTTCACATTAAGTATATTTAACTAAGTTTAGAAGTGATTTGTGTATGCATAAATAACTTAAAGTGGGTATTCAAAAAGAAACATCTGAGCTATAGTGTGCAGAACCATTGTACTTTATATGTTACTTGGTATATACTATCTATTTTTCGACCGTTATATTATTCGGATGAATGGCACAGTATTAAACTTTTGAAATTACAATCGAGATATCCTTGGTTCAATCCCACTTCAAAAAAATACTTTTGTGTTTTATTTTTATTTTTTTTACATTCTTTTATTGGTATTTTTTTTCTGGATAGCAAAATGTCTGACCCAATGACATGGGGCTGTTGTGAAGGTAATACTGATTCCAACAATGATGACCGAGTCAAATGTCGCATCTATTTGACATTTTTCCATGTACTATGCCTGCAGCCTACTAAAATTAAGGAAGCTGAGATATTAAGAAGTATTAGCCAAAACTGGAAATGTCCACTATGTGGTAAAATAAAAGGAAACAGAAATGATGACACTCCAGTTCGTTCGGATTCAAGCAAAAATATAACCAGCCGATCTAAAAAACGCGTGGCTTTGTCCTCTCCTCCTCAGCCTGATGAATCTGCAGTTACAGGTGGATTGATGTGCAATCCATAAAAGACTCAATACAATTCTTAAATGAGCAATATGAGGATGTCATTAAAGAATACAAATTGGCAACTGAGACTATTACCCTACTGACGCAGAAAAATGTGAAATCGAAATTAATCGAGCTTTCACTGCAGATAAATATTCTGGAACAAAATGCCAGGACTAGCAACATCAAAATACAATGTTTGCCTGAGAGTAGTAAGGAAAATCTCGTAAAATTGGTACTAACATTAAATAATACAGTTGGGGCCGATGTTAGGGATGAACAAATTTTATACTGTACTCGAATTGCGAAGAAAGACAAGGATAGCAACAGGCCTAGATCCGTCACTGCCCAATTTGATTCACCCTTGACCCGTGATAAGATCTTAGTACTGTGTCAATATTTAACAAATGTAAGAATCCATCAGAAAAGCTTAATTCTTCTCACATAGGCTCTTCGGGAGTGCAAAAACCCATATATATAATGGAACATTAATCAGCATTTAATAAGGAACTACATGTAGCTACTTCCCTTAAAGCTAAAGAAAGGGGTTACACATTCACGTGGATACGAAACGGGCGTATTTTCGTCAGAAAGGACGCCACCTCCGAATACCGTCCTATACGTAACTTTGATTCATTGAAAAGTATTGATTAGTTATTGTAGTATATTAATGTATTTTTTTTTTGTTTGAATTGGTCCTTTTAATTATATCGTATCATTCATAAAGTATTTATTATCAAAATGTGCGAGGACTACGCACCAAAACAATAAGTTTTTATAGAGCTTTATGTAGTTCTAATTATGATTTAATTGTGCTGCTGAAACCTGGCTTAAAGATTGTATTTGGAGTTCTGAATTGTTTGATAATATTTATTCGGTTTACAGAAGAGATAGAAACTCTTCTTGTAGCCAAAAAAAGGAAAGTGGTGGTGTAATAGTGGCCGTCAAAAATATTTTAAAATCTCGACGTCTGAAAGAGTTCGAAAGTGATAGTGAGGATCTTTGTATATCTTTGGAGTTGAAGGTAAAAAAGTCTCTTTTAAACATAAATATCTGTGCTATATACATACCACCTCCTTTTGAAAAGAAAAAACTAGAATCCTTTTTAGATGATTATAACAAACTTAAGGATAGATTACAAGGATTCACTTGCATTGTTGGTGATTTCAATATGAGCTTTTTAGAGTGGGATGTCCACAGCAGGTCCTTAACAAACTGTTATTCTTTGGCAGGGCAAGCTTTTATCGAATTTCTATATAGAAATCACCTTCTACAATGCAAAGTGATTCCGAACAAGAATGGAGTTTCTTGATTTAGTTTTATGTGATTTTCCCGAATGTTTAGTTATTGAGTCAGATACCCCTTTATGTAAGATTGACAGTCACCACCCTCCTCTGAAAGTCAATATTGCTATAAAATATTAAAAACTTATCATACAATTTAAAATTTCAAAGGTAAGTACGTAAAGCACTTTCACAAACCGCACTCATGATGTTCCTTCAGTTTCCCTTACCCTATAAGTTCATAATTGTGACAAAAATGTTCACGGTTCTTTTTCCTGTCCATGTCCTCAAATAGTACGTGCGTCAACTATTAGGTACCTTGGTGTATGGATAGATAATACCCTGTCTTGGAAATCACATATCCAGTGCACATTTTCTAGAGTTAGAAAGCTGATAGTAGCTTTTAAGACTCTTATAAATTCTGCAGATATTTTATGCACTCGCACAGTCAGTTCTTTCTTATTGTATTGGATCCTGGGGAGGTGCGGCTAAATGTCATATGTTAAGGGTTTTAAAAGTGATGACGTTTAAGCCTGTTCTTTTTTCCACGAAAAACCTTTACCTAGAGTGCCACGTTTTGTCAGTTAGGCAGCTATTTATACTCGCGGTCATATTGCAAAAACAATCTGAGCTTCACTATCATGCCACACTATCGAAACGTCGGGCCAATAGAATATGTGCCACAGAACTTCGCAATTCTGTCTTAGCCAGCAGCCATTTTTATCACCGCAGTTGCTCACTTTACAGTAAAGTTAACAAGGAATTAGATATTTATTCACTTACAAAATATGAATGCAAATTAAAGTGTTCCTCATGGTTATCAACTCTGTCTTATGAAGAGACTGAGTCTTTCATTTTAAATGTTAATAAATAATTAAATGACCTAGTGACAAAAATGACACAACATAACACACCAACGCACCTACACTCAAACACGTACACTTACACACCCACAAATACATACACTTACACACATATTTATACATGCAATATAATACCAATTTTAGATTTGTTTAGATTTTATATATATATATATATATATAATATGGAAAACTAGTCCATAACTAATGTCAGCGCATTGCATTATATTTTTTTATTTGGAGCAATACTGCACATTATTAAGTGGGCGTTGACGCTGCGCTACAGTTTATAACTTTTGCAGTTGTCAACTTGTATCTTGTTTATGTAATACATGTTTGTTATTTTGTTTCAAATAAAAAATATTATTATTATTATTATTATAAAGCTAATTATCAGGCAATTAATGATTTTTTAAGTAATATTGATTTTGGAGAGACCCTGCACAAATGCCAAGATGTGGATATAATGGTAAATGATTTTAATACAATTCTTAATAATGTTTTACAAAAATTTGTCCCACTGTATAAACCAAACGCTACCCCTTCTGGTATAGCCGCAGTCTCATTAAATTACTAAACGAAAATAATAAGTCAAGAATTAAATTTAAAAAGTTTAAAAACCCTAGAGATGAGATAGAGTTTCGTTTATTAAAAGAACGCCGTAAATAATGATTCATGAATGAATGAATTCAAAAAATATCTTAATAATATTGAAGAACTTATTAAAAAAAGTTCATCATCCTTTTTTTCCTACATAAAGAGTAAAGGGGGTATAAATAGTTCATACCCGGCTGTTATGTCTGACGGACAAGTTTCAACATCGGACGGTACAGAAATATGTAGTATGTTTGCTTCTTACTTCTTATCTGTATATAAAGATGAAGTTAAACTAGAACTCTCAAACCAACACGTCATAAATGAAGCATATTTTAAATCTATTAACTTAATTGCCGATTCTCTTCCATCTCTCATGAAAAGGATGTTTTTAAAATTACATTATGAAAATAATTAAATTATGAAATTACAGTCTATAAATCCCTCCACATGCTCTGGACCAGATGTTTTTTCTCCGATGATTATTTCTAAGTGTGCACATAATTTAGTTAAAACTCTTACAATGATTGAAATTGATCTCTTGCCACTGGCGTTTTTCCTACTTTATGGAAAGTTGCAAAAGTGGTTCCGATTTTGAAAAAAGACAGTAATTTCTTTATATCTAACTACATTCCTATATCACTTTCTGCTCTAAACCATCGCCAAAATTTTATTTACATATCATATTTACAGAGCTATTTTAAGAAATATCTAAGAGACTGTCAACACGGCTTTGTAAAATCCAGATCGACGACAACTAATTTAGTTTCCTTTATTGAAACACTACAGAAGCAGTGGACCAAAATAAGCAAGTAGATTCCATATATATGGATTTTAGTAAAGCATTCGACTCGGTTTCTCACAGCATCTTGTTGCATAAGTTATCCATGTATGGCATATCAGGATCACTATTAAGATGGTTTGATTCGTATTTAAGAAATCGTCCGTTTTTTGTCGTTGTAGGTGGATATCAATCTAGCCAAAGATCGATTAAATCAGGAGTTCCACAGGGCTCCTATTATGACGGCGGAGGCAACTGTCCGGTTTAATGAGTAGGAGTCTCACATAACCACCTTCATCATGGCCTGAATGTAGGTGTGTATCCATGAGGATTCCTGACGTTAAAGAAAAAAAAAGTCTCTAACGCACAGTACTATAACTTTTTTTATTACTTGCGTTAGGAGACATTTTAATACTCGTGGAATTATACGCCTCGTAGACGCAAGAGAAGGTATTTTGCATTGTTTTTTAAAGATTTGGAAAATAATTAATTTTACCTCATCCCTAAAGTCATAACTAGTATTAAACATCAATTCCGCATACTTATTATATAATTTTTCTCTATTTTTGTGTAACTCAGCAGATGCCCAATCACTAAACATTAATTTATCATTAACAACCACTGTTTTTGGAGTAAATACAAAGTTAAATAATTTAGTGAAAGTACTAAAAAAAGTCATTACACATAATATTGGGGTTTGAATTTTTCATCAAGGGCAAATAGCGTACTAAGCCATTTTTAATTTGTTTGATACGTTCTACAGTCACTGGTATAAAACTTATATTTTATTCAGAGAGCACAACAGATGTGTTGCTAAAAAAAAAACTGATGTGACGCTAAAAATCTAGAGAGCGAGCTGCAGCATGTCAAGCAAGGTTTCTATAAGAACTATCTACAAACCTCAAAGGAAAGTGAACCAATTCTTGAGACCTATCAAAAGTAATATTCCTTTACAATGTGCTGGAGTATGTATAATCTTGACTGCGATTGTAGCTTGTAATAAGTCATAAGTAGATCAAACAAAGAGAAGCATGGGTAAAAGAGTTAGGGAACACGTGTCGGATATTAAGCATAGGCGTACATCGAAGTTAGTATTGAAATTAAAAAACATCCTAATTTTAACAGAGAAGATGGTTGAGGATTATCTAACACCTGGGTCTCACTATTGAAAAATATAAAATCCCATGTCTGTGACCACACTGTAAGACATCAAGATGCTGTTAGTGCGTTTTGTGTGAATCCTAACTGTATGCCCGGAAACTTAGAAACCGTTGGAGACGGATGACTAATTAACTGACTTACTGACAGACACCTCTACCTCGTCTTATTAAGCTATCTTGAATCAAAGCAACATTTATCGGTGGTAATAAATGTTCTCAGAGGGTCGAGAAGATGTGAATGACGAACAGCGGGCTGGACGCCCGAGCACGTCAACAACAGACGAAAACATTGATAAAGTGAAGAATCTAGTGTTGACCAATCGTCGAATCACCGTTTGAAAAGTTGCTGAGGACTTAAATATACTACTGTCTCATGCCATTCAGGTTTAACATTATTATTTAAGAGGGTCATAACTGAATCATGACTTTATGGTTTTGACGCGGAAACCAAAGCTCAATCGTCCCAAGAGAAGCTGCCGCATGAAAAAAAACCGAAAACAGCGCGCCAAGTTCGGTCGAACGTGAAGGTTTTGCTCACAGTTTTCTTCGAATCACCACGGTGTGGTGCACCGTGAGTTATTGAAAGCACGGTAGTACGGTCAATAGGAATATTACCTGCAAGTTATGCGCTATATACGCGAAGCAATCCGCCAGAAACACCCGGATTTATGGAAGAACAAAAACTGGCTTTTGCGTCATAATAACGCCTCTGCCTACTATTGTTACTTGTGCGCGATTATTTGGCCAAAAACAACACAGTAGTGGTGCCGAAGTGATCGTTTTACCCAGACCTAGTGAGACTACTTCTTCTGCTTTCTCCTGTTCCCAAAACTGAAAAGGTCCATGAAAGGATGAAGTTACACCGCGACTGATGAGATAAAGACGGCATCGAAGGCTGAGTTGAACAAGATCACAAAAAAATATTTCTGTTTAATGTTTCTAGGGTTAGAAAAAACGTTGGCATTAGTGCATTATATCCGAAGGGTAGAATTTCGAAGAGAAAAAAATATATATTCATGAATATATGAATTGTTTTTTAAAAAAATACGAAATTCTTGATACTGTTTGAACAGACATTATATATCAAAGATAATGTAATAAAAAAATAATTAGTATATTTTATTGTTCTTTTTGATTCTAATTATATTTTCATAAGTCACCTTCGTATGAAGTAAACGTAAATGTAGCAATATGGAATTTGAGCCTGAATCTTGCAGTCCCGTTTTAATAAATCTTTATTTACAAGCTCGGCGAGTGGAAGGCTTAAGCTGGGACATTTTTCTTCATTCGCGTGTAGTACTAACAAGCTGAAGACGGAGCTTTTCTCGCAGAATTCGAAGAAATTCTAAAATAATATTGGGATATGTCGCCTCTCTTAGGTGTACTTATAAGAAAAATTACATATATATATATATAGGCATATTAATGATAATTAATTTATAACTACTTATGTTTATCAATTGGTCGATAATAATTTTGATGAAATCATAATGTTAGTAATAATAATTGATTTGCCTCTACGATGCAATGATCAAAAAAAAAAGCCGATCCCAATTTTAAAAATATTGAGATTGCTACGGCAAATCATCAAACTTACAAAACTTAAACATGAAAACCAATTTCAAAAAGTTGAACTTTGAACTTCAATTGACAATACTTTTTGACAATACAATTGACTCTAAACAACAAAAGTAACGACTATAAATAACGTTCTGTTTTCATTTTTTATTCATTAAACGTCAATTATTACCAAACAAAGAAAATATAAATAAAAAGTACTGAAAGACTGTTGTAAAGGCAAAGTGGGTATTAAAAATATTTGAGGAATTGTAATTCCAAATAAATTGGAGGATATAATTTTTCCTTGCGTTAAAAAATACTATTATTTAATTATGTTGTAGGTACGTGGCTTATAAAAGTTGCAATTGTTATAACCTCGAGTATAACAATGTTAAAATAATAAAATACTAACAAAATCTAGCAAAATCTTATCATCTCAGAGTAAAACTCCGTGAAATTGTTCTTTCATTTTGTTAGTGTGATTGAAGATAGAGATATCATAGGATATTTTCTTGGTAAGATGTACGAAAATACCCATGATTTCAAAACATCAACATACTCGTATTATTTTAATTAAATTTATATAAATAAGCTTAACATAGATATTTTCAAACAGATTTTAATGAAATTCAAGGAGTGTATACTTAGATCGTGAGTAAGGTCCTCCTATACATTTTCGGATTTAAAATCTGTAAATACAATATAAACTATTGTTAAATTTATTTATCCATCCGCCTAAGCATTAAAAAATATATAAGCTCATTTAAAAAAACTGCATGGGTTAGTTGATAGCGGAAGGTACATTACATTTACATGAAAAAGCATGCCAATTGAAATGCACTAGTATACCTTACTAATAGATACAAATCTTGTATATATATATATATATATATATATATATATATATTTAATAGTTATGATATATTGTTGTAACAAAACGTATATCTTATGTACTAAAACAACGTTAAAGAAACTAATTTATTTAGAAAAGGTATTTTAGCACAAAATAATAGATAAGAGACGTATATTTGAAATAAAATCGCTTCTGTTTGTCTTTGTAACAACGTCTAGTAAGACGAGGAAAACCTCTGAGATTTGTGCCATAAAGCCTCCTGTCACCCAAAAAATATCACGAATAGCGACGACATACACACCCTTGGATATTCTACATTAGCAATTAATTCTCTTTATAAATATAATTTAGTTACTTACATATTTTTTACATATCGTTTGCAACCGTTGACTTTTAAATAAAATGTCATTGATTTAAAATGTTAAGTTATTTATTTAATTTATTATGTTTAAAAATTTAAATCACGTCTTTGTTTCCTTATCTAACTAGCATTATTTAACCTATTCAAAGTCAATTGTTGTTAATTGATATTATCTTGTTTTGTAAATTAAAACTATTTCTCTATCGAATTACGTTTATACACCATTAAATTTATGGTCATACTCAATCTTAATCATTAAATTTATATATAATATTCAAAACCTTCGTTATGTATAAGAGACACATCACACCCACATCCTTTAAAATATTATAAAATGAAACTTCTTAGCATTCCATGGATTCAACGAGCTTGTGCGGGGCCCAGCTCGTTGAAGGAAGAGGAGCGTGTGAGATTTTATAGCCTTCTACAAATAAAGAATACTAAAATAATTAAGTATATGGTATTCAATCAAGCTATTTTATACTACAAAATGTTTATATAGCAACTCAAAATCTGAGTTACTTTTAAGAAAAGCAAGAACTAAATCTATACATATAAAATTTTCACTGATCGATTTCTGTACATGGAATATATTAAAAAAACAACATAATGTGGGACTTTATTTATATAAAGACCATTGAAAAACCATTGTTTTGAATTCTTTTGCTTATGCAAGAGAACCCAAAATAATGGTTTTTCATTTAGTCTGTATGTCTGTATGCTTGTGCATGTTAATCTCAGAAACGGCTTAACCAATTTGAATGCAGTTTTCAGTAATATATTTTAGTAGTCTTAACTTAACATTTAATGTTTATTTTATTTAAATCGGATAAGAAAAAAAAAAGTTATGTTAATTTATGTCAATCAAGTAATAGGTACCATGCAATTTTTTTTGTATACATGTAATAAAGATTTATTACATGTAAAGAAGTAGTCTCTGTACATTTAAAATATTAAAAAATATATAGCCCGGATGTGAACGGGTATTTAACGGAATCCATTTTTAGCATTTTTGAAATTGAGCGTCACTCTGAAATCTGAATAACATTTACTTTTTCACTTTCACTGCACACTCTTCACTCTATCAAAAGATATATGTATTCTAAGTGTTTAAGAAATGTATCTATATACATATAATAAAACTGTAAATGATAGCTGTCTGTAGGTACATGAAAAATCATAATAGGGGAGGAAATTTTTTTCGCAATCGAAATCTACGCATACGAAGTCGCAGGCACAGCTAGTAAATAATAATATATTTACTACTAGCTTTTACCCGCGGCTTCGCACGCCTTAAATTCGTAGTAAAACATTTCCCACTTCCCTTTTTTTGTATTGGCTTCTATATGACTTATTTTAAGTGATACAATCAAAATTAAGACATCGGCAGATATCGCTCACTGTGAAAAGTATATTTAAAGTTCTTAATAAGGATACAATATTAGGTACTGTAATTATTTTTATACCTCTCTACCTCTCTTGTTTTTACTTAAACGTCCATTTAAATACTTCTTAAGTACTCTGTGTACTTAATAACCATTCTAGCCATATATCACACTTACAGATTTTCATTGAACATAATCAAAATATTACCATGTAAACTTGAAAAATTCTGAGCTACACAATCGAAGTTATTTTCACCACCAACTTGCAGGTCTAGTTTTATTAAAAAAAATCTATTTTAAATGATAAACGTTCAATTAGCTATATGCATTAACAAAATTTTCAATACCTACTGAACATTCATAAAAGCCATTTTTGAGACGGTCTGCACGGTGAGTGCGCCGGTGACCGTACGGCCGCAAACGCGAAGACCCTATATTTTAAATCTGTAATATCTCCGAAAATATTCATTAAAATTACATGCTGTACGGGGCCATATTGTTCCATATTAAATGTAAAATGTATTTAAGTTACTTAATTAGATACGGATTAAAGCTGTATTTCTTAAAATCGCTTCGTAAATTACCTATTATTTTTCGTAAAAAGTAAATGATAAAAATTTGCTATTGTGGGTTTTCCCTAAGAGATAAACATATACCATCGCAGATTTTCTTGTAGAACTTTTTAAGGTATACAATACTTAGTACATTATTTTGATCTATCTCGTGGAGTTCAACCAGCGCGGCGTTTGCATTGTAAGCGCAAACAAAAAGACAAACAGATAAACAGACGAATATTTTAAAAATGCTGAAAATGGAGTCTGTTAGCTATTACTTTACATACTGGTATATTTTTTCAAATATTTTTAATGTACAAAGACTACTCCTCTACAGATTTATTACATGTATAGAATAAGATTTTCATGGTACCTATTACGTCATTGACATAAATTGTCATAACTTTTTTATTTCTTAACCGATTTAGATGAAATAAACACTAAATGATAAATAAAGACTGTAATGATATATTCCCGAAAACCGCATCAAAATTTGGTTAAGCCGTTTCTGAGATTAGCATGCACAAACATACAGACATACAGACATTCAGACAAACAGACAAAATGAAAAACCATTGTTTTGGGTTCTCTTGCGCTTATAAGGCCCCCCCATGATGTTTTTTTTTTGGTTCCATGTACAGGAATGGCTCAGTGACGATTTTATTATATGTATAGATGACAAAATGAATCCCCGTACATGAATATATAATAATGAAGCCACTAATAAATATATTACTGTGTACTTGTGTAGATACAATTACTGATAACTCGATACGATAAAATACCCACAAAAGATATTATATTAAATAAATATATTACAAACAATGTAAGTATAAAAACCACTTAACTTGTCAACTTTCCAGCAAAGACTCTTTGAATTGTGGCTCGAAGCCTTATTTATCTATAACATATAATAAAACTGTCACTGTTTGATGTCTGTACATGGAAAATATTTTAAAAAAATAATCGGGGCCTTTATAAGAAAGAGCAAGAGAACCCAAAACAATAGTTTTTAATTTTGTCTGTATGTCTGTATGTTTTAAATTTGTGCTCGTTCATCTTAGATACGGCTTAACCAATTTAGATGCAGTTTTCAGGAATATATTTTATAATTCTTCGCAGAACATTTAGTATTTCTTTTGTATAAATCGTTTAAGAAATGTTAATTCATTATAAAATACCAACACCCACGGACATTTTGTGTTATTTTGAAGATGTTTGTCATAAAAGTTCAATCAAGAGCCCCTTTTTAGTGAGAGTGAGGTTTTTGTTCACATTTTATAAAGGAGTCCTATTTTGCTAACGCTACAGATTGTTCATTAGTTATTAATTGAAAGATAATCTACTCCCCGCCCTTTTTAGATTTTTATACTTACCGCCCCGTTGGTCGAGTGGTTAGCGCCGACGCCTAACGTGTCACGGCGCAACGGGGCTCGGGTTCGATTCCCGGCAGAGCACAGGCATTTATGTGATGAGCATAGATGTCTGTGTTTCTGGGTTTGGTCGTTTATTAAATATATTCTCAGTATTTATATGTGTATTTCTATGTATTAGTATCGTTGTCTAACACCCTTAACACAAGCAAATAATTTGCTTACTTAGGGGTTAGATCAATGTGTGTAATTTGTCCCGATATTATATTATTATATTATCCCCGTATGAATTGTACTACTTTGTAGTGATGATGCAAGTAGTGATCTCTAACAAAAAGCACCTAACACAATTTTAAATATAGATATTGCGAGAATGGATGATATCCCTATGGATACCGCAAGTCATTTTATTCTCTTACAAATCTTATCTTACCAAATTACTTTAATCAGGGAGAGCAATTCTGAATTTAGTGGGATAGAATTTTAATAGTACTGGGTATTAATCCTGAAGTAAGGAGTCGCATTTCAAAGCTAGTGAAATAAAATATTCTCCTTTGGTCACCCACTCGTTCCTAGGGAGAACGAGTGCATTCTTCGTAACTGTAGTTTTCATCTTGCCGAATAAACGATTTTGTTATATCCATGTCCTATACTCATCTAATTCATCCCAACCCTACACTTTTTATCTGAGCACCTATCACATTTTTTTTTATAGAATTGATCTCGTGACTAGAGCTCTAGAGCAATTTTATCTTTTGGGTAACTACTAGGTGTTTTTAGATTCGATTGTTTCTTTAGCTAGGTACATCTCCAAACTCAGTATCTAAATAAAGTTTAAGAGTTGGTCAAACGTGACAAAGCGTCAACCAACCCCGACCCATAACTTTAATATCTTTACGACATTTGAATTATTTTGACAAAATGAGTTTACCAATATCGTGACTTGATGATAGAAAAAAATACAAATATTCAAGTTTTTTTATATTACTAATAGGTTGATCTACCTCAACCTTCATCTACCTTCTTTAATAATTATGCAAGTTTTTTAATAATATCTATTACTCTATATATCTGAATATAGATTTTTATATATTTTAAAATGAAGATACATACCTATATTATGTATAACATACAACATGGATAAATTCAATATGATTATATGATTATAATTACAAACCTATTAACAAAATGAATTCAATATCTTTGGATTCTAGCGTCCCTTTCCAGTCGGCATAATATCTAAACTCCGGGCGGCACGTTAATTAGGTCACGATCGGGACCATGTCAAACATAGGACATTAATTAAAGGGCTCTCCTTTTACATCATAACTTCTCAACCTTACATTTTCAGCCAATTAAACAATATTTTTAAATACTATTCATATTTTTTTATTTATTCCTGAATTTGATAGTCTTACTCGCTAGTAACATCGCTAGTCAACAACGGCTGTTCGGCTGCAGTAACGGCTGTGCCCAACCTCTTCTTCAGGTCCTCTTCTCCTGTGACCGAAACAATAAACCATCTATCTTAAATTAAAATTTATGCATATTATATAATAAAACCGAAAGGTATGTGGCCTATATAACGTAGCCAGTTTAGCCAGAATTATAGTTCAAACATATCGAATATTTTTAAAACCTTTCTTTCTGTGTCTTGTACTTATTGAGAAACAATTACTTATCTAAATTCATGACAATGTTTACATCTCCCGATAGATATAATATGTAGAGATAAGATAAAGGAGAAAAGTGAAAACAATTTGGAGAATGGCTAAAAAAAAACTGTTCAATAGAAAAAAAACAGGAGATAAAATAAAAAAAAACAATTAGTAATAATTAAGAAACAGCAAAGCATTGTAAGAAGTATGTGAAAAAAATACGGGATAATATTTAATTAGTATGGCATTATTGTTAAACTTAGAAGAAGAAACATGAGAAATTATAAATCACTGGAAAAAATATTGGTATGCTTTTTGTTGAACTTTTAAATGCTAAACTTAGATGTAGGGGTAAAATATTTAAAAATATGATATAACTAATAAATGCTAGTAAATGTATAAATTAGGCTAAGTAACAACATATAATCGCCCGTAAAGTTTAAAACGGTGCCTAAAAAAGTTATTTGTGCACCCGAAAAGATGATATGGGATATACAAATATGATGTCGAAAAGTATTGCAATGCATAGATTAAGTTATATCCCTGAAGTGTTATGAGAGATAACTTTAATTTTTACTAATGTGTCTTTATTGATTCAAAAAGGTCCTACTACGATAGTATAGTGAGACATGAACTCTAGTCAATTCTTTCGACATATAGAATGAAAGGATAGTGGTCATATACAGACGCTTATATGCGTATATATGGAATCAAGCGCCAGTGTTTTATTAGACTTAAAAAAATTGTAAATATTTTATGCGTTTGCGTTATGCTCGTGAAGGGGTGCTGCTTGCGGCGACTAATTGTATTGCAGGCCAAGTTTTACCTATTATATATTTTTTTCCATTTTCGTTGCCCGGAATCCTTAGGATTCATTTGTGATTGATTGCGATGGTTCTAGGTTCTCAAAAATAACTTTTCAGTTTGACGTTTGTGAAACAGTATCCGGAAGGGCATATTACGATTAGTTTGGCTTCCCAAAATATCGAAACGGGTCCTCCTAACACTTCAATTTTGACTCTACACAATGATCAGTGATAATGATTCAAAGTGGAAAAAATATAAATATATAAATAAATTGATTAATTAATTAATTAATTAATTAATTAATGTAGAGCTATGTACAGAAATCTTCAAGCTCCCGATGACCATTCAAGTATTACCATCCAATAAATTAAAGAAAGTAACAAAGAATATTAGTATATATATTTGTGTGCTAAAGGATACTACAAAGTTTTTCAAAATTAAGAGGATGAAGCGGTCGATGCCACTTCCATTTTTTTTTTGGGGTATTTACACTATTATAATTATATGTTTGTGAGCGAGCTGAGACTTTTCAGCAGTGAATAGTAAAGAGGCAAAATATTACCGGTATTTATTTGTATCGAGGAAACAGATCGCTAACAATTATTGGCTAGAAACAATGGATTCTCGCTTCCGTTAACATCTCTGCATAAACATACAAAATTTTGGTTACAAATAGATCTGTTTACCATATACTAACTTTTATTTTTTTTCACTTCTGTAGTAGTTTGTATAAGTTTTATCTTAACTGACAATGATTTTAGTTTTTTCTCGCTGTATCGCCAATATTGTTTTTTAAGTAGATTTTGACAAAGTCACGAAACAATTCCAGTTCTAAATTTGTATTACAATACGTTTTAACTGAAAGCTAACAAAAAAACCACATGCCATGCCACATTACAACTATCAATTTTAGTCAAACTGTATATGCTGCCGATAATAATGGTTTGACACTTTTGTGGATTGACATCAATTCTTAAATCGTTACACCATTCGTGGAAATAAATCAGATCATTATTAATCCTCTCAATAGCATAATTAATGTCATTAGGTGAGGCAGAAGAATATAATTGTAAGTAGTCGGCATACAGATGCTAACGGGAAGAAAGATTTATAGTAATTAAATTTATAAACAAAGAAAAAAGGAGAGGGGAGAGAATATCACCTTAGGGGACACCAAGCTGCACCACAACAAACAGTTTTGTCAATGCAGACAGCCTGTTGGCGATCCCGAAGGTAAGAGTAGAACCAGTTTAGCTCCTTGGAAGAAACATTGAGATGTCTTAAAAGTGCAAGCCATAAGTCGTGATATTAAAAGCGTTAGAAAACAAAAACATTTAATTGACCACGCTCCATCACTTCTCGAACATCTTCGGTGACTTTGAGAAGAGCTGTGGCAGTATGACCCGGACGAAAACCAGACTGATAACTACTTAGAAGATTGTTCTTTAATGTGCAACTAGAAAATTGTTTGTTATTTATTATTTGTTTTATTTATTTATTTAACCTTCATTTTCAATCATTCATTTCTGTAGTGGCATCTTTTTCAATGTTTATCTATACTGCAAAGTTAGAGACATTGGTTAGGATTTTCGAAAGAAACCTAATATATGTCACCGTCCCGATAAAAACGATCACATAAAGAATGCTTAATTCCCAGAGGCGGGCAGTGATACGGTAGCTCAGTTGGTAGAGCGACGGGACAGTTTCCCAGTAATCGCGGGTTCGAATCCCTGCCCGTATCGGTTTATTTTTCATTCTATATTTATATAAATTTAATTCAAAATATAAGCGGCCACATTTTGATGGGCAACCGTGTATATATATTGTTACATAGAAATTTCATTTCTGTAGATAATTAAATATTTATAATTTTAATATTATCGATTTCTTATTATTTGTCAAATTCGTAGACAAGGTAAATTATTTATCTGTTAACAGTTAATTACAATTTCTTAATTAGTCTGTGACATTTCTTTTTGTTTAAAATATTGAATGTTGCCAGCTTAAGCTAACTTTATGAATGTTATTGAAAATATGTACATATTATTTATAATTACTATTTTAAATTTCGATTATTAATCATTATAAAGGATAGCATATTGCTAAATATTATTTAAAGGTAGCTGTCACATTAACAATTTGTTATCAATTTATTACACCCGTTTCTTCCTTTAGATAAGTAGTGTTCTTAAATTATTAAAATAGTGGTCTCCTTCCAATTAATATCAATTTCACCCACATTTCGTGTAACATGGCGTGCGCATAGCCACCATGTTTGCTTATTATGCATATTTTGATTATAAAATTCAATGCCGTGACCTTTAGAGTCTTTTCTCTCGGAAGCACTTCCGAATTCAATATCTTATTAGCCTTCGGTGAGTGTTTTAATTATTTGTGATCTTATTAACGCATTTGAAGCGTTGTTTCTTAAATTCATTAGTGTGTTTAATTGCAGGGCTAATATATTAATATGAAATAATTATAATTCCTATTGCCGGCACTTCCCGGGCAGTTTCAAAGTTTGTTGGAACAATATTTCGTAAGTTATTTTTAATCTTTACTCTGAATTAGGAGATGTTTCATAGGTTTTGAGACTTTATTTAATGTTATTAAATGGTAATAATTCAGTATTTGTCCTGATTCGACCCTCAGAGTCGACATGGTTTAATATTATTGCTTGCGAGGCCTTTTTCCTCCATAAAATATTGTAAATTTTTATTTGAATAGATGAATGTGAGATTAGTGTTATTAATAATAATAATAATAAATATTCTTTATTGCACACCAAAACACAGAAAATATAAAACAATGATAAGAAAATAAAAAAACCATTAATAATAAAACATGGTGACACAAAAAGGCGGCCTTATCGCTGAAAAGCGATTTCTGCCAGGCAACCTTAAGGTTAAGGATATGTTATGAAAAAAAAAAATTAGCAAAATTAATAATAAATAGATAAAAAAAATAAATTAAATTAATAATAATCATAAAAATAAATAAACAAATATATATATCTATATAGAATAAAGAAAAGAAAAATAAATAAGTAAATATAATAATGATAAATAAATAAATAAATAAATATATAAATAAAAATTAGAGGAACTTCAAAGAGCTAGATAGTATGCAATGACAAGTTTTTTGAAAACAGTCAGAGTTGGAGCACGTCTGGCTTGTAAAGGAAGACTATTCCAAAGTTGAATAGCTCGGACAGTAAAGGAATTAGAGTAGAAAGAAGTGGAGTGCGCGGGAGTTTCTAGTAAAAGGTTGTTTTCAGAGCGAAGGTTGCGGTCGTGACATTCGCCTAGGAACTTAAATCGATTTTTTAGATAGGGAGGAAGGGAATAATTGAACAGAATAGAGTATAAGAGATTTAAGATATGAGTATTCCTGCGAAGGCGAATCGGGAGCCACTTGAGTTTTTTATGAAATTCAGATATGTGGTCATATTTGCGTAGTCCAAATATAAACCGTATACATAGGTTTTGGAGGCGCTCAAGTTTATTAAGTTGCTCCTCTTTCAAGTCTAAATAACAAACATCAGCGTAGTCAAAAATAGGAAAGAGGATAGCTTGTACTAACGCAATTTTAGTGGAAATAGGAAGAAAATTACGCAATCTACGCAAAGATCCTACAGAAAAAAACATTTTTCGGCTCACTTCGCTTATCTGTGGTGTCCAAGAAAGATGACAATCTAAAATTATACCAAGATCTTTGACCTTTTCACAATACGGTATATGAATTCCATCAAAAGTCACAGGTGGTCATTTTTCCCAATTAATACGCGCGTAAAGTTTACGACTGCCGATTATAATTGCTTGCGTTTTACCTGGATTTACAGTCAATCCAAAGGAATTGCTCCATTGCGATATCTGAGCGAGGTTTTTATTTACATAAATAATTGTTTTGGGTAAATCAGCTAAACTTGAAGATCATCGGCGTAAAGCTGGTAGAGAGAAAAAATATGTTCAGTGATAATAATAATAATAATATCAGGACAAATTACACACATTGATCTAACCCCTAAGTAAGCAAATTATTTGCTTGTGTTAAGGGTGTTAGACAACGATACAAATACATAGAAATACACATATAAATACTGAAAATATATTTAATAAACGACCAAACCCAGAAACAGACATTTATGCTCATCACATAAAATGCCTGTCTCCGCCGGGAATCGAACCCGAGCCCCATTGCGCCGTGACACGTTAGGCGTCTGCGCTAACCACTCGACCAACGGGGCGGTATATATATATTGAATAGGGAAATAGGGTTTATAAATATTGAAAATAAAAGAGGAGACAACACGCCACCTTGTGGTACGCCCGCTTTAATGTTAGACCAATTGGAAAAAGAGTCACAAAGTAGTACGCGTTGGCGGCGACCATGTAAGTAACAATGAAACCATTCAAGTACTGCAGGAGATATGTTAATAGAATTCAGAACTGCAAGTAGAATGTCAAAATCCACCATGTTAAATGCATTGCTAAAATCCAACAAAGTCATAACCGTCAGCTTTTGGCTTTCCATATCATATCTTATATCATCAGTTATTTTCACCAAAGCAGTAGTCGTACTATGTCCGGTACGAAATCCGGATTGGAGAGGATTTAATTTTTTATGGATAGAAAGAAAAGTGCTGAGTTGGTGATGCACTAGGCGTTCAAGGACTTTGGAGAGGAAAGGAAGTACAGATATGGGACAAAAATCAGATACTAAAGAAGGTGATATTTTCTTTGGTAAAAGAATTACTTGTGCATCTTTCCATATAGCTGGAAATGTATTGGTGCTTATGGAATTATTAAAAATAAAAGTGATTACGGGAACGAGGTGATCAAGGATAGAGAGAATCATTTTACGACTAATGCCGGATCCAATGGCGTCTGATTTGATAGCTAATATATTCTTCTTAACATCACTAACAGTAAATTGAGTAATGAAAAATTGTTGAGTGTCTGGAGTGGATATTTCAGAAAGATGATTAAGAGTATTTAACTTAGTCGCATTATCAATAGCAACAATATTAGAGAAATGCTTGTTAAGCTTATTTGAATCTAAGTTATGCGAGTTAAAATCTCGACGGGGCTTCCCAACTCCAAGTGAATGAAGAAAAGACCAAACTTTACTAGAGTCATCTTCCTCTATGATAGATTTATAAATGTGGCGTCGTTGTGCATCTCTACACACCTTATTGCAATGATTTCTAGCTTTTCTGTATTTTTCCCTATTTTTCTCATTGTTAATCTGTTTGTATGTGGCTTTGGCAGAATTTTTTTTAGCTTGTAACTTTCTTATTTCATCGGAAAGCCACGGAGCTGGAAGGTGTTTAATACGAACAGGTCGGATTGGAGCGTGTACATCGTAAAGCTTAGTAAGAAGATTGTTAAAAATAGCCACTTGTTCATCCACAGAATAAGCGTCGTATAACGCTGACCAATCTAGTTGGCCTGCGTCTTCTTGCAGTTTCTTTAAATCCAAACCACTAAAATTGCGTAGGTGAAGGACTCTACGTTTAGCTTTGGGAGGTTTAATCTTATAAGAAAGGAAGACGAGATCATGAAATGAAAAAGAATCGGCTGCACACTGACCATGTTTTTCAACATGTTCCAAGGACGAGACAATAATTAAATCTAGAAGCGAAGGAGTGCAGTTGGGAAAAGTATGTGTAGCATTTAAAGGAAGTATGTTTAGATTTACACTATCAATCACATTCTTTAAGTGAGCAGACCGGTGGTCATTTTTCAGTAAGCACGTATTAAAGTCACCCATGATAATGCTGTGGCTATATGGTGGAGTGAACGTATCCAGCAAATATTCAAAGGATGAAAAATAGTCTGTAGTAAGACTGGGGCTGTAGTATAGCCCCAACAATAAGTTAGTGTTGCCAAATAACACTTCAACAAAAAGGTGCTCTGCTCCACCGGTCTGGGTTTGGGAAAAACTAATAATCTTAGCTGGAATATGAGAGCGAAGGTAAATAGCTACACCGCCACCAACACGTCCCAATCCTATTGTTCCGAATTAAATCAAAACCAGGAAGAGAAAATGAAGTTGACGGCAGACATGGCTTTAACCAGGACTCCGAAACTAAAATTGCATGAATATTCAGATTTTCAAAAGAAGTTAACATATCGAGATAATGTGCAGGAATACTCTGTGCGTTGATGTAAATAGCATTAAAATTATTCGGAACGTCAGAGAAGTGGGAAAGCAAACTATCATTCAGTGAGGGAATACTAAGATAACTATCATTACTGCTCAATTCATTCGAGGAAGGGGTTATGGAAAGAAAAGTATCATCTAGATTCTAGTAGAATGTCATCTGAATCATATGGCATATTAAAAATGTATAATTAAAATCAATGAAAAATAAATAAATAAAATAAACAAAATATTATGTGGTAATATATGTATATTTATGTATTATATTTATGTATTAATATATATATATATGTTTATATATAAAAATATGTTTATATATATGTACAATAACTTAATACGATGAATTAATAATACAAAGTAGTAAATACGTACTTTTGCAATATAATATCAATGACCAATACATAGTCCATATACCAGCCAGCTGCCTGATCAGTTTGATAGCTACACATATATAGCAAACTTATATGATGAACAATACGAAACTAATACAAAACCGAAATAAAACAAGAAAAGTTATACGTAACAGCAACGAAAAATCACGTTAATGACCTTGTGAATCAAGTTAATGATGTGCACAATAAAACAAAAATTTAAGTTCAGATAATATACAAACAAAAAACTACACCAAATGCAGCACAATAAGAAATAGTAATTAGTAAAGTCAAAATAATAATAATAATTTAAATAATAAAAGAACAATAATAAAAAAAAAAATAATAAAATAAAAAAAAAAAAACATAACTAATGACATTTCACAAGGCCCAATGTGATAGATGGTAAAACGTTAAACATGCGTTACATTAAACAAAATTAAATAAAAATAACTTGGAGGGCAGTCGGCACTATTTCATATACGATGTTTACAAATTATTCACAAGATTATTTTTTAACAATTCCCTTAGGGCGAGAAACAACAACTTTTGTGTTCGTTAAAACAGGAACGCTTTGTGAAGCTGTTGGTGATTTTGAGCCTGGGGTAAGCGGGATTGCGTTAAGTTCGCCCAGAGTTTCTACTTGGTGTAGCTTATCATCAATACCGATGATATTAATTATGCCATTTCTGGTCCAGCATTTATTGATACCAAAGCGCTGTCTTGCAGCAAGAAAGGTGTCATGTCTAGGTTTGGTCAAGAACTCAGACTGAGTTATGCCAGTACCCTTAAGTTTTGACTTTGAGAACCACACTTTGTCACGAACGGCAGCCTCAGTGAACTTGATCACAATAGGCCTTACTCTTTTCTCGGACGGGTGACCCAGGCGGTGACACGACTTAATACTGGAGCTCGAAAAATGGTTAACATGAAGATGATCCGAGAGGAGACAAGTCACTCGTGCAGAGAGATCCTTCGATTTGTCATCAGGAACACCATGCAATAATAGCATTCTTCTTCTGCTGCGCATTTCTTGACGGTCTACTTCCCTGGCGAGAAACTCAATTTGCCGTTGCATTGTACTTAGCGCCGAAACTATAAAAGTTCTAAAAGCGGTGAAGTCTGAAGAGAGTGAAGAAGTTGACACGGGGGATTGTTGCTTCTGCAAGTTAAGCTGGAACTCATTCATACTTTTGCTGAATAAATCATTCATAGCAGACAACGACTCTTTTATTGAATCCATTGTTATGTGAAGTTTCAGTTACGAATAAATAGTAGTGTTGATGTAGTGAAATCGATTAGGATTAAGCTAGCTGGTATGTTGATCACTCACTTATTAATATTCTTCATTTGATTAAAATTAAAAACACTTTAGATAAATATAAATTAAATTGAATAGTCCGAGAAATAATATCTAAATGTATATATAGTTTTTAAATCTTCAACTATAATTACATAAAAAGAAAATAAAATAAAATAATAAAAAGTTTATGAGCTGAGATTTGAACACTGGTTCGATAATAACATCATTTGAAGCGTCTACCACTCTCCCGGTTACACCACTGCAACTTTTACTAGTAATGCTCAAATTGTCCTCATAACTGTTAGAATCCAATAATATGACAGATACAGTTCATTGACCGATGAACCTGTTACTGACACGTTCAAGTCACTGCACTACATTAACGCAATCACAGTAAAAGATTTCGTATGTTAATTTTTGATCTTTCTTCACTTTTTGCCAATAATAACACCACACTAACTTGATAATTGGTTAAAAAAACTAAATATGTGAACAAAAATTCAAAACTTTTACTGTATCTGTACTAATAAGGAACTATTTTTAATTAAATCTGCGGAGCACAAAGAAACACGACTAGCTGCAAGCGGAGCAGGGGGGGGATATGGGGTTATTATGTAGTTTAACCTGTAATTTAATCATTACATGACGTTTTTTGTTTGTACCCTAGAAGATAAGGGTAAATTTATAATTGGTTCGCGGGGGTAGACGTGACTCTTCGGAGCGTCGTCTTGTTTCACTTGTATCCTGACTAGCTGAGTTTAAGAAGCTCATCCTTATTGTAATCCCGATAAAATTGTGATGTACAAAATTAATTTATACCATTAATCAACCATTCCATTTTCAAAAGTTTTATAAAGAACAAGTGTTTGACTGTGATCCTCCAGTACTGACAAGCAGGAGGATCATGCATATGTCTTCGCTTATAATTTGTGAGTGGCGCCTAGGATTTCTATTTTAGTATTTTTATATATAATTTAAAATTAAGGTGTTATCTCAAGTAACCCACCGCTGAGTCTAGCTGGCATTTTTTTAAAATTATTTTGGCATTTCCCTATTTTGTATAAGTGTATCAATATTAAGGTTTAATGTTTTTTGTGTATTATTAACCAATAAAATTTAATTTATATAAATATAGAATGTAAAAAACCGATACGGGCAGGGATTCGAACCCGCGACTACTGGGAAACCGTCCCGTCGCTCTACCAACTGAGCTACCGTATCGCTGTCCGTCTCGGTGAATTAAGCATTCTGTATGTGATCGTCTTTATCGGGACGGTGGTGACATCTATTAGGTTTCTTTCGAAAATCCTAACCAATGTTTCTAACTTTGCAGTATAGATAAACATTGAAAAGATGCCACTACCGAAATCAATTTTTGAAAATATCTTTAAACATGTATAGCCATGTTAAGCTTATTTAAATTTATATAATTTCAATGTTTATCTATACTGCAAAGTTAGAAACATTGGTTAGGATTTTCGAAAGAAACCTAATAGATGTCACCACCGTCCCGATAAAGACGATCACATATAGAATGCTTAATTCACCGAGACGGACAGCGATACGGTAGCTCAGTTGGTAGAGCGACGGGACGGTTTCAAAGTAGTCGCGGGTTCGAATCCCTGCCCGTATCGGTTTTTTACATTCTATATTTATATAATTTTAAATAAGCTTAACATGGCTATACATGTTTTAAGATATTTTAAAATTAATTTAAACCACAAACCCACTTTTATTATTTTGTAACAATATATTCCCCTAAACCTAAATATTCGTAGAATTATGAAGCATAAGTGTTTGGCAATCTCTTGTAACTATTTTCAAAAACGCTACGAAAAAAAAATTGCTTGATGTAAGTAAGTAACATAAATATTTTTGTAGAGTTAAATAATTTGTAGTGGCTTATTTAAACCAAGGATTATGTTAACGATAAGGAGGTCTAGCAATAAACAATTTTCTAATAATTCTGCACAAGTTGCTTCACTGAAACCGCTTACCAGATATTGTCTATTAGCAATCTTAGTTCTAAAATAAGGCAATAAAAAATATTATTTTGCCTATTCCTCTTTATAGTAAGACCTTCAGAGCCGTATAACTGGAGTCTGAAGTTTCGTAAGTGCAACGAATGTACCATGTACCTATGTATGTATTTGTATTAAAAAACTTTGATGTTGACTTTATTTAATATTCCTCACTTTATTATTATTATTATTATTATAGCCTTCGTTGTTAGGAGACTAAATGTGTGACTATTAGTCGAATAATAACTATAGAAAAAAATATCTGGTTGCAGGTAAAATATAGGTTAAATGAATCAAACCTGATATGATGCATTTTTCATATAAAAATAATGTTAATGTGCTATCACGTTCTGTGTATATTGTTTCACATTATATATTAATATTAAATAAAAAAAAATGTTTTAAAAAGGCATTTATTGTATATAATCCGTTGAGAACTCCAAGCATGAACAAAAGCATATCCGATTAAATCAGTATCCGGAACCACGAAGACCACTGGGACCTCCACTAGGATATCCTTGATCAGTACCTTGGTTGTTTATTCCTAGAGCTCCTCCACGAGGTGAACCTCTGCCACCTTGTGGACCACTTGGATAACCTTGGCCATCTAGATTACTGGGATTGCCTGGAGATCGATTATTAAAACTAGATCCTCCAGGTCTGCCAGGATAACCACTATCTACTCCAGTACTAGGGAAGCCAAAAGAGTCTTGAACATTGTTAGGCCTTCCACCCGGATAACCACTGCTGGTACCTTGATCGAAACCTTGTGGTTGGTACCTTCCACCTTGTGCCGTAATTCCAAGCTGCGCTTCTGCAGACGCGTAGGTTTTGGCCCCATCAACACGATATGTTTGATCACCATTTCCTCTTGAGGATCCTAAGAAAGTTTTTCAAGAATTGAAGAAACGATAATAAAAATATAATAATAAATATAATATTAATAATATTCTAAATTAAGACATATATTATATATTTTACCACGTCCGAAGCCAGAAACTACTCCTCCACGGTCTGTGCCTGAAACATACAGTACGTATCTCTTAAACATTTTATTATCCTATGATTGTAAGAATGTTATAAATTAAGGAAAAAATAAGGATATTAACAATCGTATTTAAAATACCTTTTTTGTATATAACAAAATAAGAGCATCTGCTCCGTTTATAATTACAAACCCTCATATCTTATTTCAGGCTTGAAACCATCTTTATTGGCCTCGTACTGGACCACCTGCTTCCTACCATCGGCCAATATGACATTATACTGCCCTATTGTCATGTCACCGTTGCGCTGCTCTGAATGACCAAACATAGTACCTGTCTCAACGTCGTCGACCTCATAGCTAAATTCATACTTAGCTGGCTCCTATAATTTAAATAGAATTTTGTATAAGTTAAACTAATAAGATACCTCTCCTAGGACAGTAAATTGCATATATACCACGATTTCTGTCTATAAAAGTACCATTAAGTATATATTTTGAAACTTACGTTAGATTCGTCTACCCCTGAACTACGATAGTTTTGGTTAATAAAATCTCTATCTTTACCGAAGTCAGGGGTCCCGTAGGTAGAAGATGGAGATCCACCAAGAGGTCTTCTCGAGCCTTGTTCCTGGGTTCTAGCACCTTGGTTATTATATCCATTTTGTCCCGCTGATCCGTTCGATCCGATCCGTCCTTGCGGTGGAGTTCCATAAGAAGGTTCTGGCGTTTCAAAAGATCCACTTCCACTATTAGAACCTCCTCTATCCCTACCAGGGCTACTTTTTTGATTCGGGCTTCTATATTGTGAGCTTGATGGTGAATGTCCCCTTTGCTGACCACGGGAACCACCTTGGAATCCCTGAGATCCTTGTTCTGGAGTCCCGTATTCCGCTGAAGGTCGCCCTGATGTTTCCCTTCTAGAAGTATCAAAAATATCTCTTGGCTGTCCTCTCCCTGAATTAAATCCACCAAATCTACCCTGGCTTGATTCTGGTGGGCCATACTGGGAAGCCAGTCCACCACCGGAGCCATTATCAACACCAGGAGGTAAATAGTTATTCAGAGGTGGTTCACATGTTATATTTGTTATAACTAAAACCGCTAAACAAAGACTCTGAAAAACAAAACAAAAGACATAAAACCGGTTAAAACATCATATTGCAGAAATCACCGCTTTAATCATGAATATGCTTACTAAAATCATTTTTTTTATTTGGGTATTAAGTTGTAACAAACAAATATTTAAAGACCGCTGTTTCCAAACTTAGATTTGGATTTCGAATACATTGGATTCCCCTAATTCAGACTTATATAGTCTGAATTGAAATAGTGAATGTCATAGCAATACTAACTACCTCATGAAGAGCTCACGCAGATCGTGTCTTTTAATTTCGTGCATCTAACGCCGGATACCTACAGGCCACCGAAGTCCTTGTGATATAATAATTTCAAAATATATTTACTACAAACGTCTACCAACATAATCTGCTATACTAATTAAATAACAATTTCTATGTTTGTATGGCATCAATACAATTTGAAAATGCATTTTAAATTCATTGTAGCAATATTCCTAATGCCCAACAAAAAGTAGTACAAGATTTTAAGGAAGATAAAAAGTTATTAAATAATAAATTAACTAGTGTTAGGAATTATTGTAATTGTTTAAAATGCCTACTACTACTACTTAACTATTTTGTTATAAGCAGATTTTCGTTAAATTACTACTATATATTAATATTAATACTACATTGTTTCCAATAATGTCATGGCAGACAGATGATTATCATTGAAAATAGATATTATTCTTCAAAACTACATATCTTATAAAATAAATATGGCCCTCGCAAACCTAACCTCACGAGTATGTCATCTTGCGATTGCGCAGCGCGTGATGCAACCACTCACCGCCGCGCTGTGTTCATTAGCGTTCTCACACACGATCCGGTAAATTTACTTCTCCAAAACGGAGTAAAGTGTCAATTGTTCTTCCAATCAATACTAAAAAATTTTTTTTACTAAATACTAAAAAAATTATTTTAAAAAATAATGATAATGATAGGATCTACTAAAATATGAATATATCTTTATTATATACTCAATGACGTACATAATACGTACGTGACAATACTAAAAAAGTATATATTAACCTTAATTTATTTTAAGAAATAATGATAATGATAGGATCTACTATAAAATGAATATATCTCTATTATATACTCAATGACGTTATATAGCAATTAATCTATGACAGATTTTCATACGCAATATATAGCTACAACGCACAAAGGTTGTAGCTTTGTGCAAAATATTATTTAAAAGTGACAATAAACATCAAATGGGAAATGTTCTAAGTAAATATTATTGGTCAAAAAACTTTGACACTAGACTTATTTACATTGTATATTTTATAATATATATAACCGCCCTGTTGGTTGTGTGGCAGACGCCTAACGTGTCACGGCGCAATGAGGCTCGGGTTCGATTCCCAACGGAGGCAGGCATTTATGTGATGAGCATAGATGTCTGTGTTTCTGGGTTTGGTCGTTTATAAAATATATTCTCAGTATTTATATGTATTTGTATCGTTGCCTAACACCCTTAACACAGGCAAATAATTTGCTTACTTAGGGGTTAGATCAATGTGTGTAATTTGTCCTGATATTATTATTATTATTATATATCATTATATTGTATATTTTCTATGTTTATTTGTAATGTTATATTTTCAACTTCAATGATGTATTGATAACGTTGACATATATAATGCAGTACTTTCGACATCCTAATATTCAATTCATATGACTTAAACAACAGTTTATGCTTCATAATTTGTATCATCATAGAACTTTAAAAAAAAATTTTTTGACTGACTTTGAAATACTGAAGGCAGGGTATTATTGCTCTTTATAGGATTTATAGGAAAGAACAATACCCTTTCGTAAAGATGTATAGTAGATGGTGTGTTGTCTTCCAGCCTTATGGTCCACAAACTATTAGGATTAACATACTTATTATTGTATACACTTCATTTTACGTCACAAAATAAAAAAAAACTTACAAAACTAGTACCCATTACAAGTATAACAGGCGGTTCAGGGATAGAATAGATCTAGTAAACATTGGTATAGGTACGCGGCGTGAAGTTACAAAAGTAAACGTACCTACATATACCTAACTTATTACTGAACAGTTTCATTCTTTTACCTCAAAAAAAATATATATTACCGAAGTACATTTAAATCTATAGTGAACACGTTTATTGCAAGAAATTTGTTGTGTTTAAATAAAATATTCAATAAATACAAGTTAATTCAGTACAAAATAGTATTGTTCCAATTACATAAGACATTTATTTAGTACTCAACAAAGTACAGTGTCAATTGTGAATTCGTAGAAACTAAAAAAAATGATATTTTATACTAAACTACCAAATTAACTACTTTCTTGACCGATATTATGAAATAAAATTGATTATTTAAACCAAAAATGATAATAACTAAAATGAAAAGAAAAACATAGGTACAGAATCCTATTATTACATTTAAGAAATATAACGCAATGTGATATTCTTCGTCGATGCCATCGGAGCTGGGGTATGTAAAACATTAAATAATAAATGAAACGTAATTTTTAAAATTTTATTATATAATATCATATTTTGTATAATAAATTATTATAAACTATATTACTTGATATCTAAACAACTTACAACTTAATAACACAATGAGGTCTTATTTTACATATATCCTTGCACATGCGAAAGAATGGAATAGAATATATGAAGCAGCATATCGTACTCTCGGAGTCTCCTTTATTTAAGCGTGGTTTTTAGTTTTTTTAAACTATATTAATAATAAGACCTATGAGCGAAATCACTGTCCCCAGATATCCGTCAGCAACATCACGTCAGGTTTATCACAGTTGTAAAATACTTAAAACATTAAAATCTGCACTATGTTTATAAAACCAGTTATCTAGTCTTATAATTAGCCGAATTATTTATGATTTATTTAGAATTATTAAAATTTGGTTTGCATCGATTTTAAATCCACTGTTTCCTTGCTTTTCTTGCCTCGAAAGTGCTCTTCAATTTCAGCGAGAGATTTCCCTTTTGTTTCTGGAACCATTGTAAGAACAAACACAAATGCCAAGGCGCAGAAGCAAGCATACATCCAAAACGTCCCTGCAGATGTCAAAACATGCTGCAAAAAAAATATTTTAATCAATCTTTAAATTATTAAATCTTAAGGTTTAGATTTCCATAAATTAGTAAGGTACTCGTAAATAATTATTAAGGTATATTGTTGGAGTACATTTCTCGTTAATATAAATTTGGAGACGTAAATAGATTTCGGTATACTTCGATCGTTCCTTGAACCGGAATAGAGAAGCTGGATAAACGAATGTTGAGAGGAAAATATCGAATTAAATATTTAAAACATAAACTGTTCATAATAACAATAGTGTTTTTAAATTATTTCAAATTTAAATTAAAAGAGAAATAAAGATTGTAATCCATACTTTGTAGAAAAGAATAACATTGAAAAGATGCCACAACAGAACTTTATATTTGAAATTGTTTCTAAAAATTTTAGCCATGTGAAGGTTCTGTTTTTATTTTTAATTTTTTAGATGACGCTTCCAGTCCGATACTGACACTTACTTATATAGAAATGATAGATCGGACCCCCAGAGGTCACAAGTTCAACTCTGGCTGTTCTACAACTGTTGATGAATTGTTCATCTAAAATAAAAATACAATTCCTTTTAAAAGTGACTTATGTCTACCTCCAAAGCATGATAAGACTTGATGACAGTGAACATAGACATCAAGTTGACGGCGCTTGCCATTGCCGACAGCTGCGAGCGGTAGTGCGCCGGAAACAGCTCGCCCAACAGCAGGAAGGGCAGCCCGCCGAAACCGAGAGAGAAGCCCATCATGAACACCACTAGACTTACTATAGGCAGGTATCTAACAGGGAAACACATAAAAGTGTACCTTATTATAAAGCTGTGTAGCTAATAACATTGTATGTAGGAGATAAACTTTCGCCTTCTTAGAATGTACCTTCATATTGGCCCTAATCTATTAATTATCCCTTTTAAATCCACGAAGAGGTTTTTGTGTAAATATTGCATAGCAAGTTGTCTTCAGCTGGCAACAGCTAGTTAAATCAAATATAAAAAATAATTAATATATCATACATAAGAAATAATTTTATAATAGAAGATTGATTGCGTTTTTTTATTATTATTTCTCTCCTTGGTATTGTTATTGATTACAATTAAAGCGTAATCCAAAAACTGCATTTAATACTTTTAATCGTTTAACTGTAGATTTATTCTATATAGAAGAGCTTCGTTAACAAAAAGGGTAAATGCACCAAAAGGAAAATATTATAGTTTCAAATATTAAAATTTTCATTTTATTTTAGTATTATAAATTATATTTTTTTATAACAACTGGAACCGTTAAACAATTTTTTTTAGTTTGGGTTTTGTTTTACAGATTCAAAGCAATTTTTTCAACTTGAGTTTATCATGTATCAAGAATTGCTGGTCGAAACTAAAAATTTCTAAACACGTCATATTGTACACAATACACAATATTTTACATGACGTGTAGATGTTTTAATGGCCGTTGTACTTGTTAATTGTATTGAAAACGTGAGCTGACTGTTAGAAGTAATTTGTATTGTTTTCTTTTACACATGTCTGACATGTTGTTGACCCGAGCAGTAAAATACAGTATTACTAATATGCATCTCAACGTCCAAAAATGTTGTGTTCGGTTCGCACGATTATACTTACATCAAAACTGTTATGAATATCCATAAGTATTGTGAAACAGTCAGCTTTCAAATTATTATGTACATTTGAATCTATTGTTCGCTGTAGGGTCAATGGATTTACTTTAAGCAATTTACTTTAAAAATGTGTCCGATGTGTGTACTCTTTCACAATATTTTAAAACGTAAGTTACGATTACAGATATCATTTGTTTCTTCTTTTCCACTTGGAACTTTCTAACTGGAAGCAAAGGACTAATTCCATCTAATATTTTTTTGTTTTAATTATAACATACACGATACACTTAATATAAGATGTCCGGTATGAGTAAATGTAAGATGTAAAATCTACTGAACGAGGTTACTCGGACCTCGTTCGGTTTTTAGTGCGCAACCTATTGGGCACAACTGTCTAATATGGTTGTCCCTTTTCAGTGTCCTATTGTTTTAAATATCAATAATTAATATTGTTAGTGTGAAGTAAGTATTTATCATTATATTTTGCTACAGTGACATGCAAGTATTTTGGAATAAACTATGGCAGAATGGGGTGTAGATAATATTGCCGGAACATCTAACAAACACGTACCTTTCATAAGGTATCATTCTTAGTCCAGTCATTTGGTCGAAAAAAGGGGGTTACCTGGTAAAACTACCAAATGACTGGACTATTTTTTTTCAGTTTAAAAAGCTTTTTTGCGTCTGTTTAGTTAATCGTATTTTATTTTTATATTTATTGATAATTTAAGTAAATATTAAAAAATTTAAATGAATCTTGTTTAAGCTTACCCAAAAGCAGAGTCTTTTTCAAACTTAAAATAGAAAGCGGCGCCCATGGAAAGCATAGAAACACACATGGTGACTGCAGAGAGCAGCAGCAACGGACGGCGGCCCGCGCGATCTACCAGTAGTGTGCTTATGCCGCTGCTGATCAACTGCACCGCACCCACCACGACCGTGGCCGTCATGGGGTTCAGAGTGCTGCCTGACAGGAGAACATTCTTTATTATACTAACCTGAATTATATATAGTTTTATTTCTGATGTTCTATTATTTTAAAGCAGTATAATTTTTTTTTACACCCTAAATGTTTATTACGTCTAATAGCTTATGTCGGAATATTCCTTTTTCCCTTTCCCGTTAAATAATAAACCATCTATCAATACTTTTTTATATTTAAAATTTCGTGAAACATGATAATTATAAATTATATATTTATCGGGCTATAATCATGAAATTTTTAATTTGCCCGACTAGTTTCGAACCCATTCGGGGTTTCTATTAATGAGCTCGAAGCATGGCGGACTCGCGGCGTAAATACTTTTAAATGTTACACTTAATGGTATTAAACCAGAATGATAACTTCTAATATCGAGTATTTATTAATGTATTTACTAATGTATTTATTACGGATTTAACTATAATTAAACGCGTATGACAAATTTTCAATTTAATTATACGTGAACGAGTACTCGTGAAAATCTAATAAAATAATAAATACATGTTTGAAAATATTTATAAACATGTATAGCCATGTTAAGTTTACTTAAATCTATATAAATATAGAATGAAAAATAAACCGATACTAAAAATAAACCGAGCTACCGTATCGCTCAGTCGGTAGAGCGACGGGACGGTTTCCCAGTAGTCGCGGGTTCGAATCCCTGCCCGTTTCTGTTTATTTTTCATTCTATATTTATATAAATTTAATAAATACATTTTTTTCATTTAATATAATTTTTCAATTATTCCAAAGAAAGAATAAACAACTACAAAGAAAAGTACCATAAACTTAACAATAATTTAATATAAATAGTGAAAACCCATAATAGTAATTAATATTTATCATACATGATTTAAAAAGCTATTTGCGAATTAAGTGAGTTCTGCCTTGCTACCATGATCTCGTAAAAACTGTCGAGAATTCTAGTTGTTGTTGGTACTCGTCTGCAAGCGAAGCCGTAAGAAATGTCTAGTATATAGTAAAATATGAGTGATATGAAAATATATTAATCAGATTAATAACATTGTAATAGCTTGACATTCATTCAGCATATCTAACAACTGATCTTAATAACACGTCATTAGAAACCACTTAGGTATGTGAAATTAAGCTCACACAAAGAGAAGTACTTATGGTTTTGTTAAGATCTTTATGCATAACAATCTTACACCATTTATATTTCACACACCATAAATAACCATGCTTATACACAATTGACGATGTACTGCAAATTTTATGAACATATACGTACATTTTATGTTTTAAAGTAGGCAAGACAAAGGCTAAAAATAACGTTTGTTAAATATTTTCATTAGTTTCATAAGATAATCAAATATAAAGATTAAGACAATAAAATTTCTAAAAAGAATTTTCTAAAATAAGCTAAAATTTGAATATACTTTATTTATATATAAAATACATTATTAGGGATTATGTTATTCCTGTGTCGCGGGGGATATACAAGTATATAAAGTACACAGACTCAGAACTACATTCTGTGGAACAACATTGTGCGGGAGTCGAACCCACAACCTTTAGTTTAGAAACTAGGGTAGCCACTACACACTACAATAAAATTCATAACGATATTGAACCAGCCATTCTTAAAGGAATTTAAGATGTGCACCAATTCCACTGAAATTAAAATGAAGTAACCAGAACTACTGTCAAACATACCTGCGGATTGAAAGATCTCCACGGTGAAGAATATGACAGCGTCAATACCGCTGAATTGCTGGAAGAAGAGTAGCGAGAAGCCAACAATAAGGGGTTTCATCACAGCTGCGGAAAGGAATACTTCGCGGGAAAACAGACTTTTTGGTTTCTCTTCCTTCTCTGCTTTTGAAATTGTTCTGTGAGATAAGGTTTCAGTATATTACCACATCAATTAAATCCTTTTTGCATGGGGAATATGCTGGTAATCTTCATATGTTAAAAAATTACAAAGATTCTGTTTTATAGATATCAGATCAGTCTTTATCAGATCATCTTCTTTTCTCGTTTCAGTTTATTTTTCATTCTATTTTTATTTAAATTTAAATAGAAAAAATATATAATTATTAATATATAATTATTAATTAAATAAAATATATAATTATTAATTAAATAAAAAATATATTTAAATTAACATGACTACATATGTTTTATAAAATATTTTCAAGCATACTTTACTGTTTTTATTTTTGATTATCGTGACAATTGATTATATATTATAATAATATAAACTTCATTTAGATAAACTTACTGTAAATCGTTTTCCCGAACAACAGCAATGGCGTGCTGAGACAAATGAAGCCACTTTACTGCTGTGGTCTCATCGAGTCCCCTGGTTTTGAGCCATACTGGCGACTCGGGCAATGGAAGCAGGACCACAAATAATGCAACTAGAACAAATATTATTATCAAACATGTGTCAATTATTCAAATTCAAAGTCAACATTTTTATTTCAAATAGGCCTAAATTACGCTTATGTACGTCAGACTCTACTTGTACGATTCCAAACGATAGGTCCAAGGAAAAGAGACGGCAAGAAAATACATAGATACTCTTTAACCTATATATAATATTACAATTTTCCACTGTATTGATCATTTAAAACATATTCATAACTTATATGTAAGAACAAATTAGAATTCAAGTAAAACGTTTTTTCGAGATGAAAATTGCTAAAACCTGATTTGCAATAAAACAGAATATTCTGTAAAAAATACAAATATAATTTGTTCACTAAATATTTAAATAAATCTATCTATATAATTACTTATAAAAATTGGTCAAACATCCTAAGGTAATTTTCAATATCTTGGAAGAACACCCACATCACAAAAAGACCGTAGTTTGTATCCCGATCATAAAAGGAGACCCTTTTCCTGTTCCAATTGAGTAACTCATCTGAATAATTTACTAATTCATTTGAAACTTATTTTGTAATATCATTATTTTTCCTTACTTCAACATTAAAAACAAGTAACCTTACCACAGAATGTAGCAGACAAAAAAGCCAGGTATCGCCAGTAAAGCCAACTGCCGGCGACATACGAGATGAGGATGCCCAGAGACATGGACAAAGTTGGGAGAGAACCAAGGCGTCCTCTTATTTCTGGGTCACAGCACTCACTAACCTGCAAATATAATATATGTAGGGGTAATATCTGTTAATTGATCAGTTTTGTGATCACTTAATGAGATTACGAATCATAAATAGGTTAATTAATTAATCAATTTTTTTGCTTGTTTTGTCTATTTGGTCACTATGCAGAAATGACCTAAAGGATATCTACAATTTTTAAAAGATAATAAATAAAAGACACTAGTAATTACTTTTCCAATATATCATTAAAAGTAGTTATTGTTCACATAATTACTATGGCAACAATAATAACATAAAAGCTTAAAATTAGTTATGATTTCAATTGTCTTATATAAGGATGCCCCTTAGTTTTAAATATGAGCTCCTCTATTTTATACTGATTTTGGATTAAATAATTATAAATCATATAATATATTATGATGATATGATAGAAATGTGTTTATTGTAAATTACAGCCTCTACCGAAAGGACTTTAAAAAATGTAAAGATAGGTCCATAAAGATATAAAGTAATGTTTTGAGGAGTGTAGAATAAAACATCAGAAAGTATTTTTACAGTTTAAAAATATTTGTTTGTTGTTGTTTGCATCACTTATAAAATAGCCCACAGAAATACATTACAATATATTTACAAAAGATAAGCTATTATTCTATCACGCTACTGTGAATCTTACAAACATAACTCCGGCGTTCAGAGTTGATTTGAGCAATTTAAAAATATTGGGAAAGATATATTGTTGATTTTTTTTGTAATTATAATTTAGGATTTAATAGTTAATTTAAGTAAAAGTAAGAAGAATGTTTTTAAGTAAGGATTAATGTTATCCGTCGCGGAGAGTGCGAAAGCGATCCCGCGGCGTTCTGTTATGTCGATGAGGGTAACCGTTGGGTTTTAGTTGGTATCTTGAGGCCTCAGGGATACCCACATAACCATCCCGGCCCTCCCCTGGGTTGGATGGTATCCATAAAAGATTTCCAACGATAAAAAAAGAAATTGAAATGCTGTCTATAAATATAACTAATTAATATCAAGACAATATCATTCAATACATTATTTAATAATTCTTAAATGTTCAATATATGACCCCAAATAAAAAACAATAGTTTTAAGATTATTTTTCCTGTTTACCTGTTCATATATTCACGCATCGCATAAAATATACTGTGTGGAGGTTTATAATATTTTGTAAATGGTTATTATCCTGGAATATTGTTCGGATAAACATATAGGATACTTCTTAGGTCGCTATACTTTCTCGTTTTATAGAAGAAAAAACACAAAAACTTACTTGATCTTCAATCATAATATATCAAAATGCCCAACGCTTTTCATAAATTCCGGTGCCGTGGGTTGGCCTAGTAATGTAATCTTCAAGGGAACTTAGCTAGCTTAGTTAGTCTTTAACCTTGGCAATTCTCTCATAAAAATAATCAATGTTATAATAACAATATTACAGTACCCTCAAACCGACAACACTCCAAATTTTGATTGGTCACTCCTTGTCAATCTTAAATGTAAATCCATATATATATGAAACGTTATGAGTACACAAGTAGACATTAAATCTTGTATTCATGCATGTCCTATGAGCTACAAATATAGTAAAATGACAGAATAACTGATAATAATTCTGTAGGACCTATGAAATGATACTCCATGTAAGTACAAAAAAGGTAAATATATACTGTACTTACCTATCTTAAGAAACAACTAGTGAATATTAAAATTGAAAGAACGAAAACTTTAGAAAGCTTTATAATAAACACTGAAATTAAGGACCAATTTATTAGTATTACTTCTTTACCCTTAAAATAAATGTATTTAAATACATAACCTCACAGATTTGGAAATAATATTTTCGACAACTTTTAAGTTTAAGTAGAATTCCTTAAGTCACCTATAGTAATGACTTACATAAACCTGCGCCGGCGCTAAAGCCAGACCGACGCAAATACCAGTGACCATTCTGCCAATCAAGATGAGAGGAAAGTTGGGTGAGAAGCCAAGTATAAGCCAACTAGCCGCCCAGAGTGGTGATGTTAGCTGGAGGGTCCGTTTTCTACCGGCACGTTGCATCAGCGGCCCTGAGAGCATGCTTCCAGCGAACGCACCCAGTGGCGGGATTGCTCCTGCGTTTTATAGTTATACTTAAAGATTAATTCACCGGATTCTAAAAAACGTTATCCTGAACAATTAAAAATTAAATTAAATATATTACAATACTTTATGCGTCACTATTATTATCCACATTTTATACTAGGATCCGCCACAATGCGCTGCAGGAGGACTTACTCGAACAATGAAGTAGCTGGCACCGGGAATGTGCCAGCTACTTCATTATTAGCGCTACTATCAACTATCAGTAACGATTGGCGAGCGCGCGCAGGTTAAATTAAGCTTGAGTCTATGGGAGATTCAGTTTTTTGACGATATCTTTAAAACGAAACAATATTTGGAGAACAAGCCCAGTCACGTCCTTGACATGCGTGCCAATTTTGGTTAAAATTTGTTGAGTGGTTTTCTTGTGATGATGCCTCAAAAAATTGATTCTCAAACGCTTAACAATAAGAATTTAGAAGAACAAATATTTTGACAATTAAAAAAAATATTCCAATTAAACAAATATATCCTCACCGATCCATGATTTTTGTTCACTATGTTGTATGAGCGAAGGGTCAATACTTTCTATGGAAGGTATAGCGGAGGCGGAGTAGCCTCTAACAAGCCCGATGATAAGGAACGCCAGTGACGCTCCAAAGGTCAGCCATAACTGAAACAATTGATGCACATTGTATGATGACACTACAGAGTACTCACGCCTGTTCTGTAACATTCTGTTATGAATATCTTAGAATGTTTATGTTTAAAATGTATGGTATATAAATAGACTGCAATTTTGAATGAAATATTTATGAAAATTTTACTGTTAAGATTGCATTGAATTCATTATATTAATACCTGAAGCAAAGAAGCAGAAAAGCTTTTGACTCCTTACATGCCCTTTTCGTATATAGACTTACATGAATGAACCTTGGTGAATTAAGCATTCTATATGTGATCGTCTTTATCGGGACGGTGGTGACATCTATTAGGCTTCTTTCGAAAGTCCTAACCAATGTTTATATCTTTGCAGTGTAGATAAACATTGAAAAGATGTGACGAGCGTCATTTATGTTTGAAACTATCTATAACCATGTATTGTTAAGTTAACCTTTTTTTTTAATAAATATAGAATGAAAAATAAAGAGATTAGTGCAGGCATTCAAACCCGCAACCTCTGGGAAAACGTCCCGACGCTCTACAAATTATTTACCTTCTAATAAAGACGGTAAATATAAAATAACAAAAAAATAGGTGTGTGTGTATTAGTGTACACATGTAAGAAGTGAAACTTTTTTATGACATAATTTTTTGAAAAATGATTCACTAATTACAACTTTACAGGAATTGCTAATTAAGTTAAATTAGATAAAGTTTAAGCAAAAATAAAGATGGCGCGTAACAGAAAAAGTTACAATTTTTTGACATTGCTATAAAATTTCTCCCATCCGTCGATAAAAAAGTTTCATTTAAAATATGGCGCGTAACGGAAAAATGTGACTTCGAAATAAAGATGGCGCGTAACAGAAAAACGTCATAATTTTCATTAATATTAATTAATTAAAACGTAAGAAGTAAATCGACTGTTTCTGACGTATAATATTCTCATAAAAGAAACACATAAGTACCATAAAAAAACAGACAAATGTACACAATTCACTTTAAAAATAATAACTTTAGACTTCTTAACATGTTGGATCGTCACTATATCACAAATAAAATTATTCTTCATAATTGTTTCTGCTGTTTCGAGTTTGTTCGTCCTAGGTATAGCAAAACAGACCTTGTAAAGATCAGGACCCCAATGCTCCATTTCTCAGCCAAAACTCGTATTTCTTTTCATTCTTGCTTCTTCTATTTCAGACAATCAATGTATTTTAAAAATATTATAAATTATATTTCATAATTTCTTCTTCATGTTATAATCTTAATTTATTTATTAGTTTCAATACCAAGTCCATAAAATCGTATTGTCCAGTATGTAATTACAATTCATTATTTAATTATAAAACTCTAATCCGATAATTTTATTCTTGGTTAATGTAAATTGTGTTTTATAATCCACATACTTGTCATTTTAATTATTGAGTATTTCCATAGCAACATGGTGTAAAAGAGATGAAGCTATACGAAAAAAGCTGGCGCGTAACGGAAAAATGTCACCGTAACGAAAAAATGTTAACACTAAATTTTTTTTCAACCCCGATAAAGAAGTTTCACTTCAATAAAATATAAAAGATATATAAGAGCGCTCATTTTATATATATTTGGATTTACACAAAAAAAGAAATCTTAACACAAAAATAAAATTATATTATATTCAAGGATTTAATGATTTTGCAAAATAATAGTATGAATAACTAATTATAAATAATAAATAGTGTGTCCCTCTTCACCACCTAGTTAAGAGTTTTCCTGTAATTGTTATATGTTTACTTGTTTCCGCTTCTATTATGTTCGCGTTGACTTTAGACTGAGGTTTAATTTAAGAACAACATTGTAGGTACACATTTGCTATTTTATTGTAGAAGGCACTGCTAATAATATGCTACATATTTTTAAAGGGACTTTAATTATAGAGGCACTAATTCTGGTTGTGATGATATATAACCTATAAAACTCCTCAGAAAGGAGGTTATCAAATAAAATAAAACTAATTGAACTCGCATTTCTAGAGATTACCAAGTTTATTAAAAAATCTAACTTTTTTGTTTGTAAATATTTAGTAGGTTATTATTTCTATTCAGTAGAAACTCAGCAATAGTCAGAACTTATTAATCGTTACATAAGAGTTTCTCACAATCCAGAGTATTCGTTTTTCTTTGATTATATTAAACAAAGAAGAAGTTTAATAAACTTTTAAAAAGTATTACATATTTCATTAAATCACATGATAAACTTTTTTCTATATTAAATATCATAAAAAAAATGTTCAATTATTAAATTACACCCCAAAAGTACTTTGTTTTTCTATGAGAATAAAGCATACTAAACGTCACAATTTTTTAAGTCAAGTAGGATAAGCTATAATCACATCAAGCTATAAACATCAATCAAGTATTCCATAAAAATACGTTGTAGTTTTTTTAGTCAAGTTAAAGCGTTTTTTGCTTTTATACTTTTTAAACATTACTGCCATGCCAAAAAAACTTTTTATAAGTAAATTTATCAGTTCATTGAAAATTATTTAAAAAAAAATCATATTCTCTTTACTGTATATATTCAGTTCAACTTCATTATGTCCCTTTTGGAGTAATTGTAAATTAGATTATAATTACAATTAAGTAGTACAATTTATTGCGATATAAGAATTTTTAAGATAAGGTAGGAAAAGCAGAATTTTCTTTTAGAATGCTTAAATTACATTTTTTAAAGTATCATTCTCCTTAAATAAATTTAGATTATTTTCAAACTGATACATCTGCAAAGTATTTACTACATTTGTAATTTATACATCTCTAAACTTTTCTTTCCTTCGTAGGTATCGTCCTTCCAAATAACAATTATCAAAGATTTCAATCAAAATTATGCCTAGGGCATAAAAGAAACGTAAAGAATATTGAGTTAAACATTTCTAAATTCTAGGCTTCTGTGTATTGTGGTAAATATTGTTTTTCCGGATTCAATGGCTAATAAGCAGGTGGACACCTGATGGTTGTACAATTTTAAATTTACATTCCCAACCCAAACTTCACATATTTTTATAGATTAAAGTTCTTCGATGAGTTAATTTCATATCCATTTCCACCCATGAAAACTGAGGAGGAATGTACAACACATTGAAGCTAAATCAGGGGTTGAAAATCCGACTCTCTCGGATGGTTGGATGGTCTTAGGAGAACAGAGAAGATGCTTTTTGTTAGGTGTTGTGAACAAACTGGCTTTATTGGAACTAACAGTCCAGCGAGGTGTTTTTTACACACATGCTCGTTGCTTCAAGAGTATTTAGTATAATTCGAAAAATTAATTATTTAATCAATTACGTTACTTTTTAAGCATATTACCCATGTACGAATGCAATGATATCACTGAATTTGCCCCTTGACACAGTTGGACTGATCGATATATATTTAGTTTACAAGTCGATCTGGCAGTGATGCGACAGTCAGGTCCTAGGTTTTAAAGATTTTTCGCATTTAAGCCACACCTTAATACTTGAATCCTCACTATTAATCACATAGCGCACGTTCACAAGCAAGCAAACCATAGATGCTGAACATGCATTTGTTAATTTATATAACGAGAGTACGTGTATAATATCACGATTTATGAAATATTATACACGTACTCTCGTTAAAACGTCAATAAAACATTCTTCATGTTTTACCATTACCATTACTATTTGTTTACCATTATTGGTGTCGATACTTGTGGCTATCAGCCCGGTGCAGTTTATCAGATTCAATTCCACTCAAGTAATCGCTATGCAAACTTGCTAATGTGTGTTTTCACAACATTTTCTTTTTTTGAAAAGCAACTCTCGCATTAGACAAATAATCTCTGGTGAGTAGAGAGTCGTCTGGGTTTTTACAAACATAGAAATAACGAACACAAATGAAATGACACTATTTAAACTATAATTGTAATATTTATAACTACTAACTGGGAATACTAATGAGAATACTAACGGAAGCTTAGAAACAGGAAGTAAAACTAGATAATTGCAATGACGTCTGATCGAAAATCACTGAAGCGCAAAGGCTGCGATGACGTGTTCTATCTGTTAAGTAAAATTTTAAACGTAGATAATAAACTTCCAATTTGTCTAATTGTTACATGTAATAGATTTATTTTCCTATAAATGGAATGATAATCCCTAAAGGTATAAATAAATAATCATCTTTTAATTAATATCTACCGCACTTTGAATGAACATCAAGGATCACTTATGCAAGCCAAATGGAAGTGTTAGGAGGGCCTATATCCATACAAGATTTATCGAAATAAGCCCTTCTGTAAAGGTACTTTCCAACTTAATGTTAAAGCTCTCGGAATTCCAAATATTTTTTAATTATGATCACTGTTTCATAAACGTTAATATCAAGAACAATTTTAGAACATCTAGAACTGCTGTCGCATACATTCGAAATTGAAGCATAATAATTCCAGGCCTCGAATAAAAAAAAACAGTAAAGATTAGCTGAATTGAATTAGCCTGAAAGCTGTGTGTGATGCAGCGTCTTGATAAAACAAAAATAATCTACACCGACAAACAAACTGCGGATTTTACTAGTTATTCGCAATATAATACAATTCATTCCCAGGTCATACCGTCTTTAATGTAATCCTGTATACTATAAAAGGATTTATTTATTATAATTAATTGAATTTTATTTAATGGTAAACTTAATTTTATTTCAGCAAGTTTATTTTTATTTTTTGTATTAATTTTATGTAAATCACAATTTATCTTGAGCTTTGTAATATTTTTATAAACGTAAATTTATTTTTTATAAATATATTGATTAAAAATATATCATCAAAACAAAGTAGGGTATCTTGGCACGAACTATTGGGAAATAACTTAAAAAATTGCGGTAAAATGAATTCGAGAAAAAAACAAATTCACTCGTGTTTGAACGGAAGGAGCTTATCAAGTTTAATTTTAGATCGTACACGGTCATATACTGATCCCATAGAAACGTATTGCTTGGAGATTATGATGACTCCTATCCGGCCATTGCTCGTCTTACTGAACTCCTACAAATATACAACTTCAAGCTGTATATCTTTTATTTACATTTTATTTGTTTCCTGATTACCAAGAGAAATCCAATAAAAAAATCCTTGATTCTTTTATTTATACTATTTTAAATGTGCTCCAGAAGATAAATTATATTATTAATTCACCCAAATATGTCATTCAAATTAACCTTCACAACATAACAAACCCACACCCACAATATACTAAACTTAAAACCATGTAAATAACTAATATACAAAATGTAAATTTGGAAAACTTGATAAAGAAACATATACTTTTAGTATACTCGTATGGACAACAAAAATGCAATAAGAACAGATGTCCTGTTTTAAGTGATCATGAAGTGCCTTTAAACGATTATGGCTAATTAAATAGATGAATTTACTGCTCGCTTAGACTCGTACCAAGTGTCAAAATCATTCAAAATCTCTGCATCGGACTGTTCAAAGACTTAAGCAAGTTTTAGAATCTAAAAATATTCCATCTTAATATAAGAAGTATAAATAAGAACTTTAATAAATTAACTGCATTCCTAGATTCTATTCAAGTTCACTGCGATATAATTGTGCTTTCAGAGTGCTGGTTAAGTAAAACTATAAAAATTCCCACAATACAGGGCTATCGATCCGATTATACAGAATTATTCAAAAACCAAAATGACGGTATAGTAATATTTACTAAAATCACCTTAAAATGTGGAGTTATAGAACCTGATTTTATGGAATCGAATTGCCTTATATGTAAGATTAACGACATAATGGCAATTATTGCGCTGTATAGATCACCATCATATAAATACATTAATCATTTTTTTAAAAGTCTAAAAACTGTTCTATTGTCATTGTCAAAATTTAAAGAGATTGCCGTTATTAAGGATATAAATATAGATATTAAAGAAAATAATAACGATCGGCATAGCTTTAAATATTAAAATTTTATTGCATCCCACAGCTTATTGCCAGCACATTCGTATGCAACTAGATTGAAAAATTGCTTAGATCACGTCTTATTAAAAACATATCTCCTTGCAACTACAGTTGTCTTAGAAACACGAATTACAGATCATGATCCTATATTACTAAGTATTAATTTTACAATACCAAAATCGAGACCAGCATTTAAGAATAAAATAATAAACTTCACATCTATTACTAGGAATATTGAAAAAACGGACTTTTTTCAAAAAATACAAACGAAGCCACGGATTTACTTACAAATATACTAAGTAATATAATAAATATTCACACCCAAAAAAAATATTACCAGAAAACATCGAAACATTAAGCCATGGATAACTACCGGTCTCATCAGATGTATAAGAAACAGAGATAAAATGCATAAAAAGACTAAGGCCCAACCAGAAAATGATATTCTAAAACTCAGTTATTGCAGATACCGCCATTTTTGTAATAGCCTACTACGAAAAATAAAAAGAAATTATGAGAAACAACTACTCTATCTATCCAAAGAAAACCCAAAGCATACATGGGACGTAATAAAAAAGTTACTAACACCAATACTATAGTTGAACCTCCTTGTGAATTACTTAAAATTGGATATAGTAAGGCAAAATCTTTGGAACTAATCAATAATTTGTTAATGCTGGAAGAAGCTCAGCAAAATTTTTTAATAAAAACTCTGCTAATATTAAACCGAACCCGTATAATAAAAACTATGTAAACTCTTTTGTTGTTTTACCAATAGATGAGGCAGGGTACTAATAGAGAGCCATATCAGTAGGCTTATTGAGATACTTAAATATCGCTGGAAGAACGGTAGACACAGGAATACAGGATTTTTTCGTTTCCTGTGTCCACTAAGACCCATAGGGAAGAAAAAAAAGGGGTCTTCAAGGTGACGGAGACGCTGAATACAGAGGTCGTTCCACGCGTACACACAGACTCCGGCCCGTAAGCGAAAGTTGTGCTCTAACGAGTAACTTGGACAATCCAAGTGTGCAGCGCTCAAAGGACATATCTGCGTCTCCGTCAAAAAGAGCAAGTGGCGTCGGCTGTGTCTCCAGGTGGTGGTGGTCAGGTAAAAGGTTAGAGTGCAAGCCCCTGATTTTATTGAGGTGTACTATGTATGAGGCGGAGTGCAACCACTGTAGAAACTTGTTCCTTTTTTGTACCTTTGTATAAAAAATATTAAAAGTAAATAGGATATCAAATGGCATTGAACATGGCGGTACGTATCGAACCCGACGTCGAAATCGGTGAAATCATGCCACAGGGAGGTTAGTCTGGAGACTGGGGGGACACCCGAACCCCCCCAGAGATCGCCATCAGGCCTGCTCATCTGATCGCCAACCAGCACGATGGAGTCGGAACACAGACTGAGTCGCTTTGCGGCACGAGTTGCCCAATGGGTTGTATTGCCTGCGACCCGATGTTATGGTCTACCACCGAAGAAGGAGTTGACGAGGTTTTAATTTGGTACATTACTATTTATAAATTTAATCATTTTTTACTTAGGTTAATTTAATAATAATTAAAAGATATTAAATAATAATTAAATGTCATTAAATAATAATTAAAACGGTCTAGAATTTTGAATAACTTTAATGGTTGAAACAATGTGCTACTTTATATTATATTGGTTGCTAAAATAGATACTATATAATTTATTAGCTTGTAAAACTTAATGTAAGGTTACTTACATTCATAAACGCATTGGTAAAAAAAATAATGAACAAATAAAGATTATAAATTTATTTTAATCAACTTTCATTGAACATACATATTTATCTCTATATTTTATTTCACTATTGTAGTGGCAATCTGTGACACAGCGCTCTATTGTTGATTGAAACTGTAGGTAACTAGTTTTAACTTAGTCTCTACATAAATGATAATATTAACCAACGTTTCCAACCAACCAAATAAAAACACTGATAATCCTAATCATTATATGTAAATACTGAGGACATTGAGACGTATAGCCGTGTAAATTTAGTTTAGCCTAGCCATGAATAATGAGGTTGAGGACGCGTTTACAGATGTGTCGAAAATTATATTTTCGGTTCCTTTTCTTACTAAATGAAAACCGTATACTGTTTCTTTAAACATTCCCTTCCATATCTGAAGGAGTTTCGTTACATTTACCTTCTATTTATTAATAATTAAAAATCGTCAGGTAAAAAGATACGTTCAGGTGAAAAAGTGTCAAACCATCAGTATGTTACATAATATTTCAGAAAGAGAAATAAATCGTTTGTTGATTCCTTGTTAAGATTAATTCTAAAATTCTTTTACAAGCTCATTTGATGTGACACCATCGTGGTGAGTGGTCACTAAACCGCTTATAAACAGCAGCTGGTATTAGTAAACATTTCCATACGAATACAAAATAATGAAACCATCCTTATACTTTACGGATTACTTAAATGCAACTATAAAATATTTTTTTCTCACGTTTCTCATATTACATACATAGTTTAGTAAGTTAGTTAGAGTTTAGTAGTACAGTTTATGGTTTTTAACTTTTTAATTATTTATATTTACATTCGTTGTTTGAAAATATCTATAAACATGTATAGCCATGTTAAGCTTATTTAAATTTATATAAATATAGAATGAAAAATAAACCGATACGGGCAGGGATTCGAACCCGCGACTACTGGGAAACCGTCCCGTCGCTCTACCAACTGAGCTACCGTATACCGTAGCGATACGGTAGCTCAGTTGGTAGAGCGACGGGACGGTTTCCCAGTAGTCGCGGATTATATACGAGTATATATATATACTGTATGAATATGCATAAAATAAAAATAAAAAGCCCTAGATTTTAACAATAGAAGTTTTTTATTTTGAAATGATGTGGTTAAAGCCTATTGTCCCAGCCAATAACTATTAACTATTAACTTTATATCTCTATATCTCTCTATACTCTCGGAAAATTACACTTACAATTACACTACTTTCACGTGAAAATACATTTTTTTAACCCCTGACTCAAATGAGAGGTGTTTTAAGTTTGACCTGTCGATCTGTGTATCTGTGTGTCTTTCTGTGGCAATGTAGCGGCCAACGAGTGGACGGATATGAATGCGGTTTTGTTTAATCGGTTTTCGATCTGTTCGTCGAGATGGTTCTAAGCTATGAATGGTCGAAATAGAAACAGTCGTCTCCAAGATATTGATGTTTAATTGGTGAAAGGTTCTTATGCAATAGCTGCTATTAGGATAGATTAATAGAAATAATTAAACAACTGAAAAATTGTGTGTCTGTAGGTTCATTTAGTACAATTGAGAAACCAGTAACATAACTTCAAAAAGCTGAAAAAAAAAGTTAATTAAAAATTTTAAAAACCCCCGATACAAAAAGACCTCTGAATGACTAACTTCGTAAAATAGACACCATCGTCAACGTACGTACAACGGTCCCCCGACGCAACGACTTCAATAAATACATAATAATATTATTTGTATTCTTTTTAGAGGTCTTTTAGTATCGAGGGTTTTTTAAATTTATAAATAAAATTATTTTATTATATGTTATTTCAATGGCTTATAATTATATGAGAAGGAAATGACGAAATTACAAAACATAAATAATCAACATTAACAATGTTATTAATTTTTATATATATATATATATATATATATATATATATATATATATATATATATATATATATATATATATATATATATATATATATATATATATATATATATATATATATATATATATATATATATATATATATATATATAAATTAATAACATGACAAAAATAAAAGACAATTAAATACCTGTTTTAAAAACGCCGGTGAAATGTTTAACATTATGAAGACTTGACTGCAATTCACAACAAACACGGCGACAATCGCTATTGAAGTCGAGTTGATTTCCGCTATTATTCACGTAGGTACCGCTCAGGGAAATAACGAATAAAAATAAATAGAGCTGCCGCGAGACCGATGTCTGTTGACCGCTGATCTTAACTGCACCCACTACCACTCATCACAATCAGTTTTGATCTGCGATTTCAATCTCATAAAAATGTACGCATAACAGTCATGTGAGATGATAGTTATCAATACTATGTTGACAATTCGACAAGGACCTCAACAAGTAATCATATAAATAAACACCTACTCGTAAATCAAATAGTAACCTAGACCAAGGAAACTTATATTCGAGTAGTAGTCGAGTAGTCTCTCCATTAAAAATAATTGTTAGTGACAACTAAGCGGAATAAGTCGAGGACGATAGTTAAATATATATAAAATAATCTGCGTGTAATCCTACAATTGCTTATATATATTGTTATAGCAGCATAATCATAAAACCAACGTGAATTACTTGTTTCGATTTATGTAAATAGAATAAATCATTAGAAAGATTCCCGAGACCATTATCTTAATTCAATAATTAAGATACTTATGTAATATACAACTACATTTAGTTGTATATTACAACAACCAATGTGCAAGATTTATATTTTCCTTAAATATAATTAATAAAAACATCATTCATCAATCATCATTGCATCTTTTTTATAGATTTGCAACGCTGAAAAAGCCTTGTGAAGCTATATAAGTCATCATTACAAATTATTTATAAAAAATATTTAAATATTTCTTTATACACTTACAAATACAATGTAGAGGGATCAGCAGTGATGGTAGCTAATCTTGTTAATTTATACAAAAATATTTAAACATATGATTGTTCTATCCCATATAAGAACAAGTGCTCAAAAGGATTAATTTTTTTAAATATATGATTTGTACAGAAAACAAATGCGAACAAAATCAAATGAATTTGGCTAACTTCAGAATAAAGAAAAATAAATTCATGTCAAATTATTGTGTTGTTGCCTCATGTAATCAAAAGTAGATCTTTAATTTAAGGAAACACTCAAGGATTGGCGTAACGAACAAAGTTATTAAAAAAATACTAAAAGTTTATAAAAGGAAAAATATCTAATACATTTTTTTGTTTTTACGACCAACTTTGTGGTAGAAGGCTTCAGTCTTCCTTATATTATAACATGTAGGTAAATTAGACGTAGAATATAAAGTACTAATTATGAAACACACTATTCAATTATCAAATTACCCATTCGGATAATTATACAGGTTTAGAAATATTATATGTATGTAATTATGGATAGTCAATTTGAGTAGTTTACTACATTATAAATATATTTTATTTTATTGTAAGATAATTCGATATTGCAATATTATTTTCGTATTTGGGTCTCATTTATTATTTAAATCTACAAAGAATTTGAGAGTCATCCTTATCTGATCTTGACGATATCTGCCGAAATTTAAAAGTTTGAAAACACATTTATTTTAAAAGTACTAAAAATTCACGTGCCAGATAACATTTATCACTTGTAGTGAATTAGATACTTTTCATCATAGGATCAACTCTTTTGATATTATCATCTGAGATTTCGTTATGACTAAATGTCTTTCTTCATAGTTACCTGTTTTTTGGACATATTAAAAAATATGAGGGCTTATTTCTGTTTATTAAATAAAAATATATATACACATTGAAATATTTTTAAGACATTCAGTATGCACAATGATTAGAATTTTATATTTTATGCTATTATTATATATATCATTCTTTGGTAAGAAGTCTGTAAAAATATTATCAATGCACATAGAAATCAGTTATTCTAGTTGGTTCTAATATAGGTAAGGTATAATAAGTTAGGAAGCGACATGTGATATTATCAATGATTGATAATAGTGATAAAGGAATCATCTAGTAATTAGAAGTTGAAGTCCCCATATACAATAACATTTTTTTGAGCCGTAGATAGTTTAATTAAAATAATATTTATGCAAGTTTCACAAAGATCATGTAACAAACTTGGGGGTCTGTATACATTAACAACCATGAAAGCTCCAGCTCTGCTTAGACTACTTTAATAATCTGTATGCAAAAAGTCTTAACATGTTATAAATCAGTACTAAAGACCTCTGCGTATGGTTATCACCCTGCAGAACGACTTAGCCACTTAGAACTTATCGATTTTGAGTCAATACACAATATTTTATCACTTTAATTTTAAATATAATTGTAACACATTATATTTGAAATAACATTTTCAAACTATAATGCTTTTTTTAAATATATATATATAGAATGAGAAATAAACCGATACAAGTACAGATTCGAACCCGCGAATCACCACCGTCCCGATAAAGACGACGGGTAGTAATACGGTACCTTATTTCATAGAGAGACGGGACGGTTTCCCAGAGTCGCGGGTTCGGTATCGGTTTATTTATCATTTTATATTAATTTTTAAAAAAATATACGCTTAACTCTATGAGGAGAAGTAACATCACAAGTCGTGCACCGCCAGGACAACCTTGTATTAACATCGGATTTCCAATTAGGTGACTTAGATGGCAGCATACAAGTAATGTGTAAGTTACGTTCACATGATGAACAAATAAGAGGGTCGTGAACCACTCTAATACAATTATTACAGCAAGTGTACTCCATTGAAGATTGATGAATAATAAATAAAAACTACTTAAAAAAACTTTTTGCCGACGATTGTCGCTGTTGTTGGTTGGGCTTGAACTTGCAATGCCTCGTGTGATTCTACAGATCGGAACCGCTAGACTATAAACTGTTAGCAAGAAGTGGTGAAATAGTCACTCATTTAACTAACTTACTCACTTATACAGTCCAGAGTTCACTGATCGACGATAACAAGGTCACGGTTGTGAGTAATATGTTTGTTGTAAGTATCGAAAATGTTTCACGAATAAGTCTGAATATTATAAGAATATACGCAAAATCACAACAATCCTCAGCTAAGACTTGCACTAATCACTCACTAGTAATTTATTTAACTATTCACGAAAAAAATTGAAAAAAGTCCCGTCCCGATAAAGACGATCACATATAGAATGCTTAATTCACCTAGGCGGACAGCGATACGGTAGCTCAGTTGGTAGAGCGACGGGACGGTCTCCCAGTAGTCGCGGGTTCGAATCCCTGCCCGTATCGGTTTATTTTTCATTCTATATTTATATAAATTTACCTACACATAGTATGAGTATAGGTGATGGACATGAGTATAGGTCCTACATTTTTAATATGTATATATTATCATTTAAATATACATGCCAATTGTACGATTACTTACAAAGTCTTCACATCATAATTTACCCACTCACCTATATTGTAGATTTAACCCAACAATACCAAAGTACATAATAAATAAGATAACAAGGTTATTTACTTATCCTCGCAATAATAATTATTGATGCCAAAGATATTTACGAATTTCTAATTGGCTTTAGATACTGTTTTATTAGATTAAGGACCAGTAAACATTTGTATGTATGGTATGGTACCAGCTTCAAATGGTATGGTACCATACCATACCATACATGATACCATACCATACAATGCGAAGCTTAAACCGAAGCTTAAAGCGAAGCTTTGTTTAGTATTTATATACATACAATAACAAGCTCAAACCAACCTTAAATTTAACTATATGGTTACATTTAAATTTTATTCCGAGGTTTCAAATTCGCAAAGTGAAACACAGATCAAACAACAAATTGTTTTATTTGATTATTTGTTTTCGCATCACGGCAAAACTACTGGTAATTTTAAATACCTACTATGTGAATTTGTGAGTTACTAAGATAAATAATGACATATTCTGAAACTGTGACAAACAAACAAAGTTTTTTACGTAGATAAATCATATTAAGGTGCAGGATAGACGTGCTCGCTGTTAATCATTTTTTTTAATTCAAATGAACATACATAGAATTTATGTAACTTCAGGCTCTAGTTCCACGATTCCAATTCGCCATGAAACTATATACATTGATACTCTTTAAATTTATTTAATTATATCTGTATATAATCAATAAATAGTAACATTTTTGTAAATATAATTTTATAGTATTGCCTAATACTAACATTGACAAAGTCATAATTATGACGCCCCGAGCCGAGGTCCGTGTCTCAATCTGAGACGCCCTCGGGACGTCGTTCCCCATGGGGGCCCATCTGGCCCCCCCTTGTTAAGGGTGGGTCTCCAGACCCACCTGCTCCCCCGGTGACGCTGTAATAGCCAACAGGGCTAACAGTATAGAAAACAAAAAAAAAAAAATCATAATTATGAATTTGGAACAAGTTAGAATCCAAGCAAGCAAAACGTTCTACTAATTAAAAGGATAAAAATAATATTATTATGTATTTATCTTAGTCGTCATGTCGGCGGTTCGTTGTACGTACATTGACGATGGTGCCAATTTTACGGAACTAAGAGAAAGGAATTTTTTGAAACTAACGAAGACTTAGACTATACGATTTGATATTGGTATTTCGTTGGTACAGCGATACGGTAGCTCAGTTGGTAGAGCGACGGGACGGTTTCCCAGTAATCGCGGGTTCGAATCCTTGCCCGTATCGGTTTATTTTTTATCCTACATTTATATAAATTTAAATGTATAACCCTTTTTGAGGCTGTCCGTACATTACGTAAATTATATATATACATAATTTTCACAATTTTACACATCCTATACCCCTTAAATCTACCCTTGCGTCGCAAGTCCCAGTAATTGTTTGCACTCGTCTCCTTGCAACGCGATGGGCCCGGCACCCACACGGTAAATCCATGGAATGCTAAGAGGCATCGTTATCAGACTACTAAATATCTGTTTCTTAATAGATCACCTTCTCTCAGTGTGTTTAAGTAAAAGAAGCTCTCTTTTTTAGTTAACAGAAAAGGCTCACTCATTGAATTAGAAGTCACTTTGGAATTGTGGGAAATGAAAGTTATCTTTTGGCGGTCACTTTCACTCAAACTTGCGAAAATTTAAAAATTCCCTTTAGGGCTTCATATCTCTCGCAAAATTTTAATGTTTAATGCTTCCTTACAGCCAAGAATCCCAAAACGTCTCTGATTTTCTTATTTCAAATATGCTAATCGACGGATTGTTATTGCTTATTGTCGATTGTGTCTTGGACATTCTTGTACACCCTCTCATTTGACATATATAAGTGCACGGGATCATTCACTTTGTGAATATGCTATTTAGGATAGTGACGTGTCTCACATATTTTGTCCTGTGTATAATATTCTACTTTCTAAAAATGTCTCATCCTATATATGTTGAATATTTGCTAGCCTTTTTGTATCTAGTCCATTTTGATTTATTTACATTTATTTGATGTAATAAAATAAACTGTAATTATATTTTCTATTCATGTTGTTTTAGGTTATGAAAAAAAAACAATAATCATAATTCCTGCCATATCACCTGATAAATATCAAATGGCAACTTTAAATTTCCAACCTCCGTCGTGATATGAGTAAAATATGTGGTACCCTCTTGGCTCATTCAAACATCATTACAAAGAAAGGAAGAAGGAGTATGGATTTGACATCAGCTATATAACGCTACACAATCGCTTACGTTTGCCATTTCGCTATGGGCTTAGAGCAGAATCCGGTTAGATTCTTCTGTATCAATATGGATACCTATGGATACCTATAGTGTACGTATATCCAATGCACTAAATAAGTTTTTTAGGACTTACTTTATATGCTGCTTATTAATAATTTGAATCTTATTAAAAAAAGTTTAAACCTAACTAAAGTATGACTGAAAATATATAGACTAGTTCTAGTTTATTCCTAAACTAAATTTTATTGCCGTTACCGTACTTAATTTTATTACCGTTTATCGTCAAAGGATAAGTAACAAATAGGTATCCAAACCTCTACTATTATTTATATTATCTGTAACATAATTGGAAGTTTCTAAATACAATTATTTAATAATCTTAACTTATAATATGTTCATATTATGCCGAAAGCTAGAAATATCTACTATTATTTATAGCAAATTATGTTTTTACAGTTATACTAACATGTAATCCATAATTAATTTCAGTATCTAATTGTAATTAACATTGCAGGTCCCGAAAGACAACCCCACGGGGAGCGTCGCCTTCTTACGTGACATGACTTCATTTGGCTAAAACAGTTTAAAATATTTTGTATGTACATGTAATTTATTACATAATATTATTAATGAAATGGTAATTATATTTAACATATACAAAATGAAAGATTTAGTCTAAGTATACTATTTTTGTTAGGAAGATGTATTAATTACAGATTTTACCTATTTACGAAGAAAAGAACACAAGTAAAAAGCCGATAAAAGTGACTTCAAGCTCCTTTTGTAAATATTTAAAGGAAACTCGATGAAAGGAACTCGAAACCACACTGACATAATGAATTTATTATCTAATAAATTGAGATGATCGAATCTTTTTTGTTCTATAAAATGTTCTGTCCAACGGCTTCTGTTTTTTCACTTCAACATATTGTATGATACTTCTGAATTATTTTGTTAAAAATTCTAAATTAGTCATCTATTGTGACCCGTGATCTTCACAATGACGTCAGTTTTATTTGATAAAACGTGATGCGTCCTTTGTTTCTAAAAACATTGGAAAACAAAAAGCTTATCCGCTTTTTTTTCAAAATTTTAAACAATTTATTTTTTATTTATTTAACATTTATGTATACATAATACATATACGATACTTATTTTAACATCATTTGTACAAAGGTACTGTTTATTTAAAAAAAGAGTAAGAAAGTGAAAATGTATATTTGCGCACCATATAAATAATATAATATATGGGAAAAAGTACCTAAATAAAAAGTTTACAAATCTTTACAGATCATTAAAACATTCTTTACTAATATAATATAAAGTATAAATATACATTGGCAGATAGTGTTCTACTACTAGTTCTTATTACCTTTTAATTTACGTTAGATTTATTGAAGGACCGTTATTTATAAGTATGAGTAATTGCGGCATTTGGTACCGATTAATTAGAATTAATTCAAGAAAGACGTCATAACTAGACTTCTGGTAACATAGCCAGAGAATGCTACTTTATTTACGGTAGTTAACCATTCTAAGCGCCACGTGTTCTATATCAATCGGTAGCAAAGCAGAAAATCGCATCTTTGCTGTATTGAAATTGTTAAATATAAATTTTATGTTAGTGCTCTAAAGCGAACTCCTTATATTTTCTTAGATTTATATCTCAGCCAAAGTAATATAATACAAATTTAAAAATCTTAAATCAACCACTTAACACCAATGTACCAATAAATAGAGTTGCGTTTGAAAGTAGGTATTTATAAACATGTTTTGACTTTGAAACATTGAACAAACTATTAATTGTCTATTTTTCATTTGCATATTTGCACCATAAATACCATTTACTTGACAATAATTTGCAAAGGGTGTTCGAGGTGAGAAACCTGGGTATCCAACTGGACAATAAACTTTTATTTAATTCCCATCTAACTCAACTACGAGGTAAGGCTTATAAGAAGTAAGGTTTCATTTTGCGTCAAACAAAGGATTTTAAGAATCCTAAAACACTTACTTTGTTTTTTTCGTTCTCTTGTTAGATCTCATTTAGAATATGCTTCTACTACCTGGAACCCATGCTATGATGTTTATATTAATATGTTAGAAAGTATACAACGAAAGTTTTGTAAATTTGTTAAAAAAAGATTTGAAACTGAATATGCTTCCATTACTTTGACTTCGTTAAAACAAAGGCGGGAACACAAAGACCAAATTTTTTTATACAAAATCATTAATGGTTTGGTTGATTCTCCCTACTTATTAAGCAACATTTCACTACACTGTCCGAGAATCAATAAACGAAGTAATAAGATAATGCATGTGCCAGTAGTTGGCACCAATTATGCGAAGAATAGGTTTTTAATTCGAGCTTGTGATTTATATAATCATAAATACAGCCACATTGATCACTATAGATATAATTTAAATCATTTTGTATCTCTAATAAAAGCAAACAAACAATGAATATAATATTGTCAGGTTCATTGTATTGTGAAAATTTTGAATATTTATATATTTTTTTTCTTAGTTTTTAAGTAAACACAACACTCATAGTAAAGATTAACTTTAACAAAAAATACTTATTTTTATAATCCTACTATTACCAGCTTATTATGCATGTATTAAACATATTGTGAAAACTTAATTGGCTTGTCTATGTATTATTCATAATATTTTATATTTATTATTGTAAATGCTGTTTGTTTTCCACAATAAATTAATATATATATATATATATATATATATATATATATATGTCGTAGATCACGATAATTTAGCGATAATTAGTAACTCAATTGATATCATTGTGACAGTGGGGTGTGAACATCGTGACGTAACGAGTCGCGTGACCGGAATCGTTTGGAGGGGCACCGGAGACATTTTAAATATTGGGGAGCTTTGAGTCGAGGAGGAATTGATTAGTGAGAGCCTTACAGTTCGGACCCCCAAACGGGATCGGTAGTTCACGCAACTCTGATAATTGTATACCTACTAAGTAATTTGTGAGAATTTATTACCAACATTTAATACAAGAATTGTCAAATTGTGTGTGTGGTTTAATTGCCTGAGACCTACGCCTCGGATCCTGTACCAGAATATTCCATCAAGAACGAACAGGTCACTAATATGCATCTATCTCCGACATCAGAAGTGGGATTCACTCGGGCATCAAAACCACCAACTACCCGCAAGATAAGTTTATTGAAGCTACAAATCACGTGAAGCAAGAAATGAAGTGATTTTATTATTTGAAACGCACACTACAAGATAATAACAAGGAAGTTCCAGAATCAATACAATCAATCAATAGTTGATAATCAATGGTTGTAAATCAAGCAATCAATCAAGTTAAATTTATGTTATCTCAAAACTTAAAAATTGAGATCTACCCACATATCAAGAAAATCGAGTGAAAATACCTATTTAATCGCTTATGCAAGTCGTTTATTAGATTAATTGACAAAGCGTTGGAAGAATTCTACGAAAGAAGGAATCGTTGCTAATGAAGAAAGAAAAGAAATGAGAAATTATGGCGGTGACTACGCGGTGCGAATGGCGGTAATGGCGCGGCGCGGATGGTGGTGATGGTGCGGGGTGATGGTGGTGACGGCGCGGCGCGGCTTGCGGTGACGGCGCGGCGCGGCTGGCGGTGACGGCACTGCGCGGCTGGCGATGAAGGCGTGGCGCGGCTGGTGGTGACGGTTCGGCGCGGTCGGTGGTGACAGCGCAGCGCGGATGGCGCTGATGGCACTGATGGTGCTGATGTTGCTGATGGTCGTGACGGCGGTCGTGGCGATGGCAGCTATGGCAGCGGTACTGATAAAGTGCGGTGCGAGCAACGCGTTGAGGTCTGAGCAATTTATCTACCATCGGATACGTCGCAGCATAAAGGTGAATTCGTTTCGATTTACTTCCAATTTTTGCGGTAAATACTCGATAGTTAAAGAAAATTAAGCTATCAAATATAGTGGTAAGAACTTTATTATTGTTATTGCGATGACTGGTATTGAGATTAGCGATCAACCCTCACGATCTTGTTTTTTTAATTTTTACTGATAATTATTTTACTTTAACTTTACGTCGTTTTGTTACGTATGATAAGACGCGAAATTATTTTATCCCGGATTTTCGTAAACGTGAATGTTTGTTTTAAACTCGGAAAACAATGTTTTAAACTTTTGTTTTAAATAACTTTATTTTAAATTCGGAAAACAATGGTAACGCGATAGCTCTAAAGATTCAACCGATTAAGACCAGACAAGACTTTAAAAAAAATGTAATTCGATTTTCGGCATATTTTATTTCTTGTCTACCTACATGTGTAGGAATCACGGGCGAACTTACAATTATTAATTAATCGTATATTGTGAATGCGTATTATTGCCGATCAAGGGCCGTAAATGCTGTAAAATAAAGCGGTTAGTTAATTTAGCAAAAGTAAGAACTTATTATTTACGTCTTGTAAATGTTTTCCGCAACAGAGACTAGAAATATTCAATCGGGGTAAGATGCCATAGATAAAATTCAACACGCGACAAATTGTACAATGACCAGGGTTGCAAAAGTTTCATTTTTAGAGCTTATGATAGAAAAAGTTAAAAAAACCTTTGTTTTTGATATATAGCGATGCCAGAGGGTTAAGTACCACTTGAAGTAGAGGTTGTAGTAAAAGCGATTGAATCTTCGAGTAAAAGTGATAGTAGTGAATCTTAGTTCAATTGGGAGTCCGTGGGACTCGGAATTAAATGCAATGCCATGAAACAAACGGGAGGTTTGTTGGTAGGGCTTAGTGAAAAGCCATATGTGACGAATAAGATTCATGCTTTGTGTTTTATGATGTTTTTAGAATACATTTTTGGTTTAAAATGTAATGAAAAGTGGTGCTTGATTGCTTTAGGCTTTAATTGAGTGGTCATTTATTTTGATTTATGATGTTCAACTTATTATAACTGTTTTTTTCTTTTTCAATAAGTTGTAAAGGCACAGGTGCAACAGGGGTTCGAGTAGTTCTGATACAGTGCCAGCGACAGGCAGTCACAGAGAAAGAAGGTTTGAAGTGGTCACGTAAGCTACCTTAACGGTAGTATAGGACTTTGGTGAGTCATTTTCATATTGTTTTTATTCTTGTGCTGAGAGTTCTCTGATCACAGAATGTGTAGTAAACAATTTTTGTGTAACGTTTAAATAACTCGGTAATTCTAACTGGCAACGATCATAGTGTCCAGAGTACGTTATAGATCTTATCAGAGGTTATGATTAATAATTTTCTATTAGAAAGTCTATTTCAAATCATTCCGATCACAAGGTCCCTCAGGAACTAAATGTTTTAGTTGAGCAAAGTGATATTGAATTCACTACAGATAATAGCTTGCCTACTCATACTCGTTGACCGCACCTCACGTGTGGTGTAACACGTGTAGGCGATGGGTCTGTTTTGTGTTTTACATGACCGATGGACTGGTTCATGGTAGTTGTTTGTATATGATCGATGGACTGTATCATATTGCAAAAGTATTGAGTTGAGCTGAGTTGAGTACGCAAGTCTGGTAAAATCATGATTGATTTTGTAAAGTAAAGTGATGGATCTAATGATCAGAGTAGTTTTTAATTGTTGTAAATAAGGTGTAGTGCACACCTTGTGTTAAGAATGTATATAGAGTAAAAACCTGAGACGTGACATTCACTGGTTTTGTCAGAATAGCCGAGCAAGTTATCCTTGGAGTTATTTGTTTTATTTCAGACCCTACATCCCAGGACAACCGCGAATCCTAAAGCTACTCGATGGAGGTGGCGTGGTTATCGTCACTCGATGGAGGTGGCGTGGTGGTTATCGTCACTCGATGGAGGTGGCGTGGTGGTTATCGTCACTCGATGGAGGTGGCAAGATACGTGCACACGAGGGCGTGTGACTTGTCAGAATGGCCGTGTCGTAGATCACGATAATTTAGCGATAATTAGTAACTCAATTGATATCATTGTGACAGTGGGGTGTGAACATCGTGACGTAACGAGTCGCGTGACCGGAATCGTTTGGAGGGGCACCGGAGACATTTTAAATATTGGGGAGCTTTGAGTCGAGGAGGAATTGATTAGTGAGAGCCTTACAGTTCGGACCCCCAAACGGGATCGGTAGTTCACGCAACTCTGATAATTGTATACCTACTAAGTAATTTGTGAGAATTTATTACCAACATTTAATACAAGAATTGTCAAATTGTGTGTGTGGTTTAATTGCCTGAGACCTACGCCTCGGATCCTGTACCAGAATATTCCATCAAGAACGAACAGGTCACTAATATGCATCTATCTCCGACATATATATATAATCTATATTAAAGCTAAGTTAGTTTAGTTTAGCTCGCGTAGCTGACGCAGTTTTTCATTCTTGTGTGCAGACTGCAAACTATGCAAACTATACGAATTCACGGGTATTTCATTCAGACAAAAGTGCATATTTAAAATATTCCACCGGTTTCTAAATATTATACAATAGAATATTATTCATACCATATATTCTATAATACGCAAAATATACCTCCGAAAATAATGCATTACAGTATTAGCTTAACTAAGAGGATGAGTATAAATTATTTTAAATATTTAGACTTATTGATCTCCTAAAAACAGAATTGGTTATTGAGTTGGCAAAAAATCAAGATTTACTGTTGACTATAATCCTAATAGTCACAACGATCACGCAAAAAGCACTGGATGGCTTGTAAGGGACTTGACTACTTTTTACATACAAAATTGAACAAGACACCCGTGCTGTTCAAGGACTGTTCGACTCTATGTTCCGTTAATTGATGTTTTTTTTATAAGAAAATGATGCTCCCAAGCATCTTGTAAGTTCATAATACGAATTGGTTATTTTTGAGAATGTTTTTGTTTTTGAAAAAATGAAACAAAAATCATGCTGACGATAGATGGCTTATTATTAGACAAAAACCAGTTACTTAATAAACAAGATATTTTTGTTCAAAGTGTCTTAGAGCATAAAAGGTGAATACTTAGTATTTTTAATAAATGTTTTATTTTTGTTAAACGGCAAACTCTGCATAAAATTAAAATAAAAAAAGCAGATTTCAGAATAATTACATTTTCTCACTAAAAAAAGAGTCACTTAGTTAAAAACTAATATTTATGTGGATAATAATTAATATTGACTCTAGTATTTTTGTTTTTTTTTTTATATTGCATCTGTAACATTAAAATTAAATAAAATTTACATTATATAAATAACATGAACAAGGACAATATTTTCGTGTAAAGATCTATATTACTTTACGTATACCTACCTAGGAAATGTACTTCGAGCATATTTACTTACATATTTTTTCAAAATTATAACTAATTTTATATATGCATGGGTGCAAGAAGGAGATACCACCGAGGAAGTAAAATGTGTCTGGTCGTAATAAAATTATATATTAATTTTATTACGTCTCAAAGATATTATTTTCTATTTTTAACCCCCGACTAAAAAGAGGGGTGTTATAAGTTTGACCTTTCGATCTGTGTATCTGTGTATCTGTGTATTTGTCTGTGGCAAATTTCCGGCCAAACGCGTGGACGGATTTGAATGCGGTTTTTTTTAATTGAAAAAATAGTAATAGTCGTTTCCAAGATATTGACGTTTTATTCGTACGGGGGAGAGGTTCTTATGCAATAATTAGCTGTTTGCGGCCAAACACGTGGACGGATTTGAATGCGGTTTTGTTTAATCGAAAGCTATGGTCGTCGAGATAATTCTTTTCCATGTTTGATTGAAATAAAAATAGTCGTCTTCAAGATATTGACGTTTTATTAGTGCGGGGAAGAGGTTCTTATGCAATAATTAGCTGTTCCTAGCGGTGTCGCCAAAAGGATAAAGGCCAAAAGGTTTTTACACTTACGTACTGAGGTAAAGTACTTTATTAGGGATAGCTGTTGCCCGTGACTGAGTCCACGGAGACTAAAAATATATTTAAAGAATCACGGGCAACAGCTAGTGATAATAAAAATCCCTTCATAGTGTTATTAGTGATTGTAAATCATTTTAATTCTAAATGTTTATATTTATTAATATTCGTATATACTATATATGTAACCTACCTACCTACCCATATGAAAACGTCTTGAATCATGTTACTTAATACATTTATAATTTATTACATTGTCGAAACTTTCACGTGGATCCTTATTTTATTATATTAAATATAATATATATTTCTCTTAATAAATATAGCCTATGGGACCGTTTAAAAAATGAAGAAATTAAAATGCAAGTAAGTTAACAAGGCAAATAAAGAAATCACAAAATCGAATCGTATGGTCTAAGTCCTCAATGATTAACTTCGTAATATATATACACACAAAATAAATAAATAAATAAATACACTATCAACGTACGTACAACGGTCTCCCGACGCAACGAGTTCAATAAGTACATAATAATATTATTTTTACTCTTTTTAGAGGTCTTTTTGTACCGGGGGTTTTTTAAATTTTTATTTTTTTTTTTTGTTTTATTGTACTGTCTTTTAAGTCTCTGTACATCCTCAAGGTTGACTGTTAGAAAATACTATTTAGCATTAAGTCCGCCAATTGTAACAGTTTTTGTTGGAACAATAAAGAATAAACCTATTACATCTTCTACATTCCTGTAAAAATTCAAAGTACATTATAACATATTTAATAAAGTCTATAAACTTGATGGAAGAAAACACATACAATGTCAATGACATGACAGCGTTCATGAGACTTCTAAACAAAGGTGACAATTTCTTGTGGTTGTACATGACCTTTGACAAGTCTTCAACACTAAGAATATTTTCGCATGGTAGGAACGGCGATCAGAGTTATGTCGAATTCAATAGAATGTTTGGCTCCTAATAAAGATTTACTCAAAAAAAGGAATGACCAACTGGCTTATATTTAACAACATGAGTAAAATGACTATAAGCAGTTTCATAAAAAATATTTGCACTGCCATATCGAACTGCATCGAAGCTCGTACGTAAGTAACTTGATAGAAGTAAATTCAATTTATTTGTTATTAACTGTGCCTACGACTTCGTACTCATAGATTTCGATTTTGATAAAACGTACCCTTTGTACTTACACATGTATGTAAAAACTTTAAAGCTTCAAACTGGTAAGCAGCAATGGTACGACAATAAGAGATTATTAACTTTTTTATTTGTTAACTGATTTTTAAAAAAAATGAAAAGTGAATCCCATGACAATGTATTCCCGAAAACTGCATCCAAATCGATTAATCCGTTTCTGAGATTAGCGTGCACAAACATACCGACATACAGACGAACAGACAAAATGAGAAAACATTATTTTAGGTTCTCTTATATAAAGTTCCCTCGGTATGAATTATTGATAATATTTTTTTTGGTGTTGTGTGCCCAACTAAAGACAAAAAGAAAAACATACAAAGATTTTAAAAATGCTCAAAATGGATTCTGTTAGTTATCACTTTACATCCTGGTATAATTTTATTAATATTTTCAATGTACAAAGACTACTCCTCTACAGATTTATTACATGTATAGAATAAGATTTTCTTGGTACCTATCCCATGATTGACATAAATTGAAATAACTTTTTTATTTCTCTTCAGATTTAGATGAAATAAATCAGATTTAGATTGTAATAATATATTCCTGAAAACCGCATTCAAGTTGGTTAAGCCGTTACTGAGATTAGCGTGCACAAACATACAGACATACATACATACAGAAAAACAGACAAACTGAAAGACCATTGTTTTGGGTATTCTTGCTCTTATAAAGGTCCCCTATGATATATTTTTTTTAATATTTTCCATGTACAGACATGGATCAGTGACGATTTTATTATATGTATAGATACATATAGATTCGTTCACATTTTTAAGAAAGTCATTTTGGACTTAATACCTTATTTCTTAATAAGGTTATTTCTTGTACTGGGACAAACATACATTTTATGTAGATTTTAATGTGTAATTTCTTACACAGTCCTTATTGTTACTTCATTAATGTTGCTATTTTTTTGAGTCTATAAATTCAACTGTTTAATCAAATTAAGAAGCATACAAGCAGAAAAACAAATGCCTAAATACTCTCTAACAGCATGAAGAAAAAAGCATCGCAATAACAACTTTCTTTGAAATACATCAAATACTTTATATTATTATATTAATATTGTTTATTATATTAATATTTAAGATACTATCCTAACCACAACTTCTTTATCACAATTGTCTAATCAAACGGAATAAATTAAATACAGTTTATAAAGTCCTATCATCGTATTACCAGAGATAACAGAATTGATCAACGATTTAGGCAACCAAAAGTATGTTATCAATTAATAATTTATTTTATTTTCACATAATTTGAAGAGTAGTCTTCAGTGAACATTCCAAAATATTCAAAATGATAGTGTTAATATTTCTACTATCAATTATTACAGGGCAGTGCGTTTATGGTAAATATATGAATATCCGGTAGAAACATAAAATATTGAATATAATATTTTTTTCATTAAATAAGAAAAATATCAGCTAACTAGGTTAAAGTATATAAATTAAAATACCGTTTTAAATTATTGTCACCTTATACCACAGCCCAATTCGGAGATCATAAACAAAACTTCGGCTATGTAACAGTGCGAGAAGGTGCTCATATGTTTTACTGGATGTTCTACACTACCGCAAACGTCACAGACTATACTGAGAGACCTCTGATAGTGTGGCTGCAGGGCGGCCCAGGGGGCTCCTCTACGGGGATCGGTAACTTTGAAATACTTGGCCCTCTTGACGTATCTTTAAAGGAGAGAGATTATACTTGGGTGAGTATTGTTCTACTGATTATTAATATTAGAAATTATTCGGCATTTAGATAAAATCTTCTTATGTTACATCTAGGTGAAAAACTTTAACGTAATCTTCGTGGACAATCCCGTAGGTACGGGATTCAGTTACGTTGACAACCCCCAACATTTAACAACTACAAATGACCAAATAGGTAGGATATACATACTGAAACAATTACCTATATAGATTACCTTAAATAGGTACGTGTATAGGTAACTGTTTCCATTTAACGTAATTTTGTTCGTTTCCACGTAACTTTGTTTGCTTTAAACTGTAGTAATTAACCACACGTACTTATTAATATTGCAGCTCTTGACTTCGTCGAACTAATGCGAGGGTTCTATAAATCTAATCCTGAATTTGAAACAGTACCACTTTACATTTACGGCCAATCATATGGCGGTAAAATGGCAGTTGACATGGGTATTAGGATGCGCGAGGTACTAATTACCACAACAGATCCTATATTATTTTGTTACTATTTAATCAATTAGATAGTGTTCCTTTCAGAAACTTTGAGATCAATATTAATTAAATAGTCGTAAAAATCAAGATTGCTTGGTATATTTGTAACATTTATAAGATTCGATTATTCAATACATAGAATAGATTATTCAATACATAAATTTTATTCAATACATAGATTATGCAATACATAGAATTTACATAAAATAATGCAAAATATAATGATAAGGTAAATAATTAGGTAAAGTAATAATAGTAATAGGTATATGTCAGAAATACTTTTCGTAAGAATAATGTTTATCCTTTTATTTCTCACAGGCGGAAAATGCCGGAACAATAAAATCAAATCTGAGAGGGATAGCTATGGGTAATGCGTGGATTAGTCCTATAGATTCAACTCTTACATGGGGACCCCTGTTGCTTGCCTCCGGTCTGGTTGATGAATCTGGATATGAAAATATTCAAAGGCAGGCACGTGAGGCAGAAAGACTATTTAATGAAGAACAATACCTTGAATCCTCGATGCAATGGCAATTAACGCAAATTGCCGTTAATCTAGCTACTACCAGAGTAGATTTTTACAATATTTTGACCAAAATGCCTGTTCACGTGGCCGGGAACGTTGAAGGAAGTGATTATGGTAGTTTAAACAAATTTAAATAAGATATTTAGTATTCTTCCGATTCTTATGATTCTTTTTATTTCAGAAAGTGGAAGACAAATGACGCTACCAGATATATTTCACCAGATATCAATGACATCGAGAGCTAGAGCGACGAGCGCTAGCGACCTTCACAAGTTGATGAACACGAAAGTAAAGGAAGCGCTGGGTATTCCAGACCATGTTCTTTGGAGTGCATCGTCAGATATAGTTTTTGAATCTTTACGAACTGATTTTATGAAACCAGTGACAAAAAGCAGTGAGTACCTACCATATTGGAAATTCATGACGGTTTACTATTAAATATTTTTAAAGTTTATGTATAACTTTTGATAGCACACTTGTATCTGAAGTATTTTTTTTTATACACAACATTATTAAATATATATTTTTCTTAATTCTTATTTATATTTTTACTATTTCCTTGTAACAACATCTAACAAGTAAACAGGATGTTCTCATTATCGATAATAATTGTATTATTTACTTTTCAGTCGAGAAGTTGTTAAACGAGACAGATATTATAATAACAAAATACAATGGGAATCTTGATCTTATTTGCAGTACTACTGGTAACATATATTATTCTTTTCATATTTATAGCAACTTATCTTTTTTAACAGTTTAATTTAATATTCATTTTTATTAAATAATTAGGCCAAATACTTTGGGTGGACCGGTTGCGCTGGCCGGGAGCAGAAGGATACAAGAACGCTACCCGCCAGCCTATCTGGGTGGACGACAAATTGGAGGGGTACTACAAGTCGCACGGAAACTTCAGATTCTTCTGGATCAATATGGCCGGACATAGTGTAAGTATATAAGATGCAGTAAGTGTTACGTGTTTTTTGACTCGGTCCTAAAACAGAGCATTTTAAAATAACACAATTTTAATTATATTTTTAAGCAAATTTAATACAAATATAAAAAAAATAAAAATAAATTATTCTCGATCTCAATTTAGGTTACTTTTAATTGTTTTTGTATTTTTGAAGTCAGAAGTTGCATTTCCATGAGGTAAAGAATGTGAAACCATGTGTGTAACTTTTTCGTTCTTAACAACGTTGATAATTTGATTGATAATTTCTGAAACGTTCAATCATAGTATTTAAGAAAGTCACTATGTTTATTAACTTTATTATACAGTCTAGAGATAATGATGTTATAGTGGCACCCAGCAAGTCTACTCTTAGGCTTTCTGTTCGAAGATTTAGATTTTCTTTTCTCTTTGTTAGATTTATTTTGTAACTGAGGTATTTACGGGTTATTATTTTATTTAATAGAAGGTGGGCAACTGAAAGACTTCCAGCTTACCTATATAATTTTGTGCAGATTTAGATTTATCTCCCTTTTTATTTATAATTATGTTGTTGTATTTCTATAATATCCAACTACTATATAATACTAGAGTAGTGTTTGAAGTAGAGCATAATGATAAACTATAAAGATTGCAGGTAGGTCTATATTCCAATGATCTAATATTTCTTGAATTGTTTATTTATTATGTCTTATTTAAATTGTAAAATTGGATATATGTAATTTCCAAGACAAAGTGTATTCTATTCATAACTATTCTAAAAGTCTAATTTATCTAAAGTAGGGAAAGGAAAATTTAATTTATTGTTGCAAAAATATGCTTTCACTAGATACCTCTCAACATTAGATTGTGTGGCAAAGGACGTCGAAAGGAAAAGAAACATTGTTTCCGATAAATGTTCGTAGGCCGGCATAATTTGAATTACTTCGAACTGCCAATGGCTTGGTATGATAAGTGTCTAAAGCGATACACCTGCTTTATTTGCTTAAACGATACATGATATTAGCTGAAGTAATTGCTTCAGCATTTTCCAGTCAAACACGCAAATTATTTGCCATCATTATTTCGACATAGTTCAAAAGGAATTTAAGTAAACTGTAGAACAAGTGAAAGAATGAAGTGCAGAAGACGTTTTACATGTTAATTCCGAAAATCCTGAGCCCGAGGTAAATTTTGATCGTTAGATACGTGTTACCTCGTGTGCGTAAGGTTGTTAGTCAAGTTAAGAATGACATTGTCAAATGCAGACAATAAACCATGGAAATGATGGCATAATTACCCTTGAAAATCCTGGCTGAACTTGAATGGTGTTCCTTATATCATCGATTTTCACTTCAGATGTCGTACTTCCACGTGAATAACATTCATTTCAAAGTATTTTTTTAATCTTTTGCTTATATGGAACTAAATTCATTTCAAGTAACCATATTAACTTCATAGAAAACTAAATTTAATTCCGCTTATAAGTTAATACAACATTTATTAATTTTAACGCGATAAGTTTAAGTTCATTAGTTATAATACATATATGATATGTGTTTAACGACTTTCGTTGACAACAGCTAACATCTGTAGTTACTAAAAACCATTATCGGGTTATGTTTTTCACCTATTTTCATTACACCGATAATATTTACGATACCTGCTATCTAATATTGGTCATTAGGTAGCAGGTATCGTAAATATCATTGTATTCGTAATAATTTAAAAATGAAATTATGATTAACTTTGCAGGTACCAAGAGATAACCCTGCTGGAAGCACTGCGTTCTTACGAGACATGACTACATTTGGATAAAAAACATTTTGAATCAAACATTTTATTTTTTAAATACTTTAAAGTTTGTTTAAAACATATTTATTGTTTATAAACTAAAATAATAAACAATCAAAACATTCTATCTTTTTTTTCTGTTGAGGATATCTCAATTTGCGGAAGTAGTTAATTTATATCCTGTCAAAGAGGAAACGACATGGAAATCCGATCTTACATTTAACTGTAGAAATAACCTCAATCTATTGTTGTGTAACTTCTTAGGACACTCGATATCAGATAAGGGTGCACACAACAGTACCACAAGATAACAACATAGATATAATTATTATTCTACATATATAAACAACTGAAGCAGTTTTTTTCATCTATAGATGTATTAAAATAATATCTCTGTCTTTCTATCTCTTTGCATACACCTCACTCTGAGCTCGTTCCATTTTTTTTACAAACGGTGGATCCATAAACAATGTTAATTATTTTTCGGAAAATCAGGATAGGCTATCTTGTTGTCATCATACGTATAATTAGTTTTTTTTTTTGTACATTATTAAAAAAATATCTTTTACACTTACCTAGAAAATAAAAAAAAACAGTGTGTACTATCTTAATTGCTATGTATTATATCTTAAAATTGGTCAAAAATCATTTAAAACCAATAAAAAATTCCTTTCCTTAGACAAAAGGTATTCCATCCCCAAAATATGCCATCTCCCTAGAATAAATCCTGAATTGTCGCTCTATACTACAGGAGGGCAGATTGTATTGTAGTGTATATAGTGGAGTAGTAGATCATAACATTGGGTCTCCGGCAAAGTTACCCATCGAACAAAGTCGTGCCGCAAAGCAACCTAGTCGTGTTCCGGCACGTTGCTCGATGAAGCCGTCTATGGAAATGGGTCTAAACAGCTGCGGGTCGTTGGCGAACCGGTTAGTCGTCGAGTTAATGTTTGTTTTGTCGGGTGTCTAGTCGAGGTGGGTAGCGGGATCCGAAGCGACGGCTTTCCGCTGGCCGCCCCTATCTACTGAGACACCCGGCGGTAGATAGTTTTGCAGCCGAACTACGGGTCAGCTGCTAAGATCAGGGTACTACGGGACCCCGGTACCTAAGCCCTCCGGCAGCGATACATGCGCTTGCGTGTGTAAACTGCCGGGTTACCGGTTTTGGTGTTGGATTCGTAGTGGTAATGTGGTTAGCTGCAGAGATTCGGCGCTGTTCGTTTGGGTCCCCACAGTTGTCGGGGGCTCGTCGGATTAGGACTGAAGGAGGCGAGGGCGGTTGGCGGCTCGCAGATAGTTGGGGGCCCAATTAGTGGGCTAGCCACCCATGAAAAGCTGCCCCAGACAAGAAGGCCCGATGGCGATCCCTGGGGGCTTCTAGCGTCCCCACAGTCTCCAGGCTAGCCTCCCAGTGGCATAACTTAACCAACTTCGACGTCGGGTTCGATACGTACGTACCGCCTCGTTAAAATGCCATTTCCCATCCCTATTCACTTTTAAAGTTTTTTGAAGTTTTTTGAATTATGAAGAATTTTTTTGTCTAAAAAGTCTTTGTCTGTCTCCTTATTTAAAATTCACCTAAGTTATATCAGGGGCATGCACTCCAATATCTTACCTGTCCATCACCACCTGGAGACAAAGCAACCGCACTTGTTCTTTTTGACGGAGACCAGAAACAAAGTCCTTTAAGCGCTGCACACCTGAATTATCCCAGACACACGTTGGAGCACAACTTTCGCTCACGTGCCAGAGTCTGCGTGTCCGCGCGGAATGACCTCTGTATCCAGCGTCTCCGTCCCCTTGAAGACGCCACTTTTCTTCTCTACGGGTTTTAGACACAGAAAACGAAAAAATCCCGTTTTCCTGTGTCTACCGGTCGCACAGCAGTGACAGCAGTGAAGACAACTAGATTATTTGAGTATCTCGGTGAGGCTGCTGATATGGCTCTGCATCAGTACCCTTTAGCGCAGCTCGTCTTTCTGGGGGACTTTAATGCCTGTCATCAGGACTGACTGTTCCCGTACCAGAAAACCGACCATGATGGAAGAGAAGCGCCTAACTTTGCGTTGTCCTTGGACTTCTTTCAGTGGATGAGACAAGCAAAAAGGGTACCAGATGTGGTAGGCCATACAACCAATTGCCTGGATCTTCTACTGACAACTGATCTGGACAGGTATCATCTAGAGGTCACTTCCCCCTTGGGAACCTTTGATCACTGTCTGGTGAAATCTGTGTTTACATATTCCCCAGCAGCTTTCGAACCTCATGGTGTTAGGCGAGTATGGAAATGCAAGTCAGCAGATTGAGATGAGATGCGGCACTTTTTTGCGTCTTATGTCTTACTTCTCTACTTTGAATCCGGCGAGTTGCGCGGATGCTATAACCGACGTGAAGCATCAGTCAATGGAGTATTTTATTCCTTTTTCTGACGTACCCATGGTTTAATGTCGAATATAGTCATGCTCAAGACCGAAAACATTCGGCATACCTCATTTGGGCTGATGTTCGAAGCCGCAAAACTCCGGATGTAAGTTCAAAGAAGAGAGCCTTTAACCAAGCTGTCCACAACAACCAAGTCCTACAAGAAGGCATTGCGGAAGGCTCGATCGAATCTCTAAGAATGGCGAAAAGCTCTCTGTCAAACCAACTGCCAGTCGAGCTTTCTGCCTACTCTGCTGAAGTCGGATCGATCCCTGGCCCACACAGCAGAAAGCAAATGTATTTGTTTCTCGACACTGGCAATGCTTATCCAGCACATCTTCCTCACTGCGGTATTTTGATGCATCACAAACTAAGAGGTATGAAGAGCATTGTGTCTTTTAAATGTGAATAAAGCCAGTTGTTCTGATGATAAACCAGCCATTCTGCTCAAGACATGCGCAGCGGAGTTGTCTCCTGTATTGTCGATAGACTTCAGGTAGTCTCTGCATGGAGCAATACCAATCTAGTCAAATTCAACGCACCCAAAATGCAGACGTGTCTTTTCACCGCCAAAATGAGCCCTTTCACATTGGTTCCTACGTTCCAGAATGTATCCTTGGAATACAACGATCGGCTGCAGTTGTTAGGCTTAGAGATTTCCTCGAACCTCAACTTTGGTCGGTTCATTGAGTCTAGAGCAAGAGCAGCAGCAGCAAAGCTTGCTGTGCTAGCGAAGGTCCGGCAGTACTTTACACCGGGACAGCTTCTTGTTTTATACAAAGCACAGATCCGGTCGTGTGTGGAGTACTGTTTTCACATATTTGCTGGTGCCGCAAAGTCTCATCTTGCGATTTCAGACTAAATTGAGAGGCGAGCGAAGAGGCTTATAGACGGTCCCAAATTGGTCGAAGCCGACCTCCACAGTCTTGAACACAGGCTTAGAATTGCTAGCCCCTCAGTATTCTATAGGGTACATTTTGTTCGGGGTGAATTACACGATCTAATTTCGTTCCGACGCAAGGCAGGTATTCATCCTTTTGTTGTGGACATGCCGTCTGTCCGAACGAAACGCTTTGCTTAGTCTTTTTTACTTCGTACAGCAAAGGATTGGAACAACTTGCCTGCGTCGATATTTCCGGCCGAATATAATGTGGGTGCCTTCAAGAGAAGAGGGAATAGGTTGCTAGGGTAATGCGCTTTACTTCCTAAGACTACATTCCACTTAACATCAGGTGGAAAGTAGTCAAGCATTGCCCTAGATTATATACATATGTTAAGGAACTTATATACCCCGTGGCATAGTATATAGCATTTGGTCCAGTGTGCTTTAAATCTGTTATTCGCTAACAGTATTTTCTACACCAATTTCTCCTTGTAACCATTTATTGATTAGTTACAATTGTTGAAAATAAAAATGTATAAAATCTTGAAAAACTATTGTTTTTTTAAGTTAAACGTGATAACAATCAGTATACAATTCTGTAATATTACCTTTGATGGTCTCAACTGAAGACACAAGTTCTGCAATCGTTGATCATATCATAGACGGACCTGACCCACTTAATTTTTTAATTGATTGTAAATTATTGATATAATATAATTGATTGATTTTATAATAGATTGTTCTGGTAGTGACAAGAACAATCAATTCGCTGAAGCAGATAATTTAAGGCTATGTTTAATACGTCAACTAAACCAATACTTAATCAGTATTCCTTGATATTCATTCCTTACGGCATTCGTTCATATTAAATCCATCATGTTAGCCTAACATTTATTTTTAATTATTACAAATAGGTAGTCAGAATTAATAAAAATCAATTTTAACTGATCAAAGTTGGGGCTGGTCAACTTCTGTAAATTTACACTTCCGAGTGCTATAGCAATTCCGTAACGATCCACTTAAGAGCGTTATTTTCTTGTGAGTAGTCTTTTAGAATGGTGGTGTTCTCTACGCTGCGCGTGGTCCCAAATAACTACCCTAGATATCATCACTTGGTAGTTGATCTGCCTCTACATTCGAATTCAGCCTTAACCCATGTTTGAGTAATTCTATAATAAGTAGTTATTTCTAAAATTACTATTTATTAAATGCGAATAAACATCGTCGTACTTTTCGTCATTCTTTTGATTAAGCGTTAATGCATAATTTATAAAACACGGGGAAATTACGAGTTTATTATTTAGAGAAGCTCTTCCTTCGTCATACTTTTCACGTGACGAATCGCAACTTGCTTCATTTGTACACTTAGCGACCAATTAGTCATGTTTTTTCATCGGCGTATTTTTTTATAAACTAAACTATTTAAAGATGTTAATAAAAGTCACACATATCCAGAGTGTACATATAAAAAAATAATTTTATACCGAAGTCAGCGCAGCATGATTCATGACGTATACAATTAACTACGATTTAGAGGTCACAGCGTTTCCGCGTTTGGAGAAATCCGTCATTAAAAATAAATGTTTTAGTAATTTTCGAAAGGAATAATATGTAAATATTTATTGTATACAATGTTCTATAAATGTCTTAAAAACGTTGTGCTTATCATCATCATCATTAAATAAATTTATAATGAAATTAAAATTAGTATACAATTCTAAATTCATCATTATAAAAGGCAGCGAGCTAGTAGCTCAGTTGGTAGAGCGGCTGGAACGGTATCCCAAACATCGCAGTTTCCATCGCAGTCTTGATCGTCTGTTTATTTATTTTTAAAATATTTATAGTTTTGGATACAATTTTATTTGGTGTTATAATATTACCCAAAAACATTTAATGTACCTAATATGTTAAGAATCCATTTGGTCTATTTCTATCATTTTATTTATTGAAATAATCTTAATTGCCCACCAAAAAAAAAAGTAAAAAGACAAAGTAAAAAGCATAAAGGAATGGGCAAAAGGCTTTGGTCTTTTGCTTAATCCTAATAAGTCTCAAGCGCTAATAATTGGAAGTAGACAAACGGGCAACAAAATAAATTTCAATATAATACGAGATATCATATACGACTCTAGTACAATACCGTTATCAGAAACAGCAATAAACTTAGGCTTAACAATTGACTCCAATTTGTCTTGCTCAGCAAATGTTAATGAGGTGAGTATACGCCTTTATTACTTCATTTCGTGAGACGACTTCAAAACTTCTTACCTTTACAGACAAAAATACTCTTGGTCCTATACTATATTAATTCCTATACTCGACTATGCCGACGTATGCTACTTAGATGCTACAGAAGATCTACTAGACAAGTTAGTATGTATTCGTTTCATATAGGTACGGACTGGGTAAATTCGATCACATATCTGACTTCCGACGTCAACTAAAGTGGTTATTCGACTCCGCCGGAATACTGACGTCCTGACTACACTTTTTAACGTATTGGCTAAATCTTCCCCTCCCTATCTACGACAATCTTTTCAACTGACCGTACCTAATAACAGACCATCCCACTCGTGTGTCATTTTTAAACCCCTTGATGTACCCCGTTGTAACACCACATTTTTTGCAGAATCTTTTGCAATAAAAGCAGCACAGCTGAAATTTATAATTGTTCCACAGTTAGTTCTTTTAAGCATAAATTGAATCAGCACTATCTCTCACTATCAATATAATTACTGTTATTATTACCTTATTAATATTATTCTTGATATTATTATTACCTTATTTATGAATAAATATATGTGTGTATGTATATGTGTATTTGTATATACAGGGTGTTTTGTAGAGGTAGAGGGTCCGACAAACCAAGTGAGTGTGTTCAGGTACCTTACTAGACTTAGAGAATACATTTTGGCCAAATAAAATCCTAGACCTTCTATTTTATTTGTAAATTTTTCGTTTTTCACCGAAATTGTACCTGATCACTTAAATAACATTTCTAAAATCCGTTTTAGACCGAATGTATTCATGTCATTTTAGTCTCAAATGCATGCTCAAGCCACAAAAAGCAAAATTAGATACAATCTGAACTACCTAACTGATGTAGAACTCATAAAGTAAAAAAATAAGTTTAAGCTTGACATCTAAGTTCAACTTTCACAATGATTAAAAAAACCACTAGCGATTCTGGAGGTAGTATGCATTAATAAAGTTCTCCATTTATCACTTATTATAATGACATAAAAAAATGCTATAATACTTACCAGCGTGTTGAGTAAAATTAAGATTCAAGATATCATCATATCAACAAACAAATGTATCATCTACGTAAAGTAAGGGACGAAATACGACGAGCAAGTATAAAACTATTGTTATAAGTTCTTCTTTCTCTGTCTTTCAAAAAATGAAAAGGCGGAGTGATAAGGCTTTTCAATAACTAACTAACTTCGATGTCTTTATGACGCTTTTTGATAACCCCACTTTATTTCATTTCTAATTAATTTTTCTATTAAAATATTAAAAACTATATTAAATATAATAGGAGAAATACAACAGCCCTGAAATATACCAACGTTATAATTAAGTGGTTTTGAATGGATTTTAATGAAAATTATAGAGAATTTTAATTTTGCATAGTATGATGCAATACTGTCGCGAACTACCGTAGGAAAGTTAAACCATTTAAGCGCGAACATCATTAGTTCATGTCGTACCGACCTAAAGGCGGTCTCTAAGTCTATCCAACAAACCGTAATTTGTCTCTCGCAAGTTCTAGCACCTTTAATATATCTTCTGATAGAGTGAAGAGTGTGGAATTAAAGTGAATATTGGATTTAAAATGTTCAAGAAATGTATCTACATATGTTGAACATATAATAAAACATATATATACATATAATCAAATTGTGCCTGATAGCTGTCTGTACCTACATGGAAAATATTTTCAAAAATTCATAATAATTTAACTAAATATAAGCAAAAGAACCCAAAACAATGTTTTTGTTTTTCGTCTTCATGTTTATCTATGTCTATATGTTTGTGCACGCTAACCTCATAAACGGATTAAACGGTTTGAATACAATTTTCGAGAATATATTGTAATGGGTTTCACTTTACATATATGTAGTACATTATTTTTATAGTGTTTTTTTTTATTTAAACCGGTAAAAAAAAAGAAGTTAATAATTTCTTATTTTCGTACCATTGCGGTAAGACATTTTTGCAAAATTGAAGCAGTGTTTCTCACCTCACGGAATAATAATACCCTTTACAATAAAAAATATCTGTGGTTAAAAATTAAAAAAAATATATAAGTAAATTAGAAATATTCCTCACTCCGTCAAGTAGTGGTTACTACAACTTGACAGAGTTTGATGAAACTTTGACAGGTTATAGTTTATACATTGATATGTACAAAAGGTACATTTTATCGAAATCTAATTCTTGATTCTATGGAGGTGTAAAACGAACAAAATTATACATTCCTACTTCAGTATTTAATCTATCTTGAGCTTAAATGACGTAGTGGGTAATTACTTAAAGTTATCCATCAATTATAATCAAATTTTATAAATCAAGAGATAAGATATTTTATTAATACTTTATTATTCCTAATAATTTATGCGACAAACGTATAAAGATAATAAAGACACTTATCATTTATATTGGGTGGTCATTTAGTGGAAGTATTGCCCTAGCCTTATTTAAAACAACTGCATCATGGGAAAAGTAACGGTTATAATATTAGTTGCAGTCGGCCTCGTGATTGGCGCTGGCCTCGGTGTACTTATTTGGTGGTTAGTTACAGCTGGTGATCTGTATGAAACAATTCGTAAGTTACTATATTTTAAAATATAGATAACATTTCAAATATTGTAATATGTTTGTGAAGCCCCCGCGACACAGAAATATTATAACCCCTAATGCGGGAGTAGTCTTTTAAAAAAAAAGTACCAGTTGTCAAAATATTGAATTTTGTATAATGTAATTAATAATTTTATAGTTTATCACATTACATTTCGTTATTCATCGTATAAATTGATAGGTACGATACAGTATAAAATCAACACAGTATTCTGTCAGGTTTAGAAGGAGACAACATAGGAAATGTCAATTACACGGCAGCGTACACGAGAATTCAAGGCAAAGGTGATGTTTTCTGGTGGTTTTACCCAACACTGGCCGCGACTCCAACCGCCAGACCGCTGTTGCTTTGGGTACATGGCGTCACCGGGGATCCTCCGAGTTATCTCGCCAATTTTGGAATGTTTGGACCTTACGACGTAAATCTCAATAGAAGAAATGATTCATTGGTTAGTATTATCATACTCACTATTTCATTTCAATAGTTTCCATATTCAGCAGACATGACCATCGGAACACTGCTTCATAACCCAACGAAACAGGGAGGGACTAGTTTTCCCCGCAAATAAAATATTTCATGAATGTTTTTACTCTATTGTAATTTGTGATAACGAAAAAAGGTAGGTAAGGTTAAAATATTCAAAGAAAATCTAGTTCTATATTCTGTTTAAAACTAAATAATTAAATAAAGTTAAAATCAATATTTAAGGGGATCCCATACGAAAGTCGTGATGGTTTGGACATTTTTAATATATAATTAGCCAGAACCGTCAGAGCGCGAGTTCGACACGCGCTTGGTCGCTTTTTTTTAGTACTGAAATCTCTCAAATAAAAAAAGATTTTTTCAGTTACGAATGTTTAGTTGTAGTTGTTTCAGTTCTAGAGCTTACTGTATTAAAACATAAATTAAAAAAAATCGGTTTGGCTTTACTGTTTTGTATCCCTATAGGAATAAGTATTTTGACATTAATATTTTTTATAAAATCTTATAGATAAATGACTACAATTTACTATTTGTTGATGCTCCCATCGGCACCGGCTTCAGTACAGCCGAATCAAGAAATAGTAATCTACCTAACTTAGATGAAAATAGTGAGTTGCGAAATTACTATTTAAATTTTTTTATAACAATTAATTACAAACAAGGCGACATCATTACCTTATGATTGTAATGTTTCAGTTGAACATTTATGGCGAATGCTTCAATCGTTTTATGATATTCACGATGAGTATAGAGAAACTCCTATTTATGTATGTAGTCTTGGAGATGGTTCTCAATTAGCAATTCCGTTGACAAAAAAGTTGGCTGAGGTGAATGATTACACTTTTTTTTCTTTCAAAACCTGTTTAATTATTGTGACAAATTATAATCCTATATTTTCAGGAAACAAGCGCGTCTGAACAACTAAAAGGAATTATTCTCGGCAATCCAATAGTCTCTCCAGCATTAGTACTTACAAAACTAGGATTTTATTTAGAGGAACTTGCATATATTGACGGGAAAGGCCGTGTAGAAGTTGATAATCTCTCAAACCTAACGTATTCTCTTGTTCAGTCCGGATCATTTGAAGCAGCATTCGATGAATTTGCATCACTAGATAGTTTTGTTAATAAGCGCGCTGGCGCTATTAGCGTTAACCTTAACTATATCGTTGAAAAACGAACTCGTGACTCTCGTGGAGGTAATTCGTTTCTAACACAAAACCAAGTTTTCTCAATATGTATAAATATATTTGTAAATATGTATGTATTACCTACTTGTTTTTGTTTAAAAATATCTATAAACATGTAGAGCCATGTTAAGCTTATTTAAATTTATATAAATATACAATGAATAATAAATTGATACGGCCTGGGATTCAAACCCGTGGGCCGTGACCTCTGCCAAACCGTCCCGTCTACCAATTGAGCTACCGTATTGCTATCCGTATCGGTGAATTAAGCATTCTATATGTGATCGTATTTATCGGGACGGTGGTGACATCTATTAGGTTTCTTTCGAAAATTCTAACCAATGTTTGCAGTATAGATAAACATTGAAAAGATGCCACTACCGAAATTAATGTTTGAAGATATCTATAAACATGTCTAGCCATGTTAAGCTTATTTAAATTTATATAAATATCCAATGAAAAATACTTGTTTTTGTTTTGCAGATTATTTTGGTCAAAAAAAATACGTGAACAGAATTCTTCGTTCAAACCAAAATGCGACAGTCTTTATGGAAACTTTTGTTAGACCAGCCCTAGGTATTTCAAATGAAATTAGATACGATGAACAACGAACACAAGCCCTGCAAGCTTTTAAAAGCTCTTATATGATACCCATTGTTGATACAGGTAATAAAAAATTGTATTGTTATTGAATTTGTTTTTTTTGCTTTAATCATCAAAACATACAAATCAACAAACCTTATGGTTTTTTTTCAATATAGATATATTTCTTATTAAAGCTATATTGTTTACAAGAAGTAAAAAAACTGTTTTATTACCACTAAACTTATTAGTTCCATAATATGTCTACTAAATGTTCGAATGTTACAAATTTCAATGTTTGATTATAAATATTTTTTCAGTTGAGCATATTCTTAATAGCACTAACGTGACTATTACGGTTTACAACGGCAACCTGGATGCTGTGTCGAATACTCCTGGTAAGGTTGTCATTTTATTTCTTAGCTTTCACTACATTATATTAATAATGCTTAAATATTAAAGTTATAGAATATAATAATAGAATTCAATTTATATCATTTATTCATGTTATCTTTTTATTCAACTTTTTACGAACTTATTTGTGTAAAAAAATTACTGAAGATTACCTACGCGTTGCAATAGTGAATAGATCAATAAACTTCTGTCTTATATTTCCTTGCGGACCTTGATTTTAGACCACAAAAAACTAGTATCAATTTAATAAACGTTATGATTCATACAGGTCAGTTGGAATGGATTAATAATTTAAAATGGCCAGGTCAGAGTACATTTTTAAACCAGGCAAGAAAAACAATTGCATTGAACGGAGTTTTAGAAGGTTATTCCAGGATATCTGAACGACTTCGGTTTTACTGGATTAACGTGGCAGGACTATTGGTAATGTTAAACATAATAAATATATATATTTAATTATTTACACTGAATAAAGAAACAATACATACATAATTTAACAACTTACAAAAAAACATATAAAAAACTCTCATTACCAAGAACTAAAGTTCGATAATAATAGGAGGTAATACATAACAATATCATAATCAATATATATTTCAGGTACCAATGGACAACGCTGTTACTTTTAGAGCACTTTTGGATTTGGCAACAAAATGAAAATTTTCTAACATATTTGTATTTTAATTCATTATCAATTAAAAAACTGAAATAATATACAAAACGACAAAAACAAATACAATATTTCTTTTCCATAAATAAATTTGACTTACCTCGTATCACACAGTTATTGATATGTCGATGGGTTCTATATATATGGGCCAAACTAACAATTTGACCATTTTTACTTTTTATGGTAAACGCAAGATGCGTCGATGCGATCGTTATATTTACTCATGTAAGCTGTTAAAAAAAATGCATAGGTTTCTATGCATTTTATACGACTTTTTATTGCAGTACAAGAGCATATGTTACATGAATTTAAACGTACAAGGTCCTACGAGTAGTTAAAGACTTATACGCGGGTATTCCCGCGCGTTTATTTAAAGTTTGTAACCATCATTTGATATAATGGTTGTGTTTTTGAGTTACGAATTTGTTTTATAAGACAAAATGGCATCTAATTATTGTGCTAAGTTGTGTAGAAGTCGGAACTTAGTAAATTTGGTAGGTACTGGGAAATATAAATAACAATGCACATTTAAACGATGTAGGTTATGGAAACGATGATAACCTATGTAAGTACGTAACATTTATTTTTACAGACTATTCAATCTAAATAAATATATATATATATATATATATATATATATATATATATATATATATATATATATATATATATCTAAAACAAGCAGTTCCCTCTTGCTCAACAGTACAAAGTCTGTTTCGGCGAGAAAGGCAACCCAGTGCAGATAATGCAATAGGGCTTGACTCAGCAAGAGGTTGAGGTGGATAGCCGAGGGTGACGGTAAAGGGCACATGTAGTTACTGTTAGCCAGACACGGCATCTGACCTCTCCTTCATTCGTAGCGGTTTTCCGTTCACTGAATCGGGGAGGGGGAGGACTAAGTGCATGCGCTTGCGTTTGCGCGAACGTCTGCACACCTTAATATATCCTGCGCAACAGACTGCTTCCGAATAATAAACACCGATTTCGTTAAGTCCTATGGCGATGGGTTGAAGTAGAGAGGTCTGGCTTGGTGTAAGCTGGACTTTGTCTGATTCCTGCACATAGGCGGTCCCAGGTGTGAGAACACGCCGTGGTCGCTTTGGCGCACGGATGCCATCGTTACACTTATCTCGTGGTTGAAAGCACAAACAAAAAATAGCATAAACCCAACTATCATGACATTTACTAGCTCGTGAATTCCACTGCTATAACGTGGATGTGGCTGCACTCAGCAAAACGCATCTTGTCGATGAAGGAGAGCTGGTGGAAGATGGAGGTGGCTACACTTTATTTTGGAAAGGCACCTTTGCATCAGAACCTCAACGTTCAGGGGTAGGATTTGTCATCAAAAATCCTCTTGTAAAAAGACTGCAAGAATATTCTGTACACATCTCGGACCATACTGCGCCTTCACATATACCAAGACTAGACTACCTTAATGTCATCAGTGCCATGCTCCAACGCTAGACAAGTCTAACGACATTAAAAACAAATTCTATGAGGAGTTATCTAAGTGCCTTAACAGCATAAATGCCAGAGAGCCAATTTTATTGCTGGGCGATTTCAATGCCAGAGTTGGTCGGGACTATGAGGCTTGACCTGGAGTTCTGGGGCAACACGGAGTCGGCAACATGAACAGTAATAGTCAGTTGATATTCAGTCTTTGTGCTCCACACGACCTAGCAATATCGAATACTATGTTCAGACTTGCCGCTAAACAAAAGAACACGTGGATGCACCCGCAATCCAAACGATAGCATTTGATTGATTATGCTATTATGCGCCAAGAGACATCGGTCAAGTTCAATACACCCGCGTCATGCGTGGAGCTCACTGTTGGATAATGAAAAAAGACTTTTAAGGCCACTTTTAAAAACGCGCCTGTATTAGTCTAAAAGATCTCGAGACGAGGGCGAAATATGCTGAAGCCTTATCTGAAAATTTTCGCAACGGCTGCGAAAAATGAGACAGATAATGTCAGTGCTGCTTGGAAAACTTTGTCATGTTTGTCATGTCATGGAAGCAGCTTCCGCTATTTTGGGAAGACAATTAGGAAGACAACAAAGATTACAAAAGACCGCTTTACAGAAGACTGGTTTGATGACAATAACGTTTTCAAAGAAGCATTCGACAAACATCGAGATCTTCTGCGACAGCATCGTCGAAGAGGTGAAAGTGTAGCGGCGGTCAAAGAGAGTGACCAAGAATTACGCAGACTGTCTCGGCAAACAAAAGAAAAGTGTTGGCGGGATAAAGCTGGTCATATACAGTGGCTTGCCAATACAAACCAGCTTGGGGAGTTTTATAGCGAGGTACGTAAACTGATAGGTGTTTCGTACAGAGCAAAAGTACCTTTAAGGTCTTTAATCGGTATGTACCTCTTGACCAGCAAGGAGGATGTCCTGGAACGTCTGGCGGAACATTTTAACTACCTGCTTAACGTAGATCAATCAGCTGATTTGCATAACGCCAGTTTATTTCCTCAACTGCCTTTAGCCACCGAGTTGGATGAGCCCCTGTTGTGTGACGAGGTTGTAACTGCCATCAGAAAGCAATATAATAAAGTGTCTCGCTTTAATGCCCTTCACAAGAACAAGGGTGACCGTACTGATTGCAACTCATATCGAGGTATTTCTTGGAAAAACCTTCGCAAGAGTGCTGTAAAACCGCTTAAAGGACTTTTCAAAAAAGATTTTGCCCGAAACACGGTTTGGCTTCCGATCTGACCGAGGCACATGTGACTATTTTCTCGGTTCGTCAACTGCAAGAGAAAAATAGAGAACAAGGTCGTCAATTGTTCCTCTGCTTTGTTGACTCGTAAAGCTCTTTGGATAGTGCTAGGAAAACTGCTGTGCTGTGCATCCTAACAGAGAAGTTTGTGCGCCTCTTAAGACTCCTCCATGATGATATGCAATGCTATGTCTCTGTAGTCTGTCAACAGTCTGTTTTCTTCCCCGTCACCTGTGGGGTAAAACAAGGGTGGGTACTAGCGCCCACAGTATTCGCCTTATACTTTGCGGTAGTAGTCAAGGAGGTCCTTGATACTGTCTCCGAAGGAATTCGAATCCGTTTTCGCACAGATGGCAGTCTTTTCAATTTGGCTAGACTTAAGGCGCGCACCAAAGTCTCGCATGCACTAATAACTGAAATTATGTATGCCGATGACTTGTGCTTTTTTTGCAGAACCCCCAAATGGCCTACAGCATCTGATGTCCTTTTTTCACCAAGCATGCTGCAAATTCGGCCTAAAGATCAGTGTCAAAAAGACGGTAGTGATGTCCCTAGACACACATAGTCGTGAGACACTGACAATTAAGCTTGGTGAGGATATGCTGAAACAAGTTGACAAGTTTTATTATCTGGGGAACACTATAACAGCTAAATGTGACCTTGATGCTGAGATCAACAGCAGAACCATTGCTGCAGCTGCAGCATTTCGGAAGCTACGTTCCTAAGTTTTCTGCTCACACGATCTTAAACTAGCCACAAAAATTTCTGTATATATCGCGGTTGTGCTGCCAAACCTTCTGTACTCTTCCGAGACCTGGTCTGTGTATCGCACACACCAGGTCGATCACACACCAGGATCCAGAGTGTGTATGTGTACATACACACTCTGGATCGATTCCATCTTAAATACCTTCGCACCATCATGAAGATCAGATGGTCCGACCACACGCGCAACACTCGGTGGCATTGAAGTCTATCTAATGCGTCGTCAGCTTCGGTGGTGCGGCCACGTATTCCGGATGGCGGAGGGGACAGTGACGAAGCGCATCTTCTATTTTGTTCTAGAGATACAAAGATGTTCAGAAAAGACACATAAAAAGATGCAACATCGAGTCCTCTCAATTGGAGGGTTTGGTCTTCGATGCTAAACGCGATGAGTTGAAGACCCATCCCCCTGTTGCCATGAATTATAATTATGTCAGTGATAAACTAACGTGCCCACACTGAGCACGGAAGAAAATTGGCTACATGCTACAACATTGCTAAATTTCATCAAAATCCGTTCAGTAGATTGGCGTGATTGAGTAACAAACATCCATCCATACAATCATCCAAACATCCGCACTTATATATTAGTCAGATCAGATAATGAAAATGTACTATAGCAAGATTCCATAACACCTATCAATATCAAGACATTAAGATTTCAATGAATGACATTTTTAGACAATCCTAAGATTGACAAATCGCATAATTCTGTAAGCTTTAGAGCATTTTTAATTGTACTGTCAGTTTTTTTACTACAGTTTTTTTACTACTGACAGGGTATTGCTTTTTACATTGAAGTATTTACGGTCAGTTATAACGCCATGGATCTGTCCGTTTACCCTGTGTCATTTAAACGAGTAGAAGAATTAAGGATGAATCATAAAAATTTTATTGCCGTAGTTTCATTCTTATATATAATGATTTTTTTATAAAGTATTTCAAATTAATTTAGCTTGAAATTATGCCCGGCGAAGCGGGCTGGGTATGCTAGTCCAATTATATCAATGAAAAATAAATGTAGAAGCTCAAATGATTCGGTATGATATCTTGATTTGTTTGGTCGATAACTTACAGGTTTCCATAGAATATTTCTAAATAGAAATTGTAAAGTATGGGGTTCCAACAGTAAGAGAATACAAAATGATTGGACTTCAGTATGTGGAGAACACTCCTTGATATCTTTATAAGTTTCATGGATATGACACGTTGGATTTTACTAATGTATTCGATGCAAAACGGTTCCCTTACGAATGATATAATAGTACAAGTTCAAATACTATTTTAAATAAAGGATACGATGGTAAATAAAAGGTATTTTTATTCTAAACTATAACCGCGTAGGTTTACTTATTGAAAACTTAGATAAACAGCATCAATAAATGTTGATAGTAAATAGTCAACGTTATCGCTTTTGTGCATACTATTCAAATGAAGTCCATTAGTAATAGTGCAATAAGTATTTTTCTTTTATTTTTTTTTTCTTAATTTGAGCTAGGGATGGTTGAGGCAGAACGAGCTGAGTTGGACGAGGCAGAACTCTGGAATCCTCAGTACTGGCCCATTTTATTGCTTTTGACAAGATCTTACCATGAGACTTGATAGAGTAATCTGAAGGTCCCCCTGATGGACGGATGCTACTAGATCTCCTAAACGAATAGAGCTATACATGCCTATCTGTTCGTAGGTGAGATTTCTCTATGTAGTGATGCTATTTACTCAGTCAATCAGTTTTATAAACGCGTCCTTTAATGAAATTTTTATTGTTAATGAATTCCCTGGTGCCTCTTCAAACTCATTATCTTAATTTGATTCACATTACAATACAAATCATCTTTGGCAATACGTTTTTTTTTTTTTCAGTATTTCACTACTACACACCACCACACCAGATCACTCTATCAAGGGAATCCACTAGCGTTTATCATCAGGGTACCCTCAGATCACTCCAGAAAGTCTAATGATATGATTTGATCAAAATCATCAAAACAAGCCTATACTCGGCGCACCCAGCTTTATTCGTCTAGGAAATCCACTACTATCAGGTAACTCCACCAAGTCAAAAGAAATTGGCTCGACAATATCCGTAATTACTTGAAACAAAAATAAATATAAAAAAAATACTTTGACAACTTGAGAAAACAAAATATGTGTAAACTGTAAAGTATCAATAGACATTATTGCTTTATGCTTACAAGCGATACAGTGACTACTCACAGCAACGGCCTCACACCGACTGAACTGAGGTGATATTTCAATTTTAGAGATATTTGTATGAAAGGATTAACTAAAATAGCATATAAAATAAACCTTTAAGAGTAACTAAGGACACATGTAAAAACTTTAAACATATTTTTTTTTCTGAGATGTTATGTAAGTTATTTTTATTATTAGAAAAGAGATTTTTTTTTTTTAATATATATCGGTATTTTTAACATTAAAAAACTAAAAATAAAAAAACATTCCATGTGTTGCATTTACTGTACCGATAACTTGATAATTTTGGGGATAACTGTAAACGCGTCCTTAAGTATTATACATAGTTTAAAAATACAAATTAATACTGTAATGCAGTTTTAAAAGGTTTGTAATTTAATGGTAATTTATTTTAAAATTGTATAATTTTATTCTATTATTTTTAAAAGGAATACTAAACCTCTTAGCCGAAGATTCATTTTTAAAATCGACTTAGTCTGAAAAGCAGACTTTATTAAATGCTTGAAGCTTAAGTTGCCTTCTCTATGGACAATTGACTGTTGACATTTCCATTTCACAATTCACATTGACAAATGACTGTTGAGAATTGTCACCCTGTACACTGTAGTTTGATATAAAAAAATATATTATCGATGTTATTTAATTATGTGCGCCTGATTTATTAAAATAATCTTAATAATTTTAGAACTGAAAATCCGTATTATATTAAGGTGTAAAGCACTTATCCGTGCAACAGGAAAATAATATATTTGTAACTAAATTATAAGATGGCAGATATTTTGGATATATTAGATATAGAACAGCCTGGGGCGTCTGAAATAACGCGGGATAGTATATTACATGGAGACAAATTAAGAAAGAAATATGTTACAGCTAAGACAGTACGTCGCCCAGAAGGAATGCACCGAGAAGTATTTGCTCTACTGTATTATGATAACAAGGACATACCTCCGCTATTACCTACCGATACAGGTAGATTACAATTTAATGTAAAAATACTAAGTAATAGTTTTCTATTTTAGATTTTTATTTTATATCTTTTTCTTTTTATAAATTATGATTTAAGCAATTAGCTGTCATAATTCGTCTATTTTTTTTTATATTTCTATGATTTTCAGGGAAAGGATATAAACAAACAAAAGCCAAGCTTGGAATGCGGAAAGCAAGGAAGTGGGTTTGGGCACCATTCACAAACCCCGCAAGAAAGGACAATGCTGTGTTTCACCATTGGAAGAGAGTTTCAGATGAGGCTAAAGAATATCCATTTGCACAATTTAATAAGGTAATAATATATTTTTTAGTAGACAATAATTGTGTTAATACTCTAACATTATCTCAATGTGGAATAATAAACAAGATTTCTTATTTAAATATTTAATCTTAGATCAGGTTTATACATCACTCAAATTATTTTAGCAAGTGTCAATTCCAGCATATTCAGAATCAGAATACAACCAGTATTTAAAATCTGAAGACTGGAGTCAGGCTGAGACTGATCACTTAATGGATTTATGTCAGAGATTTGATCTGCGTTTTATTGTGATACACGATAGATGGGATCGTGCTGCATTTAGGGATAGAAGTGTGGAAGATTTAAAGGAGAGATATTATAATATTTGTACCATTCTAAGTAAGGTAACAATTCTTTTTATATTTTCTGAATATATTATAATAAATAGATAATAATTTACCTTAAATATGTCATATTTTCTTAATGTAATATAACATTTAGGTGAAAACCAATCCTTGGTCTAACTCTGTCACTTTGGTCAATGGAGAAAAGCGAGTATATCATTATGATGCAGAACATGAGAGAAAGAGAAAAGAACAATTGAAAAGACTGTTTGATAGGACACAAGAACAGGTGACAACAATATTTCAATTATTACATTATATGTATTAAAAAGTAAAACAAAAGAATTAAAATTAATGTTTTTATTTTCAAACTATGAGGAAAATAATTATCAATTTATTATAATTTTTCTAAACCTACAGATTGATGAAGAACAAATGTTATTGGCTGAGCTAAAGAAGATTGAAGCAAGAAAACGTGAAAGGGAAAGAAAGACTCAGGACCTCCAAAAACTTATTTCAAGAGCCGATAGTGGGAATGGTGTTGCCAGCAGCCAATCTGGTGTCATTAATGAAGGCGCCAACACTCCTACTAGTTCAACTGCAACTATTGCAAGAAGACATGATAGAAAATTGCACAAGAAGAAATTAACTGCCCAACAACGTCCTGTACGAACCATTGAAGCTGTTGTAAGTAACATTTTCAATATTTAAAAATTTATAAATATTACATTTGTATAGACTCTTGTTAATCAATAATAATTAAATAAAAATGTTCCCAGACAGTGGAATGGTCAGGTATAAAGTTTCCAGAAGCTCGCGGTGCAGGTGTGTGGCTTCGTTCACAGCGTATGAAGCTACCACCTGGTGTCGGTCAGCGCAAGACCAAGGCTATTGAACAGGAGCTTCGGATGATGAATATTGGTAAGTTTCTATAATACCACGGAGTTAGTATCCTGGATGCAAAACTTAATGCAGACTTACTTATATAATTTATATACACCAAATGGCTAACAGAAAGTTTGTCACTTTTAATTCTTTTGTGTTCTTAACTTATAATAATTACCTTCCTTGATTGATTGATAAAACAGATATAATATGATCCTGCTCGCCAATATATAAAAAAGAGATATAGACGGTAAAAGAAACATCTGAACAATTGCTTAGAGCTTTTTTCAAATAGTTTGTGGCTAAAACAAATCAAATTAAATGTAACTTGTTATTTATTCTTGTATCCAAATCTTATTAAAGTACATATATATATATATATATAATGTTAACAATTCTTCATATGTTACTTCATAGAATCTTCATCAAAAGTGTTGTTAATTGGCATTCTTAGTTCCAAAACAAGGCATTATATGTTAGTCAGTCTAGTATTTTTTTGTATGCTTTACTAGGATACTAATTTGTCTAAGTCCCAGCTTGTGTACTCTGTACTCTGTCACAATGACATAAAAAAGATGTGTAGTCATATAAGGTAATTTCTTAAATTAAATCATATAAAATAAAAGTATAATCTAATTTTGTTTGTATTCCAATGACAATATTATTAAAATGTTATTGTCAACGTCCTTTAGATATAATAACACAGATAATTATTCAATTACACTTTTAGATGTTGCACCAACTCCAACAGAAGGAATTTGTAAACATTTTAACGAGTTGCGCTCAGATTTAGCATTGGCATTGGATCTGAAAAATGCCTTGGCATCATATGAGTTTGAATTACAAGCATTGCGGCACCAATATGAAGCCCTCAATCCTGGAAAGGTTAGTGAATTTAAAATTGAAAACAAAAATATGCAGGTGACATGTTTCTGGTACTATTTTAAGGATTTAAAATCAATGAATATTTAATATATTTTTTTTTACAGACATTAACCATACCACCATCAATTTGTAATACCAATACAGATGCAGAAACTAAACCTATTGGAGAGATCATTGATGTAGTTGGATCACCAAGTGCTGTTAATACTACTATATAGTATTTGCCCAATCTCCAATATGTGATTCTTTTGAAATATAAATAAGCTTTTTGAAGTGATACAAACTCTTATAATGTTCAAATATAGAATGTGTTAGCTTGTATGAATTATAAATATATTGTGATTGAACAATATATAAGCATGATAGCTTATACTCACTAATGCTATGTAAACATTACTTAGTTTTAAGAACCTTACTTTAAAACATTTTTTCTTACATATATGGGTAATGTTGTATCAGTTATAGTATTAAAATAAAGGTTTTTTTTTCATATCTTATAATTCAATATTCCTATATTAAATGGCACCCTTTGGTGCACCATAAGCATCTGGCATTCTCTCTATTGTAAATTTGTGTTCAGCTACAAACATTATAGGCACTCCAGGAATCTTCCGTATTCTACGTTTTAAGTCTTTGTCATTTGTAGCTACAATATAACACTTATGTTGTGTTACTCTTTGGACTATACAGTCATCAGCATAAGTACCCTTGTGCATACAGGCTAATCTTTCAAACCTAGGGTCCTTTATTATTCTCAATGCTACCCTATACTTTCTTCCAAGCTTCTCCAACTCTCCCAAAACACAATCTGTTACATATGGAATACACTTTGCATACAAACAGTCCATCATATTTTGAACTATATCAAGCTTGTTTTTTATCGAAAAATTTATGAAATTTGTATCAATAATAATGTGATAAGGCGGTCCTAACTGGGTGTTATATTGAAAGAATAGAGCAGAACTCGTTTGAGGCACTTCACGAATCTTTACCTCGTGTGGATTAAACTTTTTCTTTTTCTTTGGGTCAGCTCGCTCACTAGCTTTTATTCTATTATCACTGGGGCTAATCACTTTTTTCATTTGTGCAAATCTTTTTTCGACGATTTTTCTTGTTTTTTTTTGTTTGCCCTGTATAAAAAAACAAAACAATGTAGAAATTTTAAGGTTATATTTTAAAGCGAAGGGTGTTAATAAAGATAGTATGCAATTTACCATATTCTGTAAAATAAACGACTTCCTTATATTAAAATTATTTGTTTAATATTTACAACACACTGATATTATTATACTGTATAATATACACGAGAAAGATATAAGATAATTGCTGAACTCTCAAAACCACAGATTAAGAGCTCTGAGCTAGTTACTATAAGTCAAAACTAAAATGTCATTTTTAACACGCTTTATTAGCTTCGGATGTATCAGAGAGTACTATAAATATTGGATGTATATATCTATTTATCTATGTAACGAAATTTTTAAACGTGATTTTAAGCTACTTTGAAATGTCGGATTAATTTGACTTTTGGCATACCTATCAAGGACCGATGACTATAGAATTAATATACATAGAATAGGCGAGCCATAGATATTCGTATGAGCGTCAGTGAAAGACAGTTAAAAAAAGATGCAAGATGTCACACTGTTTGTCTTTGTCTAATCACACATGCGCAAAGAAATATTCATGACATCTTAGCTTTCATAATATTAGTAAAAATGACAATTGCTAGTAGCAATTTGCTACGAATTACACCCGAGACGACGACGACGAAGCACGAGCTTTCATAAAAAATAGAAATAGATAGAGTTTTTCGATCTACCTATCTCTTTTAAGTTCGATGATGACATTTTAGGCTGGCTTCCCTACTCTATGTATAATATATCTATGGATAAAGACAAAAACTCTGTGGATAAAGATTTCAAACAGTAAAAAAAATATGGCTAATACTTAACTAGCTGCCATTGGAGTTTTCGTCAAAAAATAATTATACCTATAATAACGTTAATATAATACAATACTAACAATTTCATACATTTATGTTTTCAAAATAATAATCATTTGTGAGACCTTACAAATATTAACATCTACAATACCGACATGCAACGAGAAGAGAAACAGCTAGAAGCTACATTACATGCCATATTAAACAGAGTAAATGATTTAAAAATTGCTATCCAAGCACTAATTACTAAGCTGGAAACTGAATACGAAAGTATTAACTGGCCAACATTCCTAGATAATTATGCTATATTGTCCGGACATGTATGTAAATTAGATTTAATGTCATTAGAATACTACCACGAACCACGTCGTACATAATATTTTTAATAATATGGTTACTAGTTAACAGGTTTAAGTAAAATACTTCAAGCTGAGTTAGCACCGTCTTTGCGTTCAGTGGTTGTTTTACCACTACAACTGGGATGTGAGAGAGATGAAGAATTAGCGAGATTGACTGAAGGCAGAGTGCCAGCCTGCACACATGACTTAGTGCCAGATCTATTAAGAACTAAACCCGAGCCTCAAGCTGAGCAACGGCTTCAGCAACTCAACCATAAAGCAAGCACCCTCAGCTATGATACTGCACAGGTATGTTATTTATAATAGCATTTTTTTATGTTCTTATTTAAATAAAAATTAGGATAAATTTCTGTAATAATTGCAAATATACCTTTTTTTACAGAAACAAGTTGCTCAATTCACCAAAGTTGTGAGTCATGTATGGGAGATTATTTCAAAGGGCCGAGAGGATTGGGAGGGAGAATCTATGAGATCTGCAGGTACACTTTTAATAAGAGCTGAAAAAAATTATAACATCTTTTACTTACAACTACTAATTATAGTTGTTGTATTCAGCTATTACTGCTTTGTAAAACAACTTAAACTTGTTAATGTTTTTAAATTTGTATACATATTATAAGAATTTTTCAAGCTCTTTTAAATTAAACAAGTTAATTGATATTATTTATTTATTAAAAAAAAAACAAGTCTTACCTTATTATTATTTTCGTTTTAAAATTAAAAAAATATTTCTGAATAAGTTCTCCAGAGATTAATAATAAAATATATATAAGCAGTAGAACCTCAATAACAAAACCCTCTCATTTAAAAAAAAACTGATTCTAATATCTTCAGTCCCCAAAACCTATGTAACCAGCTTAATATTTCAGCATTGAGTCTTAAAAACTTAGAAATATGTCTAAAAATACCTCTTAATAATCACAAGTGTATAAATACATATTGTGTGTAATTTAACCTAAAATTATAGTGTGTGGAGTATGATGTACTGTATATAGAGAATTCTAAGAATGTAATGTATACATGCAAGCAATAAATTCCCAGATTTTTTATTTCGCACATACAAGCAACATGAAAGACAAAAAACCCTTCTCTATTTATCATTGTACTTCAAATTGATAAAAAAACAGTGAATTCTTTAAAACAAAAGAAAATCAGATCTTTCTTTCTGTAGACTAAACCTTAAATAAATACAATTTTTTTTATAAAAAGTGTGTATTAGTTACCACTCCTAGGTACAAGTAGCTGAGCTGACTCACATGCCATCTGAGGTTCTACTGTAAATACATTTAAGCCCATTGAGCAATATTTAAATAGGTTAATCATTTATTTTTATATTAACTCAATAGATTTGGCTGCATACATTTTTAAGCATATTAGACCAACCAAGTTTTACTCGATTCATTATTCTTCATGGATGCAATAGGTCCTTTTTATTTTTTTTATATAAGCTCACCAACAGATCCACTTTCATCCCAACTAAGCCTAAGCCTAACTAGCCTAAGTTTCTTATGAAATGTTTAAACTGATTGAAGTTTTTATTTTCACAAAGAAAAACAGACAAACAGACTTCTTTTATGAAGGGTTGAACATGATGTGGTTGTTAAGAAGGTTGTTAAGTGCGATTTGAGTTTGTTGACAAATAACAGTGGGGTTTATTAAATCTTATTCTTATTAATCTGATATAAATTAAATATTTGACTACTCTTCAAAGTATTCAAAACAGCTTAAATTCTAATTGTAATTGTTATAACTTGTTTATAGGTATGCAACCAACCCATAGTATCGCTGATACCCACGCACTGGTGACAGCAGTTGGAACTGGTAAAGGTCTGCGACCAGGTATGCCGCCAATGGTGTCTCAAGGAATGCCACCAGGAATAGGCCCTGCTAGAGGACCAACCCCACAAATGGGTCCTTCTCAACCAACTATGCCTAAAGCCCCATCAGCTATAAAAACTAACATCAAAGCGGCAAACCAAATACATCCCTATCAAAGATAAAAGAATTTTAGAAGAATTAAAACAGTGTCTTCTATTTTAGTATTATTTATTAATTAAATTAGTTTGAAATAATGTCCTACTCCTAAAAGCAATGCAAATTTGATAAACATTCCTGCATAATTTGAAACAGTGGTTACAACAGCAAAGCTTAAACTGAATACATTCCATTTTATTACTTTGTTAAGTAAAACAATATAAATAATACAATGACAATGAAAATGACAGATAATACTGCAAATTAATTGCATCATCTTTGTTTTATTTAGTAGATTGTCCTCAATTGATTGTGTTGACCTGTAACAAAAAAATCAATTCAAACCACATAATATATAAAGATTTCCCCCATGAAACGAAATCAACGAAATATAAATGAGAACTCACGATATCATCAATCTTGAGTATGGCGCGAACGGTCTCTGTGGACAGCGCGAGCGCAGAGGCGGTGACGTGTAGCGGCTGCAATACGTGCTCGTGTCGCATGTCCGTGACTCGTCCGCGGCGCACGTTGACGCCGGACCCAGCCCCCGCCGCGCCCGAGGCGTGCGCCGCCCGCAGCTCCGTCACCGTCTCGATGGGGTTCAACCCTGATTGAGAATTTACTATATATTATATGGCACGAGTTTCAGTTAGCATTTTTATATATATTTAAAAATTGGGAGTACATAAGCGAGGGGGCGTAGGCCGGTCTTGTAAATTGGTTGCCCTAATACAGGGATGAGTTACCTGCATTCTCGGCCAGAGTCGAAGGAATGACCTCGAGTGCATCTGAATATGCCCTCAGGCAGTAGTGGTCTGCACCGGGAGCGGCGATAGCCGCCCGGGCCAGAGCGGCGGCCGCGGCGGCCTCGGGCGCTCCCCCGCCCGGCAGCAAAGCGGGCCGGCGAGCAACGCAACGCACCGCGCACAGTGCGTCGTGCAGCGAGCGCGCTGCTTCAGCCACCACCGCGCTGGATGTGCCTCGGACCAGCACCGATACAGTGTGACCGCCGCCAGCACAACCGGTCATCTAAAGAGTCATCATTTGTATTTCTTGGTCATGTTAGTGGGCAGAATACTAATTTTTAATTTTACGAAATTATCATTTTGTACCTTGATGTACTTTCCGGAAGGTTCATTTACTTCTTCGACGAGGTCTACATTAACGAGATTTTCAGCAGTGAAATGATCCAGAGACGCAATAGGACGGCATCCCAAAGTTTTGCAAACAAACTCGATATCTTCACGCTCGATGTCTTTAATTACCATTGTTTTAATCTTGTCTAAGAAATGAATAGCCAAATCACTGAGGGCATCTCTGTAATGGAACCATTCAATGCATTACGTATTTTGTTTAAAAAAAACGACAAGTAATATGAAGTTCCGACGCATTCTCCGAAAAAAAAAAATACACACCTTAAGATAGATTTTTGAACCAATAGTACATTACAACCGGATTTTTTAATCTGTTTTACTATATTTAAAATATACTGGCGCTCTTCCTTCAGCACACGATCCATGGCAGCATAGTCTGATACAATGACATTGTGGTCCATCTGTTACACAGATGAAATAAATTATAACTTCAAAAAAATAAACATACTGAAGCAATATTGTATACAGTATCATAAATATGATGTTTCTTAGATCACACTTACATCAGTCTTTGGTGGTGAAATGCAGAATTGAATGAGACCAACTTTTGCCTTCTCAATACGATGAGGTCCATTCACATTTGAGGCTCGGTGTGGTACAACAAGCCCCTGTACTAACTCAGTATCCTCCACAGTGCCACCAATACGCTCAATGACCTTTACGTCACGTAGATCTACTCGTGCACCAACACCATTTGGAACTGGTTCCATTACTGAAAATGTATACTTGTTAAAAAACTATTTTATGATCAAGTATTAAGTATAACTTATGTTTCTGTAGAAAACTATTTAATATGATATATTTACGAACCTGCACGAATAGCTTGGACTGCAATGGGAGCTAATATAGTCGAGTGCTGTGACACCACTTTGGAATTTAGAGAAGTAGCAGCTGCCTTCAGAAGAGCATCTTCATTGCTAAGATCCACTGGTGTCGACATGCCCTCTACCACCTAATAAGTAAATTATAAACTTAAATTGGGGTTGAAACCTTACTTTATATGGCATTTCAGTGGGAACTTTATTAATCAGAACTGATTATTGTTATTTGGATAATTAAATGTATAAGGAAAATAGGAAACCTAACCTAACAATTGGTAGTTAATTATACATGTATATGGGTGATTTAATAAAAATAGAGCAACTTTTGAAATTAATTTGTCTTTATCATTTTCAAGCAGCTTTCTGACTTACTAATATTGTATTAGGTGGCCAACTTATTGAGAATGTTACTCTTGAAAGAGAGTCCAATCTTTTTCCTTAGAATAATCAATTAAAGCAACAATCAGCGACAAAAAAATGGGAACTTTTGTATTACAAACTACACTACTACTACTACACTACGCTTGACGCGGTCTCCACTCCAGGACTCGTCTGCTCCAAAGGCCATCGATCCCAATATCGGCCAAATATCCAACTCGGCTGACACAAGTTCGATAAGAAGGCTAACAGGAGGATTCTGTTGGGTTGGGCATCAGTCGGCAAGTTTCGTCAGACCATTTGCAAATTTCATAATCATGATGCATCCAGCAACATTTTTATCATTTACATATTCTAACTAAACTAAAACAGTAACAAAACTTGTGCGATCGCGCCAAGCGCAAAACTGCTAATGCAATAAGAAACACCTCTAGTTTTGTATAAATTTGACTTGTATAAAAAAATGTGAAATATTAGATTTAAATTGGTAGTCCGGATAATCGTAAATCTGTATAGGTAACTGAGAGCTGTACAATATAATATAAATTAAAAATAACCTGCAGAGCCATTTGTAAAGCCTTTTGAAAACCATCTGAGATGACAGTAGGGTGAATACCCTTCTGCAAAAGCTTCTCTGCAGCATCAAGTAGAGCTCCAGCTATCACTACAACCGATGTGGTGCCGTCACCAGCCTCTATATCTTGAGCTCGTGACAGCTCTACTAACTGAAGAAAGGAATATGCAACATTTTTAGAGTACAAATGATTACTTAATACAAATACACAAGTTGTTTATCACATAAAGTGTAATGTTTAGCATAACTAAAAAAACATTAATATTTTACCATTTTTGCAGAGGGGTGAATGACACTCATCTGTTTTAAAATGGTGGCTCCATCATTTGTAATAGTCACTTCTCCATTTGCAGCTTGAATCTAAACAAACAATTATTATTTACTGTCCAAAATCTATTTAAAGTTTTTAATAAGGATACAATATTAGATACTGTATTTTATTTATACCTCTCTTGTTTTTACTTAAACGTCCAATTAAACACTTTTTAAACAGAGTACTTAATAACTATTCTAACAATATATCACACTTATAGATTTTCATTGAACATAATCAAAATATGACCATGTAAACTTGAGGAATTCTGAGCTACACAATCGACGTTATTGTGACCATCAACTTGCAGGTCTGGCTTTAATAAAAAAAATCTAGTTAAATGCTAAACAATATGTTTCAAACATTCAATTAGCTATATTCATTAACATAATTTTCAATACTGAACATTAACAAAACCCATTTTTGAGACTGTTTGCTATATTTCCTTATATTGTGTCCCTATATTTTAAATCTGTAATATCTTCAAAAATATTCCTTTAAAATACATGCTGTAATGGGCTATATTGTTCCATATTAAATGTGAAATGTATTTAAGGCACTTAATTAGATAAGGATTAATGCTGTATTGCTTAAAATCGCTTCGTAAAAAGTAAAGGATAACTAGGATCGTAAAAAGTAAAGGATAACTAGGATCCGCCACAATGCGGGAGTTGAGCTGAGCGCCCTCCCCCTTTTTTATGCTACTAAAGTCGGTCTATACCGAGCCCAAGGACTTCCAATGAAGTTGGAAAGGTTAAGTTTAAATCTATGGGAACTTCAGTTTTTTGACCATATCTTTAGAACGAAACAATATTTTTTTATTCTGTTTTTTGGAAAACAAGCCCAGTCACGTCCTTGACATGCGTGCCAATTTTGGTTAAAATTGGTCAAGTGGTTTTTCTGTGATGCTTTAAAAAAAATATTTTCAAACGGTTAAGAGCTTCGCTTACGCTCAGCTTAAAAATTGGCTATTGTGGGTTATCCCTAAAAGATAAACATATACCATCACAGACTTTCTTGTAGTTTTTAAGGTAGACAAAACTTAGTACATTATTTTGATCTATCTCATAAAGTTCAGCCAGCATTTGCAATGTAGGCGCAACACAATGTGTTTGTTTACGATTTGCATTAGAAATCTTGAAATTATCAGTGGTTCTCTATTATATTAAGCATGTAATTATACATATAAATCTTACTCTTGAATCAGTCTATCTATTAAAAAAAATGCATTTAAATCCATTGTGTAGTTTTAAAGATCTAAGTATACATACACACATAGGGACGGACGCGGAGAGCGACTTTGCTTTATACTATGTAATGATTTATGGCATATTATTATATCATCATAACAGGCATGGGGGTTCTTAAAACAAAAATATATTAGTTATTATTAATTATATATGAGGGTATTCCATGATAAAACAAACATTGAGATCAAATTATATTGCTAATCACATATTGATTATTTCAAGAAGAATAAAAAAAAGTATGTTTAAAATTTAATTTAAGAAATGCTATCCGGGGTAATACAGTAATATCCCTTACATATAAATCTAAACTAATTATATATAGGGTCTTTAAATTAAGTGTAGCTCATATATTTGAATACATTTGTATTCAATTGTTATCTGACAATGATTGAAATCACTCAGACTGTAAGCCCTTAGCATCCTAAGTTTATAATAAATGAGCTCTTCTTTACTTCAAGTATAACTTTTAATGTTTTCGTTTTTGTATTGACTTTGTTTCCATTTAAATGAAGCTAATAAAGTACTTTATATGCAAAGAAATCTATACACATTACACCCTTGACACATCTTATCCCATTAACAGTTTAAATATTTTATGATTTACTGTAAGACGAAGAAAATCACTTTCTGTAAGGCAAGAACTTTTAGAGTGAGTAACCAAAGAATTAAAACAAAGTGTAATTAACTTGCTGTTTTTATAAAAAAAAATCTACGTTAGAATATCATGTCAATAATTTGTCCCATCCGTGATAGGAAAAAAACCTCTATAAATCAGAAATAAATGAAGAATGCGAAATAAATTAGTAAACAATTTTGATACAGTTATTAAATTTTTTAAAGGGAACAATTTATCATACAATTGTCTCACCCGTGCCGATGGAATACCCTACATTGATATAGAACTTAGTAACAGATTTTTTTTGTCCAAAAAGACACTAAACTTGCTTTTAGACCTATTTATTTACATACTTCCTCAAATTTGTCCTTTGATTCTAGGAACTAAGATTTTAATTATTTACCATTTTATCCATGCCTCTAGGGCCAAGGCTTGTTCTGATTGCATCTGAAACAGCTGCAAAAGAAAGCAAGACTTTTTTATTTCAGAAAAGAACGGCATATTGTTACTTATTGTCAAATATTTAACCTTATGAAAATATAACAAATGTATGTTTATATATTAATGAGGTACTTTAAAAACGTATATACGGGAAAAAATTTAATTTTGATATATATTTTTTAAAATATTGTAGATTATATATCAATGGCAAGAATTCTACAATGAATAAAATTATAAGAAAAATTAAGAAAAAAACATGAAAAGTTGAATGTAACTATTTATTTCACATATTCTTATTATTATTAAAACAGTTATATAGCCAATTTTATCGTATTTTTTCCAATATATACATAAATGTCAGCAGATGACTAACTTTTTAAAACAAGATTAAGCAAGTGTAATGGACATAAATATACATAATAACAGCTTTATAAAAGCAAATTAACAAAAGGGTTGTTAAAATAACAAATTTCCAAGAAGTGTATATCTTAGAATTTATAGATTAAAAGATATAATTCTCACCTTTTGCGGCATTTATATTACTCAAACGAATGTCCGTAGGTTTACTCTTGTCTTTATAAACTGATGAATTTACTTTGGCAGAATCACCACCAGCTTTGGGAGCCATTATTTTAATAAATTCAAGGGCTTTCGTCAAATAAAAATAAGGATGTTTTAAGATTGAAATCAAGGATCCAGTAGAACAAAAATTATAAACAGAATCCAAACATCAAAATCTTAAACCTTCACACTTCACAGATCACAATCGTTTGACAGTGACAGTAAATTTGTTTTTCCAATGTCAAAATCAAATGACTAAGGGCGTGTTCCGAAATACATACCAGTATACTGGCCAGTGGTGATGATGTCAGTGTCGGCCATATTGTACTGGTGAAGAAGCTTTATAGTATTCTGTGAAGATATACAAAAATACAGAGTAATATTGCAACAGTAACTAGAGTTGCCACTTTTTTTGCTTTTAAAAATATACATATTGTAGTGGTCAAGTAAATAAAGGACAATTAATTTTCGTCATTGTTATATTTGAAAAATAATTATTCTTTATATTTAGTGTTTTCTAAGGCTTTCACGAGTACCACACATTGAAATAAAACTATTTTTACGGATTTAACTCTCGTATATTGAATTAAATTTTTAAATTTAAATTTTAAATCTAACCCGACGTTTCGAATGCTTTGCAGCAATCGTGTTCACGGTAAGACGAGATGGAGGTGTCTTTCAGTAAGTCAGTTAATTAGTCATCTACCTCCACCGGTTTCTAAGCTTCCGGGCGTACAGTTCAGGATTCACACAAAACGCACTAACAGTATCTTGAGGTCTTGCAGTGCGGTCACAGACATGGGATTTTATATCTTTCAAAAGTGGGTCCCAGGTGTTAGATAATCCCCAACCATCTTCTCTATTAAAATTAGGAAGTTTTTTAATTTCAATAGCATCACGAACCATTCTTGTAATGTAAGGTTGTTCTTTAGCGAGGATTTTAGGTTTATCAAATCTTATATAATGATTGGGCTTGTTTATGAGTATGTTCACACACTGCAGACTTCGACGTACGCTTATGCTTGATATCCCATACATGTTCCCTAACTCTTTTACCGATGCTCCTCTTTGTTTGACCTATGTATAAATAAAATAAATATTATCACAGTTACAGTAACATAAATGCACAGTGTCTATGCAGTAAATTTGATTTAAAATTGGAAAAAGCTATTGATATTTTATTTCTATCAATTTTCTTGACACTACCGTTGACAATGTTGTTAAAATATGTAAAATAAATGGAGCAATATCAGTTTCACAGTAATTTGTCCTACTAACAGGTGAGAAAGTCATATTTTTATTTGTTGTATTTGCAGAATTAATTGTTAAGAATGGCGGATTGGAGAGTAATCTCTGGCGCTGTGATAACAGGCTAAGAGTCAATATTAGGAGTTTCAATATGACAATTACAACCTGAAGATTTTATTGCTGAACCATGATTACTCCTTTTTTTATTGCAATGTTTACAATACATCTTTTTAAATGGATTGTAGAAGACGTATCTGTTTCCATTCCAGATTCGTTTGATTGGATGGTAATATAACTGGCAACCGGGGGGGGGACGAAGCCCCCCGGCGGCATCTGTAGGCTCATTCATGGGGGGGACAAAAATATATAAAACACTCACACTCACCAATTACAGGAAAATCGAGCACTATAAACTAAAAATATATAAATAAGAATGAATATTTACAAAAGATATGAAAATAGTACCCAACTGATAATTAAATTAATTTTTAAAACATTGAACCACAAAAAACAAAAACGCCAAGTTTAAGATTTCACGCGCTTCATTGATCGTGGCATTGATTTTGTGTACAAGACCTATTAAACGAGAAAAGTTTTTTTATTCCATTGGTTAAATTTATAACAAATAGTTTAAGAAAGATTTAAGTTTTTGTTATTTGTTTTGATTTTTTTCAATTGTTTAATTTTGTTTTTAATTAGTTCAATATATATTATAAAAAGTTTTATTTATAATAATTTAATATATATGTAAGTTACTTTTCAATTCTCTATATGTATTGTTTTTTGACTGAAGGACTTGTATCCAGGGTCATAAATAAATAAAAAAAAAAAATAATAACATACCCTACTCGGAACTCTTTAGTCTTTAAACTCTATACATTATAATTTGTAATCATTGTTATGAAAATGTTTGTGTATATATTTTAACAAAAAAAAAAATGAAATCTATGGTTTAACTTAAAATATATTGAAACTATTTAAACATTAAAGCAAACAAAAATAGGATAATAGATATGAAGTTTGTTTATTATTACATTTAAATGAATTATTTCGTAATACAAGATCATTCTTTATAAAAATAAAACAAGTATAATAATTGTTTTATAACTTAAAAGAAATACCTGCTTCTTAAAATGAATTTTGCAGTACCATCTGTTAGTAACTGTCTAATGGCAGATGAAAAAGTTGTTGAAGTCACGGTAAGGAAATCTTCCGTTTGATTGTCCACAAAATTGGAGAAATAGATAATAAAATAATATGACATTTATTTATAACGAAACATTTTCTATACAAGAGTTTCTGAACATTCCGGTATTACCAGAAGAGATGACAATGTTTTATATTCCATCCAGACAAGATCTCGAAGAATAGTTAGTACAACAGAAGAATTATTATCATATATTTAAAAATATGCGTTTTTCTTTTAGCCGACTAACACCCATTTAAAGGATAAGCAAGAACAACAAAATGCATTTAGTAATAATGAAAAATCCCTATGTAAAGGGTCCTCAATTGGTACACCTCAAGAGCCTCGTCATTTTGAGAGTGGATCTGCAACACCACATCTTTCAGGAGATATAACACTGACACCAACACACCGCTCTTTCACTCCACAGACCCAAACATTGAATCCACATAGTTCTATGAGTGCTATCACTCCTATGCCAAGTGCCGTCCACCAAGCAAAAAGTAGTATAAAATTCCAGTACGTATCAATGTTATAAGTTTTACAATTTCCACACAACTTACAAAAATCTATGTAATTTTTTCAGAAATTGTATATCAACAGTTAGTTTAGATTGTGAATTGAATTTGTTAGATATATATTGTAGAACAAGGTTTTCTGAATACAATCCTGCACGATTCAATGGAGTTGTCATGAAGATTCTAGAACCTCGAGCCACAGCATTAGTTTTTAGGTAACTTCTTTTAAAGCTAAAAAATTTAAAAACCAATATTTTATTAACATTTTCCTTTACAAATCTAATAACTTTCAGATCTGGCAAAATTGTTTGTACAGGTGCCAAAAATGGACATGATTCATATATTGCTGCTAGAAAGTTTGCAAGAATTATTCAGAAGCTAGGTTTTTCGGTAACATGATTTATATTTTAATTTTTTTATTATTATTATTAATAATTGTATTTTAATTTAGTCTGTCTTATAATTTTGAAAGAACATTTTTATGAGGACATTATACATTGCAGGTGAAATTTTTAGATTTCAAAGTGCTTAATTTTTTAGCAACTGCCGATTTAAGATTTCCAATAAAACTAGAAGCATTGCAACAAGCACATGGTCAGTTTACATCCTATGAACCTGAACTTTTCTCAGGGTTGGTTTATAGAATGATTAGACCAAGAGTGGTTTTACTCATATTTGTTAATGGAAAAATGGTTATTACAGGTAATTGGTTTAAAAATGTAAATTTCTATTAAAATTGTAGATTTAAGATGCTATTTTCATAATTTTTATTTCAGGGGCTAAAACTAATCAAGAAGTGTTTGAAGCAGTTGATATTATACATCCAATTTTAAGAAGTTATAAGAAAAACTAAATTCCATATGAAATTAATTTATTCTAAGTGTAAGCCTGTTATTATACTAAGTTATGATTATGTATTTGGCTTTTATTACCTCCACTCTTAAAAAACATTACAATTCTATTAAGAATGTAGGAAAGCTTTTAACAGATTGATTATAATATGATCTTTTTTGCATAATTAAAGATAATACTGCAATAGGCAGTTCATACACCTTATTCTACTATAGTACTTTGATTGTGAGTTTCAGTTAAAAAATCAACATTTATTAGATATAATTCTATAAGGATCATTGAAATTAGAAACGGTTTCAAGTTTGCAATAATTTTATTACATTATAAAAACTTGTTTGTGCAAAAGAAAAAACAAATAATTTTTAATATTAAAATAATAATTACTTGACATTCTACTTGATTAACTAAACACTAACTAAGATCCACAACTTAAACATTCGTCTTTGTTTGCCAAAGAACATGCAATCATAGACATACTTGCCTCGTCTTTCTCCAATTGACCATTAGAAGTTTTTACCTTTGATTTATCAACGGTGAATTGAATGGCATTTGCTGCAGGTTTCGTCCGCAAATAATACATCCCTGTTTTCAAACCCATTTTCCAGGCATAAAAATGTATTGAAGTTAATTTTCCATAATTTGGTTCAGCAACATGAATATTAAATGATTGACTCTGATCAATAAATGCTCCCCTATCTGCAGCCATCTGAATTGTGGTTTTAATTGAAATTTCCCAAACTGTTTTGTACAGTTCTTTAATTTCTTTTGGAATACTTTCAATATTTTGAATAGAACCATTGTGGTGAATTATAAGATTTTTCATTTCCTCGTCCCATAAATCTGCTTGGGTTAGATCTGTTAAAAGATGATGATTCACTACTTGGAATTCTCCAGACAACACTCGTCTCTGGTATATATTAGAAGTAAATGGCTCAAATGATTCATTGTTGCCAAGTATCTGTGCAGTTGATGCAGTAGGCATTGGTGCTAATAGAAGTGAGTTACGGAGACCATGCTTTGCAATTTTTTCTTTGAGACTAGTCCAATTCCAAAGATCAGTAGGGCTTTTGTTCCACATGTCATATTGTAAAATACCTTGACTAGCAGGACTTCCTTCATAGGTACTATACACACCATCTCTTTCAGCTAATTCACAACTTGCTTCCAGTGCTCCATAGTAAATAGTTTCAAATATTTGCTGATTGAGCAATATGGCCTTCTCACTTTCATATGGTATTCTCATTAATACAAAAGCATCTGCTAATCCTTGAATACCAATTCCAACAGGCCTGTGTCTCATATTCGAATTCTTAGCTTCAGGTACTGGATAGAAATTAACATCAATAATTTTGTTTAGATTTTGTGTAACAATTTTTGTAACTTCTTTGAGCTTTTTAAAGTTGAAAATACTGTTTTCTACAAACATATTAACAGCTATAGAAGCAAGGTTGCAGACTGCTACTTCATCATTAGATGTATATTCTACAATTTCGGTGCAAAGGTTGCTGCATTTAATGGTGCCAAGATTTTTTTGGTTGCTTTTTCTATTACATGAATCCTTGTATAGCATATATGGTGTACCTGTTTCAACCTGCGCCTCAATAATAGCTTTCCACAAAATCTGTGCCTTTACTTGCCGAACAAATCTGTTTTCTAGTTCATACTTCTCATAAAGGGCCTCAAACTCTTCTCCATAACAGTCTGCAAGACCAGGACAATTGTGAGGGCACATAAGACTCCAATTCCCATTCTCTTCCACTCTCTTCATAAACAGGTCTGGTATCCATAAAGCATAAAACAATTCTCTAGCTCTGACTTCTTCTTTACCTGTATTTTTTTTCAAATCCAAGAATTCAAATATATCTGCATGCCATGGTTCAAGATATACTGCAAAAGCCCCTGGGCGTTTGTTTCCTCCTTGATCTACATATCTTGCAGTGTTATTATACACTCGTAACATAGGAACAAGTCCATTTGAAACACCATTAGTCCCAGCTATATATGTCCCTTTAGCTCTTATACAGTGTGTATGAAGACCAATACCTCCAGCAGATTTAGATATTAATGCACATTGTTTTAAGGTATCATAAATACCCTCAATGCTATCATCTTTCATAGCAATAAGGAAACAAGAAGACAATTGGGGTCTAGGAGTTCCAGCTGAAAACAGTGTTGGACTTGCATGTGTAAAATACTTTTCTGACAATAAATTGTAGGTATTTATGGCAGCATCTATATCATTATCATGTATACCAATAGCAACACGCATAAGCATATGTTGTGGACGCTCTGCAACCTAAATGAAAAGAAAGTAAAAAAGTTAATAACAGAATTAAGACAATTCTAAAAATGGTAATATGCTATACCTTATTATTAATTTTCAATAAATAAGATCTTTCTAGGGTTTTAAATCCAAAGTAATTGTACTTAAAATCCCTATCATATACAATAGCAGAATCCAGTCTATCTTTATTTTTCATCATGATCTCATAGTGAAAGTCTGATATCATAGGTGACCTCTTCTTTGTGTAAGAATTAACAAAGTTATATAAATCAGTCATCACATCTAAAAATAAAAAAATATAAATTATATCTTGTATCTCCATTTTTGTTACATTTTATTAATGCTGTAAACATAATTACTGTCTAGATTAGTGACACATAAATAAAAAAAAACATACAATATATATACAAATATATATATATAACACAAACAAAATACATTTATATACCTACATATATAGAAAATTAAATTTATATAAATTGCAATATACTGTTTTTAATTACAATTTAGAATACATAATAGACTTCAAATATTAATTACCTGAAAAGTGCTTTTTAGTTTCTTTGTGAAGATTAGATATGGCAAGTCGAGCAGCCAATAGAGCATAATCTGGATGATCAGTAGTCATGGTAGCTGCAGTTTCAGCAGCAAGATTGTCCAGTTCTACAGTTGTGACTCCGGAGTAAATTCCATTTATGACTTTTAGAGTTATACTGACCTGTCAAAGTTGGCAACTGTGTGTAAATATGTAGTTATATAAAATGAAGTAAAACAAAATTAACCTAACTTTATTGTGTGAGAAAGTGTATGAATTATTTTGAAAATATGTAAAAAATATACCAATAATTATTAATTAATTGTACTATCCTTAACATTCAATACGAAATAGAAGATAACTCTTACAGGATCAACAAATTCCATGTTCAATCCATAACATAACTTCTTTATTCTTGATGTGATCTTATCAATATGAACTTCCTCCATCCGTCCATCTATAAAAACAAAATAAAGTTAACAATGTATAAACGTCGCAGACTTAGGAAATGTGAATAATACCTTACCTCTTTTAAGTACATATAATTTATTTAATTTACCGACCATTTTTAGGCACTTATGTTTTAATAGATTTAATAATGGATTGTTTTATTAAACTCTTTACAACAGTTGTTAGTTTTTAAAAATATGCAAGTGATTTAGCAGCAATCGCAATATTTTGAAACCTCATGGAAAAAGTGAATTTTAATCTAAATCGTTTAATCAGCACAATTGACTGATCTTTTTATTTCAGAATGTAAACATTTACATTCAAAACCCCTGTTAGACTTATGAAAATTGCACTTTTGAGTTGTGTTGTTTCAATTTCACTTTCGGTAACTTTGTTGTTGTGTGTTTCCCCCGGTGACGCTATAATAGCCAACAGGGCTAACAGTATAGACAAACAAACAAAAAGGTAACTTTGTAACAACTAACAATTTGTTAGTAACAATAGTAATTAGTAAGTTTTAACGACTGAATGACAGTTTACAGTTAGAAGTTAGGACTTAAAAAGGTAAAAAGAGCGGGAAAAGCTATGGTTTTGGTTATTGAAAGTTGTTTAAATTAAAAAAAAAAAAGTAATCACTCTTGGACTATGTAAAATATATTTATTTTATTTAGCAAATTATACAATTAAGAATTCATATTTGTATAAAAATTGTCAAGTTGGAAAATATAAATTATAGTATTTGAATGATAGCTCGGTTTGGTGATGCGTTTATAACAATTTACAACTGCCCAATAACATTAATGAGCTCTCTTAAGTTAGCGTGGAAGTGTTTTTTTTTTGCAAATTTTTTTGCTAATTCGATTGTTTGTCGTTTGTTTTTGATTGTTCGATTCAATTTAGCGTTTGTTCGATGAAGACTTTTTTAAAAATAATTATTCAAAATTTCATCTGAACCTGGCTCTTAATATTTGTCGATATTTTTTTTTATCAATTTCGACGAGATCTTGTTTGTTCGATTTAAAAAAACGTTTGTTCGATCGTATTTTTTTATAATAAAGTTTTTAAAGTCATTACACCCATGCTCTTCCACATATTCAAAAAAATATTGCTGCGCATGCGCGAACAAACGGATAAATTCACTTGGATGGTTATTAGACCATCCAAGTGAATTTATTTTTATTATATTTATATGTTATTATATATATATTATATTTATATGTTATTATGTTGTATTACATATTCATGTAATACAACATAATAACATAATCATAATAATTTAAGTGGTTAAAAACTCAACTTAAAGCTTACATTTTTGCAATAAGACCAAGCAACAGTTGCTACACAACATGAGCGCAAACGTTTTGAACAAAAGTGTTGATGGTAAGTGCCGATTTTGTGGCAGTAAAGACGACATGAAACATCATATAATATCAGGCTGTGAACAATTAGCGGGAAAGTACATAAAGCGCCACAATAAAATTGTTCAACATGTGTATTGGACACTGGCAAAAAAACATAATTTTAATATTAATAAGCTGTGGTGGCAAGAACATTTAAGCGAACCTAAAGTTATAGAAAAATAATTGTGTGTGTCAGCTCCGACGCACTACTGGAGTTTACTTCTTAAGTGCGATTGTCTAAACATAATCAAAAAAAGTTTATTTAATTAACTGAAAAAGATTGATACCCTATGAAAGGTACGTGTTTGTTAGTTGTGTCGGCAATATTATGTACACCCCTCATAGTTTATTGCAAAATACTTGCATTTCACTTTAGCAAAATATAATGATAAAGATTATAACTTCCTAATAACATTATTAATTATTGATATTAAAATAATAAGACACTAACAACCAAATTAGACATTTGGGCACAATAGGTTGCGCACCAAAAACGTAACGAGGTCATTCGTTCAGTAGATTTTTCACCTTACATTTTCTCATACCGGGCGCCTTATATCAAAATCGATTTTTAAGGAGTAAACTCCAATAATACTGCTAAAATAATGTGGGAGATGTCAGTGCAAACAGATGTGACTATTACACACAATAGACCAGATTTAATCTATATTGATAAATTACAAAATAAAACATATTTTATCGATGTTTCAGTACCGTCGGATTATAACATTGATACAAAAGAGATAGAAAAAATTAAGCAAGTACAATTTAATGAAGAAAAAAGTCAATCGAATGTAGAACAGATAAACAACAATAGTCCCCATTTTAGTAGGAGCCACCGGAATCATAGCCAAAAGTTTAGAAAATTATATAAAATTACTAAATAGTAACATTGACATCACAATTACAAAAAAAAGGTCAGATGTTACAACTGTAAGGAGGTTGGTCACCTTAAAAAGGATTGTACAAAGAGGATTGCATCTAATAAACTCGCAGAAGGGAACAAGAGGGTTAACCTGATGTTACATTCAGTAAATTCAGCTGAATCTGTCAATGATTGTGAGAACTGGTATGTAGATAACGGTGTTTGTTTCAAGATTTTAAATATTTTGACGCTGATCACACTGTAACAACAGCTGATGGAAATGTGATCAAGGCTATTGGCCAAGGATCAATTAACATTGAAGCTGTAGTTAACAAGAAGGTTATAAAGGCAAAGTTAACTGATGTTTGGTTTGATCCTTTTTTTTTTTTTTTTAATCCCGCGGGGAAAATGCTTTACGCACCGTACCCCTCGCGGGGGAAGCGAGGGGCGTGTGTGGGACTCCCAAATACGGTGTACCCACTAAAAACCCCGCGGCGCTCCTTCCTCGCTCTATTGGCGGAGTCGTGGGTACGGCTAGCCCTTCATCCACGACCCCGCCGGCGACTGTTTGGTTTGATCCTCAGATAAGCAGAAATTTGTTTTCGGTTCTATCCACACAAGATTGAAATCCAGAAAGTTTGTTCGTATCGCGGGTCACTACAATTGGACAATGAAAATTAATGGAAAAGTCACAGTTACAGGACGTAGAGATAGGTATGGAGGTTTGAACAGGTTTAACTGTAGGGCTGTATCACCGTCTAGAGGAACTGTAAACTTGATTCAGAAAGTAGATATGCTGCAATTTTACCATGAACGAATGGGTTATCAAAATAAGAGGCACGTAAAAGGTATAATTGAGAGGGAATTAGGTACAAAAACCGGATGGTCTGAAGAATTATGTGAAGGTTGCATATTTGGAAAATCCCATATACTGAAATTTGGTGTACGGGAAAAGGCCACCCAGCCCGGGGAACGCATACATACAGATGTGTGTGGGCCATTTCCCTTATCTGTATCAAAATACCGATATTTTGTACTGTTCAAGGACGAATTCACACGCTTTCGATATGTTTATTTTCTTCGAGAAAAATCAGAGGTACATGAGAAAGAAATGTTAGAGGCAGCCAAGGTCGCTGGTCATATAGTAAAAGAGTTACTAAGCGATAACGGCGGAGAATTTTGACACCCAAAAGTTACGAAAAGTATTGACTAATCAAGGAATAAAGCAACGATTAATTATGCCTTACACACCGGAACAAAACGGGTGTTGCGAAAGAGAGAATCGCACTATAGTTGAGACAGCGAGAGCGATGATGCATTCGCATGAGGAGCTTCCTCAGATGTTGTGGGCTGATTTGGTAAAAACTGCTGTTTATATTTTGAATAGGACAGGACCACCTACAGTACAGTATAAGTCACTTTATGAGCTTTGGATGGGTAAGAAACCACAAATAAAGCATTTAAGGATTATAGGGTCAACTTGTTACGCGCATGTGCCAAAGCAAACACGAAAAAAGCTACATAAGAAAGCAGTAAAGTGTATCTTAATTGGGTATGATAATGACGATGGATACAGGCTTTGGAAAATTGCAACCAACTCGCTGGTGAGATCAAGAGATGTAACCTATGATGAAAAGCCCCTGAATGTGGAAACTTATGTTAAGGGTGCAACTGACATAGAAATTCCTTTGGAATTACCTCAAATCGTAGCGATTCCAGATTTTCAATCCCAAGCTACTACGGATTCCAAAAACTCTGTCTACGATGAAACTAGTCCAAACATTATTGATGAGAATGTCAATGGAGATGTTGATTCAAATAATGAGAATGCTATAAACCCAGATTATATTGATAGAGAAGATGAACACCCTGAGTTTATTGATAGAGAAGATGTTCCTGTAGAGATATTTGATGATGCTAGAAGTAATACTTCAGAACAGAGTATTGAATTAGGGGGGAAGGTAAAAGAAGTGAATGACGAAGAAGTTAAAATTTCCACTAGATATGAAATTTCTGAACAAGAGATTATGGAAAATGGTGGAAGAATTCTGAGAGATCGGTCATTACTTTGTCCACCAGATAAATTCAAGGACTATGTTCTGAACTTAGCTAGCAGTTACAATGAACCTAGCTGTTACAGGGAGGCATTAGAAAGCTCTGAAAGTGATCTTTGGAAAAGAGCTATGGATTGTGAGATAAATTCTTTAAATGAGAATAATACTTGTATTCTGATGTCTCTTCCTAAAAATAAAAAGGCTATACCATGTAAGTGGATATACAAAGTAAAACTTAATGCTGATGGTTCAGTAGATAAGTATAAGGCAAGATTGGTTATAAAGGGGTTTAGTCAAAAAAAAGGGATTGACCATGATCAAACTTTTAGTCCCGTATCTTAAATGGCAACAGTTAGAAGTATCTATAGGCTGTGGCAGCCAGTCAGGATATGACTGTATTTCAATTCGATGTCACGACAGCATTTCTACATGGGCCACTTGAAGAAGAAATTTTCATGAAACAGCCTGAAGGATATAATGATAATTCTAGTTGGGTATGTTTGTTGAAGAAAAATCCTTGTTTCTTTATAAGGAAGACATAAGCAAGGGAGAAAATAATAGTTGTTCTCTATGTTGATGATGGATTGATAGCAGCAACTAATCTGACTCTTATTCAGGAGTTTCTATTAGAGATGAGAAATCGTTTTAAGATTACATCTAAGGAATCTTCATATTTTCTAGGTATTGAAATAAAGAAAAGTGATAGTGGAATAGAAATATCACAAGGTGCATAAAAACAAAGTTCTTAAAAGGTTTGGTATGGAACACTGTAGACCTGTAATGACACTAATTGTGAAAGAAAGTTCACAAGGTCAAGATAATGCAGAGTCATGTGATATGAGCACTTTGTTGAGCAACTACAGACAAGTTGTTGTGGCATTGGCATACTTAATGGTAGGTACAAGACCAGACATTGCTTACGCTGTTTCAAGAAGCCTTGAGAAACCCAATATAGAAGATTGTGTCAGGCTTAAGAGAATACTGCGGTATTTGCAGTATGCACCAGATCGAAGCATACTCTACAGAAAAGATTTTAAGACTGGGATCGTAGAGTGTTACAGCGATGCAGATCACGGTGGAGACCCAAGCACCGGACGATCAACTACTGGTGTAGTGTGTATGTATGCTGGAGGAGCAATATGGATGCATGGATGAGCCAGCGTCAGACAAGCGTGGCTATGTCTACGACTGAAGCAGAAGTTGTTGCGGCTAGTGAAGGCGCTCGAGAGCTGACTTGGTTATCGAGAATTATTACTGTATAACCAAAGTAAAGAGTTTGCCTATCTTAAGACTAGATAATGAAGCTGCCATCAAGCTTGCTGAAAATCCAGAATACCATAAGCGTACAAAACATATAAGAATTAGACATTTCTTTGTAAGGGAGATGGTGACCAAAGGAGAGCTAAGCATTAGAAAAGTCAAAACGGACGAGCAGTTAACAGATTTGTTTACCAAGGCTCTAGCGAGACCTAGATTGCAAAAATTGACAAATAAAACAGGTCTTCATTGAGAGAAGATTAATAGGTTGCATATTTAATATTATGAGACAATGTGCGACCTCTTTTATATTTTGTACTATATTTGAAATGGGTTGAAGTGCATTCACCGTTGAGCAGTCGACCGGGACACATGTCCCTCTTACCTGCTCCGCCTATCCGCGCCACCTACCTGGGCCGTCACGCTGACCGCCCAGCCACCTGCACCGACCACCTGCACCGACCGTTCGTACACCTGCGCCAGTCAAGATAACGACCTCCATTGTGTGCAAGCCAGCGGTGTGATTGTGTTTGTGTGTGAGTCATCGCCGCAAGCACACCTGCGGGCCGGCGAGCCTGCATAGAGGTCCAACAAGTCCGACGTCGCCCTAGTTAGGGTACGAAACGCAATTCAAAGACTTCGTCGTAATAGCCTGCGTCGTGTAAGTACACAGTCGTTAGGGTATTAGGCACACCTCTGTCACCTACTGACAGAGATTCGATAGGGTTCACGTTAGGCACTCGCCTCCCTGCTCACGCAGGGAGGACGGCTCATATCTCCGGGCTCCACCATGGACCCCAAATCCGCGGCGGAACCCGAAGATCTGTCCAAGTCGCAGTTCTATGGTTGGGTCCACGGAATTGCGCCTCAATTATGCCTGCGCTACTCTGTCTTGTTAGGCATCGAGTCTCCGCCCTCGACCTCGCGCGCCGCGATCGTGACCGAGAGCACCTCCGACATGGAGGTCGAGGCCGCCACTCCTACGGAGCAGACGGCCTCGGATTCCGAGTCGGGGAGTTCGTCCCCTTCCTCGGACGCTGACGAGGACGACGGTTTCACGACCGTGCAGACCAAATCGGCCAAGAGGAAGGCGACGAAAGCGCTCTCCTCGAACGTCCCGCGAAAACGGGCCTCAAAACCCGCTAGTAGCGAACCCGCGTCGCCCGACTGTTCTTCGGGCCCGGGCCCGACTCGCGAACGCGCGCCGGTCGCGCCCGAAGCGCCCGCGTCCGCGTCGCCGTCGTCCGCGCCTTCAGCGCCCGCGGAGGCACCTTCAGCGCCTGCGCCTCCAGCGCCACGGAAGTCCCCCGCGCCGCCGCCGCTTTACATAAGGGACAAGTCTAAGTTTGACACTCTGTCCGCACTTATGACGGAGCACAAGCTCCATTTCACGTCCGCCCGAAATACCGCCGACGGTATCCGCGTTCAAACCGCGTCTTCGTCGGACCACCGTGGTCTGATTCGTCTCCTCCGCGAACGTGGTTACGCATACCACACCTACGCGCTAGAGGATGAACGCCGCTTAACGGTGGTCATCCGAGGGCTCCCCGTGGAGCTCACTACTGAGCGGATTTTCGAGGACCTTAAGTCCCAATCCTTCCCCGTCATCTCGGTGCACCGCATGTACCGAGCGACCACTAGGGTCCCGTTCGATCTTGTTCTCGTCCATCTCGAGCTTTCCCCGGAAGGAAAGCAAATTTTTAACGTTAAGGCAGTCTGCCAACTCTCCGGCCTTAGGGTCGAACCTCCACGTGGTCGCGGTTTTCCTGGTCAGTGTCATCGCTGCCAGCTCTATGGGCATTCCCAACGTTTTTGTCACGCGCGTCCAAGGTGCGTCAAGTGCCTGGACGACCACGCGACAGCCGACTGCTTGCGGAAGGGACCGGTCCCTGAGGATCCTCCCAGCTGCGTCCTGTGCGGACAGAAGGGCCATCCTGCGAATTATCGCGGGTGCCCCAAAGCGCCGCGCAGGACACAGCCGGCAAGGCATCCTCCTCGGTTCGCACAGCCTCCATGGGCTCCTCTAGCCCCTGGGAGGCCCGCGGCCCCTCAGGCATCCCAGGCCCCTCAGGCACCCGCGAACGCGATCGCGAACGCTTGGGTGAAGCCTCCGAGGATTATCCCACAGCCCGTCCCCCAGTCGTTGCCGCCGCCGCCGGTACGTAACTCCACCGACGGAGTTGCGAGTTCGCTCGCGTGCGTCACGAGCCTCTTCGGTGTAATAGACATCGAAGAGCTCCTAGTCTTTTCAAATGAAATGAGGGATTCCGCGCGGAACCCTCCCGCGAGGATGGAAGTGCTCCTCAAGCACGCCGTCCTAATCAAATCGATATACGAACACACGATGTCAACATGATGACATCGCGTGGAAGGGTAAAACCTCGCTCTCTGACTGTCGCTACATTCAACGCGAACGGGCGGATAGATCTAGTGCGCGACTTCGTGGTCACGCACCAGATAGACGTCCTGTTAGTACAAGAGACCTTTCTGAAGCCGTGTAATCGTGATCCGCGCATCGCAAATTACCGTCTCGTTAGGAACGATAGGGCAACCGCGAAGGGGGGAACCATCATCTATTACAGAAGGTCTCTTCATTGCACTCCGCTCGATCCGCCCCAACTAGTCAACGTAGAAGCGTCATTATGTCAGGTGGGTATGACCGGCCTTCAGTCGATCGTACTAGCATCCGTCTATCTTTCTCCCAATAAAGCCTTAGTTGAGAGGGACCTTAAGTCCTTACTCCAATTAGGTAACGCAACCATTCTGGCCGGCGACCTAAATTGCAAACATCCCCGCTGGAACTCCACTGTCGCAAACAGTAGAGGAAATCTCCTTGATAGGCTAAGTTACAAGGCTGGTCTCGACTTCGAGATCACCGCGCCTTTGAGTCCCACGCGATACTGCGACACAGACTTCCGACATGACAGACCCGACGTGCTCGACATAGTACTCTTGAAGGGCGTGACACTCCAGTTACGTTCTATCGAGACGCTATCCGAGCTAGACTCTGACCATCGACCGGTCCTATTTCAGCTAGGACTTCCTCCCCTTAGGGAACCCGCGACCAAAACAATTATTAACTGGACGAAGCTTCGAGAGCAACTCCATTCCCCCGTACCAGCGCACCTCGACAAAATTCCTGACCAGCTTACATCAGTCGAGGACGCTGTCTCAGCCGCGACTAACTTCACAGAACATTTGGTAGACAGCATAGGAAAGTCCTCGAGGGAGGTCCGAGTGAACTTCGAGGGTTACCGAGCACTCCCTCCGGACATTAGACTCCTCATCACCCGTAAAAACGCCGCGATTAGAGCCCATGACCGATACCCGACAGATGACAACCGACGGAGGCTGCGCCGTCTTCAGAGGGAGTCGAGACAAGCTCTCGACGACTTCAGAGATAGCGGCTGGGATAGGACGCTTGCGACGCTCTCTCCAACACACCAGGCATTCTGGCGGTTGCAGAGAGCGTTGAAGGCGGACACTGTCTCAGATATGCCTCCCTTGGTTGGACCTAACTCCGCCATCGCGTTTGACGACTCTGACAAAGCTGAGTGCTTAGCCGACAGTCTAGAGAGCCAGTGCCGTCTGTCTGCTCAATCCGTTGATCGCGATCATGTCGAAATAGTCGACAAATCGGTCAATATAATGTGTTCTCAGCCACCGGCCGGTCCGCCAATCAAGGAAACGAACCTAGACGAGGTGACGTCCATAGTTAGGGCGCTTCACGTCAAGAAATCGCCAGGTCCCGATAGGATCACTAACAAAGTGATAAAGCTTCTTCCGCCTCCTTTAATTTACCTATTGGTTACCATTTTTAACGCTCTACTGGCCGGTTGCTCGTTTCCGGCCCAGTGGAAAGAGGCCATAGTGATAGGGTTCCATAAGCCGGGCAAACCCCGGCATCTGCCTAGTAGTTACCGTCCCATTAGTCTTCTTAGTTCCTTAGGGAAAGTATATGAGAGAATCATCCTCTGTAGACTTAGATCGGAAGTCGAGAGACTCAAAATCATCCCAAATGAGCAGTTCGGCTTTAGAGCCAACCATTCATGTTCCCATCAGGTGCAACGCCTCACGGAGCACATACCGATAGGGGCCACTGTGAGGGCCAAGAAGCATAGGACAGGAGCGCTCTTCCTCGATGTAGCTAAGGCGTTCGACAGGGTCTGGCACAATGGACTGGTGTACAAGTTATACCAGTTCAAGGTGTCGGACAGACTCGTACTCATTATACGGGACTACCTGACGAATCGCTCCTTTCGCTACAGAGTGGAAGGCGTCTTGTCAACCTCCCGCCCCATCAGGGCGGGTGTTCCCCAGGGTTCAGTTCTCTCGCCCATCCTCTATTCCATCTACGCTAGCGATATTCCTAGACCGCGATCTAAAGTGCACCTTGCCATGTACGCGGACGATACCGCGCTTTACGTCCTCTAAGGATCACTGGGAGATATACCAACGTCTCCAATCCGCAGTCGACTCCCTTGAGAGTTGGCTGTGGAAATGGCGGATCGAGGTAAACCCTGAGAAGAGCGTTTCGGTGCTCTTCGAACGGGGCCCCCCAAGGATCCTCCCGCGAATCAAACTCTTTGATAAACCGATACCTTGGAAAGACGAGGCAAAATACCTAGGAGTAACGTTAGATAGAAAGTTAGTTTTCACTGCGCATATTAGGACCGTTCGTAGCAGAGCGGCCTACATATTAGGTCGTTTATATCCGCTGTTAGGCAAGCGGAGTAAAATGTCCCTTCGCAATAAGGTGACACTTTACAAAGCTTGCATACGTTCCGTCATGTCCTATGCGAGTCCCGCTTTTGCGCACGCTAATCTGAAACCCCTTCAGGTGATTCAGAACAGGTTTACACGGATTGCAACCGGGGCGCCGTGGTTCGTACGCAACATCGATCTCCATAGAGACTTGAACCTTCCGACCATCGCTCAGTACTTCAAGGGGCTTTCCCAAAAGTACTTTGAACGTGCTGAGCGACACCCGAACCCACTGGTGGCTGACGCCGCAGAGTATAGACCACGTAAGACTACTTTAGTCAGAAAAAGAAGACCCAAGTCGGTACTCGTTGACCCCGACGACGCGTTCACAGTAGGTAATAACGTGTACGCGTAGGCATAATTGACACCACACAACATACAGACACACACCGTCTGTACCGTACGAGTAAGTGCTCCGTTGCTCCGGCGTTCTGCCGTCGGAGGACGCTAGTGTCCAAATTTCCTTAGCTTCCCTCCTGACTAACGACGCCCCGAGCCGAGGTCCGTGTCTCAACCTGAGACGCCCTCGGGACGTCGTTCCCCATGGGGGCCCATCTGGCCCCCCCTTTTTAAGGGTGGGTCTCCTGACCCACCCATTCCCTCGGTGACGCTGTAATAGCCAACAGGGCTAACAGCATAGACAGACAAAAAAAAAAAAAAAAAAAAGAAAAAAAAAAGGGTTGAAGTGTGTCAAGTAGAATGTCTTAAAAAAGAGATTGTTTTTTTTGTAAATTGTGTTTCCTATATTAAGTAGGTCTGATTCGATAAAGCCTCATGTTTTAATTATTTGATGTGATAGTGTGTATTTTTTTTACTTGAATTGACTTCCGTCAATTGTCAATGTCATGAGTATAGGTCATAAAAAGTATATTAATTATAAAACATAATTTATAATTTAATAATGTTTTATAAATAATTTCATAGAAAATAAACCATAGACATTTTTTCTTTTAAAGAATTAGTTAAGTTAATACTTAATAGCTATGAGTTATCGAATAAAAGATGAAGAAGGCAAACAAAAATATAAATGGGCAAAACTACGATTATACGTCCTTTGTTATAGGATTATGCCTTGCAATAGCTTCTAGCGTCTTCATTGGATCTAGTTTTATTATCAAAAAAGTGGCTCTTAGACGTTTGAATGCTTTGGGAAAAACCAGAGCATCAGCAGGAGGGTATGCATACTTGAAGCAATGGTTGTGGTGGCTTGGCCTATTAACAAGTATGATTTATAACAATAGATATAAACATTTATTTGAATTTTACTTGATTAAACATTATTTTTGTTTAAGTGGGCACAGGTGAGGCTGCTAATCTTTTAGCCTATGCTTTTGCTCCAGCAGCATTAGTAACACCTTTGGGTGCATTGAGTGTTCTTGTTGGTGCAGTGCTATCCAGTAAATTTCTTAATGAAAAACTATATTTTATTGGAAAGGTATGAAATTGTTTTTAACAGTTATATTAACCAAATGGTTTAGCATATACCAAAACAATGATTTTTTTGCAGGTTGGATGTTTCTTATGTATATTGGGCTCAATCATTTTTATAATACATTCACCAAAACATGAGGAAATAAATAGTTTTACAGAATTGTCAGATAAAATGAGGGACTATATTTTTGTGTACTATGTTGTTACAATAATAGTGATGACACTTATTGTTAAAACAGTATTTGTACCAAGATTTGGAAATACCAATATTACAGTGTATTTATTAATTTGTTCTGCTATAGGAAGCCTAACTGTTGTGTTTTGTAAAGGGGTTGCTTTAGGTCTTAAAGAAACTATAAACAGTGATGTCAACAATATGTCTAGCTTCTTATTTTGGTTTCTTCTATTATCATCCATAGTTTGCATAATGATACAAATGATATATCTAAACAAGGCAATAGATGTCTTTAGTACTAATGTAGTCACACCGGTGTATTACGTAATGTTTACAGTATTAGTCATAATGGCTTCAGGCATTCTATTCAGGGAGTGGGAACACATGCAAAATAAAGACACATTAGGATGCTTTATAGGTTTTGTAATTTTAATGGTAGCTGTTTTTACCTTAAATATTTTCAAAGATACAAACCTTAAATATTCTGACAAATATGAATTAAGAATGGACAGTATTCAAAAAATATAGAAAAAAATATGTAAAAACAATATTTATCTATGAAATAAAATCAAATTATTGAAATGGTCTCTAATAATCTAAAAGCATGTTCCCAACTAAGTGGTCATTATAACATATTATTACATCACATGTATCATTGTTAATTATATATATTAAACTGTAAAAACGTTGTAAATTCTATATAGATAAATACGAAGAATCCAACATAACTTTTTCTTATTCAAAAAAGACAACACCTCAGAACCATTTCACTCTTTGAATGTTTATACAATAAGGAAGAAAGCAACATTCTTGAGTCCAGCCCTGTAACCGTAAAGTCCCCAAAATTAGATAAGTAAACATAATTGGACTCTTATTAACAAAATCTAAATGGATAATACAGTCATAAATAAATTGTAACAGAGTGATATATAAATGTCCTGCAAACAGGGCATGTGCGTTGGTATCCATACAATCTCATACAACATTCTATACAAAGGCATACATGACGACAAGGCAAAGTTAATACACACTTCTGCCGTTCCTGACATATTACACATAATGCTTCTGAACTATTGACATCATCCAGGTCATTCAGTATTGGAGTACTTACATCTCTTGATACCATTGGCCGATTACCCACAATCTGGCTTATAATTCTCCCTTCAGGATCAGTGAAATAGTTATAAATAGCATAGTATGAGTACAATATTTTTCTCATAAGTGTCCAATAAACATTATTGATTTGATATTGAATAGTTGTTCTAAAATGTATACAGGAACGAATTATGATTATGGCTGTTATTAAACCTATAAATGACTCTAGAGGCACATCTGATAAAAAATTTGAAACTTTAAGCAGCACTATATATGCATCTATAACATTACTAACTAGAATATCCTTAACATATACAATACATGATTTTAACAGGTAAGGCAAATGCACAGGCACAAACGTAAGCAGAAGCCATAGTGTATCACCAAATAATATTACAGATTTTTTCACAATTAACAGAACATCACAACATACAATAAGCACTGCACCAAGAGTCCACTTCACACTGCTTATTACAATGCTTAGTTTAAATGTAAATTCATCATAAGACGTAAACAAAATGTTTTGAAAGTACAAACTTTGCCCTATTATTCCATCAATCAAATCGGTTGCTAGGTTAGGTAGTTGTTCTGTAAATATATTAACATTATCTTCATAAATTATTTGAAAAAAAGAAGAAACAATTCTAATAGTTTCAAAAATTTGCGATGTTATAGTTGATACTATTACAACTATAACTTCACCAACGGAAGATGTACAAACAATAAAAATCTGGACTATTGAAGCAAGTAGATTGACGATTTTAGCGAAATATCCAATCATCTTAAAACATCTTTAAAGGAAATGTCCGAACATATTATAATTTTACGGATACAATGTTTAATTTGTATGTTATGAATTGATATTTTACAATGTTAAAAAAATATTAAACAGATTTTGACATTTGAATATTTTTCTTATACTTTGTGGCTAAGCATCGCGTGCATTATGCCAATGGTCGAAACGGGAAACTTGATGTTTTTTAACACCCGCCATCGAAAATAATTTGGTAAATGGTAACTTTCAGTATAGCAATACAGAATACTTTAAAAATACATTTTTTTTGTATCCATGGTCATGATACATTATTAAAAAAAAACTAACATACAATTTTACAGATAGGATAAAATAAAACTATTAATAAACATATAAGACTGTATTACTTAAGAATAATTATATGTACATAATATAATTTATAAAGGTTCGAGCCGTAAGGAGGCATAGCTAAATACACCAAGTAATATAATAGGTAAACAGGAATTGAATAAATAATAAAATCTATGTACGGTAATACTAATAAAAATTTTACAAAGTTAAATTTTGACTTTGTTAGAAAAAATAAAATCCGTAAGAAATTGGTAAATGTTTTTATTATTTTTATATACCAGACAAGTTATTGATGTTGGTAAAGGAATTTGAGATATCAAGGATTTATACAGGACATCGTGGTTATTATGAGGCCATGAGAAAAATATGTGGTTGACATCTGCTATGTCTGCACCACATAGACACTGGGGGCTATCTGTTATATATCTATCTATCTGAAAGGCGTGGGTGAGGAGTTGAAGGCTGATAGAGATGAATGGAAGAAAAATACATACTGCGCCGACCCCAAATAATGGGAACAAGGTAGGAGGATGATGATGTATATCTAATGATATTGAATATTTAATGGATAATTTAGTAAACACTACAAAAAAGACACATTACATATATGCCATTTAACCGTTATCTAATTATAAATTGTTCAAAAAGGTCGATCTACTAATTTGAAATGCAATAATAAAGAACATTATTTTTTTTTGTTGACACGGTATACTTATGAAGTACCTAAATACTTTGACGGACACTTACATACACATAAACATTTCTTTATATCTCTAACTTTCGTACGTTAGAAATAATTATTTTGTATTAAATGCTGCTAAATCAATGCTATCTCAATTAATCAAAGTTAAATCAATCAACCATCTAAGTTCCATTTCATTTTGGTTTAATCTGTACTTTTGTTTTCGTTGTCAATTGCCATTTGTAAACCACAAAATCATAATTGATTAATGTCAACGTCATCATTTCTTATTCATTAAATAATTTTATTAGTAGGCGCATCCAAATGCCATTTCATAATAAAGAAGAAGAAGAATTTTATTAGTTACAGTTAAGGATTGTATGTCCTAATTCTCAACTTTAGGAAATTATTCGAGGTTTGTTTTGTTTATCGAAAGTATTCAAATTTAAATCAATCCAATTATACGGTATATGATGAAAATTGTCGAGTCCTCAAGAAAATAGTGCTTATCTTTTTCGTCTGTAATTATGTTACATTGAATTTAAGTTTAGGTTTATATAAGTGAAAAAAATATTTTTTAATTTGATTTCAATCTACAATGCAATGCTCCCTCGTCGTCGTAACGTTGGAGTGTCGGAAAAGACACCTCTTTTACAAGAAGAACTAATACCGTACAATAAATTAAATAAAAACGGAAATATATACCATCAGACACTTACCAATACTGAAAGACAACAAGGTAATTACTTGGAACCTGATAGTATTTTTGATTTTCTTGAAGAATTTGTTTTCGAAACTATAATGGCTGCAAAAGATAGGACGCAAGAATTTGCATCAACTGTTAGAAGTCTTCAAGGTCGAACTCTTGTACAACCTACTGTAAAAAATGACAAGAAAGCAGCAATCCTTGCGACATATTCTCAATTTATGAGTATGGCAAAAGTAATAAGTAAAAATATTACCAGCACATACACCAAACTTGAAAAGCTTGCTATGTGTAAGTATTTATTTTAATTTATTGATATTTTATGTTAATCCATTAATAATTATAAGCTTTGCTTAAGAAACGATTGTGTATTTAGACCAATTGTTTAAAATTCAACTTACATAAAAATAAGTAGTTATAACATGGATATAAACTTAATTTACAGTGGCAAAAAAGAAATCGTTATTTGATGATCGACCTATGGAAATACATGAACTGACATATATAATTAAGGGGGATTTAAATTCCCTCAATCAGCAGATAGCTAGGCTAGGTGAGATGCCGAGGGGCCGCCGGAGCATGCACAGTCACTCTTCAAGTGTAGTCCTAGCACTACAATCTAGACTAGCATCTATGAGTAACCAGTTTAAACAGGTAAATTTTATAATAGGAGTACATTTTATTTACGAACTGGCTGTGCCTGCAATTTTGTATATGTAGATTTCAATTTTAATAAAACACACCCTTTGTACTTACCAATGTAAGTACAAACTATAAACCTTGAAAGTTTCATTAAACTCAATCAAGTAGTTTTTGCATGTAGGAGTATTTCTAGTTTATTTATGTACATTTTTTTATGTTTTATCACTAGTAATCAGCGTTGGTATAAAAATAAGAGATTGTTAACTTTTTTATTTGTTAACCAATCGTTATAAAAAACACAAAATGTAAAGTGAATCCCATGAGAATATATTCCCGAAAATTGCATTCAAATTGGTTAAGCCGTTTCTGAGATTAGCATGCACAAATATACAATCCAACAAACTAAATGAAAAACCACTGTTTTTGGTTCTCTTGCTCTTATAAAAGCCCCCCCCCCCCATCATGATTTTTTTCATATTTTCTATGTACAGTACAGAAAATTTTTATGTATAGATTTTAGTATAATTATGTTTTTGTGTTATAGGTCCTTGAAGTGAGATCAGAGAATCTTAGACATCAAAATAATAGACGAACGCAATTTTCTGGCTCTGCTCCTATTGTAAAAGAAATTCCCACTCTATTGCAACCAGATGAAGTCAGTATAGATTTAGGAGAATCTTCCCCTCTTCAAACTCAGCAACTGGCATTAAGAGATGACACAGACTCATATGTGCAGCAAAGAGCTGAAACAATGCATAACATTGAAAGTACTATTGTAGAATTGGGAGGAATATTCCAGCAATTAGCTCACATGGTGAAGGAACAAGATGAGGCCATTGGCAGAATAGATGCAAACATTAATGAATCTGAAATGAATGTAGAAGCAGGGCATAGAGAAATAATGAAATATTTTCAAAATATAACTGGAAACAGAGCCCTTATGTTTAAAATCTTTGGTGTTTTAATTTTCTTCTTTATATTTTTTGTAGTATTCTTAGCCTAAAAAGCTTCTATATAGACATGTAAAAAAATATTACTGTATTGGTTTTATAGGTCAAGTATAAAACAATAAAATAGCTTCAATGTCAATTGTCATATGACAATGAAAAACAATTAGAGGGAGGGCAAGTGGGCATGTACCACAGCTGTTTTAGTTGGGACTCATTTTTTTTTACTGTTTTAATAATATAAATAATTGATATTTTTGTGTTTTAAAGTATCTATCTTTTCCATGTATCACTAAAAATATATGATATTACTATAATATACTTTAAAAAAATGGGGAATATTCTGTAATTATTTATATCTTATCTAACAATTGTTTTAAATAAATATTCATCCAATAATTTTGACTTTATTTTTATTTATTTATACATGTACATGTTATTTATACATATACATATTCATAAATGAGCATAGAAACTTGAAATCTATATTCAATAATTTTTTTTTATTGAATATAGATTTCAAGTTTAAGTACAATAAACTTATGCACTAATAGACAAATGAAAGAGTGATGTCAATAAAATCATAAATACATATATTTTATAACCAATTGTATAACCAACTATCAGACCAATAAAATATTCAAATTTGTGACAAGATCAACATGAATTAATACAAATTAAAAGTTGAAATGCACACAGGTAGCTTATGCTAGAATATTAAGAAAATTATATTGAATAGTGAGAGAAAACATATTTATTCTTTTATATATAAGACATAATTAGCACAGTTGGTAATTGTTTATTAACACTCTACCAGCATTTTAGAGACCTTTTTTTTATGTGAATTATGATCTTGTAACATTAGAAACACTCATGACATATCTGCGCGATCACATTTTTGAGCATAAAAAAATCTTTGATCACTCCACATTGCTTGTGACAATTTAAGTAAGGTTAGGTTACATTAGTTAGTTTTTTTAGGCTAAAATAAAATGATCTGCACTATAATTTGAAACGGTTTCTCCATTTACTCAGCCAAAGCTAAATAACTAACCTAATTTGTGTTGTGTTGAGTGATTGTCTGTTTTTCTAGAGCAAAAAGAAAAGGTCATGCACCATAATGTTAACACTAGCTATAATGTTTACAAGGCATAACAAACTAAATAATTAGTTTCAACATAGCTGGTGGCGATATAATGAACAATTACCACAGTTTATTTTAAACATATTATTTACACATTAGATCTATTACAGTAAAAATTACATGTTATAAATTACATATAAAAATGTAGAAAAATATTTTTATTGTTTTAATTAATAAAAATGTTTACAAAAACTCATCACACCAGTCCTTTAAACATTGGTAACAGTCAGCAGATTGCTTAGAGTTAGCACTGCATGTCTCTTTCATCCACTCTTGAAATAATTCTTTGTCCTTTTTCAAAACCAAAAATTGTCCCAACACAACATAAGCCTGAAAGTAATAACAACCTTAACCTAAAAATCGAGAGAATTCTAAACATAGTAATGACTAATTTTAAAAAAACCAATTGTTTAATTTGTATTATTCGACGTTAAATTTATGTTCAGATATTATTAAAATTTTCCGTGCTGTGTTGCCGTGGTTTAAAGGATCTTGTAGGTTCTACAGGATCATTTAGACCACGGCAATTTCACGGCCGGCGTGAAAGTCTCAGCATTTATTTATGGTCAGATAGCTTCGAATATTTACTTTATCAAATCCAGCGGTGTCAAGACGCTTTCCAAGTACTTCTCCCACACCAGCTAAATCCGTAACGGATTTTTCTCCCATAGGTTCAGCAACAAAGTTGCGATGTTTTTGAGAGGTGCTGGACATTTTCGATTCTTAAAAATAAACAAAAACACTTATTTATCACCGAGAACACAAAAAATAGCAGTTTTATTAATAACTAAGTCTGTAGGTATTAGAAGCAGTGTTGCCAACCTGGAACGATGCGCCGATCGTGCCAATGGGCGTAAAATTATGGTAGCTGTCAAAAATATATCGTACATTTTCAAATAACGTATAAAAGTAATAGTTATTAATAAAAGAGACATTGTCACGAACTTATATTATGCTCGCAGCTCGACCACCTGTCACGTTCTTATTTTATGATTTCACAAGGGTATTTCACACGGGTACACCGTATAGAAAATGGCGCAAAAATTTGGGTGATTCAAAAAATAAGTGACTTTAAAGTGGATGGGTCAGTTATTACATTTAATAAAAGAAATGAGTTAATAATAAGGTCTGCTATGATTGACAGGGTATCTCTAGTAGTCTGTGCGGCTAGCGTTTCCATTTGAGTTGTAAGAGTTTTGCTTTGAAAATGGTATCATTTGAAAGGGGTTAGTCTCCCCTTTCTTTTAATACTATTCCCAGCCCGAGAAAATGCGTAGTTTCTTTTTTATATGTTTTCACCAATATTAGCACAAAAACACAATGTTTAACACAAGAACACTTCACATCTATGCAATATATTTATCAATTATTTATATGATATTATCAATTTTTCATTTTAATTTAACAAGAAAAACACAATTCGTAACAACTTTGTTGTTTTAGATTTCCTAATGTTAAATGGCGGCAACTTGACATAATATGACGTTTGTGATTTAAAATGCTTTTTGAAATAATTAATATTTATATTACTTTTTTTGTCAAAACTGACTCTGTTAACCCCGACTCCACGTAGTCTTGTCTGTCCTACCCCTAGAGTGTTTTTGTAAATCCGGAGGCGCGGAAGGAGGGCAGCCCCCACCCGCCGTAACACTGAGTTGAAACTCAATCAGGCCGTAGCTACTGAGGCTGGTCGCCGAAGCCGACCAACAAGCCGAAGTGGCGAAGGCGAGCTTGGGTTTCAGTTCAGGGCTGGCCATCCTGAAGCGCCGGAGACGTCACAGAAGTCTTAATTACTTACATTTAAGGTTCGTTTTTACGAAACTTCAAATCGAAATATCTCCAAAACTAAACATTTTCTCACAATAAAAATGGTGTCAGGGGATAGGGCTTCGACCCCTCTTTTCTCCCTATCCCCCTCTCCCTTCTACAACCTTCTTACAACTCAAATGGAAAGTGTTACCGTCTGTGCCATTGTTTCTGCTAAACAAACTTCGATCCACAATTTTTTTTAGAAAAGAAATGTATAATCGAATATTATCGTACATTTGCGTACAATAATGAATAGCAATCGTACCTCGTACGTTAGGCCCTAATTATCGTACATGTCCGATAATTATCGTACGGTCGACAACCCTGATTAGAAATAAAGGGAAATAGTGAGCCCTCCTACATTACAAATTGAACAGGTATCGACATCTACAAATTGAATCCGAACTAATGCGATGAAATATAAATTTACTACTAATAATAATAAACAACAAACAACTATCAGAAATACATAATAAGGGATGGCATTGTCGATATATGTCGAGCGTGTCACCAACCTGTAGAATCCATTAGACATGTTATTGCCGGTTGTTTTCATCTTGCCAATGGTGAGTATTTGCACAGGCACAACCAAGTAGTCAAGATTATCCACCAACAACTTACTCTTCGATAAGGTCTTGTATCTTTTGAAGTGCTATATAATAAGTACACACCGGAGCCAGTTTTGGAAAATGGTCGTGCTAAGCCCTATTGGGACCGATCTATCACCACGGCCAAGACTATTGTAGCCAATAAGCCTGATATCTTGCTGTAGATCTGTTAGAGCGCCGAGCATCTTTCGCTGTCGCACTGGACCAACGATTTATTTTAAATAAAACTCTAAAGGCATCATTGTATTGGATTTTAATAACTCTGAAACTTTCTTTTGTATACCTGGTAACATACAATGTGAACGGTTTGATGATTTAAATTCTGGCTCCTTTAGTTCTTAGTGTCCCTTCCAAACATATAAATGAGCGTATGGTATTTGACGCACTTAAAAAACTGCACTTAGGAAAAACTTGCAGTCATGACGACTTACATAAGGAACACTTATGTTTCGAAGGTAACGTCATTTTTCTCAAAATTTATTAACGTTATTAAAATGCATTGTTACACCGGTTATTAAAAGTAGAACGTCAAGTGCTACCTCTAGCAATAATTATCGCCCGATTTCAATTGTTATATTGGGTGCTAAATTACTAGATTCCATTATTTTCAAATTTTATAAGAACATATTGTTATAAGTGATGCTCAGTTCGGTTTTAAAAAACAAAGCTCTACGGATTTAGCAACATTTTCCTTAAAGCAGATCGTAAACTACTACGTCAAAAGACAGACTAAGATCTATGCCTGTTTGTGGCGTATCGATCGTCACATCACTACATATGTCCCATCCCTAAAAAGGAGTGACTTTAGACATATAATAGGGAACATGCAAAAAAATTTAAATGGTCTCAAATATTTTTTTTTCGATTACTTTTATCATCTTATTATAATAAAATCATTTTTTTTAATTTACTAATCCTTTAAGGCCATAAAATAATTTATGAAGTGTAAATTTAGGGAGCGAAATTCAAATTTCCAAAACGCGCAACCATTGGTCGAAAGGAAATGTGACGTCATTTGACACGCCATTCAATATATCGGCGTTTAAGTTCATACTGTGGTATCAGTGTGACTGAGAAAAATAAATAATTTAAAGCTATATTTTCGTGCTTAAAGGTTTTATTAAATGATACAATTGTTTAGGTAATCTTAAAAACATTTTCTAATACTCAAACAACTCTAACAAAACAAATACCTACAAACTCTTTTTGAATAGCAGTTAGCATGCTACTACACAATACATTTTTAAAATGTTTCTGCCTCTGAATCATTTTTCACTTCACTTGACTTAGATATCTTGGTTGATAATCAGCAGATATAGAAGATATAAGATGCTATAGAAGTATTATCAGCTGTGTTTTCAGTAAACAATTTTCTTTTTAAAACAGATAGTTTTACTGGTAATGTAATGGTACTAGAATGAGGAAATGGTTACAATGCTACATTTTCTTTTTCAGCAGGTATATTTACATTGACAACTTTACTTCCATTCTTCGGTTTAATATTAACTTGCACAGCTTAGTCACTTGGTAATTTATCTTTAATATGTGAAAAGCAAGGCTCTGCCTTATGATCATCACATTCAATAGGAGAAGTACTGAGTCTTGGCTGATTAATATCACAGACATTTGTATAGGCAGTACTAGGACTTACTTAGTATATCACTTCTTTGTGAAGATCACCATTTTTTAAATACTACTTTTGATAGCTAACTCTGAAAAGGCTTCATTAACCGATGTCAATCTTTGCCTTTTGACTGTGCACATTTATGAGAATGTTCTCTCAGCTGGTGTTTTTGGCACAAAATTATATGAGGCACAACAGTTTTCTTCAAACTTAGATTACATTATTCTCCTTGTTGTTTCGTTACACATATAATATTCAATACAATTTCCTGTACCTTCCTTAACCTGAAATAAATCGACAGACCATAAAAATTTCGTAAAACAAAAAAAGATTACGGTTTTTATAGAAAGTTATACTGAAATTTGTAAGATAGGTTAGGTTAATTTTAAACTCAAATTTTTCTAATGTTCAATACTTACTATAAATTTAAACTAATAGATTAAACTTATTATAAATAAAGTATACTTACGTTAAATTAATCTTCACAACCATATAAACACGATTTAGGACATATATTATCCCTTTTAATTACCATACACCATTGTTTTTGTATTTTCGCATCTCTTAGAAAAAAACACTTTGTCGGGTGTTTTTCTAATACTATTTTTACACTCCGGTACTATAAGATACTCGTAAGATGATTTTTATCTTCTTTCATGACTTGTAAAGCAATTAAAACTTAAAATATCTATGAAATAACTAAAAAGTTCATAGTAAACATTCACTGGACGTAACATTGACGTCACCGGTCACGCAAAACGCGCGCAAAATGGCGGTGTTTAAACGGGTCAAATTTACTCAATGTTTTAATTTTCACTTTGAAAAAAAACTAGAATGTTTTCAAGCCTATTTATATTTTTTTCTACGATATAGAGAGGTAAATGATTAATTTACGTCAAAAAAAAAAAACGTGAATGTTCCCTATTGGTAATCGAGAACGGTGTCGAAAAAACGGCGGGAAACTTCGAAAATGCGCGGTTATTTTTCTTTGGCTAAAATTTAATTTATCTTTATTTAATAAGTTTCAGTATAGTTAAGTAGTGTAAGGTGTTTCTTCAAGTAGGTAAGTAATTTATTTATTTTGACGTGACAACGTCTTAAATTAGGTTAAGCTGGGAGTCACTTATGAAAAAGTGTAACGCCCGGTAACGTAACGATGAGTCACCGAACGAGAGAGAGGCCCGCCGAATGCCTTGCGTCTCTCTCCCACTCAATTGTTTTGATTTTCAAATAGATTCTATAAAATTACAAATATTAAGAAAAAGTGGCAGATATAAGAAAACTTTATTTAAAATGTGTTGAGCAAGAATTTTAACATCTAATTTAAGTAAATGTTTTAATTTTCAACTTCATTATTTACAATTACAAATTTTAATTAATTTCAAATTTATTTAGCAAAAATTTGAACCTTCGATCTGAATAAGTGTTTTGATTTTCAAATTAATTCTTTAAAATTAAAAATATTAAAATATATAAAATCAGAAGTGACGTCACATAACATTATCTGTACTTATTATTATTTAATATGTAGGCCAGTACATGTGACCATACTTGGTAGACACAATTGGAAATAGTATTTTTTTATAACTGAAAAAAATAAACATATAAAATACTGGTAGCAAACAATAACTTCAATGATCGATATCTCCGCAACTAATTGATGTATCGAAAAATTCTGTAAATAAATTTTGTAAAAAATAATAACATCAATAATATAATATAAAATAAATAATATATAAAATGATTTTACGTGACAACGTCTTCATCGTCCTATCCTCAACAAAATCACTCAAATTATTAAAATTTTGTGCAATTTAATAATATTCATATCAATAAATATTCTACCGAGAAAAAGACGTGGTCACGTAAATCTTCGCCCGTAAAACCAACTTTACAGGCAACCATATTTTTTATTTTAATATAAATGAACTGCCGGATCCTGGCGGTACCGTCCCCCCTGCTGTTAACTTCGTCACAATAGAATGTGATGTATCTGGTCATTGTGGAAGGTAATCCAGTATGGAAACCTACCCAGTCAGTGGTAATTTATTTTGATGGTCAAATCTTACCAAAACCAGTATTTATTTGCTTTAATTCTTTACCAGTTGATTTGTATATTTTCCCGACCATACAATGTTATAATTGTTGTCGCTTTGGTCACACAAAACAACAGTGCAGATCCAAACCCAAATGTTTCAGATGTGGTCAGGAACATAGTGGTGAAACATGTAAGCTTGATGATGATTATATAAAACTAACGAACCCAGCCCGCTTCGCTGGGCTAACCCTTACTTTACCTGGTGGCGAGCTACATCAATGGGCATAGCATATTCGTTTTCTTCGAGGAAAAATACATGGTCATTCCAATTTTTATGACAATCGGTTGAACGGGGCGGAAGTCGATATTTGACAGCGCCGCCTGGTGGCGAGTTACATCAATGGACATAGTATATTCGTTTTCTTCGAGGAAACATACATGGTCATACCAACTTTTATGACAATCGGTTGAACGGGGCGGAAGTTGATATTTGACAGCGCCGCCTGGTGGCGAGTTACATCAATGGACGTAGCATATTCGTTTTCTTCGAGGAAACATACATGGTCATACCAACTTTTATGACAATCGGTTGAACGGGGCGGAAGTCTATATTTGACAGCGCCGCCTGGCGGCGAGTTACATCAGTGGGCATACCATATAAACCTTCTCCGTGGAAAAATACATATACATACCAATTTTCATAATCATCGGTCCAATAGTTTCTGAGTTCATCGATTTCATATATACAAACATCCTTCTATATATATATAGATGCTTTTTATGTTCAGGTTCTCACATGGCTTATAGTAAGTCTTGCCCAGAATTTAAACGTCAAATGAATATTAAAACACACATGGTTCAAAATTGTGTTTCATATGCAGAAGCCACTAGGTTTCTCCCAGCAGCGTCAAAATCATTTGCTGAAATTCTTTCAACATCAAATATAGAATATATATCTGTACATTCACCACCAACATTAAGAAATTCTAGAAAAATTAAGAGCCCCTTCACCGAGAAGTAAAGGCTATGATAAAACAGCACAGGTTAAAAATACTTGTTAGAAATGAAAGAGGAAATAAAAACAAATATTATTAGCAATTTAAAGAAAAAAATCGCAAATTTAGAGGTAAAGCAAGATCCTTTGGAAACAATAATCCAACAACAAAACACATGATTCGACCAATAAAAATAACATTCAGCACAATGGGATTAAAAATTAATATTTTGAAAAATAAAAAACTACTCGAAAACACTCCTTATTATCTGAAAGAGGACTACTCACTAGAGATACTAAATAAGCGTAAAGAGTCACAAGTTCAACTAAAAAAAGAACAACAATTAGGCAACAAGGTCTGTATCAACTATGATAAACTAATAGTAATAAAGGAAAAAGAACTACGATTCCCGCGGAGTCACACAAATAAAAGAAACCTTTTCGAATCACCTGAATTTTTACTAACTAAAAATCGATCAGCAAAGCAGGACCAAAAACCATCTTTTAAAAGAATAAAATATCTAACATGAACAATTTTGTTTAATGAAACTAATGAACTCTCTAAAAAACACAACGTATGACGTAATCGGTCTTTCTGAAATCCGGCGTGTCGGCACATCAATCCAGGAATATGACAATTTCATATTTTTTAAATACAGGAGATTAGATTTGGTTTCATTGTAAAGAAATATCTCAAAAGAAGCTTCGTCGGTTTTAATGGATTATCAGAACGAGTAGTAGTAGTAGTAGTAAATTTAAATGGATATCAATTAGATATACTGCAAGTCTACGCACCCACAGAGGCTTCAAATGAAGATGAGTTGGAAATTTTCTATAATACCATTAACAAAGAAAAAACCTTTAAGCAGCTCAGACAAGAAAAAAATAGTTATGGGCGACCTTAACTCAAAAATCGGGCTTCCTAGACCAGAAGAAAGCCTGATAATGAAAAGTCACGGATATGGCATGACAAACAGTAGATGTACGCGCCTGATAGATTTTGCATACGAGAACAAACTGAGTATTTTGAACACCTTCTTTAAAAAAGCTAAAAAGCGATGATGGACCTGGAGATCGCCGAACGGAAAAGCAAAGAATGAAATTGATTACATATTGTCAAATCTAGCCATAAATGTTCAAAACGTGCAAGTCTTAAATGTAACCTTTCCCACCGACCACAGACTTGTTAGAGCATCTTTTGTATTACAAAAAAATAAGAAAAACCGTACAAAATATACAAACCATTTAGGATACTCATAGAGAAACGAGACAGTAATATCGACTTATAAACTCTCAGTACAAAAACAAGTAGACCAACTGCAATATCAAGAGGATTCCACCATACAAGCTAACTACGACAATGTAATTCGGGGCATAGAAAAAAGTCTAAACACCGCACAGAATATCGAACAGCTCACCACTAAACCTAGCGTAATATCAGCATATACCAGAAAACTCATGGATCGAAGAAAACAACTACAAGAAATAAAACCTAAAACTAGAATACAGAAACACGAACTTAAAGCTTTATATAAACTCATATCATAAGTAAGAACATAAGGAGAGACTACATGCATGCAAAATCATCGAAAAGCATATAAATTTTACTGGCAGTATTAAAAAAGCATATAAGGAGCTAAATACTCATAAGTTATGGATTAAACAACTAAAAGAGACATACAGAATCGCAACTAATTTCTACAAAAATCTGTATGATTGCCAGACCCAAAACTCTACAAATATATTTGAAAGCACAAAACTACTGGCAAGAAACATTTCACAGATAAAAATAATAAATAAGCTCGAAATTATAGAAGCAATAAAAAGACTAAAAACAGATAAATGCCCAGGACCTGACAAAATTACTAACGAGGCTTTAAAAATAGGCTGTGAATATTTAGCACTCCCTTTGACACGGCTATTTAACTCTATTTTGGATACAGAAAGGCGATCCCACTGATATAGAGAACTACTGTCCGATCAGTCTACTGCCAACACTCTACAAACTTTTTTCATCTATAATAGGATTAGTAAGAGTTTAGACAAGCACCAACCGATAGAGCAAGCTGGTTTTAGACGTGGATATTCTCCAATAGATCATATCTACACAATCGAGCAAATTATTGAGAAATATAGTGAATATCAGAAACCACTACATATATATAATGTTCATTGATTACCAGAAAGCCTTCGACACAGTCTGACACTCTTCTATATGGACCGCCTTAAGCTCACAACACGTTGAACACAAATATATAGAACTCATAAAGCATTTGTACAACAACTGCATAAGTAGAGTTAAACTTGAAATTACAGGACCACCGATATCCATAAAGAGTGTGAGGCAAGGCGACCCGTTATCTCCGAGATTGTTCATAGCGTACTAGAAATGGTATTTAAGAAACTAAATTGGGAAAGAACAGGGTTGAATATTAACGGCAAATTAATCAGCCATCTTAGATTTGCCGATGATATTATTTTACTATCTGAAAGTGCTGCAGAGATGAAATTAACGATACACCAACTAAAAGCTTTGAGCTACGAAGTGGGCTTAGAAATAAAACAAGAATTATGTCCAACAGTACAAAACACCCCAATACCTGGACCAAAAACCACTGAAATACGTAGATAATTACATTTACCTTGGAAAACAAGTCTCTTTTGGAAGTCAAAACAATGAACAAGAAGTTGAAAGAAGAATTTCAGGCGCATGGAGAAAATTTTGGAGTTTCAAAGCAATATGAAGGGAACCATGCCAATAAATTTAAAGAAAAAAGTAATGGGCACATGCCTGCTTCCCTGTATCACCTACGTTAGCCAAACGTGGAAATACATGCTACGCGTAAGGAATAAAATCAGATCCTGTCAAAGAAGTATGGAGAGAAACGTTACAAATGTGAGAAAAATACAAAAAATCCCACACATTTTCATACGGGAGAAGACTAAAGTTATAGATGCATTAAATTTCTCGCAAAAGTTAAAGTTGCGATGGGCAGGCCATGTAGCCAGAATGAACACCAACAACAATGACCGTTGGATTTCGAGAGTGACGTTATGGCGGGGCCCTGTCGGTATAAGAAAAAGAGGAAGACCGTGTAAACCGTTGGGATAGCGACATAATGTGGTAATACCAATTTTAATCCAAAAGTTAATACATTTAAAGGTACCGAAAAAGTATATTGTCTTTATTACAAACAGTTTGTCTAACAGATCAATTGACATTTATTTAGATAATATAAAATACACTAGGTACCTGTCAAAGGGTTTTCCGCAAGGATCAGTACCGAGTCCTTTATTATACAATGTATACACTCACGACTTGGACAAACAATTAATAACAATATTGACATTTTACAATATGCTGATGACCTTCTTCTTTACACAACAAATCAAAGCATTGAACAAGCTAAAATAGACATTAATCTGTCTCTTAATATGTTACAAACATGGTTAGGGAAAAATGGGTTACAAAGTTCACCGTCTAAAAGCTCCGTAGTTTTGTTTACACGGTTACGATGTCCTCCAAAAATTTCGGTAAATTTTGATAATGAATCAATACCAATAAAAGAAAGCACAAAAATTTTTAGGTGTTATACTGGACTTTGAGTCCGGCTATCCGGCGTCCCTCATTGTAAGTATGTTGCCAATAAGTGTGAAAAATTAATTAATATTCTAAGATGTTTAGCTGGTATTTGGTGGAGCGCGCATCCATTTTATTTTAAGCTCATTTATAATGATATTATACGAAGTATTTTAGATTATGGTTCTTATATCCTTGAACCCTGTAACAAATCAGCCCTCCAGAAACTTGACTTGATCCAATCAATCATTTGTGGGGCAATGAAATCCAGTCCAATAAACGCCCTACAAGTAGAGTGCGGTGACCCTCCCTTACATTTAAGACGCCAGTATTTATCTGATCAATACGTTTTTCGATGTTTACAGCTTTTAGGACACCCGATTTTACAAAAACTTCATGTACTTTCTCAATCGATTGACATTTTACCATATTGGTGTAATAAATCTATTCCATATCTTGTAATTAGTTACAAAAAATATTTATTACTTTCAGCTCCCATTCATCGCTCAGCAATACTGCCTATTTTTACATGTGATTTCGAAGCTCTTGTAAGAAAACCAAAAATTATTTTTAATTTTGGTATTAATAAAGACGAAACGAATGCAATGGTTCTTTTAAACCATATTATAAAAAAATCATTCCCTAGTTATCATACTAGTTATAATTTAGCGAAGCATCCAACCAAAGTGATCATAGCCATGTATTGGTCGGAGCTTACCACTCGCAATATAATATTTTTCAAAAAGTTAAACTTCCTTCGGAATGTAACTTATTTTCAGGAGAATGTTTAGGTGTGTACAAAGCTATAGAATGTCTTATTATTTAAACTTTCCAAAGCTTTAATATTTTCGGTCTCGTTAAGCACTTTACAAGCTATCCATATTTGTTGTCATAAAAAAGTACAACATCCTTTAGTTTACGAAAATAAAAAAATACAACTGCCATAAATTAAGATGCAATGTGATGTGGTTTTGATATGGATTCCAGGTCACTTTAGTATCTATGGCAATTGCAAGGCAGATGAATTGGCTAAAGATGCCATTTTGAATGGAGATGTTTTTCCATATGAAATTTACAGCCTAGACTTGAAATCTATATCAAATCAAACTTAACATTCCTCCTGGCAAGATTTATGGAACAAAAACAGTATACCTACATAAAGGATCATATTACAACAGAATACAACGTAATATTCCACTTGAACCTTGGTTCTTCTCAGTCAAATTTAGTAGAACAGTTACCAGCATTTTATCGAGATTGAGATTAGGGTACACTTGCACACGTTCTCACCTCTTTAGATTGCAAATAACCGATCGTTCACAGTGTCCATGTGGTGCAGACATAGCAGATGTCAACCACATATTTTTCTCATATCCTCTTTATAAATACGATGTCCTATTTAAATCCTTGACAGTATCTCAAATGCCTTTACCAACATCAATAACTTGTCTATTATATAAAAACAATAAAAACATTTACCAATTTCTTACAGATTTTACTATCCCTAACGAAGTCAAAATTTAACTTTGTAAAATTTTAATTAGTATTACCATATATTATTATTTATACAATTACTATTTACCTATTATATTATTTGGTGTATTTAGCTATGCCTCCTTACGGTTCCAACCCTTATAAATTATATATAATTATTATTAAGTAATACAGTCTAATATGATTATTTATAGTTTTCTTCTATCCTATCTGTAAAATTGTATGTTAATATATATTTTTTAATAATTTATTCATGACCATGGATACAAAAAAATGTATGTATTCTTAATTATTGCTATACTGAAAATTATCATTCACCAAATTATTTTCGATGACGGGTGAGTGTTAAAAACATCAAAAGTTTCCCCTGTTTCGACCATTGGCATAATGCACGCAATGCTTTGCCACAAAGTTAAAGAAAGAAAGAAAGAAAGACATATAATTGGCGCCAAGTGCCAACCCGTGGCTACAGATTATTAAGTAGACAAAATGTATAAAATTTGAGGAAATATAAATATAGTATCAAGTAACTCTGTTATTATCCACTTTTCTTTATGATAGAATAAGAACATTCCACATGTTTTCTCGACCTTAGTCGGGTTTTTGAGACAGTTTATTACGATTTGTTGTGGCGTAAACTGAAACTAGCACGGGTGCCGCCTGATATTGTTTCTCTATCGAAGCATTGGTATAAATCTCAGGGTATCGTTGTGAGATGGGATGGTGCGTGTTTTAAAGAATATGTTCTCTCGTGTGGGGTAAGACAAGGTGGGTTGACCTCGCCACTCTTTATTTAATCTTTACGTAGATCAGCTAATTGAGGAGTTTTGCAAGGCCGGTGTTGCCTGCTATTTTGATAAAATCTGTATGAATAATCCCAGTTATGAGGACGACATGGTCTTGCTGAGCCCCTCTGTTGACGGACTAAGAAAACTTCTGACAATTTGTGAATCTTATGCAGAGGGGCGACTTGATTTATAATGAAGAAGGAAGTGATTCTCGAAGCTTTGAAAGTTTGATCAGGCATCGGGCAATGATAGACAAACACTATTCGAGTATGGCAATTTGATAATCGGAGCTCAAGGAGTATGTCAAATGATTTTTTCAGATTTTATTCTAGTCAGGCGGGGGACAGTTACCTAGAACAAGGATTTCTCCCAAAATAAGCGGCATCTGTGACCAAAATCCAGAAACATTACGATTTTAGTTTTTGCTATTTATCGACAGATGGCGGCTGACTAAACATCACGACAATTTCTAGATCTTTCCATTTCTATTTTCTATTGTGATTTGTCGAGTCGAGTTTCTTTTGCTTCTCCTCTTTACTATATTCGAGCTAGTGTATTACAATATAATGAAAAGACATAGTTTTTGTGTTGTTTATAAGTAAAAAAAAGTGTCTACTGGAATACGTATAAGTTGTGCTTATTTGGATGTTCCGTGTTCGCCTAGTAGTAACTCTGCGTCTTACTACTATAAGACGTAAGTGCATTATTTTTACCTTACTTATACTTAGATCTAAATATTACTAGTATAATACTATTTTCACGACATTACGACGAATTAACAAAATATTATAATTTGAATGAATTTAATATAAAAATGACATTTTCAATATTGTTTTCAGGTGTTCCTTCGCATCTTTTTAAAATCCTAGTTTCTTAAACGAACAATGGCTTGGGTCTGTCTTGTTGGTAGATAACTGTATTAGACATCTGACTAAGAATATTAACTATATAAATTGCAGCACACATATATGTATTATAATAATTACTAAATAAAAGCTTGATAAAACATGATGTTTTTCATTTTAAATACTTATTTAAATGTCGTTTGTTTAGTATTTTTATTATTTGTTTTCTTATTGCAAAAAGTTTTTTCTTTTAAATAAATGAAGAAAATAACAATATTTTCAAGTAAATTTATAGGATTTAATGGATTAGTTCGGATTTAATTTACAGAGGTCGCTCCTTCAAAATTTCCGCATAAAAATCGTCGAAGAGGGCTCTCTATATCCTTATACTTATAATACTCTATGATTCTAGTTTTCTTGGACGACCAGCGGCAAACTAGTGTTTATTTATTTTTGTAGATGTAGGTATTATTGTTTTAGTTTAATTTATTCTCAACCTGTAACGGGTCCATGTTGCCTATTGTAATATATTTTTATCAATAAAGGAATTATTATTATCATCATTTATTTCATTTCTATCTTATTATTTACATTTAATAATAATAATATCAGGACAAATTACACACATTGATCTAACCCCTAAGTAAGCAAATTATTTGCTTGTGTTAAGGGTGTTAGACAACGATACAAATACATAGAAATACACATATAAATACTGAGAATATATAAATAATAAACGACCAAACCCAGAAACACAGACATCTATGCTCATCACATAAATGCCTGTCTCGGCCGGGAATCGAACCCGAGCCCCATTAGCCCAGAGCCGTGACACGTTAGGCGTCTGCGCTAACCACTCGACCAACGGGGCGGTTAAATATATAACTAAAATAGTATTCCGCCGACGTGGGCCTTACGACCAGTCCGTCGATGATTAAGGCGACAGCGAAAGAAACTTCCTCACAATGCGTGCCAAAAAAACTGCTGCCTTTTGTATCCGACCCTTGATCGCAGATTTTATATCAAGTAAAGCTGCAACAACCGATTTATTGCACGTAAAAGTCAATCGTATGTCAGTTGTTAAGATACTTATATTATCTATCGTACTTCTACTTTTACGGAAACCATAAATACAATTATAATTAATTTGTCTTGGAAATAATAAAAAGGAATTTCAAATAATTTTTCCTGAAAAACCAAATTATGTGGAGGCTATCCAAAAGGTTTTTAATAAAATAAATAAGCAATATGTATGTATGTAGGAATATGTAAAGGAAATTACAAACATCCTTCTTTTAGCATACTTTTTTAAATTCACCGAATAAGCGCCCGCATTCGTAAAACATACGATTAGCCAACGTTTGAATACAACGTTACTCGCACGAACTGAATCAGTATAAGTACTCAGTACCGATAGCGCGAAAGATGCGACTAACGAAATCCATGACCGATACCCGACAGACGACAACCGACGGAGGCTGCGCCATCTCCAGAGGGAGTCGAGACAAGCTCTCGACGACTTCAGAGATAGCGGCTGGGAAAGGACGCTTGCGACCCTCTCTCCAACACACCAGGCATTCTGGCGGTTGCAGAGAGCGTTGAAGGCGGACACTGTCTCAGATATGCCTCCCTTGGTTGGACCTAACTCCGCCATCGCGTTTGACGACCCTGACAAAAATGAGTGCTTAGCCGACAGTCTAGAGAGCCAGTGCCGTCTGTCTGCTCAATCGGTTGATCGCGATAATGTCGAAATAGTCGACAAATCGGTCAATATAATGTGTTCTCAGCCACCGGTCGGTCCGCCAATCAAGGAAACGAACCTAGACGAGGTGACGTCCATAGTTAGGGCGCTTCACGCCAAGAAATCGTCAGGTCCCGATAGGATTACTAATAAAGTGATAAAGCTCCTTCCGCCTCCTTTAATTTACCTATTGTTTACCATTTTTAACGCTCTACTGGCCGGTTGCTCGTTTCCGGCCCAATGGAAAGAGGCCATAGTGATAGGGTTCCGTAAACCGCGCAAACCCCGGCATCTGCCTAGTAGTTACCGTCCCATTAGTCTTCTTAGTTCTTTAGGGAAAGTATATGAGAGAATCATTCTCTGTAGACTCAAATGGAAGTCGAGAGACTTAAAATCATCCCAAATGAGCAGTTCGGCTTTAGAGCCAACCATTCATGTTCCCATTAGGTGCAACGCCTCACGGAGCACATACTGTTAGGCGCCATTGTGAGGGCCAAGAAGCATAAGACAGGAGCGCTTTTTCGATGTAGCTAAGGCGTTCGACAGGGTTTGGCACAATGGACTGGTGTACAAGCTATACCAGTTCAAGGTGTCGGACAGACTCGTACTCATCATACGGAACTACCTGTCGATTCGTTCCTTTCGCTACAGAGTGGAAGGCGTTTTGTCAACCCCCCGCCCCATCAGGGTGGGTGTCCCCCAGGGTTCAATTCTATCGCGGATCGCCCATCCTCTACTCCATCTACGCTAGCGATATTCCTAGGCTGCGATCTAAAGTACACCTTGCCATGTACGCGGACGATATCGCGCTTTACATGTTCTCTAAATATCACTGGGAGATATACCAACGTCTCCAATCCGCAGTCAACTCCCTCGAGAGTTGGCTGCGGAAATGGCGGATCGAGGTAAACCCTGAGAAGAGCGTTTCGGTGCTCTTCGAACGGGGACCCCCAAGGATCCTCCCGCGAATCAAACTCTTTGATAAACCGATACCTTGGAAAGACGAGGCAAAATACCTAGGAGTAACGTTAGATAGAAAGTTAGTTTTCACTGCGCATATTAGGACCGTTCGTAGCAGAGCGGCCTACATATTAGGTCGTTTATATCCGCTGGTAGGCAAGCGGAGTAAAATGTCCCTTCGCAATAAGGTGACACTTTACAAAGCTTGCCATACGTTCCGTCATGTCCAATGCGAGTCTCGCTTTTGCGCACGCTAATCTGAAACCCCTTCAGGTGATTCAGAACAGGTTTACACGGATTGCAACCGGGGCGCCGTGGTTCGTACGCAACATCGATCTCCATAGTGATTTAGACCTTCCGACCATCGCTCAGTACTTCAAGGGGCTTTCTCAAAAGTACTTTGAACGTGCTGAGCGACACCCGAACCCACTGGTGGCTGACGCCGCAGAGTATAGACCACGTAAGACTACTTTAGTCAGAAAAAGAAGACCCAAGTCGCTATTCGTTGACCCCGACGACGCGTTCACAGTAGGTTATAACGTGTACGCGTAGGCATAAGTGACATCACACAACATACAGACACACACCGTCTATACCGGTATAGACGAGGTCCCAACTGAATAAGTGCTCCGTTGCTCCGGCGTTCTGCCGTCGGAGGACGCTAGTGTCCAAATTTCCTTAGCTTCCCTCCTGACTAACGACGCCCCGAGCCGAGGTCCGTGTCTCAATCTGAGACGCCCTCGGGACGTCGTTCCCCATGGGGGCCCATCTGGCTCCCCCTTTTTAAGGGTAGGTCTTCTGACCCACCCGCTCCCCCGGTGACGCTGTAATAGCCAACAGGGCTAACAGTATAACAAAAAAAAATACTCTGTGGTCTAAACTGTAATCTAGGGATGATCGATATTAGAAAAACATCGATATTGACATCGATTTCATCATCGAAAGCCCAACTTCGATGTTCGATATTTATCGGAAACCGAACATCGATGATTTTTTAAATAATAATTGCATAGAGATATTATACAAAGAGTAGGGAAGCCAGTCTAAAATGTCATCATCGAACTTAAAAGAGATAGGTAGATCGAAAAACTCTGTATATCTCTATTTTTTATGAAAGCTCGAGCTTCGTCGTCGTCGTCTGGGGTGTAATTCGTAGCAATTGTCATTTTTACTATTATTATGAAAGCTAAGATGTTATGAATATTTCTTTGCGCATGTGTGATTAGATAAAGACAAACAGTGTGACATCTTGCATCTTTTTTTAACTGTCTTTCACTGACGCTCATACGAATACCTATGGCTCACCTATTCTATGTATATTAATTCTATGAATAATTGACCAAAAATTTAAATACAGTGAAATCGTTACAACTTTATTAGGAACAGAACTAATTATTTCATATTACAATATTTTTTATTAAATATTTTAATTATTTTTTAAATAAGAAACAGTTTTTGAAAACAGTCATTCAGATAGTGTTGATATATGTTATGAGCATAGATGCCTGTATTTCTGGGTTTGGTCATTGATTATGTATATATATTTTCAGTATTTACTGTGTATTTATATGTATTTGTGTCGTTGTTTTACACTTTTATCGCAAGCAAATCATTTGCTTTCTTAGAAGCTAGATCAATGTGTATAATTTGTCCTGTGATATTATTATTATTGATTGAGTGTGAGGCTGTGTATTAACATCAATGATGATTTCGTTAACATCGATGTTACGATATCGTCGGTAAAGCAACATCGATATTAAAACATCGATGTTTTTGCTTTCGACATCGATGTTCGATGGTCATGTTCATCGAGCATCCCTAGTACTATAACAGAAAACTATAAAGTATAAACTAGGGATGGTCGATGTTAGAAAAACATCGATGTTGACATCGATGTCATTATCGGAAGCCCAACATCGATGTTCGATATTTATCGGAAACTGAACATCGATGTTGGATATCATCGATGATTTTTGCATTATTTGACAAAGAAATTAAATACAGTGAAATCGTTAGAAATTTATTAAGAAACAGCAAATTATTATATATTCCAATATTTTTTATATACTGACAGAAGAAAAAGTAATGTTGATAAAGAAGCACCTTTTAATCTATTTCTTTGTTGATTAAGAGTAGAACCAGCTTTAGAAAATAGTCTTTCGGTTGGCGTTGATGTAGCTATAAATGCTATAATAGTCGTTTATTAAATATAATATATATGTTCTTGTATCGTTGTCTAACACCCTTAATACAAGCAAATAATTTGTAAAATGTCTGTAATTTCTCCTGTGATATTATTATGGTTGTGTGTGAGCCGTGGGGCCGTGAGTTAACATCGATGACGATTTTGTTAACATCGATGTTACGATATTTTTAATAAACCAACATCGATGTTTTAACATCGATGTTTTTGCTTTCAACATCGATGATCATCGAACATCGATGTTCATCGAGCATCCCTAGTATAAACTATTAACTATACAGGACCCGGGTTGACGTAAGAACTGAGAAGTGATAACTATAAACTAATACTTATTCGTAATTGCCTAATAATAAATTCAAGAATTTATTGTATATATATATATGTTTTGTCATTTGGTGAAGTATTCCAGAAATATTAAGATTCATGTAAAATGGTAAAATAGTCTCATTTAATATCTTTAGAATTTTTGTGTTTATCGAGTATAACATGTAAATACAAGGTGTATTTAATTTTCATTTCAGGACACTCCAGGGTCTGGGACTAGTTCGCCTGGTCTTATGAGTACCGCACCGTTACTACCACCCCCTATGCTAGGTGGATTGCCGCCGCCAATGCCGCCGGCAGTGACTATACCACCAGCAGTTGCAATGCCGCCGGTTCACGGAATGCCTCCAAATATGCCATTACCACCGCCGATGGGGTTTCCACCATTGATGACACCTTTTTCGATGCCTCCACCAGGATTTACACCATTTAAACCTGTAAGTGTTACTTTCTGAGTTTTAAGTTCAACTTGTTTTGATAATATTAGAACATTTTTAAGATACATTATAATGAAATTTTTAAAACTTTGCAGGAACTAAATGCTTCTGCTCCAGAAATATCACCTCAAGCCCACCAGAGTTCTCCATGGTCAGAGCATAAAGCTCCTGATGGTCGTATTTATTTTTATAATTCTATAACAAAACAGAGTCTGTGGGAAAAGCCAGATGATTTAAAAACTCCTGCAGAAGTATGTTTAACAAACTATTAAAGTTTATATTATTATTAATTTTTAATTTGCCCAACATTGTTTTTATATGCATTTTTTTTTACAGAAAATGCTCTCTTCTTGTGTTTGGAAAGAATATACCACTGACGCTGGGAGGGTGTACTACCACAATATAGACTCAAAAGAATCAAGTTGGGTTGTTCCTAAGGAGCTGCAAGAAATCAAGGATAAAATTGCTGCAGAAGAAATTGCACAGTAAGTTTTATTGGTATAAACTTTTATATTTGTGTATTTCTATATTAGAATATCATAAATTTTCTGGAATTTGATGGTATTATTCCACAAGTGATTTTGAGGCAGATCTTTTTTTAAGTGAGCTTTGATCTTCTAACATTAGAAACAGTTATTGTGTTCACGCATGACCTTGCAAGCATTAGAAAAAAAATTTTTTGATCATTCTGCAGTAATTTTTCTATTTGAGTCAGGTTAATTAGTTCATTATTTTATAGCAAAAAAAATTGTCTTTACCATGATTTGCTCCATTGGTATTCCACGGGTGCTCCATTTCCTTAGCCAAAGCTAACTAACTAACCTAATTCAATTTCACAAGAGCAACATGAGTGATCAAAGTTTTTTTTTTTTAAGTGGAAAATAATCATCAATCAATCATTATATAAATATACAATGAAAAATAAAACGATAGGGGCAGAGATTCGAACCCGCGACCTTTGGGAAACCGTCCCAACACTACCAATTAGGCTTCTGTATCGCTGTCCATCTCAGTAAATTTAGCATTCTTAATGTAATCATTTTTATGAGGATGGTCGTGACATCTATTAGAATTCTTTAGAAAATTCAAACCAATCTTTTTAATTTTGCAGTACAGATAAATATTAATGCCACTACCAAAATTAATGTAACCTTAATAGCCAAGTTAAAATTATTTAAAATTATTAAAATATAGAATGAAAAATATACCAGATAATATAAATAGACAGCGATACGTAGCTCTTATATAAAATGCATAATTCACTGAGACAGACAGTGATACAGTATCTTAATTGGTAGTGTTGGGACGGGTTTGAATCCCTGCCCGTAATTGTTTTATTTTTAATTTTATATTTATATAAATTTAAATAAGCTTAACATGGCTATACATATTCATAAATATGTTCAAACATTAACAGTTATGATGTTTACAAGGCATAACACACATGTAAAAAAAAAATAAGCCTTGAAATCACTAGTGGCAAGATAACAAACAATTACCAAATTTTCTGTAAGTTTTAGTAAAGCAAGTGTTTTTTTGTATAAATTAAATCAAAAACTTTCAGTGCAATAATGAATGCTGAGATACCACCAGGCGAAGTACCCCTGCCCATGTCCCCAGCAATCAACAGCAGTTCTGCAATGGATGAGGCCATGGCCAAAACCCTTGCTGCAATTGATCCAGCCCTCACTAATGCCATTCCCATTCCAGAAGAAAGTATGTATATATACAATTTTTGTTTCATGGGCCAATTCCAAAGTAAATAATTAATCATATTTTAGTCATTAAACTACAATAATTATTTTATGACAAGAAGCTTTTTAACAAACTTTTTTACGCATATGTATTGTAAGACACACTCATAGTAAAACATAACTTAAAGAAAGTTGAGTGAATGCTTAACGCCGATGTCTTGTGAAAAAATATTGAGTTGTCAGTGCCACTCAACACCAATGTCATGTATAGCTAGTACTCTTATTTATTAATTATTTATGTTTTAATTAATTATGTATCATTTAATTCATTCAAAATCGTAATGAAAACATTTTTAATATATGATTTTTTATTTAAAACAATTTTTAAAAAAGCATAACATGATTATTGTGTTTTAAGACAATTTAGTATATTATAATTGTTTTAATATTAAACTACAAATAATTAGTTAGTTGCCGAAAACAGGATTTTGTTCAAAATACATCTATTCTTCTGTATTGCCGCACTGGAGTTATTACACAAAAAAAAAAAAGAAAAAAAGGAATTTTAATATTATTCTATTTTTATTTTATTATTATAGTAAAGCCAGAAGAAATATCTGCACCTCCTCAGCCAAATGGAACAGATTTAACTGAGCAAACACCTGAGTTGCAATACAAAGATAAAAAGGAAGCGATTGAGGCTTTTAAAGATCTTCTTAAAGAAAGGGTATATAACTATTTATCTTATTTTGATAATAATTAAAATAAAAATCTAATCATAATAACTTTGATAATTGGTATAAGTTTACCAATCAAATATTTTTATGATTTCAGAATGTTCCCTCCACTGCTACTTGGGAACAGTGTGTTAAAATTATTTCAAAAGATCCTCGATATCTCACTTTTAAGAAATTAAATGAAAAAAAACAGGCTTTCAATGCTTACAAGACACAAAAACTGAAAGATGAAAGGGAGGAACAACGGTAAACTATACAATTAAATCAAATTAAGAAATTGATTAATAGCAAAAAGGCTAAAACATAATAATATATAAATATATATATTGATTTTGGCAACAAATTCGAGGCTCTTACTAATATTATTAGAGTGGGTTTAATTTTTAGGACTAATAATTACCATGATAGTATTTAATGTCCTAGAAATATTGAAGGTTATTAGATAAAACATTTAAGCTTAAGGGAAAAAAACATTTTAAATATTAACAGTCATTAAGGAACTTATAACATTTAGTAAAGTTTTTTTACATCATTATTCTGTATATAATGATGTTTGTAATTTCTTCAATAATATTCTATGTACAAAGCATCTACTAATAATTATAAAAGAAGAGTAAAATAAAATCATAAAGTAGATAATTATTTAATACTAGCTGTTGCCTGCGGCTCCGCCCGCGTGTAGGTCGCTTTTCGCGTAATCTGTCGAAACTACAATTATCCAGACTATATTATATTATATAATAGACGATATTATTTTAGAACTAATTTCATAACCATAGAAAACGTTATAGTGAGTCAACCTTAAAAGCTAGATATAACTTGTCGCGGACTACTTTTTAAAACTTTTAAAGAGAAACAATTTCATAGAACATCATTTTTGCGTAACTTTCACCGTTTTCGTAGCGCACGCAGTTTTTTGTTTATTTTTTTACACCTTGCGTTAGAATATTCAAGTTTTAGTAATCATCCCTATTTTTTTGAAAATGAAACATAGCCTATGTCACTCGGGAATAGTGTAGCTTGCCAACGGTGAAAGAATTTTTGAAATCGGTCCAGTAGTTTCGGAGCCTATTCATTTCAAACATACAAAAAAATAATCAAACATTTCCTCTTTATAATATTAGTATAGAAGTATAGATATAAATCATTTATTTCTACAAATATATTATATTTTATAGATTAAAAACTAAAAAGAATAGAGATAGTCTGGAAGAATTCTTACTAAGTTGCGATCGTGTTACTTCACTCACAAAATACTACAAATGCGAGGAGATGTTTAATAACCTGGAGGTAAATAAAAAAAAAAAATAATATCTGATAGGAATTCTGTACTATCTAAACTCTGTAATAAATCTCATCAAAAGATATGGCGCTGCGTTCCCGATTCAGATAGAAGGGATATTTACGAGGATTGCATCTTTACAATTGCAAAACGGGAAAAAGAGGAAGCAAAAGTGTTGAAGAAAAGAAATATGAAAATTTTAGCACAAGTATGTTGTTTATACTGTAGTGCTATAAATGTTCATTTATTCAAGTAGGTCAGAATGAACTTCATTTCTACATTTTAAATCTTAGGTATTGGAAAATATGAATGAGATAAGCTATAGCAGTACATGGAGTGAGGCTCAAGTGCTGCTACTGGAGAATGCGGCTTTCAAGAATGATGTCAGTCTTCTTGGCATGGATAAAGAAGATGCACTTATTGGTCAGTTCTAGATTCCTAAAACCATTGAGATGTGTTCTATTTAAAAAAACGAAGGTGTACAACAACTTAAACAATATTTAAATAAATAGAGACGAATAATGTAATAGAGAAGAAAAATAATTGCGTAAAATTTGTTCATTGCAATTGGTAAAAGAAAAATTTGTATCTGTGGCTACACTGGTAAATTTGTTTTTTTTTAATTTGACTGATATTGGATTCATCAAATTAAAACAATATTTGTTCTTCAAATTTTTAACAGTTTATTTCGTGTGAGACAAAAAAAATAGGTATTTAATTTGTATAAGTTACGATTTCAATGACTAATTTTTTCATAATTTGGTGTGAAGTTAACCCTAAGCCAGTTTTGAGCTTATCCTCAGTTCTGCTATTTATAAAAAAAGGTTGATTATATTTTTAGTATGTTTATGTTTCTTATTTAATTAATAGTGTTTGAGCAACACATCAGAAATTTGGAGGCTGAATATCTACAGGAAAGGGAACAAGTTAAGAAAAGAAATAAACGTCAGCAAAGAAAAAACAGGGACAACTTTCTGGTATTATTAATATTATACTTTATTCATTTCAAAACTATGGCCTGTTAATAAAGAATACTCTTGTTTCAGGCATTGTTAGATGGTCTGCATGAAGAGGGAAAGCTGACATCAATGTCTTTGTGGGTAGAACTTTACCCAGTTATCTCGGCCGATACGCGTTTCTCTGCTATGCTCGGTAAGTATATATTACAATACAAATATGCTCGGTAAGTATATATACATATATATTACAATACATACATTTATATATGTATCTATTGTAAGTACAGTCTTTGAATATATTTCAAAACAAAATACATTAATTGTCTGGTAATATTTCAGGACAGAGTGGTTCAACACCGCTAGACTTATTCAAGTTCTATGTAGAAAACCTCAAGGCCAGGTTCCACGATGAAAAGAAGGTGATCAAGGAGATTCTGAAGGAGAAGGAATTCGAAGTCAAACCCGAGACGACTTTCGAAGAGTTCGCCACCGTGGTATGCGAGGACAGCAAGTCGGCCTCCCTGGACGCTGGCAACGTTAAACTCACCTACAACTCTCTGCTCGAGAAGGTATATCTGTCCACCTCTAATCAAAAATTCATTTTTTTACTATTTTAGATATAAGTATTTATGGGTTGCTCAGAATTAGATTTTCTCCCCTTTTTCGATAAAAGCGTTCGTACGACGTCGAAGATGTGAAAATAAATATTCTACCTCTATTTTACGCAAGTAAGACTAAAGAAACTGAATCGAACTTTAGAAAAAGAAACCAAATCACCATCCAACGGACGTCGCTCAATTGATGTGATAATTCCAGGCTGAGGCGAGGAGCAAGGAAAAGATAAAGGAGGAGTCGAAAGCACAGAAAAAAATGGAAAGCGCCTTTAAGTGGGCGCTGAGTGAGGCGCGGCTGGAGCCGGGTCTGCCCTGGAGCGTCGCCAGGGACCGCCTCGACCTCGCTGCGCCCGCCATGGTCGCGCTCCCAGACGACGAGCGGGAACGCCTCTACCTGGTACCACCGCGCACACCACCGCCCACACCACACTAAACGGACGAGTAATGATTTCGTGATATTTCATTTCAGGATTATCAACACGAACAGGAGGAGAGTTGCATGCACTATCACCATCCCAAACCGCGAAAATCGAAGAAGTCCAAGAAGAAGAAGCAGCGTTCGCGATCTGCGTCGCTCGTCAGCTTGAAGGTATCACTAGTTTTGATCGTGCGATATCCTGATAGAATTTAATTTCACCTCTTCGGTTTGGATAGTTCACGTTGCGAGCTCTATGTTTCCAGCCGTCTCGGTCGCGATCGGCGTCGGAGGCCCACCCGTCCTCGGGCAGTGCCTCGCCCTCCGACGAAGAGCGCAAAAACAAGAAACCCAGGAAGAAGCACCGCAAGCATTCGCCGCCGCCGGTGAGTAGATTGAAAAGATAAGTTTTATATCAGTCTACGTGTATGCAGTGTGACTAATATTAGCCTTAATTTAGAAATCTCCTACGCCAGAGGAGGGTGGCATTACGGACGAGGAACCGGTGAAGCACAAAAGCAAGAAGACGAAGCGCAGCGCGCCGAGCTCGCCCGACCGATCCGAGGTCACCCACAGGCCCAAGAAGAAGAAGGAAAAGAGGGACAAAAAGGACAGGTGAATAACCTGTAGTCGCACGCGCGTTGTCCGAACAGACTTAATTTAAAATTCCAAACCATCCACCGGCTGTAGTTAAATTTAATATACAGGATAATAAAGGAGGCCTCTCAAATCTTCCCAAAACGCTTTTTATTATTAAACCTTTTTTTTTTATTTTCTACTAATTGGCAACCATCTGTCACATATACATCAGTCGTTAATGAATACATGTCCGGCGGCGGCAGGTCCGGTGTGGCGGCGGCGGCGACGGCGGCAGCGGCGGGAGGTGTGTCGGGGGGCTCGGGCCCGGCCGCGGGCGCCTGGAGTGACGCCGAGCTGGAGTCTCGGCGCGCCGCCCTGCTGGCGCAGCTGCACGAGCACGAGGCCGACTGACGCCGCGTCACGCACGTGCACATCTTCAACCGCTACCCGGCCGTACGCCGCCACGCGCACTGCCCGCTCAGTCCTCCCGACCCGCCGCCCGCCGCGACGCTCCGCGTGCGCCATTTCTCGCCTCCCTCTCCTTCATCCGCTCCGCGCTCTCCTCGCTCCCCGTCTTCTCCGCCACTACCTCCGTCGCCTCGCTCGGGCGAGTTCCCTGCATCGTCTTCTTCTCGTTCGACTCCTCCCTCGCCTCCCTTCCCGTCCGACACCGAACCTCCTGCGAGGTCGCGCCGCTCCTCCGCAGTTCCTGCGACCACGCCACCGTACACAGAGTACCGTGTCGAAAATCTTAAGCCCGTTTTTACCACGTCGCGCTCGCCTCGTCGGTCGCCGGCAAATCTCGACGATTTCATAGATTTTGGTAAATACACCTTCAAAAACCGGCCACCGAGTCCTCCAGAGAGTGAATATTACAAAATGAGCTCGTCCTTGAACCGCTCCCCGGACCAAGGACCACTCGCCGATGATGTGACTACAGAGTTTAAATTGAGTCCTCCGTCCAGGTCCGGAAGCCCTCTCTCTCAATCGGAAGACTGCACCAAACTGCCACTAATATCACCGATGCCGGATACGGAATCCGATACTTCGAATTTGTAAATCAAATATACTTCAATCATGTATTGTATAAACATCGAAAATATATACATCTAAAGTAACACATTTCAAATACATATGTATGTATATACTTGATTAATAAGAAGTTGATAATAATTATTAGTGACACTCAAAATACTCATATATACTCCTCCCCTTTATTTAGTGTTTTCAGTGGTAGTAATCTATTAACTAATATCTTATATGGAATGCATGTGATATTTAGAAGTAATTTACTTAATGAAGTGTAGCAATTGTGTGTTAAATATCTACATTGTAATTTATTTAAAAAATATCGATGTTACAACAATAGAGTTATTACAGACGTCGGTTTTATTATATTCACATCATTATCACGGTTTATGTTGGTAATTATGTTAATTACTAAAATTATTGAAAATAGGTTCGGTGTTAATAATAATTGTCATAAATCTCTATTCTGACTGATATATTTGAATGGAATTGTGAAAGCTATAATCAACATTTAAAAACTGAGCGGGTAACCCATAAACCTTGTATGCTCAAAATTAAATGTACACTTTAAAGAAAGTCATGTAACTTTGTGTCGAAATAAATCTAGATACAGCTAAAAAAGTATTTTAAATTATTGTTTCATTGAAGGCAGCGTTTGAAAGTTTTATTTACAAACAAAGTATAGAGTATAGACAATACAAAATCAACCATTTGATAAAGAATTTATTATTATAATACCTAAAGAGTAAAAAAAAAACACAAATATGAATAGGTCTTTATGAAAAAAAAAATACAATTATATTATATGTAATAAATATAAAAAATTAAACGAGCAAAATATAGCTATCATGTAAAGAGACAATTTAAAATTATTATTACAACAAGAAATTTCAAATAAAAAAAAATTGTTGGGTTATGCCAAACGGGCTTTCCTTAAAAATTCATAAATGTCTGATTTACCTTAGACTTTTCGTTCTAGTTCCTTTCATCATCGTTTTTTAATTATCTGAAAAAGATTCTAGCACTTGTTAAACTGTAATAGAGAAGTTTATATTCTTCCTCAAGTGTCTTCAGTTTTTTCTCAGTGAGGGCTAAAGCTTGTTGTAATTGTAAAGTCCCCTTGACTTTTTGTTCGTTGATTAGTTCTTTTTCTTTTTTTATGTGGTTCCAAATTGCATCGAACCAGTGCAGAGACTCAAACGATGAATCCTAAATTAATCAAACCAAAAATAAGTTTTTTTATTGCAATATAGGAAATTAGATCTTTCTTTTTATTTTATATAAAAGTTAAATAAAGAATGTCACTCTCTATCATTATATTACATACCTGGTCTAATAATTTCAGAATGTAAGCTATGCCCATTGCAAAACCATCATCAGTAAAAGAAGTTCCGACTTTATTTTTCTTAGACATTTTATCTTTGGACAATATCATGTGTTCTACGAAGTTAAGCGTCAACGGTGGAACAATTATGAAAAAATTTTTTAGATGAACATTTTTTGGATTTCTAAAAACTGGAGCAAATACTTCTACAAGAAGTTTAAAATACTCCGTGCCTTGAATGAAATTTGATATAAGACCGTTGATATTGTCATCTAAGTTTTCTGCCGTTTTTATCGCTTTTCCTTCCAAAAAAATGTCTTCGCATGCAATTTTAAAGCTTATTGTTTCGAGGTCAGGTAAAAAAGCGGTTGCGTCACAACAACAATGGCGTCCGCCAGATCTAATCATGCGCACATAGCCCATTGCATTTCCTATTTCACTGATTAATTCCCTAAATAAATCCAAATAGCTTTGTCCGTCTTCAGCAACACCTAAGATTTTTATGCCTTTGTTAAATTTTTCTGCATTTTTATACAAGTAAATATTTTCCAGCTCAGTAGAAGTTTCTTTCAAATGCCTGAGATCTTTAACGAGACGTGATTTAATCTGTTCGTCGTACATAAATTGAGAAAAGGTGAAGAATTTGTTCTTCAAGAACTGGTAGGTGAAATTGACCGTAGTATTCATAATGCCAGTTCCGTGAGTTCTTATGGAGTTGGCAATGTGTCGAATGTTAATAGTATTGAGATGTTTGTTGTTACTGCTTTTCTCTATAAAGATTTGGTTGTTTAGATTATACTGATACCTTGATACAAAGATATGTATGTTTCGCATTATTTCTAACACATCTAATCCTTGCTCTAATGTTTGTGTGGGTAAATTGTCACTTATAGTAAAAAGATTAAATTTAAATTTTGCCATTTGACGCATTTCTCCGTATGTTTTCCAATCTGACAAAACCACAGTAGTTAAATTATAATATATTTTAGATAAATATTGTTCCACCGATGGAACAACAGACATGTACTTTTCATATAGGCGAATGTTATTTAGGAGAAGTAAAGATTTTTTCAACATATCAGATGTCATAGGGTTAACAATATCAAGCTGTAAATGAGAATGAATATGCAACCGCAAATTCGTTTCAATTTTTTGGCTGAAATGCTTCAGAACGTGATTTTCAATTATATTTTCGTGTTTGGTCCTAAATTGCAGTGCCTTATCAGTTCCATACATAGTGTCAGTTTCTTGGAGAAAAACAACACAATCTTCTAATGTCATAAGAAAATACTTTAACCTAACATTATTTATCTGGTGACTAAAATTTTGTTCAAAGTATATCGGTATTATATTTTGATGCCACAACAACCAGGAACAATTGCAGTGCTGTTCAATATTCTTAGTAAAGTGCGATAGAATGTGTATTTTCTCCAGAAGATTTCCCAATCTGATAGAGCTATCTTCTATGAATGTAGATTCGGGCACGAAGCTGAGCGCTACATTAGTGGCTACGTTTCGTTCCACTGTGGCTGTCCCTTTAATAGCTTGTTCTGCTATCACAATACAAGTGAGCTCGTCTAACCTTTTGTTGGCATATTTTTTATCACTCATTAAAGCCTTTTTAATCTCAAGTATAGAAGATGCAGCTTGAAATATTAAATGTTGGACTATCATAGATGTTGAGTTTATAATTTGAGTATAATTTCTAGATACAGTATTTCCCAAACTTTTTAGAAGGTCCAATATTTCAAATAAAGACAGCAGCATGTTCTTTGATAATGGTATACCAAGAGCAAGATGTAAATTAATGAATGATAAAACAGAATAGTCAATACTAGAGGCTATATCAAGACCATCTAAAAGAGTTTTTGTATGGATTGTCATTTCTGCAGCACTGAGTTTATTATTACTAGAAAAAAGTTCCTCCATTAATAATGTCCATTGTGAGCAAATGTTTTGGAGATTTATTATATCCTTAGTCAAACTCATTTTCCTGGTATTTGTGTAGGTTTGACGTGTTTTGAGCATAGTTTGAGATAGTTTGTTACAGTTCCCACAAATTGAGGGTACATATCTTTGAAGAAATTGTTCAGGAAACCATACCATTGTCCCAATGACAAAGACACTGTGTGCCTATAAAAGAAAAAATAAATTAAAAAAAAGAACAATATGTATAAAGAAGACCATGAAACATAAAATCTTTAACCCGCATTATATACATATTTAGTGTCTCTCATAAATTTGAATGAGTCTTTAAAACAAGCAGTAATGGTGATGTTATATCAAACAATGATGATGTCAGTCATAGAAGATTACGATATGGTGAGAAGCTGCATAGACACTGTTCATATAAATATACACAAGTTTAGCAAACTGTACACACCTTAGTATTCAACTCCATTAATGCTTTAAAACACTTTTTATCGTTACTGCTAAATAAATGTGAATTTAAAACAAACAAAGCATTTATTTTAATACATTTATACATGTTCTCACTGTTGGGTTTCTCCTGGACTAATTTATCTAAATTGTATATAGCATGTTTAATGTACTGCATGAACTCAGATGATACTGTGGGACAGCTTTTAACATTTAAATTATTTTTTCGCAGTTGTAACAAGTTCTGAAGTGTTGTCTCCACTATGTCATCATTCATTAATTTGGTTGTAATAACATCAATTGCTCCACTCAAAGCTTCAAAGCTTTCTGTATCACAGTCTAATTCATTTGGATTCTGGTTAAATGCTTTAACACTTTTTAAAAAATTATTCCAATTTGTTGCAAGAGAACATTTTGATATAAGCAGTTCTAAAATGACAAGTATAGTAAAAATCTCACCAATTTTATTTATCACAAAATGCCACTGTATCCCATCTGAAAAATTACAACACTCTTAATAGCTGTTGTGATAAATAAAACATTATAAAAACACAAACTAAAATACCTACTTATATTAATAACAGTCTCAGTGAATATGCCAAATATTTGGTTACATAAATTATTCAGCAGGTCATTGCATCGTGCAGTAAATATATTTAACTTGCAAATTGACATCATTTGGGTGGAAATGTGACTGTCTGTATGTTCTTCATATGCTGATAAAAATTTGAAATGCCTGTAAGAGTAACATTAAATGAAATGTTAAAACTTCTAAACATGGAAAACAAAATAAAATGATTATTTTAATTTTATTCAATAATATTAAATTAAAAGCATCAAACTCTTTTCAATCTATCCAGAAAACTAATTAGTTAATAAAAACTACATTTAATAATCTAAACTGGTGTATATAATCTTCTTCTTTAATTGACTTATGCATATAATTTCTTCTTATTTAATTTTAAATACATGGATTTCTTAATTACAGGGTGAATTTGACTAAAACATATTCTTATGTTAAACTTACGTTTCAAAAGCTTCATTTTTTAATTTATCTATTTCAATACATAACGAAGATAAGACACTTAAAACTTTAGTAATAACTGTATTATCGGATGCAACTAAATCAGTTATAGAAATTCGCTCTGTTGAGTTCATAACAACTTGTACAGGCAAAAACGTTTGCATTTTTGAAGGCACATCTTCTAAAACTGAATTGTAGTCTTGGTATTGTTTTTTAAAGAATTCTCCATAACTCCTTAATACGCGTGAACCAGCCTCCTTGTCGAAATCACTTTTCATTCTATTTCTGGCTTAGATAAGTGTTACCTAAATATTATTGAAGTGAAAAACAATAAGATAATATATTTCTTGTTACGACTTACGAGCAATTGTAATTTGTTGTTTTCCGTCTCTGTTATCTGTAGACCACAGAGTACTATATAAGTATAAGGAAACTGTAGACTATAGTCGGACTTTTAAATTTTAATTAGATTCCAGATTTGACATTAGCTACTGTCACTTCTTTCTTTCTTTCTTTAACTTTGTAGTTTGTGGCAAAGCATTGCGTGCATTATGCCAATGGTGGATACAGGTCTGTAGCCCACACCTGAATTTTTCCCCCCCTAAATGTAAACTCGAAAACCCCTAAACTACAAATTTAACAAATAAAATATATGGATTCTTAACTATCATTTAAATTTTACATATTAACCTTAACTAACAATACTCTTCTTGAAATTAACATGATGTTTTTGAAAATTATTTTCAATTTAATTACTAGTCAAATGTCAATATGTTTAATGCGGGTCAGCAGTTCCAACCTTATTTCCAAATTTGGAATTACAACAGGAATCAACTTTCTGCTCCACAAGTCTGGTAGGATCACGGATCCAAAGCTAAATTTAAAATGGTCTCAAATATATTTTTTCGATTACTTATTATTATCTTATTAAAACAAAAACATTTTTTTTTAACATACTGATCATTTAAGGTCATAAAATAATTTATGAAAAGTGTAAATTAAGGTAGCGAAATTCTAACTTCCAAAACGCGCCACCATTGGTCGAAAGGAAATGTGACGTCATTTGACACGCCATTCAAATTATAGGCGTCGAAGTTCATACTGTGGTATCAGTGTTACTGTGAAAAGTAAATAATTTAAACCTATATTTTAGTGCTTAAAGGTTTTATTAAATGATACAATTGTTTAGGTAATCCTAAAAACATTATTTCAATACTCAAACAACTCTAACAAAAAAAATACCTTCAAACTCTTTTTCAATAGCAGTTAGCATGCTACTACACATTACATTTTTAAAATGTTTCTTCCTCTGAATTATTTTCCACTTCACTTGACTCAGATAAAGAACTTGGTTGATAATCATCAGATATTGCAGATATAAGATGCTATAGAAGTATTATCAGCTGTGTTTTCAGTAAACAGATAGTTTTCTTATTAAAACAAGTAGTTTTACTGGTAAAGTACCAATATTGTGTGTTAAATGAGGAAAAGGTGACAATGCTACATTTTGTTTTTCAGCAGGTATATTTACATTGACACCTTTACTTCCATACTTCGGTTTAATATTAACTTGATTAGTCAACCGTGAGGTATGCAATCTTAGGAAATATTTCCTTCATGCTGAGTGTGGAATGCATCGGGACATTGTTCCAGTAGATAATGGTCTTACATCGCTTTTCTTAGCCAAAGATAACTGGCATAAACCGGTAGTACTTAGCACTGACGACCGTATAAGTATACGGAAGAGTAAGGAGCTTCATGGACGGTTCCACCAGGCACACAACCAAGTAGCCAAGATTATCCACCAACAACTTGCTCTTCGATACGGTCTTGTACCTTTTGAAGTGCCATATTATAAGTACACACCGGAGCCAGTTTTGGAAAATGGTCATGCTAAGCTCTATTGGCACGGATCTATCATCACGGACAGGACTATTGTAGCCAATAAGCCTGATATCTTGCTGGTAGAGCGCCGAGCATTTCGTGTTGATATCAGCGTCCCGTGTGACGCTAATCTTTTGAAAGCTTAGACTTAGCTCACGAGATTACCGACATGTGGGATGTTGACTCAACTATTATTGTCCCGATGGTAGTTTCCGTAATTGGTCTTACAGCGAAGAGTCTCGATCAACATCTCAAGAGGCTCCCGCTAAACAACTGGATCAAGGGTCGGATGCAAAGAGCAGCAATTTTGGTTTCTTCCATACTTCCGCGTCCTCGCTTCTTCAGTTCCTTTTCAGAAGGCATATTTGAGTTAGGAACACGATTTAGTCGCACAGTTCCTAAAAGAAGTAAACCTTTTTTTTATATTTTTTTCAGTTCCTTTTCAGAAGGCATATTTAAGTTAGGAACACGATTTAGTCGCACAGTTCCTAAAAGAAGTAAAACTTTTTTTTTCATTTTTGTCCTCCACTCTTGTACCGGTGAAAATACTCTATTGAATCAATTAGTTAATAACCGAGCGCTGATTGGCTCTCCAATCGCGTTATGTCTCCCGCACAGATACTAAGCCCCGCTCATTACCTTACAACTATGATCTCATCCTTTGATTTATCGTTTGAACAAATAGGGAATCTTCATGTTTCTGTTTTTTGACGTAAATTAATCATTTACTCTATATCTTATATCCTCTATATCCTATAAAAAATATGAATATACTTGAAAAGCTTTTTTTCAAAGTGAAAATTAAAACATTGAGTCAATTTGAGCCGTTCAAACGCCGTCATAATGCGCGCGCTTTGCGTGACGTCAAATGACACGTCCAGTGAATGTTTACTATGAACTTTTTAGTTACTCCATACATATTTTAAGTCATACACACATACTTTACAAGTTATAGAAGGAGATAAAACCATCTTACAAGTATTGTATAGTACCGGAGTGCAAAAATAGTATTAGAAAAACACCCGACAGTGTTTTTTGTATTCCAAGAGATGCGAAAATACAAAAACAATGGTGTATGGTAATTAAAAGGGATAATATCTGTCCTAAATCGTGTTTATATTGTTGTGAAGATCAATTTAACGTAAGTATACTTTATTTATAATAAGTTGAAATTAATAGTTTAAATTTATAATAAGTATTCAACATTAAAAAAATTGAGTTTAAAATTAACCTAACCTAGTATACAAAAGTTCAGTATAACTTTCTTTAAAAACCGTATTTTTTTTTTTGGTTTTATGAAATTTTTTGGTTTTATGAAATTTTTATGGTTGTCGATTTATTTCAGGTTAAGGAAGATACAGCAAATTGTATTAAACATAATATGTATAACGAAACAACAAGGAGAAAAATGTAATCTAAGTTTGAAGAACAGAGTTGTGCCTCATATATTTTTGTTGCAAAAACACCAGCTGAGAAAATAAGAATGTGCGTAGTCCAAAGGCAAAGATTGACATCGGTTAATGAAGCCTTTTCAGAGTTAGCTACCAAAAGAAGTGTTTAAAAAAATGGTGACCTTCAGAAAGAAGTGATATACTAAGTAAGTCCTAGTACGGCCCATACAAATGTCTGAGATATCATTTAATAAAACCTTAAAGCACGAAAATATAGGTTTAAATTATTTATTTTTCTCAGTAACTCTTAATACCACAGTATGAACTTTGACGCCTATAATTTAAATGGCGTGTCAAATGACGTCACATTTCCTTTTGACAAATGGTGGCGCGTTTTGGAAATTTGAATTTCGCTCCCTTAATTTACACTTTCATAAATTATTTTATGGCCTTAAATGATTAGTGAATAAAAAAAAAATGTTTTTTATATAATAAGATGAAAATAAGTAATCGAAAAAAAATATTTGAGACCATTTTAAATTATATGTATTTTCCCTATTACTGCAAGTCTCTCATTCCTGCAAACTATCATTACTTCTGGAAAGTTTTGATAATTTTTCCAAAATGTCTTTTGTACATCTTTTCAGCCACTCATATTTAAATCTAATATTATTTTAGATCTTCGCCTTGAGAAAAATACTCCTTATACAAATTCTAAATTCCTATCAATATCTCACGAAAATTGTAGGGGTTTTGTACATATCTACACTGATGCATCTAAAATTTCCACAACTGAATGTGTTGGCGCTGCTTGTTGGATTCCGATTTTCATTCTTCGGTTTTTACTGGCGAATGTATTGCCCTTCTTGAAGCAGTCCGTTTTTCATATTCTTATAATTTTATCCAGACTGTAATATTAACTGACTCCCTTAGTTGTCTGTTAGCTCTTCAAAAACCCATTTCGCAATAGGAGATCCATTGCGATCAAAAGAACTCTCTTTTCCTGTTCTCAAAAAGGTTAAAGGGCTACAAGTCTTTCTTGTTTGGATTTCAAGTTACTCTGGAAATGAAACAGCTGACTCATGTGCTAAGGCGGCCACTCTCACTGGTCCTTGCTATCATTTTAAAAATTCTTCTCAAGACTTGTTGTCTCTCGCAAAATCTCAATTAGACAAATCTTGGTATAGCCTTTGGAACCTTTCTAAATCTATTAAAGGAAGGTATTATGCTTTCTTACAGCAAGAAATCATAACTGGTTTTGTTATTTCAAATATGCCAATTGATGAATTATTTCCACTATATGTCGTTTACGTCTTGGTCATTCTTCTACTCCCTCTCATTTAACAAAGATTGGGGTACGGGACCATTCACTTTGTGAATGTGGCATTGATGAAGGTAATGTGTCTCATATCTTTTTTTCATGCTCTAAACTCATTCATCCTGTATATGATATTCTTCCTTTTAAAATTGGCCGCCCTATAAAGTATAAACGTTGAGTGTTTGCTTTCCTTTGTGTTTTCACCATTTGGATTATTTTTATGTCAATTTATTAGATGCAATAAAATTTAGCTTTAATTAAATATTTTATATATATTAAATACAGTATATGTAATAACAATCACCTGATAAATTTCGAATTGCCCTGCTCATATTCCATTCTTCGTTATGTCATTTATATCCTACTTGACGTTGGCAAAATATGCTCTGTAGGCACAACCATTTATATCTTTGTAATTTTGTAAAGTTTTTAATAAAATGATATAATTTCTATTTTTCTAATTCCACTGTCAAGACTCAAAAGTCAAGTGTCAACAACACCGACAAATAATTTTATTTTAACACTATAACGTTATTATTATTATTATTCTTTATTATTAGCTAATTATAAATATGCAGGCGATGCCAAGAACTGAAATTGATAATCAATAACATCTAATACACATTTTTTTTTTAATTTATTAAAAGTTTGAAATGGAAGTTATATTCAATATATGTAATAAAAATGATTTTGCAAAGGTATATTTTCAATTTATATCAATTTCTCTTCCTTATTCATGTTCTTTCTCTTATTTAAGTAATTAACGTTATAAAATGTGAATTATTCTAGGTTTCCAATGACATTTTAAGCAATTTACTGGATAATGAGAAGATAGAAACTACAATTATTGGTGAAAATGATTATAATACAGCAAAGAATGCATTAATCAATATTTTAATCCAAACAAATTGTGATGCTCATGAAATAAACAACCTTTTGAGTGCAAAAGGCTTTAATGCTGAACTTATAAATATTTTTTGTTGTTTAGTTGACAAAAGAAGAAGTTTATTGTCATTGTTAATGTTACTAAAACACAACAGTTTATTTGGTGAAACTGTAGTTACAATTGATTGGCTTGTTAAGCTTGTGTGTGGTACCAGTGAACTTAAAAAAATTAAGTATCCAATACTACAGTTAGCAATAACTACCATTAACAGTAAACAAATAAAAAAACACAGATCATATGATATTACCATAGATATGTTGCCAAAAATTATAACTGTTTTGGAAAACCTAGAATGAGTTTTAAAGATAAATGGTAAGTAATTAAAGTATCTTTTAGAACACCAATTAGTGCAACTTTATTCCTGTGAAGAAATAAAATGCAGGAAATATATATAGGTATATAAAATCTCAACAAAGAAAATGTATAAAAAAAGGATTGATAAATAATCATTTCTATTAAAATAAAACTATTTTTACGGACTTAACTGGCATATAATAGAAAGAAAAAATTAAAAAATCTAAAATTTTAAATTTAATATTATTGCTGCAAAGCATTTAAAACATTGGGTTAAAATGTAGACCACAAAGCTTCCTAGCATTCCATGGATTCACTGAGCGGGTTCCGGGCCCATCGCTTTCCAAGGAGAGGAGTGCAAACAGTGCCTGGGACTTGCGACCCACAAGTAGGTTTAAGGGGCCCCTTTATTATGCGCAAAATTGCTCGCCTTCCCCTCTACACTCCTCTCCCTACGTAACCAAATTTGGAAAGAACCTACTAATGTCGCCTCTGAAATACGTTCTAGAAATCAACAGGTGCTTGATCTAGAAAGGCCAAGGTCTTTAAGTTGGTTATAGAGAGATTTTGCTGTTATACCTCTCGCTCTCACTTCTACAGCATACAAACTATAATTTTATTCCTGGACAGTTTGTTGGTCAGTTCGTAATATTTATTAAGCTTGAATGTGTGATCCCTGGGAATGTTTGTTTCCCAGGGAACAGTAAGCTCCACAAGTATCACGCGCCTCCGATGTTTAGAAAACAGGAATAAGTCCGGTCTGGAAGACGGAAACACCAACATCCCCAGGGATTTTGTAATGTTTTTCATGTGTCCATCATGTGAGTCCAATCAGGAACCGCGTCTAAAATTGAATAAGGCTTCGGTTTTGATTTTTTGGAGTAACCTTCCATTACGAATTCTACAGACAGTTTCTACAGACAGTGTGGCGCGGAAGGGTATAAACCCTTCCGCGCTCTTGCTCCTGAAAGACTAACCGGTTCCCGTATAATTTCTAATACCTTATCGTGGTGACGCGAGTATTGACCTTTATCTAGAAGTACCCTACACCCTACTGAAATATGTTTCGCGGTTCCTACTGCCTCCCCACAGATGTTGCAAGACTTTTCGGTGGCTTTGCCCCATCTTACTAAGTTACTTCCTTCTGGAAGAGTAATTTGGAAAGCATTAAGAAAAAAAAAAAATAATGCTGGGGACCAATCATAAATTAAGGTGCGCCACTTCAAAGCTAATGAAATACAAAAATCTCCTATGGTCACTTATTCGTTTTGAATTTCTAGGCTCATCGCGTGGAGTCGGTAGTTATCGTTTTCGTCTTATCGAATAAAAGATTTTGATATGTCTATTTCTTGAACTTTCCGACTTGATCCTAGCCCTACTTTATTCGTTTGAGCTCCTATCATAATTTTTTTATGGAATTGAAGTCGTGACAAGAGCTCTGAGGCAACTTTGTCGTCTGAGAGAAGTTACCGTATCACCTTTAGATTTTCCGGTGGTTTCTTTAATTTTAACCTCAAATTGTTTCGGTCTTAAATAAGGTTGAAGGGTCCGCTGAGTGCGCTAACCCGAGCCATAACTTCAATGTCTTTATGACGCTTGCATCTAACTTTGACAAAAGGGTTTTATTAATATCATAACCAAGGAAAGGCCAACTTAGACATGATGTTAAAAAATTATTCCAAACTTTTTTTTTAACAATATCTGTGTTAAATCCGTAAAAATAGTTTTATTCCAAAGTGTAGTACTCGTGAAAGTATTAGAAAATACGAAACATTTCTAATCTATAATTATATCAATATTCACTCAGTGGATTGTAATTAATTCTATTCAATGGATAAATAAATGTATTAAATTTTTATGTCTATTTTTCTCATTTTATATTCACCATTAGAATTGCAAATAGTACTCTGTTTGCAATTTATTCAGTTTGATCGAGCAGAAAGTGAATATTTTTATATGTACATATATATATATAAATCTGACTAATATATAAGTGCAATTGTTTGGATGGATGATCTTTGTTACTCAATCAAGCGAAAACTACTTAACAGATGTATTCTAATTGAGACTGATCTTACCAGAAAGAACAATACAATCGTACAATATAAAATATTATAATTATATTTTATTAAAAAGTAACATTTAACCTTGAGCAATGGTAATACAACTTTTCATAAATAAAAATATCTTTTATTCTGAATTAACAACAATTAACATTGAGCAATACTAATACGACTTTTCATAATTCAAAATATCTTATATTCAAAATTAACATCAATTAACATTGAGCAATACTAATACTACTTTTCATAATTAAAAGTATCTTATATTCAAAATTAACATCAATTAACATTTAACATTGAGCAATAGTTATACAACTTTTCAAATTTGAAAGTACCTTTTATTCAAAATTAACAACAAATAACATTGAGCAACTAATACAACTTTTCATAATAAAAAATTTTCTTCCTGGCATTCATCACGTCGTATGTCAGGGTCTGCCTTCCTGATCAACCTACCCCACTTTGCACGGTCTTTGACGTGCTCTGTGGTTAGACCATTGGCTCTCATGTCCTGCTTCATGACATCCAACCAGCGCTTCCTTGTACATCTACCTCGAATGAATGTGTTACGTATGCAGTCAGACCGCGTAACGCCGCAGATCCGCCTCAGCATCTTCATTTCCGTGACTTGAATTCTCTGGGTGTGCTAAAATAGTGCTGGCCATCATGCGCTACCGTATATAAGGTCAGATGACGCTCTTTTTTATCAGCTCCTTGTCTTTGGGCGATATTCTGCGAGCACAGACTATATCAGTGATCTCCCGCCATTCAGTCCAGGCAGCGCTTAGCCGGCCTTGGACATCGCAATCAATGCCTCCAGACTCGTGCATAATGGATCCAGGTTATTTGAACTTTGCCGACTTAACGACTGGACCTGTATGGGTAGTATTCAAGTCTGGGCTCCCGCGATGCACTCGGCTCTCGACATATTTAGTTTAAAACTGCCTTTCTCAAGTGTACCCTTCCAGAGGTTTAACTTAGGCTTCAGCTCCACTTTTATCTCTCCAAGTAGTTTTCGACGGGTGTTCCTCGGAACCCTTGGGAATAAATGCCAGAGTGCCTCCGTTCTTTTTGCAGTCCTTTTTCTGCTGCAAATTAACGATCTGCTAAAGCCCGGTATCTATGGGTATAGACGATAATATAGTTGAATGAAAAAATTCAGGCATTCTCCGCATGGGACATTAAAAATCTTTTCAATTTCAACGCTACCAAAACGCAGACGTGTCTGTTCATCCCTAAAAAAAGCTCTTTCACTTTGGTTCCTACTTTCCAGAATATATCCTTGGAATACAGTGACCGGCTTCAATCGTTTAGGCTTGTAGATCTCCAAGAACCTCAGCTTTCGTCGATACATTGAGTCCAGAGCAAGAGCAGCAGCAGGAAAGCTTGCCGTCCGATAGTACTTTACACCGGGACAGCTACTTGCACTATACAAAGCACAGTTCCAGTCGTGTGTAGAGTACTGTGGTCACATATTTGTTATTAATTATGTATTATAAGTTTAATTCAATATATTGTCAGGTTTTATTTATACATATAATAAACTAGAATATGATAATGAATTGATAAATGGATGTTTGAAAATACTTATAAACTTGTATAACTATGTAAAGCTTATACAAATTCATATTAAATGTGGATGAAAAATAAATCGATACGGGCAAAGATACGTATTTGCCACTTCTAGGAAACTGTACCTAGAAAATGGGTTCCGGTTAGGCTTGCCAACTTTTTCTGAAGAAAGTAAGTAAAGAAGTTAATGATCTCTTATTGTCGTACCAGTGCTGCTTACCATTAAAGGGTTATAGTGTTTACATACATTGGTAAGTGTAGGTATGTTTTATCAAAATCGGAATCTACGCGTACGAAGTCGCAGGCACAGCTAGTTAATTATAAATCGTTTTGTTCATCTGTTTTAATTCATATGGTAAACAGTTAATACATACCTATAAAACCCATAATGAGTATTTTGATCTATACATCGCAGTAAAGCTTGTTACTTAAGTATTTTCACATACTTTATTTGCATGCTAAAGTATAATACTCTATTATAAAGTATGGTTAGCAACCCTAGTTCCGGTAACCATGTATTTTACATTTATTTAAAATATAAATAGATTAATAAATGGATGTTGTGTAGTAGAAGAATATTATTTTTAGTGAATTTTAAAATATGAATAAGCTAGTTACAAATCAACAATCGCCTCTCTAAATGGCACCAGTGCCCCCCAAATCTTTCTCGGTCCCATACCGCCCCCTTCTAGGCTTTCAGAGCCCACAGGGAGGCATTATCGCCTACTTTGGGAAAGACTGGTCTAAACGGCTTAAAGGATTTTGACGTATGAGAGAGAGACGTATTGGTAGATACGTCAAAAATAATATTTTTATGGCTTAATCCTAGCCATAAAAATATTTTTTTTAGTCTACGTGGATGAAGTCAGGGGCAAAAGTTAGTGTATATATATTCATAAGGGAGCATATATATAATCTGTGCTCGGTGATAAAAAAGTACCACTAATTTGTGATGACTACAATATATTGATTCTTAGTAGTGTAGCGCGCTACACAGTGTCTATCGAGATATATAATTCTCTATCCTCTATCTATGTATATCGAGATATATAATTCTCTATCTATGTAATATTTTCATAATATCAACTATTTAAGTAACTATTAACATGTATCTATCTCTAATTATTATAACATAATACCATTTAGTCTATGTAGTCTAGAATAAATACATACACAATGTAAGTTTATTATATTATATAACAACACTATTTATGCAGTTTATAATCTATTATATAATATTTATTATCTTATAAGTATGTTTATCTATTCAATCTATGTATTGGTTTATGAAGTTTATTATTCTTTTACTTATATCATATCTTATTTATATTACTTGTGTACTATTATTATGTATTGTATATGTATTATAGGCTATTTATATCTTATATGTATCATTATATACTTATACAACTATTAGAATGTAGTCTATATTATTTATCGTTATGTACTAAGTATAATTATTATATTTTTATCTATATACCTTATATATTCTTAAGTATATACCTTATGTATTACTTCTAAGTATAGTAACAATTCCCGTAGATTTCGTGTCTGTCCTACGACGTCCTAAGCCGAGGGCCGGCCTATTAGAGGCGCCCTTAGGACGGGCGTTCCCCCGGGCCCTTCAGGCTCGGCACTTTCACGGGCGGGCGCCATTGCGGCCGCCCACCAACCCGGTGACGCAGTTACGGCCAATTGGCTAACTGCATAGTCAGTAACAAAAAAAAATAAAAAAAAGCGTCTATCGAGACTATTTCGAGTATGGAGACTATAGCGAGTAAACGTTTTCACCTATCAGATGGGGCCACTAGCTCTCTAACATCATTTTCACAATGCTAAATCAGTACGCTAATTGACCATAGAGCGTAGTAATTAGTGTAGTGAAATAACTATACATTTTATTAGAATAGGAACGCGTGAACTAAGTCTTTGGCATTATCTTTATGCTCTATCAAAGTTCAACACGGAGCTTCAGTTCAGACTGAGACCCTTTTTGATGCTTAAAAAAGTTCATAGGTACAAATCCTTTGTGATGTAAAGAATTCTGTATATTGATTCTAATAAGTTGATACTACATCAATTATCTTCTGTTCTATAGTAATTATAACCCAATACATTTCTTGTGTTTTCTAATTAATGGTATCTTATAAGATATAATACGGTATGTGTTTAACACAGCAATAATTATATTTTATATTTACGAACAGAATTACCTATTATTATTATAGTATTAATTATATATTACGCGTCACTAATAATATAAGCAGTAGAAAACAATACCTCTATATATATATATATATAATAAATCAAAGTTTGGGTTTCAATACCCCAAAACTGTCTGCAAATTTAACATATTATTTAAAATATTCGTTAACTTCTACAAAATTACTAAGGAAGTTCCCTGTCTAAAGAAAAAAAAATCAGTTTTAAAAAATTTATTGATTAGAGACATTCACACATCAACATCGATTTCGTAAAATTGAATATAAATAATCCGTGAAGATGTTTAATTACATATATATTCTAAACATCTTTCATTATATTATAATTACAATAGAAACATGAGCACTGGTTGAAATAAAATGAGCATTACATATAATTTATAGGTACTTCAGCAAATCAATTTGTACTTCTACATAATTAATATATTTTATTTCATCTATATTAATTACAAGAAATGCATTAATAATGATAGAAATTACTCGATTGAATCGACATTTGAAATATTTGTGCAGCTACCGTTTTATAAAATAAACTAAATCCCGTAATATCATTTTGAGCGAATGTTAGTTCTAAAACTATGCAGTATTCAATAGCATTTAACGTTAAACACAAAGTCTATAATAGACCTTTGGATATTTTATGTTGGACACCTCTTACCGATCATATTTTGTTGTTAATATTTTTTTACGCAAATAAACTGCTTAGACTTATTAATTAATTACACACCAGTTCATAATATTAGTAGCTTAAGGAATACATGTTGGAATATTTATCAGACTTTAGCACTTGATATGGAATGTCTCACTCATATTCACTGCTATATATATACTCGGGAGGTAAATCTCCACTCATACTTATGAGTCACTTCAAAATTCATAGAAAATGTATAAAATTACAAATAAGATTAAGAAATAATGATATCAGAAAACGATAGAAAATGACATTAATTATAATTGGTATTTTTATGTGTATACAATATGAAACGCTACATAGGTGTACAATCTAACCGTATGTACGGAGATGGAAACATATACTAAGCAGCAATACCTTACTGCTCTTACTAAATTGTTACAAATACTACAAATCTAAATAGTATATATTTAATTGATTGTAGGTTTGTATATGCATAAAAATTGTATAGTATAATCGAAAAACTTGGCCACTATATATTAGTCCAATAATTTTAAATTAAGCCAGCCCTCTTAGTTTCGAGAGTGCCATCGTCTTCTGAACAAAATGCCTCAATTTACCATATCTCACTAGGCATGGGATCGACTTATATATACTTCAATAAAATTTTCGTTTTGCAATACAAGAGAGCTCAAACCAAACAAAATTTTATACAACTTATCAAATTAAAGACAGAATAATAACATAAGTGCATAAAATATACTTAAAGAATTAAATGAAATAATTCATCTTCTCACTTATAACAATATACAAATGCAATTTTAAAATTTTCAGACAACAGAATTTGGGCATATAGGATTTATTAAAAAAAAAAAGTATTTATTCATATATACATAAGTGTCTCATTAGTTAAAAGAAAAACCTATAATAATTTTCGAGTAATGTTTCGAGATGAAATGTTTTAACTTTCACGTAATAAAAGCTATAAACATGAATCGCGTGCCTGTGATAAGCGCACGGATAATAATATCATACAACACGATATACAAACACGTACATTACATCGGTACCTTTAAGTCATGTCTCCATATCGCCTGCTGTGTAAGTTTTGTTCGGACGTGCTTTTCTTCTTCCAACATCCTGGCCACAAACTTCAGGGAAATGTAGGACAATTCAATATTACCACACTCCAATTCATAAATTATAATTTGATGTTTGTTAAACCAGTTATAATTTTCTAAGGACATAAAGAACTAAAGTAGTATACGAGATGAAGGAGCCCGAGCGAGCCCGCTCGTCACTACCGCCCCTGTAATAATGGCACCAACTTATCGCACCGTATACTGCCTACATAACTTTGTTACTTTGTATATAATTATAAAATCACCCTCGCGAATTTAAAATATATGAAAACCTTAATTTTATAAAAGCAAAGCACGCTAAACTTAAACTATGCTCATCCTATAATGAAAGGTCACGTTCGGACCGAAATCCCCATATTACTGATGTCAGAAATATTTAACCGAACTTAGTTCGATATCACGCACAGTACTAGATGTAAATAAATTAAAGGCTCCTAGTAGTCGCGGTGGCGCTAGTTGGTCGCCACGTCGGAGGTCGCCTCCTGCAACGAACGAGGCCGTCAATTACTGCCTGTCACATGGGTATGTATTATATTAAAAATATCATTTCTCACCAATTCGGTATTAAGTTCCGGTACTGATGGCATCTCTGGTATTAGTTCAGCGATCTTGTCGGATGCGATAATCGGTTCCTGAAAATATTTATAATCTGGTTTATTAACAAATGTAAATGTATTCAATTGTTCTTTATATTAATAAAACATTCATCTTTACTAACATAATATTGATGAGATCAAATAAAAGTGTCTAAATCATTGTTATGAATATATTTAATGCTAATTCGTCAAATTAAATAAATTCTAATGTGCGTAATATTACTTAACTATTAGACAAACTTTCGTGCATTGGTCTTCTATCGTGTACATTTAGTAAAACACATGTAGCTTAAAAAGCTCTATACAATATGATATAACAACAAACAAAAACTGTGTTAGCACAAAAAGCGGGTAAACATGCAAAACAGACGAGGCGGGGACCGAGGAGGGGAGAGAGCGGTGACGAGATGCAAAACGAGAATGGGAACATTTAACTGTTAAGTCCGTATCTTCATATCGACTCATGCTTTGAACATTGACTAATTACACTACGTCGTCTACAACTACCCGCTATTCACCTGCAGCTGGTCGCCGGTCGCCGGCGCTTCTTCTATCGCTTTAGTAACGACATCGTCCAGTTCCGAATCACCGTTCAATATTTTCTCGTGGTGTATTCCGTTGCACTCGATGCTTTCGGTTTCATTTATGTATTCGGATTTGTTCTTAATGTTTTCATCTTGGACTTCCTTTATATCGTTCTCTGTGGATACGGCTTTGTGTTGCTCTGTGATCGGCTCGACGGCAACGTCGGTACTTTCTGAATTTAATTCTTGTACGATGATTTCCACTTTTTCATCGGTGCTATTTTTTTCAAAATTTTTGGCGTCTTTTTCATTTATTTTTTCTTGGCTTTCTACTTCATCGACGACTATTTCGGGTGATTTTAGTTCAGGAGTTGGAATCTCAACTGGGGTTTCGATTACAGTGTCTTTTGTATTGGGAGTATCTTTGACTTCGGAGATACTAATATTGACTTCAATTTTTTCTGTAGTGTCTGTGGTCTGGGTTAAGTCAGCATCATCATGGTCTTTATTGTCAGATTCAATATTTTCGATCGGTTTAGAAGCCGTATGTTCAATTGATTCGGTATTAATAACTTTTATTTTAGGTGTAATATCCTCATTACAAGGTGTTTGTTGAACATTTGATTCTGTTTCAGGTAGTGGGGGATCTACAGGTGCTGTTTTTGAAGTGATATCAGCAGTATTAGCGAGTGAAGCATCTGTCAATTCTGGTGCCATAGTGGTGGCGGCAAAGGAAACCACTGATGAGGGGGGAGGATTTGCAGGGAGTGGTGGAGGCGTAGGCTCAATTAAAGGCATTTTTTCAACACAAACCTCGTTTTTAACGATTATTTCAGTAGCTGGGACATGTTCAGGATTTTCGACAGGCGTTTCTTCAGGTTTGTTAGTCTCACTTTCTGCGGGTTCTGAGGAGACGTTGTTAGGTTCTTCTAACGAAAGACCATTTAGCGGCAATTGTTCAGGTTCAACCTCAATTTTCGGCGACTCCGTTCTTTCAACTATTTTATTGTCAATAGCAGGCTCATCGGCGGAAACAGTCTCTTCTTTTGGTGTATCTGGCGTGCTGCTGCCATTTGTCATAGGTTCAGTAACTGGCGTGTCTGGAGTTTTTTCCTCTTTTGTCTCCGTTTCTGATTTAACGTCCTCAACAATATCATTTTTCTCACTTTCTGGGGATGTTTCTGCAGCCTGAAATGAAAATTGTATTAGATATTATGCCAAGCAGAATAATGTTTATAAATATTGTTAATGACAATGTGTATGACACTAATGTCATGACACTGATGTAGTCCGATTGTAACATATTATACCTCTGCCATTCTGTTACAACCCTAAGCAAGTTAATAAACCGACGAGCTTTGACTTGTCTTGTATTAACAAGAGACTGCGCTTCAATAGGTGCGAACATAAGACTTTATACCATGATATTGTAATGGTACATTGGATCCTATTACTACCTAGATGGTCGCCCTTCAATGGTCTTTATCCAAATCATATTACATTACAAATCAGTATTCTAGGGCTAACACTAAAAATATTATTTTATTGTAATACAAAAAGTAACAATTATTACATGAGTCACATAAGTATGTGACTTATGTATAATAATTTCAGGTAAATTTAAGTTTAATAAGCATTAAGCTTAGATTTACCGGAAATTATATTATAATGTACTTAGGTGTATGAAGAATAATTACTTAATTTTTTAAAATTGAATGAAATTAAAAACATGAAAGTAAAGAATGTCAATTAGTATACATAGTAATATTATAACAAAAAATAGTAGTCAATCAGTTCGAATCGTTTAAATTTATATGTGTATTAAAAATAATATTGGATGAAATGCTAATCAGTAGCACCGACTAATAATATAAATAACTTATTAATATAATTATAGTATAATAAATCTCTAATCATAAAAATCTCGAAACTATGACTAAATCAACCGCAGCATTGTGGCATACATAAAAATGATATGTACACACAAGGCCGGCTTTGTTTACACTTTACATCAAATGATATGCTAGAATTTCTATACTATAAATATAAATGAGGTATATGGTGACTAAAACTATTATGATAGTTTTTAATCTGAAGATACGCCGTTTGACAAAAACATATTTTTATACATATATTTTTTTTATTTATACATTAATTAGTTGAATTAGGTCGTTTTTAAAACCTCATGCACTAAGCAAAGTAACGTTTAAAAAAATTGCTATTTAATAAATTAACCAGCAACTTTAATCATATCATAGATCATACCTTACTAGAACTACTTCAAGATGAAAATACTTCATCGTGATAAAAAAAGATCCACTTTTAGTTTTATTTGTGTAGTAATTAAATATTCCTCTAGCTCTAAACACAAAAACTATTGTTAAATAGTGAATGTCGATGTGATATTTTTTAATCTTTGTATTGTGACCTAAAATTCTTCAAAATGGTCTTATTTTTATAATAATAGGGAATATTCATGAACTTCTTGTCTTAAATTAGTTGTTTACTTCTTTGTATCGTTAAAAAATATATATAAATAGGCTTGACAATATTCTATTTATCTTTCAAAGTGCAATTTAAACCATTGAGTAAATTTGAGCCGTTCAAACGCTGTCACTTTGAGGGCGCTTTGTGTGACCTCAAATGACACGTCCAGTGTTTGTATGCTCTAAACTTTTTAGTTACTTCACATTACATAAAGTGCAAAAAAAGTATTAGAAAAACACCGTAAAAAGTGTTAATATAATATGTGTAACGAAACAACAAGGAGAAAGATGTAAACTAAGTTTGAAGAAAGGAGTTGTTCCTTATATATTTTTGTGGCAAAAACACCAGCTGATAGAATGAGAATGTGCATAGTCAAAAGGCAAAGATTGAAATCGGTTAATGAAGCCTTTTAAGAGTTAGCTATCAAAAGTAGTGTTTAAAAAAATTGGTGACCTTTACGAAGAAGTGATATAGGTAGTAAGTCCTAGTACTGCCCATACAAATGTCTGTGATATTAATCAGCCAAGACTCAGTACTTCTCCTATTGTATGTGATGATCATAAGGCAGAGCCTTGCTTTTCGCATATAAAAGATAAATTACCAAGTGATTAAGCTGTGCAAGTTAATATTAAACCGAAGTAAAGGTGTCAATGTAAATATACCTGCTGAAAAACAAAATGTAGCATTGTCACCATTTCCTCATTTAACACACAACATTGTTACACAATAGTTTTAAAAGTAAAACTATCTGTTTTAAAAAGAAAATTGTTTACTGAAAATATAGCTGATAATACTTCTATAGCATCTTATATCTTCTATATCTGCTGATTATCAACCAAGTTATTTATCTGAGTCAAGTGAAGTGAAAAATGATTCAGAGGCAGAAACATTTTAAAAATGTATTGTGTAGTAGCATGCTAACTGCTATTCAAAAAGAGTTTGTAGGTATTTGTTTTGTTAGAGTTGTTTGAGTATTTAGAAAATGTTTTTAAGATTACCTAAATAATTGTATCATTTAATAAAACTTTAAGCACGAAAATATAGGTTTAAATTATTTATTTTTCTCAGTCACACTGATACCACAGTATGAACTTAACCGCCGATATATTGAATGGTGTGTCAAATGACGTCACATTTCCTTTCGACCAATGGTGGCGCGTTTTAGAATTTTGAATTTCGCTCCCTAAATTTGCACTTTTCATAAATTATTTTATGGCCTTAAATGATTAGTAAATTAAAAAAAAATGATTTTATTATAATAAGATGATAAAAAGTAATCGAAAAAAAAATATTTGAGACCATTTAAATTTTTTTGCATGTTCCCTATTAGGTGTTACCGGCGGCTTTGCCATCGCAATATAGGAAAAAGGCCTTGTTATGTATCATAGTGTTATTAGTAATTGTAAATCATTTTAACTCTAAATGTTTATATTTATTAATATTCGTATATACCTATATGAAAGTCTTGAATCATGTTACTTAATATATTTATAATTGTTTTCACGCGAATCCTTATTTTTTCTCGTATTAAATATAACCTATGTTCATCAGAGGGATAATGTAGGATTCTAAAGGTAAAATATTTTATTAAATCGGTCCAGTAGTTTGGGATCCTCGTCAATTCAAACAAACAAATCTTTCCTCTTTATAATATTAGATGATGATGATGATGATTATAAAATATAGTGTATGCTCATGAGGGATAATGTAGGATTCTAAAGCATTTTTTTTTAAGTCGGTCCAGTAGTTTCAGAGCTTATTGAATTCAAACAAACAAACAAATCTTTCCTCTTTATAAAACTAGGATAGATTAATAGAAATACTTAAACAACTGAAAATTTGTGTGTCTGAAGGTTCATTTAGTGCAATTAAGAAACCGATGACATAACTTTAAAATGCAGAAAAAAAATAATTAAAAAACCCCCCATAGAAACAGACCTCTAAAAAGAATAAAAATAATATTATTATGTACTTATTGAAGTCGTTGCGTCGGGGAACCGCTTAGTAAAGGAAGAAATTAAAATGCAAGTAAGTTACCAAGGCAAATAAAGAAATTACTATATTGAATCAAATAGTCTAAGTCCTCAATGACTAACTTTGTAAAATAGACACCATCGTCAACGTACGTACAACGGTCTTCCGACGTAACGACTTCAATGAATACATAATAATATTATTTATATTCTTTTTAGAATTCTGTTTGTATCGGGGTTTTAATTTTTTTTAAAGTGTATCAATGCCACTATGTACATACGTACTTACATACTTTACTTATATCAATACAACCATTTAGAAAACATATTAACAAAGCAATATCCTGTGATGTAAATTTGAAAGTTCTCATAAAACGTTATAATTGCATTGATAGCACCCTCACTAACCAATAAATAGAGGTCGTAACGATGCCCATTGTCCGAACGTACAACAATATGTATAATACCTACAGCTACATCCGAGCCGCACGCACAGGAAGCTAGCTACCTGGTATTGTTTAACAGATACATAACTGGTGTGTTTTTGTATCACTTATTATACTTTTAATTTACTGTTTGCTCATACCGTGTCGGTCATTACTACACCCATTGCACTCTGGATCCGGAAGTTCAAAAAGTGTTTATATTTAAAATAATTACATTACTCATATTTAGATATTAAAGAGTAATAATTAAAACTATCTACTTGGTTTTGTTGACATAATCTATTCATTTACAAATTACAATTTGCATATTAGTCTAGATGTGAAATAGATATTACTCGGTATAATTTAATAAGTAGTGTACGTACCTATACGTGTACAGTAAGAAACACTTTAGAATTGCGAGTGCCGAATGTTTAGAAAACGATATAACATGCATATGAATATACTGATTTATGTATATAATATAGTGACGCTGTGATGTTATCTGTATTTACAGCAGTTATTGAGTGATTATATTAAAATTGTACTAAAAACGTTTTTTATATTCAACTGGTAGCAACTTGTGATTGATATCACCTAAACGACATATAAGTGTACTGTGTATCATTTGTTTGACAATAGACCTTGAAGAAACATCTACACTACGATAACAGACATATCAGTAAGAATAAATTAATTTAAATAGATGTCTGTACATTCAATACACAGTTACAAAAATAAATCGATACGGTTCGGTAGGTACCAGGTGTCGGGACGGGAGAGGAGAGTCGAAATAAATTGATGGAACAATTATCACAAAATATATTTAAGTAAAAATATGTAGTCGTTTTCAACAGACAAAGCTACGTTTTTTAATAATAAAAAACGTTTATTATAAACTATCAAATCAACAAGTCACTGTGTCTGCCCTTTCAAGACGATTAAAGAATTTATCTTAACATTTTGTTTACTTAGTAATTGAAAGTGAATCGCCAATCTCTCCATCACCAAACATCATGTATCATTGTAACATCTTCATATTGTTCTATTGAGTTAAAGGATAATTAAATAAATCATTGTTGTTTTTCCTAAACTATTTTATATAGTATACCATAATTATCGAAGTAAAATTGTCATCACAATGTGTACTTTTTGAATCCTTATTAAATAAAACAAAGGTTTACTATATTTCAACAGTTCTCGTCCCAATTGAGTTTTTATTTATTCGATAACGGTAAGCAATAGGTGAATCACTAACACTTCATAACACAATGGAAGACTGACTGTACACCGATTTTCCGCTTTAAACATAGTAGGTACATCATATTATGCATATATTATATATTTTTAAGCAAATATTATTTGGAGTACTGCGGTGTAGATTAGACATCACTGAGAGTAGATTAACTGGAATAAGATCGTGTAAAGTTTACGCTTTGATTTAGTACTTGGACTTTATTTATATTACAATATTGGGTCACAGATGTCAGCAATCCGCTATTTAAGTTACATGTGCTTCACTACAATTGAAAGATAATATTTTTATAAAATTAAAGACGACTTCATAAATATGATATAGTTGCAATAATAAAACGAAATAAATGGTAATATTGCAGACAGAGTCGTGTGACCGGCGGACGGGTGTAATTTGCATGGGCAATAAATAACGGAGAAGATAGTAGCATCTCGGCCGGTTGACGCGCTATCATATAACTTCATAGCTTCAAGCTCGCTATCAGAGGTTGTCGCCCCGGCGGTCCACCGATTACACCAATCGCTCTGAATATCCAGTTACCTTCACTTTACATTTCCTTTATATCTATGTATTAATAAAACTTGATAGCTTACAACGCGTGCAAAGTTGATCTTTACTATAAGTAATCAATATTATATATTGCGATCTTTTTTTCAATGTTTTATCACACGACCACCACTAAAAGACTTGATCTTAAAAAACATATATATACTATACAATATATATTTCAAACTATAATTACTTGAACTTATAAAATTAGCAAAGAATGAAATGTCTTATCTATATAAAAGCACGTCATACAATTTTATTTACATATTTATTTCTTTTTATTAGTCCCTAAGCAAGGAAAATGGATTAATTAGTCTCAATGAGAATATTATTCGTAAATATTGTATAATTGAGAACTACAATAGCTTACTATGAAGTGGCGTCCGTTCCCATAAGTATGTCCGTGGACAATATAGTTGTTAACACAACAATAGTGTTAGTTCAAAAAGGAAACGGTGTCCTTCCTTGTTATTTCAAATATCTATTCAATGGTTGTATTATGAAAATATGTCAGATGAAGACACTACGGATTCTTGACACCGGTCATTTGGTAAACATGAAATATGAACTCTCCACTCTTCGAGTTACTTCGCCGGTACTAAGTTTTGATACACGTATTGGCATCGAATACAAGCACACCATTGTCTACACGATGCTATAGCGAACTCTGTAAACAGGTTCCATTTATAGATACAAGGCTGTCATTTCGTTTTTTGTACGCTGCCTTGCCGCCTGGCGTTAGTTATCATGCTTAATGATATTACGTTATGAGGAACATGTTTTAGGACATATTAAGTTGTTATTTTTTAAGTTATTGTCTGAAATGAGCTCCAAAGTATCAAATTATATACTGAGTTGTATAAGGGCGGGCAGCCAACGTGCGCGAGTGCGGTCTGCCCACTGCAGGCCTCGGAAACCTGCCCCGGACAACTAATTTTATTCTGTACTCAAAACAAGTTTTGAAGCAAAGCAAGGATCCCATTTGCCTCGTTGACGATGCAAATTCGATATTTAGGTTTTAGGCGTTTAAGAAAGCATTATCATATTTCAAGGGAAGTTAAAAATAAAAAAAGGCAATTTCTCAACCACTTGTGACATTCCAGGTGATTTAAAATTAGAGTAAACTAAAACGAATTTGAATATATCCAAGGTATACCGTGACACATGGTTCTCGTAAGGCGCAATATAATAATAATATGTTGGCTGTATTTCTTTAAGTATCTCTATATTTCGACGAGTTGAAAGTGTACTATTGTTAATAATCCTTGGTGGGAGATAGTGTTAATGTTAATGACCGCACAACACGTGCTTGCTCCGTCATAAACAGACCGATACTTTGAACCTCCTAAATTCAGTTGCAAAGGATTCTTTTTATCTTATATTAATTATGCTTTTTCGACCAGTTTCTTTAAAAGATATAAAAGGAAAATAGTTGACGGTTTAAGTTTAGTTATGTGATTTCATTCTCAAACATAAAAAGCAATACTCAGGAAGTGGTAGGTGGTTCACGACCACCAGGCAATGAGGCGAAAGTTGTATTGGTTCGAATACCAATGAACACCATGTTTTATTCACAGTCCACACAGTAACTTGGCACCTACGTCGGTATTAGATTAGTATTAAATGGGCTTTTATTATAAACGTTATAACCATGATATGTTTATTAAAAAAAACAACATAAAATGTAAGTTTTGAACAACCGACAGAAAATAATTTCTTAACAAATCAAACGTATAAGACGGAAATAAACTTACAAATGACTTTAAGGTACCATTAACAAACGCTATTGTTATTCAGTGAGACTATCAATCAAGGTACCTTACATACATATTAAGACGCCTTGGTATTCCGTTGACGTTATTAAATAGTACTGAAGGGTGTATTATCAATGAATTAGCAGCGGTAATGGCTCGATACTGGATACAGACAATGTCGGATACAGCACTTGGAATTATAATGAGCATTGTTCACTCCGGTTCGGGTGCAATGCACTGCAATACTTACTCGTCATAGAAATCGCTAGTTCTTAATAATTACAAGGTTATATCTATTAAGTAAACAATAATATTTCATCTTTTACCTGTCTATAGACGGTTACGGTTGGTGATATTGGGTTATATTCGACACGTTATTTAATTTTATGCCGTAACCCCATATCAGCAAACGTAACCGTTTCTAACTATAAAGTTACCTTTAAATTGATTACTGGCCATTTTACAATTGATTTCATACGACCTCTAGTTTCTCTTGGCGAGGTTAAAAATTAACAATTATAAAAATAACTTGATGATTCAACAACAATATCTCAACAACCGACGGAATGAAAGTGGGTTAGCTCGGTACCATAGTGGACGGTACATCTGCATCGTAGTGACCGCGTTAGGAATACGAATGAAATGAGCCAAGTAGAAAGTTATTGATCAAATTACTATTGCAAGTCATTTCATGATAATGGATTAAAAATAGCCCTGCACACAATTTCACCAACTTTTTGCCTGTACATTTGTTAACATCATATCGAGAAGGGAAAGCTGCAAATGCTTTTTTATCTGTTTGTATTTGGTCTAAAAATATGTATTATATGCATATTTAAGAATGATATATTTAATCTATATTTGTACTTACTTCTTCAGGTAGTTTTTCCGACTCTCCGTTGGTCTTAGTGTCTTCGTCCTTTTGTTTTTTCTCTTGTTTCGGTTTGTCTTTCCTACTGAAACTGATTGACCTTAGGGACCATTTCTTCTTGAGCTAGAAAAGACAACAATTGTGTAATAACGTTATAATAAAAATCTTTAAGCAAAAAATGTATACCGAGTCATATCAATCAATATCCTTATTAAACTTAGAATATTTAAATAGTTTTTTATCGCGCAATATATTTTACAAATTTAGAGAAAACAAACACTTTCAAAGTAATTGCTACGATATCAGACGAAAATTAAAACATTTGCTCGGGTATATCTAAGAAACGTTTTAAATATAGCTAATGATTAAAGTAGTTGGAATGTAAGACACAATTATAAGTGATAATTACCGAGAGCACACATTAAACAATTGGGCCGATTACTATAAAACAACAAACACACAGTGAGGGACATTTTAAAGGCAAATTAGTGTTGTGATACTTACTGTTAAGATTTTATTTAAAACTGTTTATATTTATAACATATAAAATACATTTTATAACGTTTAAAAATATGCATCATGAATGTATGTTTTTTACATCTCTACATATAAGCGAAGATTATAATGATTTGAAATATGTACGATAATCATTATTTCATTATTGTTTGTTTAAATTAATATTATTAAATTGATATAAACTCCAGTAGAATTGTCTATTTTATTAGACGAAGTAAAAAAATACCAATAAGAAAATATAACACTTGTGACCCCTAATTAAATGAATACATCCGTTTTTATGAATCATAAATGTACTTAAATTATTACGAGCCTTACCTTCTCTTTCTTGGGTTTCTTGCCTTCCTCGGGCGAGGGTGTGATCTCTCCATTGTCTTTCTGCTCGCTGTCTCCATTCGTTACGGGAGACGATTCTTTCTCCTTCTCATCCTCCTGTTCCTTGTTCTCCTTCTCTGTGGTGGCATCCTTTTCATTTTCAGGAGTTCCGCTGTCAACATGCTTCTCTTTTTCCTGTTATATATAATTTAAGTCAAATCAATTTTTTTTCAATCTAGTTGCAAGTCAATGTGGGAACCAGACGCTCAATACAAAAACAGGATACAGTAACGTGTTTGGTTTGACTTCGTTAACATTCCTTTATTACAATCTTTAAATCAAAAGCATTGCTGCTGTTATTAGTAAAATCAATAATAGGTATTATGAAGCAGAAACTTGCTAATTCTATTCTATGTTACGGAAATAATAATTTCACATGTGATGTGAGGGAGCTATCGATGCTATTTTTATTTAAAAAATAACAAATAAAGCTAAATAAGACTGACGCGAAAGCGTCATGTCTGTATGCGGGTCAATTGTAGGATTATTAACTTGTTAATTGTAATTTTTGGTGCCCCCATGGTTCAATTGATGACAATTAGAAGTGATTATTTTAAGAAAATTGCTGCTGTTGTTAGTTTTATAGATAATCTGAATATAAAATCAGTAGTCGTTACTTACAGAATTAATATATTAAATTTAATTATAACCAATTAATGATTAGGTCTATTTGCAAGTAAATTTCTATTTGTTTTGTTTATCTTTGTTCAGGGTTCTGATTTTTTTTTAAAGATATACTCTATCGAATCGAAAATACTAGTTGTTTCACCGTGAAGTGTATGTAGTATATGTCGTACCTCCGTGTCGTGAATATGCGCATCTCCATTGAGCTGTGGCTTGAGCGCATCGGCGTCGGCGAGCGCCTCGACGCGGCCTTCCCCCCCCGCGCCCGCGGCTGCCACCTCGCCCGCGCCCTCTCCCTCCTTGCCGCTGATATCCACCGAGCGCTTGCTCTGCTTAGCCCCCATTGCTGATAGTGCTAGCCTGGTTATATAAAGTTTATCTTTTTATGTTCTTCTTTTTAGCAATCTGGGAAACGGTATGGATAAGACCTAGATCTCGTTGCAAAAGATTTCGATTAATGACCGGTTTATAGCAAAGTGATTAGAAATTAAATTAATTAAATTAGAAACGTGTTTAAAAGGTAACGTATTATATGAAGTTACATGGATGGTAAATTAATTTTTACAAGAGATTTGTTTTTCCGTAGTATAGCTAAAACTTAAAAGTAAACAACATTATAAATACTTTTGAATACTGTGTGTGTGTCTGATAATAGCAGCAGCAATAGGTCAGGGTGCTGGGAACGAACTAGAAATAAATGTTAACGACCGAAATAGTATGAGATGCACCACTCCGCAATCGCACTCCGTGAGTCTGAACGATGCTGTGTATCTATTATAGTCTCAGTTCGTTTACGCTAGACGCACCCAATAAAAAACAGATAATGTAGGCAAATTGCCGTTTTTCACACCAATTCCGAACTTGTTGATAACATTAGAATTTTGTAATTTTTTTGGGAAAATACGATATCTACATCAATATGGAATATTCATAATATTTTTATTGTCTAAAATTTATTATTTACTTCTTTATATCGCAGAAAAAAAAATATGCTTAAAAAATATTCTTATTACATAAAGGATGCTTATGAAAGGTTCTTGTGCAATAATTCGCTGTTCCCAGCGGCTTCGCCCGCTCTACATAGGAAAAAATTAAATTAAAAAACCCCCGATACAAAAAGACCTCTAAAAAGAATAAAAAATATATTATTATGTACTTGTTGAAGTCGTTTATTTGGGAGACCGGGGGACGTTGACGATGGTGTCTATTTTACGAAGTTAATCATTGAGGACTTAGACTATACGATTCGATATCGTAATTTCTTTATTAGCCTTGGTAACTTACTTGCATTTTAATTTCTTCCTTAACTAAGCGGTTCCCCGACGCAACTTCAATAAGTACATAATAATATTATTTTTATTCTTTTTAGAGGTCTTTTTGTTTCGGGATTTTTTTTTTCTATTTTTTAAATTATGTTACTGGTTTCTTTATTGTATTAAATGAACCTACGGACACTTTATGACTACGATCATAAGCCATATAAATATATTTTTTACAGTCTACGTGGATGCAGTCACGGGCAACAGCTATCCCCAATAAAGTACTTTACCTGAGTAAATAAGTATAAAAACCTTTTGGTCTACATAACAAGGCTTACTGAAAACAGCTGATAGTACTTCTATATCATCTTATTCTTATATATCTGCTGATTATCTATTACTAAGTTATAGTGATAGATAACTTACTTACTAAGTTATCTATCAAGTCAATCAAGTGGAAAATGATTAAGAGCACATGCTAACTGCTATTGAAACAGAGCCAAGAATGTTGTTAAGATTACCTAAACAATCATATTACTTAATAAAGCTTTTAGGTGATAAAATCCATTAGGTGTTATCCATCCATAGGTGGTAAAGAACATTAAATTAAATGACTCCTTTAGCATATTGGCAGTTTCAGTCGTCGTCCTAGTTTACTACAAATCTAGAAGATTAGAACTTTATTGCAATCAGCACAAAAATAAAGGGTTTTTATTTTTTCTCAGAAACAATAATATCACAGCCGATCAATTAAGTCGTGTCAGATTTCGTTTCGATCCATGGTGGCGCGTTTTGAAAATTTGAATTTCGTTCCTTCGTTAATTTGAAAATTTCAAATAATATTTTATGGCTTCAAATAATTAGTAGAAAAAATCTTTTTTAGTATAATATGATGATAATAAATATTCGAGAAAAAATATTTGAGACAATTAAAAATTTTGTGTATAGGGAATATTGTGGAGGTTGTAACTGAACAGAAAATGGGAATTAAAAGACATAAGATATTAACAAAACGATAATTTCACCAATATTAAATTAATCTTATTAATGTAATAGGTACAACTAATATTAAATAAAATATCAGACAAGTGCGAGTCGAACTCGCACACGAAGGGTCATACGGCGTACCATTCATCCTTACATAGTATAAAGCAAAGTAGCTTTCCGCTTCTGTCCCTATGTCTGTATGTATGCTTAGATCTTTAAAACTACACAACGTATTTTGATGCAGTTTTTTTAATAGGTAGAGTGATGTAAGCGGAAGGTTCATATGTATAATAACATGCTTAACCATAAGAGAACCACTGATAATTTCAAGATTTATAGATTTCAAACACATTGAATTACGCTTACATTGCAAACGCTGACTGAACTCTACGAGATAGATCAAAATAATGTACTAAGTATTGTATACCTTAAGAAGTTCTACAAGAAAGTCCGAGATGGTATATGTTTATCTCTTAGGGATAACCCACAATAGCCAATTATTATCCTTTACTTTTTACGAGAAATAATGGCTTATTTACAAGGCAATTCTGAGCAATACAGTTTTAATCCTTATCTAATTAAGTAACTGAAATAAATTTTACATTTAATATTAAACAATATAGCATGTAATTTAAATGAATATTTTCGGAGATATTACAGATTTAAAATATACGGTCATAGCGTTTGCGGCGCGGCTATATATATATATAGCTAACTGAATGTCTAATACATATTATTCAAAATTGATTGTTTATTTTAATAAAACTAGACCTGCAAGTTGATGGTCAAAGTAACGTCGATTGTGTAGCTGAGAATTCCTCAAGTTTACATGGTCATATTTTGATTATGTTCAATAAACATCTATAAGTGTGAGAATGGTTATTAAGTACTCTGTTTAAAAAGTATTAACGTTTAAGTAAAAACAAGAGAGGTATAAAAAAATTACAGTATCGTTATTAAAAACTTTTAAATAGATTTTTGACAGTGAGCGATGCCTGCCGATTTATCACCGAGTGTATCACTTAAAATAAGTCATATAGAAGCCAATACAAAAAAAGGGAAAGGAGAATAGGGAACATTCATGTAATTTTTTTTTGACGTAAATTAATCATTTACCTCTATATATCGTAGAAAAAAATATAAATAGGTTTGAAAAGATTCTAGTTTTTCTTCAAATTAAAAATTAAAACTTGTAATAAATTTGAGCCGTTCAAACGCCGTCATTTTGCGCGCGCTTTGCGTGACGTCAAATGACACATCCAGTGAATGTTTACTATGCACTTTTTAGTTACTTCATACATATTTTAAGTTTTAATTGCTTTACAAGTCATGGAAGAAGATAAAAGTCATCTTACAAATATTGTATAGTACCGGAGTGCAAAAATAGTATTAGAAAAACACCCGACAAAGTGTTTTTTGTATTCCAAGAGCTGCGAAAATACAAAAACAATGGTGTATGGTAATTAAAAGGGATAATATATGTCCTAAATCGTGCTTATATTGTTGTGAAAATCAATTTAACGTAAGTATACTTTATTTATAATAAGTTTAATCTAATAGTTTAAATTTATAGTAAGTATTAAACATTAGAAAATTTTAGTTTAAAATTAACCTAACCTATCTTACAAATTTCAGTATAACTTTCTATAAAAACCGTAATCTTTTTTTGTTTAACGCAATTTTTATGGTCTGTCGATTTATTTCAGGTTAAGGAAGATACAGCAAATTGTATTGAATATAATATATGTAACAAAACAACAAGGAGAAAGATGTAATCTAAGTTTGAAGAAAGGAGTTGTTCCTTATATATTTTTGTGGCAAAAACACCAGCTGATAGAATGAGAATGTGCATAGTCAAAAGGTAAAGATTGACATCGGTTAATGAAGCCTTTTAAGAGTTAGCTATCAAAAGTAGTGTTTAAATAAATTGGTGACCTTTACGAAGAAGTGATATAGGTAGTAAGTCCTAGTACTGCCCATACAAATGTCTGTGATATTAATCAGCCAAGTCTCAGTACTTCTCCTATTGAATGTGATGATCATAAGGCAGAGACTTGCTTTTCGCATATTAAAGATAAATTACCAAGTGACTAAGCTGTGCAAGTTAATATTAAACCGAAGTATGGAAGTAAAGGTGTCAATGTAAATATACCTGCTGAAAAACAAAATGTAGCATTGTCACCATTTCCTCATTTAACACACAACATTGTTACACAACAGTTTTAAAAGTAAAACTATCTGTTTTAAAAAGAAAATTGTTTACTGAAAACACAGCTGATAATACTTCTATAGCATCTTATATCTTCTATATCTGCTGATTATCAACCAAGTTATTTATCTGAGTCAAGTGAAGTGAAAAATGATTCAAAGGTAGAAACATTTTAAAAATGTATTGTGTAGTAGTATGCTAACTGCTATTCAAAAAGAGTTTGTAGGTATTTGTTTTGTTAGAGTTGTTTGAGTATTTAGAAAATGTTTTTAAGATTACCTAAACAATTGTATCATTTAATAAAATCTTTAAGCACGAAAATATAGGTTTAAATTATTTATTTTTCTCAGTCACACTGATACCACAGTATGAACTTAAACGCCGATATATTGAATGGTGTGTCAAATGACGTCACATTTCCTTTCGACCAATGGTGGCGCGTTTTGGAATTTTGAATTTCGCTCCCTAAAGTTACACTTTTCATAAATTATTTTATGGCCTTAAATGATTAGTAAATTAAAAAAAATTGATTCTATTATAATAAGATGATAAAAAGTAATCGAAAAAAAAATATTTGAGACCATTTAATTTTTTTTGCATGTTCCCTATTGTTTTACTACGAATTAAGGCGTGCGAAGCCGCTAAAGGGAAAAAGCTAGTTATGTATAAAAAATATGTGATGAAACTAAATATTTTAGGTTTTCGGAGTTTTTCCTTTATATGTTTTATAAATACTGCTATGGACTACTACTACTTTTAGGTTTTGATTATCAATTAGTTGCGAATTTTAAAATATGCGGATTAAATTGCTGTTTCTTTGAATTGGGCTGACATAGAAGTTTGATTTTGGTACGGCTACAAGGTATTAAAGAATTAAATATAGAAATTGATATGCATTTCAATCGAAAATCTCTCTAAAATTAAATATATTTTTATTATATGATTTAACTAAAAATTTAGTACACTCCACAAGTTCCTGAGAAAAAGGGTCAGACAGACGATCGGATGGACCACAAAGTCATCCTAAAAAGGTTCCGTTTGTTTTTCTTTCGAGGTACGGAACCCTAATGTTTAAAGTTAAAAAGTTACAAGTTTCTTTCTATTTCTAGCCTGAAAAACATAATATGGCCCTTCTAATCAAATATGTTCCTATTAATAATAGGTATCGTAGTAACTATCTCGTTATCATGGTTCATAAACATCAAAAAATAACAGCGTTAAAAAAAAACCGACTATAAAACTAAAAATAATGAAGATTTAATATTTATTATATACTACCTATTATTTATATGTCCTGTTGACTAATAGGTTTGAGGTCAGTGCCATGATCAGTCAGATCAGATGGCCCGTCGAGCTCGTAAGCAGCATGCCATATAGGGGCTTGCTGCTTAAGAGCTCGAAGAGCCTTCTGATTTCTGAAGCCAAGCTTTGAATTGCTTTTACTATTAGGTATTTTGTTTTATAAAAATAAACACACATAGGCTTTAAAATGATAAAAAATCCTTTTAACATCGTTAAAGAAGGAATACAGATTCCTTCTGACAATATCATTGTCACTCTATAGTAATTAACAGTAGGGATTATTCAATGGCGTTGCTTCCTATTACTATACATATATTCATTACTCCATACCTACGCCATCCAAAGTTACTTCAAATTGATTCATGTCGGGGTGAACAACCGTCCGTTCCCCTCTACTCAGCTTTTTAGGCACAGCCATGTCATCCTGAAGTTATCGGCTATGTAACAATGAGAGGCACTTAGAGGCAACAGTTCTAGCTTATTTAACTTTAGTGTTGAACCGTTTACGACCTTGACTCGATCGTGCTCAAGGTTAACCGCTCAGGAAGCTAGTAAGTGCATAGCTCGTGAGAAATATTGTAAGCGTAAACTACTACTACTTTCCTGAATGGCCATTAAATATCTTTTTTGACAGTTTAAATGATTATGACTATCGGAATTAAAGTATGGTTGTCAAATTTCTCAATTAATATTTAGTATCCTCATTGATATACTAAGATTACAATCTCAGTAGCCATCACAGTTTGATTCGCAACTAGAGTTTGTTTGTCACTAATTAGCCAATAGTCCAGCTGAGGAGTGAGTACACAACCAAATAATCACGATTTGCTAATACCACCATAATTTAAATTCTATCTGTAAAAAAACTATTTTTAAAATTTGAATATTGTAAGATTTACAATATTCCAATAGAAAATTCTATGATAATTAATATGACCATAAAAGATGAAAATATAGACCAGTATCCAAATTACATTATTTTTTTTAATTACACCGTTAAAAACTAACACTGTGAGGGGTTCATTTGTTTCCTAATAGTATGTTTATAATAAGTTTTAGATATCATTCAGTTGTTTAACTAAACTAAACTACAGCTAACTATAAAATGGGGCTAAATAATTACATAATTAAAAGGAAAATATGACACACATATAGTATTTGTAAGAATTAATTTAATATGTATAAGCAAACAATAATTTATGATGATTCATTGGTGTTTGAATTTATTAATGGAATCATCAATGAATTATAAAGCAATAACTAAGTACCTATATTAGTAATGGAGTAATTAATCATACCACAGACTTAATAAAACATAGAAAAAAACAAGTAGCTAATTATTTCGTTTATAATATACCTACTTATAACAAAATATTTGTTGTTAATGGCTTATTTATTCGACAATTAGCTACACCATACCAATATAAATATATGTATATAAATATATAAAAATATGTATATACAAATAATCTGCGACAGCCTATGAAGTATTAAAAGTCATCTTTGAACTTCTGTACTTTGTTAATTTTCTTATAAGTATCTATAGCACAAGGACTCGCAAAAATATTTTAAATATAATAGGTATATAGGCTGTGACCAATTGTAAACTCTAAAAATAGGTAACCTACGAGATTTTTTTAAATAAACGTCAAGTCATATAATGTAATCCTACTATCATATTTTGATATGCACATTGTATGTGGTACAGAATACGAAATTTTCTTTTGTCCATGGACATGTAGAAACAGACACAAAGTTACTTACAGTAACAATACCGAGTTACAACATGCAAAACAATTATTAACATCCAAGACATTTAATTTTAAGCCTGTGTACAATAATATATTTAAATATGTACTACACATAATCATAAATATGAATAACACATAGAGGTAATACGAAGAATTATATTACGGGGTGATTTAGTCATTTTACATAGATTTTTGTTAATACTGTGTAAAGATTTAAAATGTTTCACATTCAATAACATTCACCTTAAAATAAGTTACCTTTTAAAGAAAACCTTTGTTAAGTGATTGTACCGGTTGACTTACAAAGATGATTCATCGTTCGATTCGATTAGCAAATGTACCAAAACTGGGTTTCCCGGAAAAATGCATTTGGTGTAAGATTACGATCGATCGCTTTATTGATTCAATTATTTGTGTAAATTTAGTAACAAATTGCAAATTAAAATATAGATACATATTTAAGTTTGTACACGCTGTACGTAAGAAGTACCTGCTATCATATTTTAAACGAACTACTCAGTACAGTTATTTAAATGACGTACAATTTAAAATAAACATGGATGTACCAACTTTTTATAACGGTATTTTTAAACATAAATAACATTTTAAATATTTAAAAAAACTGCAACATAACTGAATACAACAGCCGGCTTACTATCTTGTCTTGATAATTGAAAATATTGTAAATAAAAAAAAAATTATGACAAAAACTAATATTTAAATGATATTTACCTTCAGGCTTTTTAATCCGAACAATGGAAACAAAGAATTTACACCTTTAATATAAATTTTATTCACTTTCAGCACTCACAGCCGAACACAATATGGCGACAAGACAAAATCTCCACCCACCGAGAACAAATTCAAAATTGAGTCTCTACGTGATTGGTCGACATAAATGAGACGCTCATGTCGTACCAACATAAAATACTCAAGAATGCAACATGACAATTATAACCATTAGAACGCGTTCATATTTATGACAGTGAAAGTATAAACTGTAAATAAGGATCAATTCTATAAAGAGTCCAACTTACTATTTTTAATACAGTTTAAAAAATTAAAAGCAAAAATTATATTGCATTAGAAAGAATAGTATACAGATATTATAAATCTGTTTATAAAAATATGTTTTTGAATTACATAACTGGCTTTCCTTGTATTCCGATTTTTTTTTATTTTTTAGGTACTCTCGGATGATGTTTGAAAATATCTGTAAACACGTATGGCCATGTAAAGCTTTTATAAATTTATACACCGATTAACTGTCCGGAGAGTTTCCGAGAGATCGCGGGTTCGAATCCCTGCCCGTATCGGTTTATTGTTCATTCTTATATATAATATATAAATTTACTCTCGGATAAGCTTTCTCCAAGAAATGTATTTGTTCCGTCTTAAGACTTTCTGTCTTTTTATGAAGTAGAACAGTTTGTTTTTCATAAACGTGTCGATTTAACTATATTCGAGATTTAAATTATTTCCTATTGAGTTAAAAACTAGTTATAAAGTTCTGTATTTTTTTAACTTTTACTTTTACCTTTGTATTATTAATTTATGATTACATTGACCATAACATAAAATAATTATAAATATACACTATTATTTCAACATATTTGAATTAAATATCTAAATTTCTTGCTTATGGTAAATAGCTTGATGACTTATTTCTATGTCAAATATTTTGATGATGAAAAAGACAAATATCTATGGTCTAATGCATCGATATGTCGCGATTCTCGTGTTGCCCTTGACTTCATCTTTTTAATTGCTGTTTTTTTAAATATCTGTATTATTCATTTAAAATTGAATTACGTAAAATAATTTTATAATTGAAAAGTGATTTTTAAGTCGTATGATTGTTTTGTGTTGTGGTGAAGTGTTAAATTCGCTTAGCGTCACCTGACTGAACTCATTGTCATTTCCCGCCATTGTGGGTTAGCTAAAACTATTTCGATTTCTGTTATTTTAACAGTGTTTAAATGTAAAAAACTTTATTTCTGTGCTTCCTGTGCCTGAGTTATGTCATTGCACGGTAACGATGTTTGTTTGCTAGAAATAGAAGATTATAACTTGTACGAGGAAGAAGCATCGGATCACGCTATTTCCAGGTAAGTGTTACCGGCTTGGTTATATTTTTTATGTCTGTAAAAGCTTTTTTGGAAATTTTATTTCTGTGCAGACAATATTTCTTTCATTATGAAAATAATCGCAATGTTTGTGTTATGTTCATATGATACAATGGCCATATGAGGCCGCTCCCGCCCCGTGCCGGTCTGTAGTCAGCTGTTGGTCCGCCATGTTTGGACAAATCAAATAGGCGTAGTAAACGCTTGATTACTGCATTTCGTTAAATACTAGATAAATACAATAACATTATGCAATTCTTTGTCTTTAATAACATTTTTTTAAATTTAATTATATGGAATATCGTTATCATGACTACATTTACATATAGTATATACATCATAAACTGAATGGTTTCATTCATCTTTGAGTTATCAAATAAATATCTTTTTAGTTTTAGTGTAATAACAAAGCCTTTTGTTCCAGCCTTTTTTTAATAACAAAATAACTTTCTTTATGTATATAAGTATTACTAGAAATATTTTTTGTCACTACACATACTTAACAAAAAAAAAAAAAATAAAAATATAGGCATACAATGTTGAAGAATATACTATTGAGAATGTTTTATTAATTTCAGGGGTGACAAACATTTGTCAGGAACTAAAACTATGGAGGCAGAGAAAAGGATCCGCAGAGAAATAGCTAATAGCAATGAACGTAGGCGCATGCAAAGTATTAATGCTGGTTTTCAAGCTTTGAGAACATTGCTACCTCGTCATGAAGGGGAGAAACTTAGTAAGGTAAAACCAATATATTGTAAAAGCTTTTATGTAAAATTAAAGTCTGAATTCGCAATGCAGATTTAAGAGAATTATTTAATTATAATTGTTGCTATTGATTAATATTTCTTTAAAAAATTGTTGCAGGCTGCCATATTGCAACAAACTGCAGAGTACATTTATTCTCTTGAACAAGAAAAAACAAGACTGCTCTCCCAAAACTGTCAGTTAAAGAGGTTGCTCAATCAGCATGAGGGTGGTGAAATACCACTCAAAAAAAGAAAAACTGAGGCTTTATCTCACATACCTTCTATAATACCCGATTCTACAGATGATACCTTAACTAACTCGAGATCACCTGAACCTGTGGCAGTAATAACTGTTTCAAGCATGCCTCAGAAAAAAGAAGGCGAGAATGCAGAATTAAAAGTTCAACTTGAACGCGAAAAGAGATTGCGGCGCTTGTTAGAGGAACGGCTACATACTTTAGAAGCCGAGATGTATCCAGAAGGTATAAGAGAGATTCCACATCCAGTACCAGTACCAGTAGTGCAGTTTGAACAAACAGACGTAGCTACTGATTGCAAGATAGAGAAAGATGAAGCTGAACCGAAGCCTGTTGAACTGGCTGCAGTGGCTCCCTTATTAGAAGCCGCTATAAAAGCTGAACCTCGCGTTGAGGTTGAAGTATTGCCTGATGCTGCTCAGGACTCGCCATCGCGCCTTTATTTGGCTAGCACGAGCCGTCAGAATTTAGAGACAATTGTGGAGGCCATTCGTCACTTGGAGGGTGATCATTTATTCAGAGAAGAGGCTGGTGATGCACCCCTTGCGTTAACTAAGAAAGTTGAAATTGTACCTCCTCCTCCTAGACCAGGAGTTATTGTAGTAAAGCATTCGTGATTACGTTAAACTAGTCTTAAACTTTCAGTTGATAAATTGCATCTGATCGAAGAGCCCTCCTGACCCTCCTCGAATATAGTTTTTTAATTTTAGTTTTGTAATTGTCTTTTCCAAAGTGACAAATTGATAAGTCTGTGTTTTGTTTATTTTAACATATTGAAGTTAGGATGAGAAAAGAAAGTAATGACAGGTGGATGAATTGTGACATAAGTTGATTGGCGCTGTGCTTAGTTTAGTCTCAAATTTAATTATGATGTATGGTTATTATTTTCTCAGGCTTATAACAATTATTGATGGATCGAGGATTGACAGACTGATTTGATTAAGAATAGGTGGAAATGTGCATAATTACATCATGCCGCGTGCCAAGATCTTTAACATACCCCTTTTGATAATACTTCAATGTTAAGAACTATAGTTTTCACTTTTATGTATCATTATTTAATGTCTATGTTAAGATAATATTATATGTATAGAGCAATAAAGCATAGGATATTGATGTTGGAGGGTTGTTTGTGGTATGACAGCAATAATTTCAGATACATAGTTTGTTTTGATGATATTTAGCTTTAGATATATTAAATAGGCATGCGGCTACTTTGTATGGAGTTATTGTGTTGTAATGTCAGTGTCATCAATAAGAATATATCAAATATTATGTTATTGTTTACAAGAAATATTTTTTGAAAATTATATACTAACAGCATCAATTATATCTAAAATATGTAGTCTTTTCATATTGTAAAAATGGTATCAATCAATAAGTGATTTTTTAAGTCCAGTGTAATTTGTTGTCATCAAATTCCAGTGCATATGTATGTATAAGAAAGTTATTTGCTACATTTTACCCCTTAGTGAAAGCATTCCAAATGGTTCAAGTCTCCATAAGAGGGATACTTGTTGTTGTACTTCAAGTATCAAGTTGGTGTTTATTTTAAAATACCTACAAAAATATCGTCAATGGATATTACTTACCTATAACCTTAATGTTCTGTATTGACTCTGTTTATTAGATAGCCATATTAATATAAAGTTTTTTTATAGAACAATTTTCCAACTATACATAAATTAAATAGAATCTCATAAAGCAGTTGAGATGTGTTAAAATGACCTACTTGCTTCTTGGAAATACTTTAAGCAAAGTATTTCAAGCATACAGCTATTAGGCAGGCCTATGCTGATAACGTACGTCGCCAACAAAAAGACAAGAGCTAGTAATCGAAATAGCTTGCATAGTTTAATAATAGGATGATTCAATCATCCATCAATTTTAAAATTTTAGAATAATATGGAAAATGTTTCATAGTTTTACATTAATAGCTGTAGTTTTCTAGCTCATGATTTAGGTGTGTAATCTAAAGTGATTTTATTGTTTGCTTCAATGTGCTGACCTTTTTGTTAAAATTTAACCAGCAGTGCTTTTTGTTAATATTTCTTTTGTAAGTTTGAATGTATTTTAAGTTAGACTCAGTAACAGAGTGATGTACAATGTATTATATGAAGTAAACAGTGCCGTGATCCCAAACAAGGGATCATATGAATTTATTAAGACTGATCATTAATTCATTTTTAAGTTACGCTAGTTCCAACCACTTGGTCATATATGTGTGCGAATGTGTGCGTTTTTATTATTTAGTTATTTATACGTGTGTATGATATAGTGATACTGAATCTATAAGATGTTTTAACTAACACTTTTATTGAGATTCTTTTTTTATGTATAGCAATAACTGAGTCAATCTTGATAAGTATAAATAATGTATCAAAAGAATCTCTCTTACTGTGTTGGTTAACTTGAATAAGACGTTTCCTCTGATTGGGGTTGTAATTTATTTTTTGCATTTGTTTATTTGCCATATCTGAGAATTTTTAAACTGTTTTTTTTAACACATGATGTTGCTTTAGTTCTGATATCATTACTAATTTTCCTAAATATTTAGGCAGATATTGACATCAGACAAAAGGTAATTGTATGTACAAAAAACTATAATTAATATTTTTTTACTTATGCAATATTTAAATTGCGATCTGCTATAAAATCAAGTTGACGGAACTTATTCCCTCCACTCTGTTCCTGAGTCCTTAGGTATAAGGAGTTGTCTGCCTACCGCCTTTTACATTATGTGAGTATAGGATAGTAAAACATAATGGACATGGTTATACTATTAGTGTAGTCAAAACTATATAGATATTAAGAGATTTTAAGTCAAAGAAAGCAAGTTAAATTGTTTAAAATGTGTTATTATTTATGTCTTAAAGTATTAAAATGGTTATTTCTTATTAATTAGTTTGTAAATTGTAATCACCATGTTCAATACAGCTTTTTCTCTAATGACTCCGACATACCAACCATTAAACATGTTTTCATAATGTAAACCTAAAAACTTTATTACTTTGTATTTTTGTTAATTTATGTGTAAGTTTTACATTTTACATTACGATTAAAAAAATTAAACCGAAATAATTAAAAATAATGCACTCAAGCATAGACTAAGATAAACCAGTTCTATTGGATTTACCGTGTATGAAAATTATAATTACCATTTTCTACACTCTATCTCATATACTCGTATATATATTATAATTTTATATAACATTGTAATAACATTCAATTTCAATTGCAATTCACAATTTTGTATTGATTAATTTTGGCATTTAAAATTTTGTTTGGTTAAAATAAGTTATTATTTTAAGATACTCATAAATTCAGTTAGTTGAGTCGTTTTAAACTAGAGATGGGTTGAATATAATATTGTATAGTATAATTAATGAAACCACCCTGCTTTTATTATAAATATATTATATTTACATATTGTATGTAGTCAAAGTTACATTTTAAAAATATTCACCTCATCCCTAAGAGACTCCCGAGTTCCTAAACAGTGTATAGATGGTTAATCATATTTTTACAATTTGTAAATCAAGTCGGATCATGGTTTTTAGCGTGTAATTCAATTCTCGACTAAACTCATTTCATAAGAAAATGTTATGATTTTTTTTTGTGATGGTATGAGATCATTGCAGTGATAGTTACAAAAGAATTAGAATGAAAATTTACATCGTCAGTTATAGCTTTAGTTTAGGTTACTCTATAAAAGCTTGTGAGAGCAAATTTTGTAGCTATCACTTATTAGATCAGTCTTATTAAGAAGTTGGAAGTTTACTTCTGGTTAAATATCCCTTTTATTAAACAAAAATGTACCGTCCTTTGTGTAATTTCAAACAAATAACCCTGCTTACATATAAAAACCATTTATCCACCGATAAAGTGTAGAAAACGATGTATGATTTCTTTTTTTATATGAACTTGGTAAAAATATTTCTCCTTATTTGAATTGTACCACATTTGACCTACATTTACGAATATTTATAAAATATTGATATTCTAGTGTTTTATTTAATTCTCTTAATAAATTAAAAAAAAGTACCAACTTGAATTGACATAACGACATATCTACATTAAGGATGTTTGATATTCATACATATATGTATAATAAAATTGTCACTGACTGATTTCTGTACATGGAAAATAAAAAAAACTTAATGGGGGCGGGGGGTCTTTATAAGAGCAAGAAAACCCAAAACAAATGGTTTTTCATTTTGTCTGTATGTTTGTGCACGGTAATCTCAGAAACTGCTTAATCAATTTGGATGCAGTTTTCATGAAATAGTTTCACAGACTTCACTTAATATTAAGCGTTTATTTCATTTAAATCGGTTAAGAATTAAAGTTATGTCAATCAGTAGTAGGTACCATGCAAATCTATATCTATAAATGTAATAAATCTGTAGAGGAGCAGACTTTGTACATCGAAAATATGAAAAAATATATTTATATGGCTTATGATCGTAGTCATAAAGAATCACGGGCAACAGCTAGTGATAATATAAATCCCTTCATCATAGTGTTATAAGTGATTGTAAATCATTTTAACTCTAAATGTTTATATTTATTAATATTCGTATATATGAAACCTACCTATCTACCTAACCATATGAAAAAGTCTTGAATCATGTTACCCACTTATTTATAATTTATGACATTGTTAAAACTTTCACGTGGATCCTTATTTTCTTAAATATAATTTATATTTCTCATATTAAATATAACCTTTGTACATCATAATATAGGATTCTAATGCTAAAAGATTTTTTAAAAAATCGGTCCCGTATTTTCGAAGCCTATTCAATTCAAACAAACAAACAAATCTTTCGTACTTAAACAATTGAAAATTTTGTGTGTCTGTAGGTTCATTTAGTACAATTCAGAAAGTAGTAACATAACTTTAAAAAACAGAAAAAAAAAATTAAAATTTATAAAACCCCCGATACAAAAAGACCTCTAAAAAAAATAAAAAAATATTATTATGTACTTATTGAATTTCGGGGGACCGTTTAGTAAACGAAGAAATTAAAATGCAAGTAAGTTAACATGGCAAATAAAGAAATTACGATATCGAATAGTATAGTCTAAGACTAAGTCCTCAATGATTAACTTTGTAATATATACACTATCAACGTACGTACAACGGATAAATGATCCTCTATTGCGACTTGTGCTTATATACATTAATTTAGTAAAACTAAATTAATGTATATAAGCACAAGTCGCAATAGAGGATCATTTAAACCTGTACTTAAAATGCACAATCACCAATGCCTCCATTTAAATAATCCTAGGTCTTGTAGCTGTACTGCCTTAGAAATAGTAGATAAATATACATATCTTGGGCTTATAATTGATAATCGAATGAGTTGGAAAGATCACGTCAACAACGTATGTAATAAACTGAGATTGTTACTTGCCAAATTTTCTATAATTAAATACAAAATACCGCATCAAACGCTCCTATTGCTATACAAAACATTGGCTGAATCCATTGTATCTTATGGTCTATCAAGCTATGGAAGAACATTTAAAACCAACCTTGATAAAATCTTTGCACTTCAGATTAGGCTTCTAAAAGAATTAGTTCCGAAAAAAGTAAAATCAAGCTTGAAGGATGATTATCGTAAACTATTTGCATTTTGTAAAATTATACCTATTCACGAAAAAACTGAATTAACTTTACTTACTGAAGAATTTTTTAATGAAAAATTACAAAAAACTAAAGAAACGTACTCAAAAAGATTTCAGAATAGCGAAAAACTCGAACTGCCTAAGTACAATAATTTATATGGCAAAAGGAGATTAAATTACACAATACCTTACTTAATAAACCAACTCCATAAGACAATAAAAGAAGCTATAACGAATAAAATTTTTTAAATATAAACTAAAACAATATTATATACAGTTAACAATTAATAAATACGAATTGTTTAAATAAATAACATCATGCTATATGTGAAAAAATATTGTAAACAAAATATTTTACTCAACTACCTTACTGTTAGTTAACTATTTGTTTTATTCCTACCTACTAATAATGTATATTGTATAAGAACAGTGTGTGTGTAGTGTATTATAGTATTGTTATTTTGCAAGTTGTCAACGGCTGGGTGTACGGAAAAACTCATTAGAGTTTATGTTTGCACCACGTATATAAAACTTATTGTAACTTTGATTTATTATTATGTAATAAATAAAATAAAAATAAATATACCGTACATACGCACATATACCGTACATACGCACATATACCGTACATAAGCACATATACCGTACATACGCACATATACCGTACATACGCACATATACCGTACATACGCACATATACCGTACATACGCACATATGCCGTACATACGCACATGTACCGTACATACGCACATGTACTGTACATACGCACTTATACCGTACATACGCACACATACCGTACATACGCACACATACCGTACATACGCACACATACCGTACATACGCACACATACCGTACATACGCACACATACCGTGCGTACGCACACATACCGTGCGTACGCACACATACCGTGCGTACGCACACATACCGTGCGTACGCACACATACCGTGCGTACGCACACATACCGTGCGTACGCACACATACCGTGCGTACGCACACATACCGTGCGTACGCACACATACCGTGCGTATGCACACACACCGTGCGTACGCACATACACCGTGCATACGCACATACACCGTGCATACGCACATATACCGTGCATACGCGCATATACCGTGCATACGCGCATATACCGTGCATACGCGCATATACCGTGCATACGCGCATATACCGTACATACGCACATATACCGTACATACGCTCATATACCGTACATACGCACATATACCGTACATACGCACATATACCGTACATACGCACATATTCGCACTTATATATTATTGAGATAAGAAGTAAGATAAAATTCAGTGATCCAAACAATTAAAAAAAGGATCTCCCGTGACAATTACGTAACCGCGCTACAACCTATGTTATGTCACAGAGAAAACCACGTCTAAAAGTTAGTATCTCTATAGCCTATGTGTTATTCTGGTGCATAAACTACAATATTGCCAAGTTTTATCAAATCTGTTCACTTGTTTTGGCATGATTGAGTAACAAACATCCATCCATTCAAACATTCGCACTTAGGTATACAGGGTTAATTGAAATTAATTGGCCACCTCTTGCAGGCAGCTTCTCTACATCAATTCCAACAATATTTGTTCTACTTTGGTAACTTTTACAAATCTTGATAAACACCAGAAAAAAACGAAACAAAACAATTTGCTCCTTCTTTTACGTATTACTCTGTATTTTGTAAGAAGGACTTAAAAGGTCAATGTCCGGGCGCCATACCTACGTTCAGATTTAAAGCCAGTTCAGAGGCAACGAATAAGTTTTTTATGGGTAAACTTACATTTTAAAAACTATTCATTTTAAAAAGTCGTAGAACGAATGTTGTTGGGATTGATGTAGAAAACCTGACTGCAAGAGGTGGCCAATTAATTACAAATAACCCTGTATATTAGTAAGATATACCTACTTTTATTTTAGATTTAAAACTCAGAAAAAAAAGATCTAAGATATTTTGTGGAATGTTTTTACATATGTGTACACTCAAGCCCATAAAGAATTTGTAAACTTTTTGAAGTCGAAATTTAGGTGCTACGAGTTTCTTTTTTGTATTTTTTAAATACTTATATTAAAAACAGCGACAGACATACATATGTCTGTCGCTGTTTTTAATATAAGTATTTAAATTTTGGTGTATATAGGAGTATTATTAAAAATGTATTGAGAAGCGACTGTGAAAATACCTATTTCTTTAAAATCATCTTTCAGGGAATCACTAGCTTTTAAGTTACAGATAGTGGTCAATCAAGCAAAAGACAGTACTCCTACTAACCCGTGCATTTTTTTTTGAAAATGACAAATACCTGAAAACAGCGTGAAGCTAATGAGTAATAATATTCTTGATTGTACACCCAGATCAAAAATTACAACAAAACAAAAGTACAGAAGAACAACAAACAACAATACATAAAGAAAACAAAAAAAGTACAAATTTGGCGGCCTTATCATTAATAATTATTTCAGCTATTGGGTATCTTTCAAACAGACAAAAAAAAACAATCTTTATATCATTAGAATATCTTGTCCGGACATAAGTTCCGCCTAAGGACCTCGATAGCTAATCCGGCCCGGCTAGTTGAGTGTTCATTAATGATTAGGGGACGGTAATGTAGATAGAAACCCAGATAAAATATTTGAACCTATTTACGGACGGGAGATGCAACTACGGAGCCCATTTTTTTGTTCGTTGTGAAATAATAGTTTGAATTAGGTACCTAAATAATTTTAGAATTTTAGTCAGCTGGTCTTTTAGGTTTAGTTTTCTTTCGGTAGGGACTTGCGACTTTTACAGACTTCAATAGCAAAACAAAGGACCTAACAACACAAGAAAAATACAACTGTATTGAAGATACAATTAGAAACACGATAAAAGCCGAAGCAAGTATAAAAACAAACAGGATTGAAAGAACTCTATCAACGAATACCATTAAACTACTGGAAGAAAGAAACAAGCTATTAAGCGCAAAAGAAACACAAGATAGAAGAAAAAAACTAGCAAAAATTAGCAAAGAAATTAAATACAATATAAGAGAAGATAGAAAAACAAACAGAATGGAAATTATTGAAAAATGTATTCTAAGAACCGGTGGAATCAAAAAAGCATACAAGAAACTAAACAAATCTAAAGACTGGGTTGTGAAAATAAAAAATTCTACCGGACAATGGAAACATAGCAGAATAGACATATTAAAAACAGCAGTATCTTATTATAAGAGACTTTATGAAAACGACTCAGTTCAAGAAGAAGTAGAGTTGATCGAAAACTCGAACATACCTAGCATCCTTACTGCAGAAACCAGGAAAACTATAGAGACTCAAAGGAAAGATAAAGCTCCAGGTCCAGACGGCATTAATAATGAAATAATAAGACAAAGCAAGGAAATATTGATACCTATTCTCACAGACTTGTTCAATGAAGTTTTTAGGACCGAAATCATCCCACAGCAATGGACAATATCAGACATTATCTTGCTATACAAAAAAGGAGACAGACATGATATAGGAAACTATCGCCCAATCAGCCTTATGTCTAACATATATAAGATTTTTGCAAAAATAATTTTGAAACGCATAGAAAGAATATTAGATGAGAATCAGCCTATCGAACAAGCGGGTTTCCGAAGAGACTACTCGGTGGTTGACCATATCTATGTAGTGCGCCAAATTATTGGAAAATATAAGGAATACCAGCTTACTTACTATATCGCATTCATAGACTATAGCAAAGCGTTTGACTCTCTAATACATGAAAACATATGGAGAGCACTGAAAGAACAAGGCATAGAACACAAATACATTAGAATAATAAAAAATATCTATAATCAAAGTACTGCGAGAATCAAACTGGAAAAGACAAGTGCCCCTGTAAGAATAGATAAAGGAGTTAGACAGGGAGATCCCCTGTCTCCAAAATTATTTTCAGCGGTACTGGAGGCAATATTCAAAAAACTCAACTGGTGCAACCTTGGAATCAATGTGGATGGAGCATGCCTGACACACCTAAGATTCGCAGATGACATTGTGCTATTCGCTAAAACATCGGATGATTTAAGTAGAATGATAAAAGAACTAGCTAATGAAAGCGAGCAGGTAGGATTAAAACTTAATCCAGATAAAACGAGAGTGATGACAAACGGAGACAGAAATAAGATACAATTGGGCAAAACAGAAATAGACTACACGGATGATTATATATATTTGGGACAGGTCATAACCCAACAAGAAGAAATGCGCAAAGAAATAGATAGAAGAATTAGTAATGGCTGGAAGAGGTACTAGGGCCTCAAAGAGGTTATGAAGAACAAAGAACTTCACATAAGCATAAAGAGTAAACTATTTAACACCTGTATACTCCCTGTTCTCACGTATGGCTGTCAATCATGGGCTCTAACACAAGAAATGACAAACAAGCTTGTAGTTTGCCAACGAGCAATGGAAAGAAGTATGATGAATATTAAAAAATCGGACAAAATAAAGAATAATGTCATCAGAGCTAAAACAAAATCCAATGACATCACATTTAAAATAAGGAGATTGAAATGGAGATGGGCGGGGCATATGATAAGAGGAAAGGATAAATGGAGTAAAATAGTTACCAGATGGTAGGCCAGGGAAGGTAAAAGGAAGAGAGGCAAACCCAAAAAAAAATGGGATGAAGACATCAGGCAAGTTGCGGGTGTGACCTGGAATAGAGTGGCTGAAAACAGGTTGGAATGGAAACGGTTGGAGGAGGCCTTTGCAGACTGGCAAACAGATCTTCAAAAGATAAAGAAAAAAGATATTTTAGAATAACAAATAATTAAAAAATTAAAAAAGGAAAAACAAAAGAATAAACATGTCAATTTTAGTTATTATTTTCACGAAGTATTACTTTATAAGATCTGAATAAAAGGCTATTTTATTTATTTATTTATTTATTTTAGGGACTTGCGTAATTTGATTCGTAACCTAATTGGTCAATTGTATTTCACTTTCTATCCAAAAAAATAAGCGGATTTTTTTTATTTACTTTTAAATTAATTTTATAATTAAAATCAGCTTATGTCTACGAAGTTTTAACGAGGTAGCTTTGAATGGACACAATGAGGCGTCTAAGGTTTTTTATTTGATGCGGGTATAATTAATGTTATCAAAACATTGTTTTGTACCACCACAAAGATAATTCCTATAAATTTCGTCATTAGGTATTCATAGACCCGTGCGTAATCGAATATTCCGTGAAAATCAAGTTATCAGGATGCCGGTTTACTTAGTATGTAATTGGTATTTTGTGGCGTCGGTCGTTCAGTGAGCAGTGTTAACGTTCACATGCATTCGAACCAAGGTTAGTTTACTTAGCTTTACAGTTTACGGAGTAGTTTTAGTTGTGTTATAAAGCCTCGTTCTGAGCAGACGTGTCAGTTAGTGAAGATAAACATTACGCTTCTTTCACTTAAAAACAGAATATCAATGGTGGTTACAAAGAAAATTAATATCACAGTGTGAGGTTACCACAGTTATTACATCTTTAAGTAAGTGTATAATAATAATTATCACCTAAAATGTATTTTATTTTTTTAATATGTTATACCTTCACATGCTAAATCTAAACACTCAATTGCACACGTTAGTCGGTTTTGTTTTGCTGTTGTTATAAAGAGCAATAAATATATACCTTTTACCTACGAATATAACGAATACAACATAGTTGACACTGTAAAAAAACAAAACATGTTTATTATCTTTTTGAAATATTTTATTATTTGAGGCAATTATCTGAACAGAGATACTTATTTGATTATAAAGTTCGTGATCTTTGTAATCCGGTAGTGACACAGGGGTCTAGGTTAACACTTATAAGCGATTTCAATAATATTGTAAATTCAGTATCCGTATATTTACTTTTGTATAATTAGACATATCTTTACTTATGAGTATGTGCTAACTTTCATTAAATTATTTAATCAGTGCTAAACATGTTTATTAAAATATTATAACAGTATGACCAGTACAATGCTTAGCGACATATTCAAACGACGTCCAAATATATAAGTAGGTATTTGTAAATTCGTAAGTAAATCATTATAATTATTATGGGTAGAAATAAAATAATAAGTTCTGTTCAAAGTTTATTTTTATTTATACAGCATATTAATTGTTATAGTATTTTATTTCAAATTTTAAATTGCTATGTTATTAAAATCTATTTTTAAATGAAATTAGAATACCGGGTTCTCTGATTTTAAAACATATGGGATCAACGTAGTCATTTTATTTTTCCTAACCTACAATTAATATTTAGTATAGTTGACATTTATTTTGAAACTTAAATCAGCATATATTTTGAAACCTCAAAACAATATTCTAAACCACAATTCAACATATTTATTCATGTAGCCAGAAGCCACATGTAACATACACAACAACAAGTAACAGTAAGTATGACAGCCTGTTTATAACAAACAATGATATGATAAACCGAATAATTCGGCCGAATATCCGGTTCGGTAAAGCTTAAACCGAATAGTATTCGGTTATTCGGGAAACAAATATTCGGCGCATCTCCACTTAATATAAACAAGATAAATTGATTCCTATAAGTTTACGCCACAACACACCAAATCTAGTCTTAATCCATCCAATGGTTTAGTTTTATTGTAATTATAACCGAAATCAGTTTATGTCAAACACAGATTAAAATAAGATAATTTTCCAGAATAAAATGTATCCTATATTATAACTATATGCTATATTCACACAAAATTTCGTAAACAGACCGTCCCACTGGTAAACATACAAACCCTCATAAATATAATTTCCATAAAAACAAAAATACGTTTTATTGGTTTGGTCTAAACCCCTAGATATTTTCTAAGTATCTTCAATGCAAATGAATAATATTTAAAATTTTATTATAGGTACACCTTTTATACTTATTAGTAAACAATAATGTAACAAATAAAAGATAGAAAATAATCAAAATAATAGGTACCTACTTAATCAATTCAAAACTGTTGCTAACTATCTTTCAACATTATAAGTATTAGTAAATAAGTACCTATACCCAAATATGACGATCATTGTAATTTAGGCAAACAGGATATGGATATTTTACTTACCTTTTATTATTATAAGATCTGATCTTATCTACTTATATATTTACGTTAAGGAAGACTCCGAAGTTTTTATTTTATTTCTAATTTCGGATTTTAACTATTCTGTATACTTCTGAGCTTAAATGATTTAATAATTTCCTATAGTTGTTTACCTGTACTCTGGACATCAACTAATATTAAGCTATTCATTTTTTTTAGATAATGACACGAATATTATCAAATGTCGTCGTATGCATCTTACTTTGTTTTTTCGTAATTTGTCAGGGACAAGCTGACAATGAAATTGGGTAACGTTTTTTTTAAATATAAATGTAATGTATCTAAATTTAATAATATTTCATTATAAGTTCTTAGTCCATCAGGCAATTAATTATGTATTTGAATTTGCTGTCGAATTTTTTGTCGAAACTTCCTTAACTTTTTACTTCAGGATTTCATTAACGGCAGACGAAGTAGAAAAAGATGTTTTGGCGAATGCTGTTAATGACTTTGGTTACAAATTAATGATTCAGATGATTAATGAGAATGAAGAAAAGAACATTGTGATTTCCCCTACCGGCATTGCGGGTAAGTTTTATGATAATCTTAACGGAATGTCAACTTAAGGACCCGTAAGTTTAAAGTACATATCTATTGAAACAAAACAGTTTATTAGAAAACAATTATCCGTTAAAAGCCATGAAAATTTATTGACTTTTCACACTGATGTGTGGGTGCCATTGGATCTCCTAGGTAAATAGAATTGGGTTAACCTAGCTTTGGCTCGCCTTGTGAGTTTTTTTGATAAGATCCTACCGCCAGACTTAATGGAGTGATTTGAAGTCACACTGATGTATGGATGCTACTGGATCTACATAATACATAAAGCTGAGTACGTAATGCACAGTACATATTGCGTAGTATCTACTATGTACAAGTTTGTAATAAACTCAAAACCAACATAACGATCCTCCTAAGTTCGGGGCAAACAATCAATAGGAAATATGCATAAAATTTAAAATGGTCTCAAATATTTTTTTTTCGATTACTTATTATCATATCATCTTATTATAATAAAAACTTACAAAGTTATGTTTTATCGAAATCTATGTGTACGAAGTCAGGCACAGCTAATAGTATAATATGTATCCACCTACGAGTTATAGAAAAGTAATTTAAAAATAATTTAACTATAAAAAAATATAAAATAACCATAACTTCACACTATAAATAATTGTTCCATTCACTTGTGTGTAAACAAACTTCGTCAAGGTGGTGATGTGATTTGATACCGATCTGTTTTGGAAACGCGTCCTTAGCAGAATAAGTAATAGGCAGGTATTTATATGTGTGTTTGTTCAGACACATAAATCATGAATCATCTGTCCTCTATAAAATGATCAGAATGGCACCATCGTCTCTGTTATAAGGTCCTTAACCGATAGACAAAATAAGGTAATTCATAAGAGCGCAATTTTGCCCTCTGTATACTTTATATTACATAAGTATCGGTAATTCTGTTATAAGTAAGTTTTGATAGAAAATTAAAAAAATAATTGCTTAGTATTTAACATTAGGTAGGTACTACGACGTCTTTTAAATAAATAAAATAATCTAAATTATTTATATGAATGGCATAAGGTAAATGTTTACAGGTTTGCTAGCCATGAGTCTGCTGGGCAGTGTGGGGAGGTCGTACGACGAGCTTGCGGAGACGCTCGGATTCTCTCAAGGTAACTTCGTAATAACTAGTTGTGTTAATAAGAAATATCTGAATTCTTGGTTAATTTAAACAGTTAAATTATACGTATAATAAAATGGTAACGTGGTGAAATCAGTCACACCGAGGCCCTCAAATTGGTTTTATCTGAATTAAATTTGGTCTGACGATAGCTTTTTGTTTAAGACATCATAAAATAATAATAATATTTTTAGGATAGGCGAAAATCGCTAATTATTTGGTACCAACTGATTAAATACAAAGTAATATGAGATATACAATTAGGTACACGGATTTTATTAAAATTGTGGATGGGATTCATAAAACATAATGGAAATATGAACCCTATTATTCAGTCACCTGGTTGATGAAAAAATCAACAATTAATACCTACTTATACCTAATAAACACGACATAATTAGCGTAAAATTCAACTCAAACTTGTAACACCACAACGCAAAATTCTCCTAGATGACTTAGTTCACCTTGGAATAAAACAATTATGTGGTTTTCCTTTTACGTTGTTATTGTTTAAAATTAATAGTTGCACGTAAAGATTTAAGCTTAAACTTCCACAAAATTTTAACCGCAGACAAAAATAATGATATTAGCTGTATTTTCATCCCTAGACTATTATTGTTACCAGTACCATTCCTGCTTTTAGATGTACGCATTAATCGGAAGAACCATGAGCTTTTTGGTGATTTGTTAAGGAATTTAAACACATATAACACAACTAGTAAGACGATGTTCACCGACGGACTCTTCATTGACGGGAAATCTAAACTCCGAGAGGCGTATCGAAGTTACTTGGCAAGAGTATACCAAGGTGACGCCATAGGTGTGGACTTCTCGGACAGAAATACAGTTAGAACATTGATTAATGAGTAAGTACTAAGTACATTCATATCCAAATGAACGGGACATTGTCATTGAAAACAAAACCATTGTTCACTAAATCATTATCTCTCAATGTCCATGGCAATCCCGTTAGGTATTGAAAATAGACAGTCACACTTTTTTTTTCACACGTTATAACAATCGAGCGTTCTAAATACATACGCTTTGCATTATATTACGGTCTCGAAATCTAGATTAACAGATTAAGTCATTTTTGACCGTATTAACTTTGAGAAACCCGTTCTCTTTTTAGCCTCAGCTTGATTCTTTTTAAATATTTTTTAGCTGGGTCAATAATAACACAAAAGGGAAAATCACAGATTTCTTAAAAGAACCTCTGCCGGCTGAAACGCAGGCAGTGTTACTGAGCGCCTTGTATTTTAGCGGACAGTGGGAAACTCCGTTTGTACCTGAATACACTTTGAAGTAAGTTTAAAAAATTGCATAGTGATTGGTAATTCCAACTGACTAATAGATAAATTTAGAGTTCTTGAGTGAAAGAAGTAAGGTACATCATTTCAAACTTTTTTTAGGCGACATAACGGTCATCATTATATAGGTAAATATAACGTAAGAATTATTTGATGGGTCCTCTCTTGATATTATAATATATGTAATATACATATTTTTTAAATATTAAAATTTATGTTTTAACCGTGCTATACATATTGTTGGAACTACCAGTCGAATTTAATTATTTTTTTATTTAATAATACATATATTTATGAAAATAATAACCTAAAAAGAGGGTTATTCACTGTAGATAACTTATATATATATATATATATATATATATATATATATATATATATATATATTAAACTACGAATATTACAAGCAGTTTATACCTCGTCTTGCCTTAAATATTGTAACAAAGAAAATTTTTTTTTAATTACAAATAACATTTATTACTTTTACATTGTGTTAGTTTAATACACAAATATAAAACAATAAAAAATATAAAAGCTTAGTCGAAGTGGTGTCTATATATCCTTATATACCTACTTGTGCCGATGTTTTGATACCTTTTACACAAAAATATGGCTCAGTCACTCCTTCATATCTAACACCCCACCAAACCATCACTGAAGTCGGATAATGCCCACGTTGCACTCTGTCGACTAATTGGGAAGCTTCTTTAGAGCTTTGAGAATAAATACGGTTATTTTGTTTGTTAAAATTGTAAAAAAATTCTCATCCGTAAACAGAATTTTTCAGTGACTTCCCTTTGCGTCCCGCTTCATTAGTTGTTTGGATTTTACTACCCTATTCATTTTCAATTTATAAGTTAAGAAATGACCAGTGCTCTCTTATAGGCTGCATCTCTTAAAATACGCGACATGGTTCTAGGTGCTATCTTCATTTCCCGAGATAAAATCTTTTGCTTTCGGACAGGATTTATTCGAATTCTATCCCTTACTGCTTTGACAACGTTTTTCGTACGAACACTACGTGGACGGCCAGATCTTTCTCTGTCACAAATAGAGGAAGTTTTATTGAACCTATTAAAAGCCCGGTACAAAAAACATTTGACTAATACCAAGTGTATGGAGAGTTTTAAAAATTGAATTTGTCTCCATACCTACTTTGTGTATAAAATCACAGCGATTCTGTTCTCTTTATCACCCCGATCCATTTTAATATCGCAAAATATTGTACAATGTAGGTATTGGCGCCAAAATGAGAAAACACAATGAACAATAGTATAAAAATGACAGATTCCAAATTCAAATGTAATATTTTTTATTGTAACAGTATTTAAGGCCACACTAAGTATAAATATAGAAGGTAAAAATAAACCGATTAGGGCAGTGATGCGAACCCGCGACCTCTGGGACTCTGGAAGGTCGCTGGTTCGAATCCCTGTCCGTATCGGTTTACTTTACATTCTATATTTATATAAATTTTATTAAGCTTAACATGACTACATGTTTTTAGATGTTTTCAAACATTACAAGCAGTATTAAAAAATAAATATCAGAAGTATTTTCATTACAAGCAGTATTAAAAAATAAATATCAGCTAAATTTTCGTGCTGGTTCCATCAATGTTGCCATTATTAACCTTAAGCTATTGTTTCTTACGTGTTACGTCCTTCTGTAGGATCAGCATATGTTATAATAACAGAACCTGTGCTATAATATTACAGAATGCCTTTCACAAGAAGCAAGGATGAGGTGATGGCCGACATGATGTTGAATTTAGGAAACTTTAAATATGTGTTATCATTGGAAGATGGTAATTTTTTCTTGCCTTTTTTTTATAAGTATCTTAAGCTAATTTGGCGTTTTTTAATTTTTTAAACTATACTAATTTTATATAAGATGAGCGTTATTGTAATTAGTTTTATATCCATGCCTCCCCCATATCCTTTACATTCTGCTATATGTAGTAAGTATATATTTTTATTGATGTGTGTTAAATTGAATATTTAATAATTAATTTTATTTTGATAACATTGTAATGATCTACTAATAAGTGTATTTTATCTTCATTTATCAAGACATTAACGTATAAATCTTTGCATTTAACAATAATTAACGACATGACTTAAATTTTAATTCCTTTATGTATAAAATTATTTTTAATTTGGATTTTTTAACTTATTATTTCAGACGCCCATATGTTAGCTTTACCTTACAACGACAGTACTACAACCATGTATGCTCTAAAACCTAAACATCCTGAAAAACAGAATCTAAGTGAGTTATTAAATCGTCTTAGTTATTCAAGAATAAACAAATTAATCGACGAAATGTCCAGTCGAAAATCCATAATAAGATTTCCTAAAATGGATCTGAAGGCTGCTGCGAATTTGGAAGGTCCTTTAAAACAATTGGGTATCAATTCCATATTTGTCCCCGGACAAGCGAATTTCGCCTTAATGATAGACGGCAAAAAAGACGAAAACAAAACGGAAGAGGAAATAATAACAAGAATAAATGATGGAGATTCTTTAGCAATAAACAATTTAAGAAAATTTATCGATGCGCTACCTAATCCTGGTGTCTACGTGGATTCAATTCTTCATGACGTTCGAATAACTATAGATGGTATGTTGAAAGTAATCTTGTCTATTAAAAAAAATAACTTTTATATGGGATATGTTAAGGCGTCATTTTCCTTGACCTTAAAAGCCCATCAAAGGCATCCAAGGCAAACAATTTTAGTAGTATGCAAATATGTCATATTCTTATTTTTTTGTTTAGATACATGAAATATTATGCCACTACTTCTTTCTTCTTGCTGTTAAATAAGCTATACGGTACACGGAACTAATCTTACCTTCCTCTTTCTAAATTGTACAATCTATAGAATGATAAATTTATCGTTACGGGCAGGATTCGAATCCGTGACCTTTGGAAAATAGTTCCGTTGCTTTAACCAATTGGGGTGCTGTATCGCTACCCGCTTCGATGAGTTTATATTTTATACATAATTTTCTTTATCATGTAAAACTTATTAAAATTTAAAATAAATATACAATCAAAGTTTGTTCAATATGAGCAGGATTAAATATTTTGTCCGACATTGACTATGAAGTACTGATTCTATATTTTGCTCTGTATTAATCAGATAAGATATACAATATCTTTTCTTTCAGAATATGGGACCGAGGCAGTTGCTGCAACAAGCGGTATTCTAGCAAGATCTGCTGAGATGTTTTATGCCAATTCACCATTCTACATATTTATTAGAAATGAGAAAACCAAACTTGTAACTTTCAGTGCTGTCATATTTGACCCAACTAGTTGATAGTATGAAAGAACTTTACCTAATGATTTAGTTTACCTAATAATTCGCATAATGCTTATAATATTGCTTATTGATTATAAATTATATTACATTTATTTTTATGTTACTCAACTTTAAACAGGAGTATGATATCATAATTTGAAGTGTTCATTTTCTAGCATGAAGATAGCCTGATAGATTTTGTATTTAAATATATAAACAATGGCTGTATCATCTAATCGGTGATTTATGCATTTAGCTATATTTAATAATAAAAGGAGTGTTTATAGAAAATAAATATTATATATATTTCATTTAATTAAAAATATTATTCTTATACATACACTTAACAATGAATCTGTTCTAGTAACATAGAATTTACCGATTTTCACGCAGTTTTTCTAATCTGTCATTAAGAGTTTGTTTCCATTGATCTTCGGATATACACTGTGCCCATTCAGGTATAGCTGCTTGTGGCAATGCAAAATTTGCCATTATGGACATCACCTAAAATCCAAAATAGATTAAATTACCAAATAAAAAAGAAATATAAATGTAAATATAATTGCCTATTATCATGTAGTATTGATCGGAATTTGCCAGACTAGTTTCGAAGCCATTTGGGGTTCCTATTTATGAACTTAGCTGAGTACACGCCGCAAGTCCACCATGCTTCGAGCTCATGACTGGGTACCCCAACTGGGTTCGAAACTAGTAGGGCAAATTCTGATTAATACTAGATGACTATAGCCGGGTAAATATTTATATTTAATAATCATTATGGTTCACGAAAGCTAAAATACTAAAATGTAAATAAACCGGTGGACATATTTAGCGGAACGCAAAAAACAGACTGCAAGATCATATGAAAACACATTTTTGTTGTACAATACATTTGATTATTATTCTGAATTAATTAAATTAACATTTTTGAACATAAAAAATCACAAAATTAAAGCGAAAGAAACGAAATTAAAGACAATAAGGTCAGTGACTTAATTCTCAAGAGTTTTGACCTAACACAATGAAAACTAAAGAAAAGTTAATACTGTCCAAATGACTGGTTTTTTCGCGATGGGTGATACAATCAGTATTTAGTGTTGCCACCTCTTGCTGTTAAAACTGCCTGCATGCGTCTGGGCATGCTCTCTATTAAATTGTCAATAAAACTTTGCGGCATTGAGTTCCATTCTTCAACCAATGCGGTTTTGAGGTCTCTTACGTTGACAGGTGATGGATTTCTTTGTTTAATTTGTCTTCCCAGTTTGTCCCAAACGTGTTCTATTGGATTTAGGTCTGGCGAGCGTGCCGGCCACCCCAAAACCTGGATTCCGACCTCATTAAGATATTCCGAAACTAATGCCGCAATGTGAGGTCGAGCGTTGTCATGCATTAGAAGAAAATTGTCTCCAATGAAAGGGGCAAAAGGCATCACAATCTGCTCTAAAATGTCGGTTACGTATCTTGCCGCAGTCAGGGAGCCGTTTTCTACGATGTGTAGCTCCGTGCGTGCTCCTAAGCAAATACCGCCCCATACAGTAATGACTGACCCTCCCCCATACGGCTCTCTCCCAATAATGTTACACTGAGCGTATCTTTCTCCGGGTCGTCGCCATACTTTGGTCCTTCCATCATCTGGTTTGAGACAAAATCTATACTCATCACTAAAAAGAACTTTTCCCCAAGCGTCATTATTCCAATTTAGGTGGTGAAACGAGCAAAGCTGGTCCGAGCCACTCGATGACCTGCGGTGAGCTGTGGACCTCTGGCAGGCAAGTACGCCCCTATACCAGCTGCCTTCAGTCTTTCAGTCGGTTGACGGTCGAACTTCCTGCAGCTGGTTTCGTACCTCAGAAGAAGTTTTTTATTTTTTATTTTACGTTTTATATTTCTTTTTTTATGAAAAAGTTTAAAAAAGAGAATAAGTTAAAGCAGCGGTTGCACTCCTCCTCATATAAAGTGCACCTCACTAATATAAGGGGTTTGCACTCAAATCTTTTAGCTGTCCACCACCACCTGGAGACAGAGCAGCCGCACTTGCTCTTTTTGACGGAGACGCAGATACAATGTCCTTTGAGCGCTGCATACTTGGATTATCCCGGTTACTCGTTAGAGCACAACTTTCGCTCACGGGCCGGAGTCAGTGTGTACGCGCGGAACGACCTCTGTATTCAGCGTCTCCGTCACCTTGAAGACCCCACTTTTTCTTCCCTATGGGTTTTAGTGGACACAGGAAACGAAAAAATCCTGTATTCCTGTGTCTACCGTTCGCACAGCGGTGACCAGGAGACAACTCGTTTATTTGAGTATCTCAGTGAGGCTGCAGATATGGCTCTGTATCAGTACCCTTCGGCGCAGCTCGTCTTTCTGGGGGACTTTAATGCCTGTCATCAGGACTGGCTGTTCCCGTACCAGAAGACCGACCATGCTGGAAGAGAAGCGCGGAACTTTGCGTTGTCCTTGGACCTCTTTCAGCTGGTGAGGCAAGCGACAAGGGTACCAGATGTGGTAGGCCATACA